>OW964836.1:39913385-40650109 GCA_943142095.1 Ophonus ardosiacus
GCTGATATATTAAAAGAATTCTAATTGACAGATGTTAGTTGCAAGTGCAAAACCAAATATGGAAAGTGTAGGATCACAAAATTGGTATGTCATAGTGCTCCTCGCAAGTGATACGCAGAGAAAGGCCAAAGAGAAGATGGAAGGACTGTATCGCAGAAGACTGAAAGGAATGCCTGTGTCAAGAAGGGACAGGAATGATTGGAAGAAAAGAGGAAACAACTACCTCTAATAAAATAGGGGAAGCTGAAGAATAAGAAGAAGTGTCAAGTGTATTTTACTTAGTGTAGGTTATAATTTTATTGGATTTATAGAACAGAAATAGTATTTGTTCGTGTTTGATTTTACATGATATTATATAGAATCTGTTCCAAGGACCTTTTGGTATGGGATTTGTACAAAATACATCGAATTGACGGAAGGTTTTGTGCTGGCCACAACAGATTTTTTGAAACTAATATTGAAGAACATGATATTCTACATCTGATACATTTAAAAAAAATCTGTTGTGGCCAGCACAAGACCTTCCGTCAATTCCAAGTATTTTGTACAAATCCCATACCAAAAGGTCCTTGGAACAGATTCTATATACTATCATGTAAAATCGAACACGAACACATACTATTTTTTACAAATTCCATACCAAAAGTTCATTTGAAAAGGTTCTATAAATCCAATAAAATTATAACATAAACTACACTAAGTAATGTCCTTCCATCTTCTCTTTGGCCTTTCTCTGCGTGTCACTTGCGAGCAACACTATGACATACCAATTTTAGATCCTATACTTTTTTCAATATTTGGTTTTGCACTTGCAACTGACATCTGTCAATTAAATTTTTTTGAATAATTATGTCAGCTGTTTCCATGATAAATAACAAAGCTGACTAATTTTTGAAAATTAATTTCTTTGTAATGCTTTAACTCTACATCTATTAAATATGAAGGAAAATGAATAATCAAACCATATAGAGAAGAGTATTTTCTTTAATAAATATAATAAGAAAATGTCAAAAAATAATATTTAACTGCATTTTTTTAAGAAAAACTGTTAAAAACTTCAAATAAGGGTACTTCCGGTTGACCAATTATAACCAAAATCTAATCAGCTCTTCATATGGTTCTAAAGAAGAGGAAAATGAAAGAATCATAATTTTTAGAATTGTAGTTTTGGAGTTATCGGCGGAGAAAAATTTGTCACACACACACACACGGACACACAGACACACACACAGACAGACACACACACAGACACACACAGACACACATACACACATACAGACATCATCTCAAAAATAGTACATTCGTATAGGGACCCTAAAACGTGCTTATACATTAAAAACTCACCACCGAATTTTTTGACCAAAAACAATACCTTCCTTTTGACGGAAGGTAAAAAAAATTGTATCTTCAATACATTTAGAGATAAAGACGCTATGATATATAGAATAATCGGATATAATAAATCATGGAGGCTAAACTACACCAAGAAAACCAGTTAACAAATTCAAATGTTTGTAACATGGTTTGTAAATGACTGATGTCAGTGTCAAAAATTAACAGTTTTAGTGACAATCTCAAAGCTTTTTCTGGGAAGTACATTTAATCTATCTTATTTCTTAGTATTTAAATATTTGAAATTATAGATAAAATGCATATATTCATAAGAAATACCGCCAATCTTGGTAATGAATTGGAAGAATCTCTAATATTTAGGAACTTTCTCATACAATGAAAAATGGATATGGTAACGACTGAAAGTGTAGTGCACACGCAATAACAATATTTTGATCATTTTAAAATCGGTTTTCCTGCTGATTAAAAAAACGTATATATTATGTCAATAAAAAGATAATATCAGTTTATATTACTATAAATATTGTCAAACACGTTACAAAAAATGTATAGTACGTGTTCTTTTACTTTATTTCAATTATTTTTACTTTTCTTTATAGGTAAGTTATTTACCATAAAATTAGTGTATATTAAAAGTAATATATTTGTATACTTTTAGGTAAATCTATAGTTTTCTCCCAGAATAGTACGTAAGTTTCAATATACAATTTTTTTCTAATAACTAACACTGTAAATAGTGTGAACTGCACTGTTCCATACAGCTGTAAAACTAAAAAAATACTTGAAACTAAGATATAATAAATTGTATATTTATATTGTACTTATGTTAAAGTGATCTATCCTATCAAATCTTCGACTATGGAGACAGAGGCACGTCAGACCCATTGCAATTGACCATTCCGAGTACTTTTCGAGCAGGCAATGTTATTAGTGTGTTCGTCAAAGTTAATGGATTCGGATACGGATACGGATACATTTGCATTATAGATGATAGTACTAAAACTAAAAAGTTTTGTTTAACTATTTCGTATGAGTAAGTAAAATATTTTTATACATACCGGGTGTAACAAAAAACGGGCCTTAGGCGTAAACATGAGAAATCAGTTTCTCCTTGCGCAAAAGTGGCCTATTAAATTTAGACAAAAATGCTTCAAATAAATGTTGTAGAGAATTAAATTCTGCATCTAAACCAGTATTCACATTTTCTTTTGCATCTTTGGTAATAGAGAAAATTGAATTTAAAATTTTATAAAACTTACATTTTTTATAGTGTTAGCCATTGTATTAAAATAAAATTTTAAACAAATTTTATGTACGGACGTAACATAATTTGACAATTATACCAAATTATTACCTACAATATAAACTATTTAAACAGGCAATATGAAAAGTTTTTATTACAAATCGAATTTTTTTATATTCTTTAATGAAAAATGAAAATTAATTTTGTGGAACTTATATAGCGGATAGCACATGCGGCTATGAATTTAGAATACACAATGCTGGCGTGGAGAGTGCACCACAGGAGTCACTTTTGTGCCATTTAAAATTCGAAATATTTGGCGTCGGTCGGGATCGAACCCGGTTCCTTACATTCGCAACCAGACACGAAGGCACGCGGCCACGGGACCCCATTAATATTAAATGAATATATCTTTGTATATGAATAAATATCTATGTATATGAATGTTTCAGGAATGCTATGTATCGAGTGGCCATTGAAAATGTCGATATTCTAGGTGACAAAGTTTATGTGAACGACAATATAAAATTAAATGAAGTATTTACAATCACTCTTATATATGAGGAAGTTGGCTATAGATATTTTTTTAATGGAAAGGAGACGCATTTTCATGCACACCCTGTATCCCATCTTGCGCCGGGGCCATCAGATTATATTGGCGTTCAATTTTACGTATTACATAAATTAGTGTTTCTAAGCACTACTCTTACAGATTTTTAAAACAATGGTAAATCACAATAATTATCACCTAGGTAGATGAATTTTCTTAATTATCTTTATTTTGTATTTCATAATTAATTGAAATAACTGCATAATTTTTGTAAGAAATTATTAAATATATTGTATTTCGCTTCCCTTTATTTGATGTTCTATTTTTTGTGTTACCTTTACCTCTTGTCGACAAGATCTCAGCCAAAAGGACCTTAGAACTATAACAGGTATTCTTACTGCTCATCGTCTAAAATACTATCTATGTGAAATTGGTGAAAATTATGAAGAAACATCAGAAAACACCGGGTATCTCATTTTTGAACAAAACGAGTTGTCAACCTTTTTTACCTCCCGCTATCCTAGGTAAGGGAGGTATAGGGATTGTATACTCATGTGGGAAGAGCTCATTAGTTTTTAATGTATATCGGATAACCGGAAGTATTACTGGCATTTATTATTTAGGATTTAGGTCTTCTTCACATAAATACAACTCCGAATGGCACACTAGTAACATCCATTGGTTTGTATTGCAACACTTTAAAACAATAAAAATCAATTATACAATTCGATTTAATTTGATGCTTGAGATCTATTTCATAAAATAGAAGCAAAGGCTGTGTCCGATGTTGCACTTTTATCACATCTAAATCCTAAATTTATTTGCCCTAAATCTAGTGATTATTTAGGATTTTAGGAATTAGATTTTAGAGTTTTGCAGGAGCACACTATGCCTTGAAGTTGACGCGCACTAATTAAACAAATCATGTTCGTTGCTATAATTTGTACAAAATGTCAAATCAGAGCACTGGGGCCCGAAATTTCTCTCCCTGGCCCTTGTAAAGTTGTAAATTCAGTTATTTGGTGATTATCAAGTGAATATCAGAGTTGCTGACGGTTGATGTTATTATATTGTTATTATGTTTAAAAACCAAGTAAACTCTGTATTTATAATAAAAAAATCTCAGACATCTGTAAAAAAAAGAAGTATGCAACAATGAAACTCCATAACGAAAAAAATATAAATAAACAAAGTGGGGTTCAGTCATGTTTACTTTCATTCCTAAAATTTTCATATCTATTCATCTCTGCATTCTTCTTCGATCAATTTACAACATTATGTCTTCAAGTCAAAATTAAACTTTAATTCTTTACTCCGGCGTTTCATTGAGTTGGGGACAACTTACATTTCAGATCTAAAGTGACTAAGTGTAAGTGAATAGTGTATTTGTGTTGTGCTTCAAATTCCTCGTTAGTTCCAAGAACAACGGACCAAATTTAGTCTTCGGGCCGGCCAACCGTGCACGCAGCGCCTGCTGCCCTCATCGTCTCCACTACTCTTCTGCGTTTCTACAAGAGAAACACACCAGCCTCACAGCGAAGTGAGGCCTGAGTTACGTCGTTCTTCTGAACCCATGGTCACCGCTTCCAACCGCAGACAGCGTCCACATTGGAACCCTGCGGGCAGGATCATCTGAATCCTGCATTTCGTCCCATCGAGTCCCTGCCTTCCAAATATTATTCCTGTCTCTCCCGTCAAGGTCAGTACTTTGATATTCACCTTGATAATCACCAAACTCTAATTTCGCGAGATTTCATTTTATTATTCATTACTTAAATTACAATTAGTCCACTAGCGACTTGGTCCTTCGAGCATTAACAGCCCTATAAATTTAGGATTTAGGATGATAAACGTACAACATCGGACACAGCCTCTGTATAATATTGACATTGGTTGTTCTAACATTAAGTCACAGTAATAAGCAAGTATAACATGGACAATATAATTAACAATAATGAAATCTTAACAATCTTGAGTAAGATATAATAACTTCGCAATTTATAACAAGTAGGTAGGTATAACTATAGTAACTATAAAAGTTTGCAATTATGCTTGAAATAATTGAACATAGAAATTGTTATTTACTTTCACAATATGTGCTACTATGTATTATGGACTATTGACCACATGAGATAGTAACTTTCTCTTTAGAAATATGTACAATAATAATTTTGTTTGAGGCAAAAGTTCAAGGTCCCAATTCGGAAATAGTTTTCTATTGAAGAACATCAGTTAAATCAATCCAACTTTCTCGCCGCGTTTTCTTAAAACGGATTTTACAATAAGTGGCTACGGTATGCATAGTATTTGGAAAAGCATTTTTTGCCTTTCGCTAAGAGAGGTAGTGTGTGTCTGTGTGTGTGTCTAGATGTTGAAGGGACGATTCCTCAAAAACTATAAGACTTAAGACCTGTTTAACTATGAATTCCTCAATCTGACATTCCTGGGAAGAGCTGAAAAAGTTTTGGTAACAATTGGACAACCGGAAGTAGTAGTTTCTTAAAAAAATCTAAATTTTATTTTTTTGACATTTGTATAATTACAATACAAGATCATAGAATTCTCTATCCAATACATTGAGCATTTTTATTATATCTTCTATACATTTAGAGATAGAGACTCATAAATATATAAAATAATTCGTTACAATCAAATAATGTTACTACCAAGTATATATCTCTACCTACTTTTGAATTATTACCCTAAAGTCAATATACCCCTTATTTAGATAAATACTTCAAAATTTTCAAAAATCTAATTTTTATGTATCTAGATACTTCTTAGTGCGCTGATTCCAGATTTTGAAACCGCAGATCGATATCTCTTTTCGTTCTCGAGATATTTAGATTCAAAGCTTTGCTCAAAATTGCCCATTTTTGGGTAGTAACCCAAAAATGGGCCGAGATATGAATTTGGCGATATCATCATTCAATTCTACGAGAAAAAATACATAAGTACACCAATTTTCATAATTTTTGAACACCGCATACAATCTTTAAAGCAAAATAACTGAAAATGGCCAAAAATCGCAAAAATCGTAAGGGGTACCCCTTAAGATTTTTTCAGATTTTGGCTATTTTTAGGCGTTTTCAAACTTTTATTCATAAAAAATGAACCGGTTAAACAAAAATTATGAAAATAGGTACACTTATGTAATTTTGTCCGTATAATCGAATGGTGTTGTCGCCAAATTCATATCTCGACCCATTTTTGGGTTACTACCCGAAAATGGGCAGTTTTGAGCAAGACTTTGAATCTAAATATCTCGAGAACGAAAAGAGATATCGACATGCGGTTTCAAAATTTGGAATCAGCGCATTAAGTAGTATCTAGTTACATAAAAATTAGATTTTTGAAAATTTTGAAGTTTTTATCTAAATATGGGGTATATTGACTTTTGGGGCAATAATTAAAAAATGAGTAGATATATAAACTTGGTAGTAATATTATTTGCTTGTAAAGACAATTTTAGGTTGAACTACACCAAGGAAACCAGTTGACAAATTCAAATAATTGTAATGTACTATGGTTTATAATGACAGATGTTATTGTCAAAAATCAGCAGTTTTTGTGATTTTCTGGGAAGTACCTACATACAATATTTCTTATTGTTTTATTAATTAAATATTTAAAATTCTAGTTAAATAAGGAATTATCGCCAATCTTGTTAATGAATTAGAAGAATTTCTGACATTTAGGAAATTCCTTATACAATGAAAAAATATATATAATTATAATTTCATGTATGAAGGGACATGTTAAATACAATAAAAAAAAAACAATATTTGGGTCCAAATTTGTAATTTTGTTATTATAAAACGACGTTTCGACTGCGAGGTACAATACAATACTTACATATATAACAAAAATAGAAATGGCGAGAGATTTTGTGTTAGCCAGAAGAGACTTCTATTTGATGATTTCATTTTATTGTAAAACATACTTACATAACAATAATATCTGTCGAATACGTGGACTTTGAAATAAATAAGTAGTAAAATTAAGTAATTCAATATGTATTTGATTGGCGACACACTCATACCGGTGACACGTAATTACAATGATGAAAACATCTTACTCGTATATGTATATATGTATGTGTGCTCATTTCCTTCATTTGCGTACGGACTAAAAAACAATAAGATGTAATAATTGTATTCTGATTTCCAACCAGTTTAGAAACCAGACGTTGTCCATTTGTTATTGATTGAAATTACACATGAATTATTTATCATGATTAATATGTTTCAATAGTTTAATATTAGAATTGTTAATATTGTGGTTATTAGTGTACATATTGAGCTATTCTTGATATTTCTGGATTACCACTTTTTAAATAACAAAGTTTATCTTGTGTGTCAATTTGTCTTTTAGTTTATCCGATTTAAACTTTATTACAATCATTACAACTAATTTTATAAATACGGATATTTTGTTAATATCTATTTTATCTTTAGTGTTACTTAATAAAGATTTAATGGTATTACTTATTTGACTTTCAAGTTACGGTTAAATTTTGGATTTTAAAAATTTTTAAGTGTTATTGTACGGTAGTATCACGTATTTATTATTTTTTTACTTCCTTGTACGAAGTAAAGGAAGTATTGTAATCGCGAAAAATTTCGGTTTCCAGATTTCAACGGAAATATCCATTTTGAGCATCCCTGAATCCATTTTGACTAATTTCGGCGTGACGTCTGTACGTACGTACGTATCTCGCATAACTGAAAAACGGGAAGCCGTAGAAAGTTAAAATTTTGTATTTAGGACTGTTATAACATCTAGTTGTGCACCTCCCTTTTTGGTCATTACATAACTTTCGGAAGTGGTACTTTACTTGAAGCCTATAATAGATTTTAATGAAAAACTATATTAAAATATAATCCAAAACTTTTCAAATTTGGTATATAAGACTCTTATATCAATGGGAATAATATATTAGATTTTAGTTAAAATGGTCTAACCGGAAGTGATACTTTACTTGAAGCCTATAATAGATTTTAATGAAAAACTATTTTAAAATATGAACCAAAACTTCTCAAATTTGGTATTTTATACTTTTATATTAATAGAAATAACATAATAGATTTTGGTTAAAATAATCTAACCGGAAGTGATACTTTACTTGAAGCTGTTATCAGTTTTTCTTTAAAAAAAATGGTGTTATTTTGAATTTAATAAATGCTTTTAGAAAATTGAATTCTCCGTCGAAAATATCAAGTATGATTAAATTAGCTCTTTGTATAAGCGAGATATGTAAATTTAAAAATATGTACTTTTTGGATTCTGTAATTAAGTTTGCTATGAATTAAGACAAAAAATAATAAAAAAATAAAGAATTTAATGTCAATGTCAAATTATGTCCAATACGTGCAATTTAATGATTGGGTCTGTAATAATACATATTTTAATTATTAATAAAATATGTATAGTGTAACGCTAGGCGTACAAGGAAGTCATGTGTTGTCCACATCAGATATTTTTTTTATTATTAGATGGAGTTAACGATATAACATTAGAAACAGATTGGCGGTTTTCCAAAATATGATCTAATTTATCTATAATTAATTAAATAATCTGATGTGGCCAACACAATACCTCCCGCTATTTATTTTGTATTAATTTAAATACATACCTACATATTTACTAATGCTGCAAACTATATTAATTTCCTTTGCATATAACTATTGCTTTATTTATTATTTTCTTTTTAAAATTTATCATTTATATACATTTGAAATATGAACTGTGTAACAAAGGAATTGTGTTTATCGAGAGCGAGGTCAGATCTTCAACTGCTTCCGAGATAATTGAAAATTTTTGTCTTTGTCAGTAAATAAACTATAAAAAAAACAATAAAATTTTATTTGAAACATTTTTCATACTTTCTGACAGTTCGAAGTTATCTGAAAATTAATTATTGGTCAAGGTCGCCACAAAAACAAAAGCACATCTAAGATGAGCTCTGAATGGTAAACATAAGAAGTTTTATTTAATTAAAGTTATAACTCTTATAGTTTACAAGATAGCAGAGGTAAACCCCGTAAAAACCTCATATTTCACTGCCTCATATCTCGGAAACTATTGAAGATCAAATCCAAGTTGACTAAGCTTTTTGTACTCAATTTGGTCAGTACTATATGCCCTTAAAAATTTTTACACTTTCTTTGAAACACCCTGTACACAATATTTTATATATAATTTTTTTTCCAAAATAAATATAATTGATAATATTCCTTATTTGTTAATCAATATTAATTAACAAAGGACTTGAATCACTTTATTTCCCTAGGGAGTGTGTGTGTGTGTGTGTGTATGTGTATGGATTTTGTCTTCGCTCTAACTCAAATACTGTCATTCAGAAAATTCTGAAACCTTGTATTTCTACCGTACTCTAATACGAAAAGAAGCCATTAGATTTTGGTGTAAATGGGATAACCGGAAATGGCACTTTACCTGAAGCTCATAATTTTTTTCCTTCATAAAATACCATTAAATGCCATTTTTTTTTAATTTTGTCGTTATGAAAATTGAAGATTATTGAATTTTCTACAGGAATACATTAATACTTTTTCTATATACTTTACAGATAAATATAAAAATAATTTTTATTTACAAGTCCCGAAGCCTAAGAAAAACACAATTCGTTTGTTACACAGTTCATATTTCAAATGAATGTAACTGACAGTAAATGTCACTATCAAAAAACTAATCACTTCAAATTAATAATAGTGACATTTTAAAAAGAAAATAGTAAATAAAGCAATAGTTTTTGCAATGGAACAGTTTGCTGCGTTAGTAAATACGTAGGTATATATTTAAATTAATAAAAATTAAATAGCGGGAGGTTTTGTGTTGGACACATCAGATTTTTACCTCCCGCTACCCTTGGTAAGGGAGGTATAGGGATCGTGCTAAAAATCACTTATCGAGATTTTAGTAAATGACCACGTTTTAAAGTCCCTAGAATCCAAATTTA
The DNA here is from genome assembly GCA_943142095.1 of Ophonus ardosiacus. NCBI lineage: Eukaryota > Metazoa > Arthropoda > Insecta > Coleoptera > Carabidae > Ophonus > Ophonus ardosiacus. Next base: position 39,923,511 of record OW964836.1, read on the forward strand.
ACATTTTCACGATGATGTCTGTATGTGTGTATGTGTGTGTATGTATGTATGTATGTATGTATGTATGTGTGTGTGTGTGTGTGTATGTGTAGGGATTTTGTCTTCGCTCTAACTCAAATACTATCATTCAAAAAATTATGAAACCTTGTATTTATACCCTATTCTAATATGAAAAGAAGCCATTAGATTTTGGTGTAAATCGGATAACCGGAAATGGCACTTTACCTGAAACTCATAATGGTTTTTCTTCAAAAAATACCATTAAATGCCATTTTTTCGCATTTTATATCTTATGAAAATTAAAGATTATTGAATTTTCTACAGGAATGCATTAATAGTTTTTCTATATATTTTACAGATAAATTTAAAAATATTTTTTTTTATTAGTCGCGAAGCCTAAGATAAACACAATAATTCCTTTGTTATACAGTTCATATTTCAAATGAATGTAACTGACAATAAATGTCACTGTCAAAAAACTAATCACTTCAAATTAATAATAGTGACATTTTAAAAAGAAAATAGTAAATAAATCAATAGTTTTATGCAGTGGAACAGTTTGCAGCGTTAGTAAATACGTAAGTATGTATTTAAATGAATAAAAATGGATAGGGATGTGTGTGGAATGATGATTGTTGCGTAACTATTATTTTGGTCCGGATGCGGTTATTCGCTACCGAAAATCAGTCACTTTAATATGTTCTTATGTATGAATGCTATGATGATTGTGGACAAGGCGAAAGAAGAATGTTGTTAAAGAGTGAGCTCTTACTCTTATCCCTTTTCTTATTGTTACTATTGTTTCCGGGTTTTTGCTAACCCACTAAGTGGGAAACGCGTGATTTTATGTATGTATGTAAAAATTAAATAGCGGGAGGTTTTGTGTTGGCCACATCAGATTTTTTATATAAATATTATAATTAAAATCTTTTTACATTGCATTTTTCATTGTATTACTCTGTAATTGGGACACTGTCCTCTTGAATAATATTATATATTATTACGTATATGGAAATTAAAGGTACACATACATACAATCGGAAGTGAAAGAGGTATTGGTTGTCTTTAACAGAAGAGTGAGACAAATTAATTGGATAGAGAAGGAGAACTCTTACTTTCTACTCGAACGAGATTATGGTGCAACGTGCAACGTATGATCTAAGTTCAGTCTTGTCTTATGCATTCTGAGGTGAAGATAAGTAAGTGGATAGTGAACATACTAAGTGCAGAACTTTATAAGAGCAGAATAAACTTTTAGTAAGTTTTTAATTTTAATGAATTGCATCAATGTTGTAGCATAAAAATTAAATAATTAACACGACATTTTCGCATAATTAACAGTTCAAATTCAAAGTAAAAATTTATAGAAAAATTAAAAGTCGGGCGAGTCCTGCGATAGTCCAGTTATGCCCAATTTCTGATCTGTTTAATCTGATTTGTGATCTGTATAACTCAGATCACTTCTCTGTCAGTTTTTGGGACGGTTTTTCCTCTGGCAAAAGGAAAAAGAAAATTGTATACATAAAAAATCTGTTGTAGCCAGCACAAGACCTCTCGCCATTTCCATATTAGGCTATAAAAGTATTGTATTGCACTTCGCTTTCGAACCGTCGTTTTATAACAAAATATTACAGAACTTTACCCAAATATTGTTTTTTATTGTATTTAACATGTCTTCTGCACACATATAATTCTAATTATATCTATTTTTCATTGTATGAGGAAGTTTCTAAATGTCAGAGATTGTTCCAATTCATTAACCAGATTGGCGGTATTTCTGATGGATATATGCATTTTACCACAATTTTACCTATAATTTCAAATATTTAACTAATAAAACAATAAGAAAAAATAAATATACTTCCCAGAAAAAGCTATCAGAATGTCACTAAAACTGTTTATATTTGACAATGACATGTGTCATTTACAAACTATGTTATAAACATTGGAATTTGTCAACTGGTTTCCTTAGTGCCTTAGCCTCTGCGATTAGTTTACTCTATAAATTATAGTGTCTTTATCTCTAAATCTATACAAAATATAATAAAATTTTTAAGTGTATTAGATGGAGAATTTTATGTTCTTCAATATATAATAAAAAAAAAACTCCCAAAAAATTATATTTAGAAGATTTTTTCTAAAAAACTACTACTTCCGGTTGTTCAATTGTTACCAAAACCTTTTCATCTCGTCCCAGGAATGTCAGATTGAGGAAACTGCAGTTAAATATTTTTTAAGTCTTATAGTTTTTGAGGAATCGTCCCTCCAACATACATACAAACACACACACATACACACATCCATACACACACACACATACATACATCATTTTCAAAATGTTATAATCGGATTCTAGGGACCTTAAATCGTGCTTATTCAATAAAATCTGGATATGCGAATTTTAGCATGAATCCAATACCTCTCTTAGCGAGAGGTAAAAAAGGTAACATTTACGAACTATTCTTGTTACCTTGGTTACTTGTTTTTGTTATTTCACATATTTATGTCAATGTTTTCCCCTGAAGAAGGCACCAGTTTATGGTGCCGAAACGTTGGGTTTTAATAATAAATAATAACAGAACTTAAACTAAAAAAAGGTAGTATTATTCCAATTATCGTTATTATGCGTTTTAAGTGAGTTTATATTTTAAAATCTAAATTATAAATTGTAAATTCCTAAATTAGATTCATCATAAAACCAGCCCTTAGGGAAAGGTAAAAATAAAATATTTAATGAAATATACTTCATGGGGATTTTCCTTATAATTAATATTCAATATTATAAATGATATTTTAATGGCATGGAGTGTTGGCTTTCAATATCGCTTTAATAATACTAATCAAATGCTTTTCAAGCCACTTATGCCCGTTTTAACCGTTTTTGAATTATTGCCCCAAAAGTCAATATACCCCATATTTAGATAAAAACTTCAAAATTTTCAAAAATCTAATTTTTATGTATCTAGATACTTCTCAATGCGCTGATACCAAATTTTGAAACCGCAGGTCGATATCTCTTTTCGTTTTCGAGATATTTAGATTCAAAGTTTTGCTCAAAAGTGCCCATTTTTGGGTATTAACCCAAAAATGGGTCGAGATTTGAATTTGGCGACATCACCATTCGATTCTACGGACAAAATTACATAAGTATAGCAATTTTTATAATTTTTGTCCAACCGGTTAATTTTTTATGAATAAAAGTTTGAAAACCCTCGAAAATGGCTAAAATCTGAAAAAATCCTAAGGGGTACCCCTTACGATTTTTGCGATTTTTAGCCATTTTCAGTTATTTTGCTTTAAGGATTGTATGCTGCGTTCAAAAATTTTGAAAATTGGTGTACTTATGTAATTTTGCCCGTAGAATCGTATGGTGTTGTCGCCAAATTCGTATCTCGATCCATTTTTGGGTTATTACCCAAAAATGGGCAGTTTTGAGCAAAACTTTGAATCTAAATATCTCGAGAACGAAAAGAGATATCGACCTGCGGTTTCAAAATTTAGAATCAGCGCATTGAGAAGTATCTAGATGCATGAAAATTAGATTTTTGAAAATTTTGAAGTTTTTATCTAAATGTGGGCTATATTAACTTTTGGGGCAATAATTCAAAAATGGATAGATATATAAACTTGGTAGTAATATTATTTGATTATAAAGAGAATGTTACTTAAGTGTCCGAATTTTTAGAGTATTTGAACAACTGTGTGAATTTTTAGAAATAAAAGTATTGAAATAAAAATGGATAAATGCTTTAAAAAATAACACAAATTTTCAAATAATATTTAGAAGATTTTTTTAAAGAAACTGTTACTTTCGGTTGTCCAATTGTTACCAAAATCTATTCAGCTCTTCCCAGGAATATCAGATTGAGAAAACTGCAGTTAAATATTTTTTAAGTCGTGCTTATCCACTTAGCGAGAGGTAAAACTTATTTTTGTTGACAGCGAATTTGATAGTTTTGTCAGGGAGATGAACTTGTTAGTTGGATAGTCAAAGCAAAATAATTGAGAAAAAAATAATATTCTACGAATAACTATACAGGGAATTTATTTTAACATGCAACATATGGCGAATCACTTCCATGGTTACTTACTGTTGTCAAAAAATGACAGCAATGTAATATTTGTCCATTTTAAAATGCAACATACAAAATTTGTAGTTTTGTATTATCAAAACTAATTTCCTATAAATTAGCCTACATACGATTAACAAATAATCAAAACATGAATGGTGTCCATCTTAAAAAAACTTTAGTTTACAAAAATTCATTACTTTCATGTAATAAATGTTAAAAAATACCCCCACTGAGGCAATATTCTAGTCGGTCGTAATAAGAATTGACACCATTTGTGATATGTTTTGGAGGTATCTCCTGTGCTGCAATACTATTTATAATGTTGCATTTTAAAATGGACAAATATTACATTGCTGTCATTTTTTGACAATAGTGAGTAACCATGGAAGTGATGAACTATAATGTTGCATTTTAAAATAAATTCTCTGTATATTCAACAAATTTGGTTGGTGAAACAAAACTTTGAATATTCAATGAATAAAATTTATTCGTCAAATAACAATTTGTGAATTTATTCGGCAAAGGTGAAACCGGGCATTGGCCATTTTATTGTTATTTTTGAGTTGTCATTGTTTGTACATTCTCTCTTCTGTATTATACTGACCCATCTTTTTTATTACTGAATATTCAAGTTCAACGGTATCAAATAGCTGAGTTCAAGGTCATGTTTACTATGTATCTAATTTAGATTGTAAAACTTGTTTTGAATTGAAAATAAGATCATACATATTAAAATTTTAAAATATTCTTTGATTCATAATCTTTACCCTAGAATAGGTGGGGAGAAAACGATTTTAACATACAGTAAAATTTTTGAAAGAAGTCCGATCAAGATCATCTAGGAATTGTATCTATGAATTAAGATTTTGTGCTGTCAAATTTAGTAGTGTCTTTTACTTAGTTTTTATGAGGGTACATAATATCTTGTGTACCTCATAAAAACTATGTAAACGACACTACTAAATTTGACAGCATAAAATCTTAATTCATAGATGCAATTCGTAGATGGTTTTGATGGGACTTCTTTCAAAATTTTTACTGTATGTTGTTTGGGTCGAGACGGGGATGAAAAATTCAAATTTGAAGCCTTGGGGAGGCCCGGCGTGATCAAATATGCAAAAAACGAATTTTTGTATATTTACTTTGGGGTCCAAGTAACGGGTCTGGTGGGTGGTTATAAATCACCGCCTCTGTGACGTATTTATCCACAAAGGGTGTGGAAATACTGACCAAGGCAACAAAGGTGTTTTGGCTGCTTACTAGTGCTCTTACACTCTGTCGTTTTTTTTCTTTTATTACTACCTCTAGTTAATGTCTACCTATTAACTAGCTATGCTGTACTGATGAGCTCTAATAAGAGCGAAACGCGTGAATACAGCTGCAATTGAGCGACAACACTAGGAAAAAGAATTGTTTATCTGCAAATCACTTTAGTTTTCATTTTTACCTGCCGCTACCCTTGGTAAGGGTGGTATACGGATCGTGCTAAAAATCACATATCGAGATTTTAGTAAATGACCACGTTTTAAGGTCCCTAGAATTCAAATTTAACATTTTCACGATGATGTCTGTATGTGTGTATGTGTGTGTGTGTGTGTGTGTGTGTATGTGTGCGTGTGTGTATGTGTACGAATTTTGTTTGCACTCTAACTGAAATACTATCATTCAGAAAATTCTGAAACCTTGTATTTTTACCCTATTCTAATAGGAATAGAAGCCATTAGATTTTGGTGTAAATCGGATAAACGAAAATAGTACTTTACTTGAAGCTCATAATGGTTTTTCTTCAAAAATTTCTTCATTAAATGCCATTTTTTCGCATTTAATGTCATTGGAAAATTATAGATTATTGAATTTTGTACAGGTATACATTCATACTTTTTCTATATATTTTACAGATAAATTTAAAAATCATTTTTCTTTTTTTAATCCCGAAGCCTAAGATAAACACAATTCCTTTGTTATACAGTTTATTTTTCAAATGAATGTAACTGACAGGTAAACGTCATTGTCAAAATAGTAATTACTTCAAATTAATAATAGTGACATATTAAATAATAAGGAAAATCGTAAATAAAGCAATAGTTATATGCAATAGAACATAATATAGTTTGAAGCATTTCTAAATACGTAGGTATGTATTTAAATTAATAAAAATTAAATAGCGGGAGGTTTTGTGCTGGCCACATCAGATTTTTTCATTAGAAAATTTAACAAGTATTAAATGCGCAATAATGTTTATCTTTAACCGTGTCGAAATTTCAGAAGAAAATGAAAGCTAAGCCGATTTGCAGATGTTTAAAATTTTAGAAAAATTTCATATAAGTTTAAGTTGTTAATAATTCGCGAACCACCCAACGAAATAAAAATAATTTAATATGACATGAAAGAGAATTCTAAGCTGAATTAAAATTTTCAAACCGCGGTTTCTTATCTTTAACCGGGTCAAGAGGTCTTTTTGGTTTCCATTGACTGAACTATTAGGGTCAGGTTATAATATGTTGAAAAGGGAAATAATAGAACAAAAATAAAGTAGGCTGTTCACCTTGGCGAGTAATTAGATAAATAACTAGGTACGTAAAACAAGAGCGTGTAACACTTCCGGTAACTAGTAATTACTCGTATGTATAACAAGTACCAACAATTTCTTATATCGTTGGCTTAAGTGCAAAACGTCGTATCGCCAATAATCACAAATATTTATTTATTTATTATTGATCATCTAACAGGATTGTAAAAATCCCAATTACAAAGGGACATGCAACAGCAATTAACAAAATAAAAAACCTGTTTGACGTAGAGACAGAAACATAATATATACATTTACTTACATACAAATACATAATCAAATGGAAAAGTGTTCCCTGTGGTGTACTCTCTACACCAGCTATGAGTGCCCGTGAGATGACGCCTGGTAAGCGCCCACACTGTAAAATATATCGTCATCATTACCGAGGTCTACATGTGTTGTAGATATTGGCACACCCAGTAATGGGTAATATGTCGTAATGATATATTTATATTTATTTATTTAAAAATTAAATACATACGAGTATATACAGTGTGTTAATTAAAAATCTGGCCATGGGCGTTTAACATGGAAAACAGTTTTTCTTTACGCAAAAGTCCCCAATTAATTTTAGATAAAAATGTTTCAAATAAATGTTGATAATGGGGGATTACACCATTTTTTTTTATAATTTCATCTGAAAATATTAGGAAAACTAAGACTATTGATGAAAATCCGGTGAAAAAAATCCTATTAATAAGCGAGTTATGGTCGCCCGAATTTTGAAAATATTGACGTGACGTCACATTTATGTGTTTTTATATCAAACTGTTTTCATCATGGACCTAAATGTTCTTGAAATATATGCTATTTTAATTTATTTACATAAAAATAAATGAATATTATAACACTGTATAAGTATACATACTTTATAATTACAGATGTATTTAAATTATTAAGTTTAATGCAAGAAATTTATGTTAAAATAAAAACTGTTTGGAAACTGTAGTACAGGAATGTTAGCCCCTCCTTTCGAATTTGAATTTCTTAACTTCCATTGGTAGTAATCCCACCTCCTAACACGCTATTTGTAATGCATGTACAGGCGGTTTCTCGGTCGCCAATCAAAATATTTTCATATTAGTGTCGAAGCGTTATAACAAAAAACCCTTTATTTCCGAAATATCTCAATTATACCATTTCATTTTTTTATTAATATTCGTTACTCAGCATATACATTCGTATTTTTTTACTATTTTCCTTTAATTCGATTGAGCCGTAATCCCCCATTATATTCTACGCCTAAATCAGTAAACAGTTTTAATTTTGCACGTTTGGTAACTTGTAAAATCTAATTTGAAATTTTATAAATATTGCTCATTTGTAGCGATACCCATGGAATTGAAACAAAGTTACAAAGAAAAGCGTATTGTTTGAACTGTCAAAAATTCAGTTCTCAATTAAAAGTTGCAGATAATTCAATTCTGCACCTATGTAAATCACTACACAGATATTATTTTTAAGATCTAACACTTAAATAACTTTTATTATTATTATTATTTTTTCACATTCTGTAATCTATAAAATTAAATTTCTGACAGTTCAAACGATATGAATATCTTTGTAGTTTTGTTTCAATTTCATGGGTATCGCTACAAATGAGTAATATTTGTACAATTTCAAATTAGATTTTACAAGTTACTAAACGCGCAAAATTAAATCTGTTTAGTGCTTTAAGCGTAGAATAGCTATTTGTGTATTAAGAGCGCAAAATGCGACATTGTCGATTGAGAGGTTGTTTCTCTCGAAATCGACAATGTCCATTTGCGCTCGAAACACACACAAGATTGTTTCTACAGTCGCCACAATGGGGTCCTCCACCATAAAAAATAATAAAATGTACACTTTATACTTACAGTACTGCTCAATAAATAACGATTGGCTAATACAAAAGATACGGTTTAAACTTAAAAAGGCTTTTAAATGATTATATCGTTACATTAGCCATCTATTCCATAAAAAAAACCAAAATTAGAGCGTGGAAGCAAGGATTTGTAATGATTTGATGAGTTTTTGTAGCAAAATGTGTGGTTAGTTGTCACGTCTGCCACACTGAAAAAATTAACAAATATTTCAAGGAATTTATGATTATATAGACATGTATGTGCATTGACTGACTTCTCGCAATTATTTAAGTGACGAAATAACTAATAACTTTATTGTAATCAAAATAAATAGTTAACTAGAGATCAGATGTCAGTACGACTTGCAACTATCCTACCGCCATCTGTGTACAATCATTCCTATTACTAAACATAACTGTTCACACAATTTATTTTATATTTAATTTTATTTTATCGTTATTTTCCATTCTTCTTGAGTTTTTATTCAATCTAATCTAAGCATTTTATACTTTCGTTTTTGTAAATGAATGCCCAATTTCATTTTCACAGCAGTGTGGCATTTTGTTAGGTTATGTTAAATACCGACAGAACATATGTCAAATTGACTTGTGAACGTGATAAATGTGTAATTACAGTGCCATTAGTTCCTAACTAAACATTTTCATTAAGAATGTAGACAAGTGACATTTTTCAACATTGTATACTTAGAAATTAGGACAGCGAGCGTTTTTTCTACTTTGTCGCGCATGAGCGGCAAAGTGACATTTTGCGTTGACAAAAGAGAGCGCAAATGGCTACTTTCTGTAGTGACTGTAGAAAATATAATTATCTACAGCTTTTATTTGAATCATTTTTGTCTAAACTTAATTGGGGACTTTTGAAAAACTGTTTTCCCATGTTAAACACCTATGCCCAGGTTTCTAATTAATACACTGTATATATAGATATTCAATATCAAAATGTACGTGAATGATTGTTCAAGATGGTTTTAAATGTCCTGTAATTTATATGGAAAAGGTGAACGTCAGTATCTGTTTTTCTTTCGATGTTAATGTAAATGAAACAGTCGTGTAATGGGCTACTTGCGTGCCTTTTTTTTATTTAATATTTTTGAAGAGAAGGTAAAAATTTGCTACCCATATTTTTTCTTTTGACAAATTTTTTATTAATTAGCCAGAAAAAAAATAATGAACTTTGATTATTTGAATTCCCGCCATGTATGACGTAGAATTACGCCGCACGAATGAATAGTCATAAAGCCACAGCGTGGTGCCGTCCCATAGTAATGGTATGTTTGTGCGGGTAATGTAGATCACCTGTTTGACGTTTCAATAATAGTTTGGAGGTTAGTATTTTAGTTTATCTTTTTGGGATCGATATTTTAAATTACAATTAACTACCTATGTGTTTATTTATAAAGTATTTAATGTATTTGAGAGACCAGAGAGAGAGAAAAATGAACTAATGTCAAATTCAAATTAAAACTTTCTCGCACTCCATGCCGTCTATTGATAACATTCTTAAACATGCTTCCCCTCCCCAGTTCAATATAAAGACGTCACAGAAAAATTTCTTTCTTAATTTAGTAAAAAACAAATAATTATTTTAAAATAAAATTTATATTTTTATATATGTTTTCAATATAACATTACGTATATAGTGACAGTACCACGCAAGGAGCCCATTGGACTTTTCATTAAAGTTCTAACGTATAGATTTTTCTGTACATTTTTTGTTCGTACTTTACTATTTACTTTATACTCATACTTTGAATCTATTTGTGAAACTCCGTTCTCATCCTTTTGGTATGCACTAATATTGACACTACTAATTACTACTCAAGTATTTTTCTAGAGAAAAACTTTTCGTTCACAGACTATTTTCATCACGCGGCGTCATTTCATCTGGATTTTATGTCATTATTAATAAAATCTTTAATTGTTATCTGTGCAGGAAATCAGTATGGCATCTTCAATGGAACCATGTATTCCAGAGTGGTTATCTGGAAAGAATGTTTTCGTAACTGGAGCAACAGGATTTCTTGGTAAAGCACTGATAGAAAAACTTTTACGAAATTGTCCTAAAATAGGCAATATCTACATTCTTATTAGGCCTAAAAGAGGCAAGCAATTAACTGAACGTGTTGCTACTCTCGTTTCTGATCAGGTAAGATAATAATAACTGGTTTTGGCTTTTTGGATTTTTTGATATGTCGAAAGGCAATGCTCAATTTTTTATTATTTCTAGTTATATGAACGAGTTAAAAAAGAACAACCAAACTTAAGAATGGAGGAAAAACTTATTCCTTTAGCAGGGGATGTCACGGAACTGAATTTAGGTAATACTTAATATTTTCTTTAAGGAGGTTGCATCATTTATATTTTCTTTTCTTTTAATTGATAAAATAGTTGTAAAAACTTATGATTTTAATCAAAGATCGTGTACTGAGCCAATAGCATTAACATTAAATCTAATTCCTTTTTCTCCAAAGAACATTACCAAAAAACTCTGTTCAATGCTTCAATGTATAATCTACAACTAATTTTCTCATTTGTTTCTTAATTAATTTCAATTTTTCACACCGATAAATGAATAATTTATGTTTTATTCATGTTTAAAACAATAGAATATAATTAAGAGGCTTATAAAATAACAAAAAATCTGTTGTGGCCAGCAAAAGACCTACCGTCAATTTGATGTATTTTGTACAAATCCCATACCAAAATTTCCTTGGAAAAGATTCTATATATCACGTAAAATTGTAACACGAGCACATACTATTTTTTGCAAATTCCTTACCAAAAACTTATTTGAAAAGATTCTATAAATCCAATAAAATCATAATGAATGAACATACACTATGTAAATGCACTTGACACTTCCTCTTTCTTGTTCAGCTTTCCCTATTTTATTAGGGGGTCACTGTTTCTTACTCTTCTGTTCCACTCATTCCTGTCTAACGCATTTTCTTCACACAGTTCTTCCTCTCTCAAGTCTTCTACGATACAATCCTTCCATCTCTTTGGTCTTCCTCGTGCTCCCCGCATTAGAAGTTCCATTCATAAGACAAGGCTGCAACTGCATGTTACTTGCGAGGAACACTGTGACATACCACATCCTGATCCTACACTTTCAATCTTTGGTTTTGCACTTGACACTGACATCTGTCAATTAGAATTTTTTGAATATATCACTGTTTCCATGATAAAAAGCAAAGCTGACTAATTTTTGAAAGATAATATCTTTATAATTCTTTAACATTATATCTATTGAATATGAATGAAAATATATAATCAAACCATATAGATAAGAGCATTTCCTTTAATATATAAAAAAATAAAATGTGAAAAAATACTATTTTTTAAGAAAAACTGTTAAAAACTTCAAATAAAGGTACTTCCGGCGGAACAGATGTAGCCAAAATCTAATCACCTCTTTATCTGGATGTAAAGAAGCGGAATCCGAAAGAATTATAATTTTTAGAATTGTAGTATTGGAGTTATCGTCGGAGAAAATTTTGTCACACACACACACACACACACACACACACACACACACGGACACATAGAGAGAGAGAGATCATTGCACCAATTTATTCTACAACAAAAACCATATACCATTCATTATCTCTCGTGTTAGCAAGATATGAGATATTTTCAAAATAAGCGACAATCAAGTTTTAGCTTGTAGCTCAAAAACAAAAGACGATCGAAAATTGCTGTGGTGCCTATTAAAATAATCTTAAAAAGTTGGCTGATAAAGACCTACATCAATTGTTTGTAGTGGCTTAATAAGAAATTTTATTATATAAGGAACTCGAAATTGTGCCACCTTGTATGAATAGCAATATTTTTTTAGGCCTAAGTCCAATTGATAGACAAACACTAGTCGAAAATGTCCACATCATATTCCATGTAGCTGCATCGGTCCGATTCGATGATCCCCTTACCAACGCTGTTATTATGAATGTCAGAGGCACTAGGGAAGTATGCCAGCTAGCACTTGACACAAAAAATTTACAGGTATTTAATAATTCTACTGCCGTAGATTCTGCGATTTTACGATACAAATATTTTCTTTAGGTTCATATTCACGTGTCAACTGCTTTTGCGAATTGTGATCGAACTGAGGCTAAAGAAGTTCTGTACCCGCAGAAATTGGATTGGAGGAAAATGATTGAAATAGCAGAAAAATTTGACAAAGATACTTTGACGGCTTTAACTGAGAGATTTTTAGATGGAATGCCTAATACGTATTGCTTTACGAAACATATTGCAGAACATGTAGCTAATGATATGATGATGGGCAAAAAGCCTTGTAAAATTTTCAGACCTTCAATAGGTAAGGTAAACGATAGTCACGCTGATAAGAATAGAACACATATGAGGGAGTATAACATAAATTTGAATGGACGATACGCTGGTTCTTTGAGGAAAGTATATTCAGTTTGCTTATTATTACAATTAACATAGCTTAAGCTATAAAATATCTGTTGTGGCCAGCACAAGACCTTCCGTCAATTTGACGTATTTTGTACAAATCCCATACCAAAAGTTCCTTGGAAAAGATTTTATAAATCCAATAAATACGAATATACACTACACCATGTAAATTGCATTTGACACTGACATCTGTCAATTAGAATTATTTGAATATATCAGTTGTTTCCATGATTATAGCAAAGCTAGTTGATTTTTGAATGTTAATCTCTTTATAATTCTTTAACTCTACATCTGTTGAATATGAAGGTAAATGTATCAAACTGTATAGAGAATAAGATGATATTCTTTTATATTGATAATCACATAGTCAAAAAATCTGTTGTGGCCAGCACAAGACCTCTCGCCATTTCCATATTAGGCTATATAAGTATTGTATTGCACTTCGCTATCGTACCGTCGTTTTATAATAAAGTAGCATACAGAACTTTTTCCAAATATTGTTTTTTTTTGTATTTAACATGTCTTCTACACACATATAATTCTAATTATATCTATTTTTCATTGTATGAGGAAGTTTCTAAATGTCACAGATTCTTCCAATTCATTAACCAGATTGGCGGTATTTCTGATTTCTAAACATCCATCCCCAAGCACACTCATGACTAAGAGCCGTTACTCTGACGCTAACCATTAAGCCATCGGAGCTGACATTCGTAAATTTTAAGATTTATTTTACGTACTTTTTGAATAATCCTGCGGGGCGAGTCAGAGTTAATCTTTGTCGTATAGAACCAGCTTGTTATAGTTTTAGCAGATTTAATATATTTTCCTCAAACCATAGTTAGTTCATTTAAATATTTTCGAAAAACTTATTGACACACATGTTAAAATAGCATAAAATAGCAAAATAATTACACTAATTGTATAATAAAGGAACTTATTTTGAATGTATTCGTGTTAATTTAAAGATGTATTAGTTTAAAGTTCTTGTGTTCTTGTAGTGGTAAGCACAATGCGCGAAGAACCATTTGCAGGATGGATTGATAATTTCAATGGACCCGTTGGTATTTTAGTAGCTTATGGCAAGGGTATGTTGATGTGAAATATGTCTGTCACAAAATTTGTCTTTGAATTAACCTTTTGGTCATTTATCTCAACCAGAGCTGGGCGGTAACTAGTTACTTTAGGAACTTAGTTACTAACTAGTTACTTTTACGTAACTTGTAACGTAACTGCCACTAAATCATCAAAATTATTCCAATTTTCAGGTTATACAAAAAATAGTGTATTTTGTTCGTTGTTCCAAGGGTTGCAAGACTTGAATTCGTCTCATTTTTGCAAATTCCCTTCTCACAAGATAAAATGTCACTTTTAATTTTTACATTATATTATAATGTAGGTCCGCAGGGCCTTTTTATCAGATTTTTGGGCCCTAGGCCAAATTTTTTTTCGGGCCCCCCTCCCTCTTTATAGTAAAAAACAAGTACGTACAAATATTTGTATACTTATAATGTAAGTTTATTTATTAAAGAAAAAAATAAAATTGCCTGCTGAGAGAAAAGCTGATCAATTATACAGTACCGCATGCTCGATTCTAGTTTGAGGTGAAATTTTAGCGTAATTTTTTCTTACTTCTCTCTAGGGACGGTTGGCGATTTTGCCGGGTCTCGGGAATATGTTATTACCGTATCGGGGTCCCAAAAATTTATCAAAAAGATACTTTTTCCTCAAATTTTCTTAGATATTTGAATGTGCGGGGCCCATGTAACCGCGGGGCCTCAGATTGAAAATCGACGTCTGATCCGAGGTTTCCAATAAATGAATCTTTATCCACTAATAAGTCTAGGAAATAATGTCTGCATGTTTTATACATTATAATGGTCATGTCATGTTAGAAAGAAAGTAGATTCTTTATATCTTGGTATAAGAAATCAAAATTGAAAAATAAATTAAAAAGGCACAGCAACCGGGCCCTGCTTGTCAAAGCGGGCCCTAGGCCGTGGCCTCGTGGGCCTAGGCGGTAATAAGGCCCTGTAGGTCCGTTAACATTAACAATAATAATCTGATTGGGTGTTGCCAAGCAATAACGTTAAAATTTAGGTTAACGTAGTTAGTACAAAAACTCCCTGATTTGTATACTATACAATAACTAAGTCAACAGTCTAAGTCTACACTTCACGCCATTAAAAGTAGTAAGAAAGTAACTCAAGGTAACTAAGTTACTTTTAATGAGTAACTAGTAAATAACTTAGTTCTTTCACCAAAGTAACTGGAACTTAAGTAACTTAGTCATTTTTTTTTGGAGGTAAGTGTAACTGTAACTAGTTACAGTTTAAAAGTAACTTGCCCAGCTCTGATCTCAACCTAGCGTCTGTGCACCACGCTTCTGTGAATTTTGTTGAGTGGGCCAATCTGATAATGACGAAAGGTTGATTCATAGACTGAAATCTTGTGAAAAGAGTCAATCATATTTTTTTAAATATCAGAAAGATATGTAATTTTCAGGTATAATGCGAACGAGTTATTATCGCAGAGAATACAAACCTGACTACATTCCTGTTGATGTTGTAACCAAAGCTTTAATAGTGTCTGCTTGGGATTTAGCTGTACGTAAAGACACTACTCCAGAAATATTGCATTGTACTTGTCATAATGTCGCTGATTGGCTCCGACCTAATGGCGAAAAACTAGCTGCTGTTGGTATGGAAGTTAACAGAGATTACCCACTTAATGACATCATGTGGATTCCAAGTTCGCATAGTACTACAAGCACTATTGTCTGGTATTTTCGAACTGTTATGTTTATGCTGCTACCTGCATTGATTGTCGATGGATTGCTGAAGATCATGGGAAAAAAGGCTATGTATGTATTTGATCCTCCTCTCTCTTCTTGTCATTATAAGTAGTTTAGTTAAAGTCTGTTCGCTCCTAGCTGAAACAAGCCGATATTTTATTACCCCAACAGATATTACCACAAACATATAGAAAATCCTCAGGTAGTGTGGAATAGGGACGTATTCGCAATCTGCATAAGTAAGGGAAAATGTCATTATTACAAGTATACAGTTATACTCGTCATAAAATAACAAAATCCCATTGATTTTAAACATAAATACAATGAAGTTCTTTCATAGGGAAAATTTATAGTATCTTTCAATTTGACGAGAAGTTCAGACAGTGTTAGGACTCTATTGGTGGCATATTCTTCATAAATTAGTCTCTCAATGACTTCTTTTTCAAAATTACCAATTTTTGAAAGTACAGAAGTAGTCCTCTTCTGTTTTTTAACTGGAACTCCTCGTTTTACAATGCGACGAACGGATGCGAGAGACTTTTTTGTCGCAATCGAAGTTCTTTTCAGAGCATTCGTTTCACCCAATTCTACAAAATGATTATACACATTTAATATAACTTGCTGCGTTTGTTCGTTGATGAAATATTTAAAACAATTTGTGTCTTCATCACTTTGCACAACGTCGGCATCGGTGTCACAGGTATTGACTTCGTCACTAACACTGGCAGAAGCATTGTCGACATCCCAGGGCCTCCACATTTCCATATTTAAAATTTCACTTACAACCGCTGCTAACTAATGTTACATGTAAACTGAGTTAAGACTAAAGAAAACCGGGATTATAAAGGAACGAAATTCAATCAAGGCTGACTTAAATGAATAGTAGATTAAATAATTCCTAGAAATTATGATGATGTCCAAACCCGAAAACAATGTCATTAGCCGAAAACGTCTTTACAGGTAATTCTTAATTATACCTATTCATTGATAATTCCTAGCTGTAAATACATTTCAAAATAATTTCAAAAAATTCTCTTAAAAATTTACAAACGCATATATCAAAACGAACTGAATACAATCCTTGTTCAACACTCCATTTACAACTGACCGCCGTTTGATGAACAAAGGCTCAAGAAAGTGGTTTATGGTTTGTGGTAATAACTATTGGGGTAATAAATTATCGGCTTGTTTCAGCTAGGAGCGAACAGACTATAATAAGTATAAGTATTTTGCCAAAACTTGGTACATACGTTATTTTATATTGCATTTTTCAGACTGACTCGAATTCAGAAGAAAATCTTCGTCGCCCAGTTAGCCTTACGACATTTTATGATCAACGAATGGGTCTACCATAACGACAATTTGTTAACGCTTCAAACCCGTATAAAAGACCAAGATAAGGCGGATTGGGATTACGAATTCAAGGAATACGATTTTAAATTATTTGTCAAACAGTGTATCGTAGGTTGTAGACGATACTTATTGAAAGAAACTGATGACACATTACCGAAGGCGAGAACACACTACAAAAGAATGATGTACTTGAATAGGATAGTTCAGTTGATGGCCATTGGATTGATGGTCTGGTTTTTTTTCAATATAGGTGTAGTTAATTATGGTTTCCAAAAAATATCCAATAATTTCTAAAAATATATTTATGCGTATTATTACGTATTACTTAACAATTTTACTATTGTACTATTTTATCAATAAATTTTTATTTTATTGCTTTTAGGTGTCATTTTGTTCCTTTTTAACTATCCCAAGGTGTGATAAAATTTGATAGGTACCTATTTACAAAAATATTGCCACCTTCAATGTACTCTCCTTCCCGAATCCTACACCGCCCGATGCGAATATTCCATTGTTGGAAGCAATGCCTGCAAGCCTTTTTTGTTAGCTTGTTCATAAGCTCTACCGCTTTTCTACATCTCGGCCCCGAATTTGATGCCTTTTAACCCAGAATTACAATTTGGGAATAAAGCAAGTCACATGGCACTAGATCAAGGAGTACAGTTAATGTACCAACACGGTGATTTTGTATTTCGTCAAAAATGTCTTGCCGGACAGGGCGTTTTGTTCCGGCGCGTTGTCTTCATGGAGAATCCATCACATTTCAGCTCTTTTTTTTTCTCTCCCGTGCATGAAGGGTTATCAGAACTTTCTTGTGATATGCTTGGTTAACGAAATGCCCCTCAGGTACTCAATCCATGTGAACAATCACTCGCATTTCGAAAAAAACAATGTCAGTGAAAGGCCAAGGCGCTAATCGTAACCGATCTTTTTTCTTCCTTCTTTAAATCTTCTAAACTGCCTGAAAACTTGAGTACTAGATAGACCTCATCACCATAAACATTCTTCAATAATTCGTACATTTCTGTGGCGGATTTTTCAAGTTTCACACAGAATTTCATATTGACACTATCATAATTCCGGCGGGGTACGAGAAAGTAGTTAACTTCAATCAAAGGCTACTGTCAAACGGTTTGCCCAATTATCTTGAAATTTTAACATTTAATAAAATAAATAAATAAATATATCATCACGGCATATTACCCATTTCTGAGTGTGCCACAATCTGCTTTATCGCAGATATCGTTAATGATGATGACATATTTGTACCGTGCGGGCGCTTACCAGGAGTCACCTCACGGGCTCATTGCTGGCGTGGAAAGTGCACCACAGGGGTCACTTTTGTGCCATTTAATGGAGGGAAAAAATAAATTTCCTTATTTAATTGTCACTCCTCGTATGTCAATTGTAAGTATTTAATTAGAATCTAAAACATCTAAAGATATCAAAGCTTTTTTTCTTGAATCTCACTTTAGAAATGGAAATAAATTGGAAAATGGCGAATTGTAATTTTCTTTCGCTGCCTGTCAAAAATAATTTCAGGAAAATTTTATTTCATGATCAACTTTGACAACTTGACTTTTGATTTGAATAATGATCAAACATATGTATTTCTGTTCATAGCCTACTCCGAGTTAGTATTGTACGTCACACATCTACTCTGTTCCAAATTCTTACTAATTGCAGGTCTTCTTTAATAGCATTTTTGTAATACTTAATCCATTTTCAAGGAAATAAATGCAAAAATAACGAATCAAGGAAAATAGGTAAATCAAATTACACAATATATTGGCATTGTATGTTAATTAAAACAAACGAACGCTGTAATCACAGTGTATGGTCAAATTACAGTTATAGATGAAAGTAATTGCTGAGCAGCTATTTCCCAAGGAAATATTTTCTTAATATCCCAGAAAATCTCTTTGGGGATCCCTCTTCAATAGATTAAAGTTTTCCTATCTTTGTAATAAAGTATAAAAAAATTACAAAAAGTCAACTTTTACTTTGATGTGCTGAAGCTCGCTATTTATTGATTAGAGATTTTTTAGAAATTTCTCACCATTTTCATAGGAATTATAATTTGTTTGTTGACAATGTAAATCGGCCGAATTATTCTGAGCCCGGATTAATTTGTTTACAATGCTAACAAATTATACGACATATGACCCATAGCCACAATTATGGTCTAATGGCATACATAAATAAGTAATATTTCGTATAACGTTTCTGTTAGTGTTTTTGTTTCTTACAAATTTAAATACTGATAGGTACGACACATAATTTATCATATTATAATGCTGTTTCACTTTGTAAACAAAAATACGCTTATTTGAATCAAATATTCAATCATTCAAATCATTATGTACTGTTTATAAATAGATTTTTTTTTAAAAAGTAGGAAAATGTGGAATAAACATGTACAACTGGTGGTAATAGTTAAAAAATCCCTAAACCTTAACTAAAATCGCTAAAACTAGATACGTATTTCGGCAGCTAAGTTGCCATCATCAGTAAACGTACGTCTAAGAACATATTAGTATTGGATTACTCAACATGTCAACCATACCAAAGGTCCAAAACACCAAAACTGATCTGTTTTATTCAAGGATGTTAAATATTATACGCTGGATCGCTAACCTGTGTGTATTACACATAACGGTAGTGAGGCAAGTCGCCATTTGCAGTATAGGCAAAAAGTGCGCGAAATTTAAATATTCTTTATAGTAAAACACCCATATAAAGTGTATAAAAATAAAGTCTAATCGCATATACATATGTCTATATATATAATATGAAATTAGGGTACAAAATATATATTATTTTAGTATATAAATACTTTATTATAAAAAATACAAATAAAAATATAAAATCATGAATGAGAAAATAATATCTGTTTACTTAATTCATGTCTCCTACTGACAGGATTCAAAAAACAGACCATAAGAAAAAAATCTAACTTTTAAATATCTTTTAGTAACTGCTAATATTAAAAATAATTTATGAGGCCTCTCTTCAATTGAAACATTTGTACATTGTAAATTGTTAAATATTTGATTATCCAAAGAAAACTTTCTGTAACAGTGCATCATAATTTTGTTCAGGTCTTTATAATCATTTGTATAAAATGCAAACATTTTATCAGCTTCTTTAACTATAAGGAAAACAGACTTACAAACACAAATTAGTCCCCCTCTATTAACAAAATTAACAAATTTACTAAAATAATTCATATGACTGTAATTATGTTCTGTTACATCATTTAGAAGTACTGCTGCACAACTCTCGCAATTAATATCATTAAGAATTTTTTTCACAACATATCCGGCTATGTAATAAAGAATGTTATCTTTTAGTTCTGTTGATTCATGAATCATGTTGGTATTTAAATCTTTATATTCATCTTCTTCGTCATTGCTTGTGATATCTTCATTTTCATCAAGCATTGAATTTAAGGGAGATTTTCTTCTGTTCCATTTAAAATCAAATATTGAGCTGGTTGGATCATCATCAAAGGCTATGCAATTTGCAAAGGGTGAAGGTCGTATAGCATTTTTTAATAGTAACTGTTTCATGGCAGTTTTAAATTGTATTTGATTCGGATTATTATTGCAGCCATATCTACGCCTTATTCTAGCAAAAAGTAATTCGATATGGTCCTGCGAAAATTTCTAAGTTAATAAATATTTAAAATGCGTATCCTTTGTTAATAATCCACGAGCAATGCACATTACTGATTTTACTGAAGCACCTAATCCAAGAATAAAAGTTTTCCTTTTAGATTTATACAATGGTTGGCATTCAAATTTTAATGAGAATAAATACTCAGTTAAAGAAACTAAATGTTTCTCTAAGAAACATAAATTTTTTAAATATAAAGGTTTTTTAAAACCTTTCCCGAATGGATTTTTAGTGTTTAAAAAATCAAAGATTCTGTCTATGGACCTTATGAAATGAATCGTAGCTTCACAGCCATAAAAATCAGTGATTTCGTTCTCTAGTAAAAATTCCAGTGCGTCCGCAACAGATGAGCTAAAAGTTTGTGCTGCTAACTTAACATTCATTTTATTTCTTTCCCATTCAATATGCCCGGAACTCAGTCTATTAGCAAATTTAAAAGTAATATTTTTTTGTAAATCGTAGAGTTTTTCTATAAAATCCCACTGAATTTTATTTGATTCAACCTCAAAATATTTGTAAGTACCCAGAGCATTTCTTGCCAGTTTGAGCATATGACAGGCATCAGCTATGAAATATACATCATAATCCCTGCTAGGATGTTTAAAGTTGCATTTAATTTGTTCATATGATTGGACAAAAAGTTTACAGCCTAACATTTCCATTGTGGCAAAGTTAGTGACAGTACCATCACAAGTAACTCCCCAAATTCTTAAACCAGCGTCAGCAGAAAGATTAAGAGCGGTCTTAATTAACTCGCATTGAGCTCTGGCATCTAATTTGCTTTGAAATACATATCCAATTGGCCATTTCCATTTATTATTTAAACTACAAAGCATAAAAACTAGTGCTTCTGTACTGGGAGTTTCTGGATTTTCAACTTCTACTTCATTTCCGTAATCACAATATCCAACAAATTTCATGGCGTATGGATCCCATATTATTTGCTTGCGAATAGCCATAGCATCCACAATAAGAGTGCATGATTTATCTTCTTGTGGAAAATTTTGCAATGCCATGAATACTTCTTTAAAAAATCCGGGCTCTGCATTAACAGAAGACGTCCAGTTGCGAATGGATGATGAATGTGGCAAATTTAAGATGGTTCTAAAAAAATGGAACATTTTAGTTTATAACATGAAATAAATTTTATAAAAATACAAGCTTCATATCCTCGTATAGTCTTACCTGCAATAATTGCATGCTTTTGGTGAGTAATAATTTAAAGTTAACGCAAATTTTTTTAGTTCCTTAGAATATCTTCTTCCAGTAGACTTTCTTGTTTGATTTTTCAATTGATTTTTGAAAATTTCAAGGCAAGATCCCTCAAAATGATGTGCTAATAAAATTCCCTTATCTTCACTTAATAGATTTTTATTTGTAAGCTGTTTAATTAAATCTTTGAGGTTGTCTATTTTTTTATCCCTTCGCCGAACTTTTTGTTTCAGTGTTTTAATTTTTCTGCGTAATAAACCTTTCGTTGGACTAGGATTTATTTGTCTCGTATCTTCAGTTTGTGTTGTTACCGATACAGAAGGACCAATTATAAATTCAGCTTTTGATAATTCTATGGACTCAAGCTTTTGAATTTTTCCTTGCTGCAAATTATCGTTCCCTAAAGGTCGTTTTCTACTTTTTCTTTCCTTCGGAGCTTTTTTTTGCAAATGACTAGGGAAACTTGGAAAAACCGTAGGTACTGCATCTGGTTTCAATCTTCTTATATAAGTTCCTGGCCTTTCCAAATAATCCGAGTCCAAAAAATGATCACTACAAACTTTAGATGCTTTCGTAGGTTTGAAATTTGTCCTTTTGATTGCATTTACCCATAATGCTAACAAGTTATTATTGTTTAAAGGATATCTATAAAAAATATAATTAATATAAACAATTAATTTACTTAATTAAATACATACTGAAAAAATTGGCGAGGATTTTCTTTGCTGTGTCTATTTGTACAGCCATAAGCACTGCACGAAACTGGCATATTGTTGCTGCTTGCAGAAAAACACAACTATAATGGGCAATATTTAAATTTAAAGCGAAAATAAACTGTCTACTGCACGTATAATTTGCACAAATACACAATTTGACATGGGGAAGCGTGTGAATGATTCTCTCTTTTGCCTATACTGCAAATGGCGGCGTACCCCCACCACTTGCCTCACTTGAAATACAGATGTTAGTTATCCAGCGAAACATACAATATATAAAATCCTTGGTTTTATTAACAACATTATGTCAGTAAAAACAATAAGAGCTCAGCTGACTCTCTCCACTTTTATTATTGTGATACGGATGCGATATTTCGAAAAAATCAGCCACTTTTATTTATTGTACGTACTTTGTATAACAAAAATTATAAAATTGATAAATCATCTGGTCACCATACAGGCATTTAGGGTCGTATGGTGTCACATAAATAACAGAACAAAAGAATATTTAAATTACAAATAGTTTTAACGTGCCAGTTCAATAACATTTCGATTTAAATATCCATGATTTTTGTGTTGAACAAAAGGTCATAAGTCCTTTGTTTCAAATATTGCTTTTTTACTTTCCGTCACCTTTAGGTAAGGAAGGTATTGTCTTTGGTAAAAAAATTCGTTGGTGAGTTTTTAATCAGTAAGCACGTTTGATGGTCCCTAGAATAGGAACTGTTTTATAGCATTTATCCATTTTTATTTCAATAATTTTATTTCTAAAAATTCACACAGTTGTTCAAATACTCTAAAAATGCGTAAACTTACGTAACATTCTCTTTACAATCAAATAATAGTACTACCAAGTTTTTATCTCTACCCATTTTTGAATTATTCCCCAAAAGTCAATATAACCCACATTTAGATAAAAACTTCAAAATTTTCAAAAATCTATCTAGATACTTCTCAATGCGCTGATTCCAAATTTTGAAACCGCAGATCGATATCTCTTTTCTTTCTCGAGATATTTAGATTTAAAGTTTTGTTCAAAACTGCCCATTTTTGGGTATTAACCCAAAATTGGGTCGAGATATGAATTTGGCGACATCACCATTCGATTCTACGGACAAAAATACATAAGTGTAGCAATTTCTATAATTTTTGTCCAACCGGTTTATTTTTTATGAATAAAAGTTTGAAAACCCATGAAAATGGCCAAAATCTGAAAAAATCGTAAGGGGTACACCTTAGATTTTTGCGATTTTTTGCCATTTTCAGTTATTTTGCTTTAGAGATTGTATGCGGTGTTTAAAAATTTTGAAAATTGGTATACCTATGTAATTTTGTCCGTAGAATCGAACGGTCTTGTCGACAAATTAATATCTCGACCCATTTTTTGGTTATTAATCAAAAATGGGCAGTTTTTAGCAAAATTTTAAACCTAAATATCTTGAGAATGAAACGAGATATCGACCTGCGGTTTCAAAATTTGGAATCAGCGCATTGAGAAGTATCTAGATACATAAAAATTAGATTTTTGAAAATTTTGAAGTATTTATCTGAATATGGGGTATATTGACTTTTGGGGCAATACTGCAAAATTGGGTAGAGATATAAACTTGGTAATAATATTATTTGATTGTACAGAGAATGTTACGTAACTGTACGCATTTTTAGAGTATTTATATATGAGTATACATAATATTTTCCAAGGAACTTTCTGTATGGAATTTGTAAAAAATTGTATTATGTTCGTGTTACAATTTTACTGGATATATAGAATCTTTTCCAATGGACTTTTGGTATGGGAATGGGATTTGTACAAAATACATCAAATCAACGGAAGGTCTTGTGCTGACCACAACAGATTTTTAAACATTCATTAATCTTTGGTTATCGTCATATTTCTTGAACTGTTAAAAAAGCTATAAAGTGAAAAATTGCATTTTATAAAAAAAAATGCAATGTTCAAACATATAGGAATTTTTTTTTGATCAGTGGCGGAAAACCTTATTTATGCACTCTATTGAAAATACACAAAATTTCGATGAAAAATCTTGTAAGTTCAAACGTCAGTAACTCGAGATCCGATGATGTAAAAAAATCATGCGTAACATGAAATTCTCTTTCTTTTCATGTTACGCATGATTTTTTTACATCATCGGATCTCGAGTTACTGACGTTTGAACTTACAAGATTTTTCATTTTTCATTGTACACGTTTTATATGCATTTATATTCGGATGGCCAATCCGAATAAAAATGCATATAAAACGTGTACAATGGTGCATATTTACTACTAAGTAGAATAAATATAAATAATGCATTTAAATATTGCTTTAAAATTATTAAGAATAAATAATTCATTTTTACTTTATCGGAGATGGTAATATTTAAGCAAAGTTCATTGTAAAATCGGTGAACTTATAGACAGTTATGTAACGAGTATCGGTTGTATATTTACCACATCATTATGACAAATAAAATGGAATACACGTCAGTTGATCATGAAATGAGAAATCAACCTATACCATATATTTGGATGAAAGTTATATTTTTTTCTGCACTTCATATCATGGCAATACAAGGAATATTTTTATTACCAAGAGTTAAACTTTTTACTATTTTATTTGGTAAGTTACTTAATAATTCTTACCACACAAAGCAGGGATCTATAATATTTACAAATTATAAAATCTACACAATTGGTGTGAAATTTCTTCAAAATTCTTTCGACTTCTTTAAATAGACTTAAGACGATCCTATAACAAGATTTATTTTTTCCGGCTTCCCTGAAAATTTGGCAACATTACAGACTATGTCATATTAATTTGTCATCTTCCCTCCCGGCACTGTTAAAATTTAAAGATAATTAGGCAAACCGTTCGGCAGTAGCCTTTGATTGAAGTTAAAGTCTGTTCGCTCCTAGCTGAAACAAGCCGACATTTTATTACCCCAATAGATATTACCACAAACAAATAGAAAATCCTCAGGTAGTGTGGAACAGGGACGTATTCGAAATCTGCATAAGTAAGGGAAAATGTCATTATTACAAGTATACAGTTATACTCGTCATAAAATAATCAAATAATGGCAACTTTCCTTCACACTTTTTACAGGCTTAGGACTGTCAGGGAAATATATACAATTTTTTTTTTTGCTATAAATAATTTCGCTGGCGTGTTTAAAAGTTGCAGGTGAGCAGTCATTGTTAACAAACCGGGATTATAAAGGAACGAAATTCAATCAAGGGTGACTTAAATGAATAGTAGATTAAATAATTCCTAGAAATTATGATGATGGCCAAACCCGAAAACAATGTCATTAGCCGAAAACGTCTTTCCAGGTAATTCTTAATTATTCCTATTCAATGATAATACCTAGCTTTAAATACATTTCAAAATAATTTCAAAAAATTCTCTTAAAAATTTACAAACGCATATATCAAAACGAACTGAATACAATCCTTGTTCAACACTCCATTTACAACTGACCGCCGTTTGATGAACAAAGGCTCAAGAAAGTGGTTTATGGTTTGTGGTAATAACTATTGGGGTAATAAATTATCGGCTTGTTTCAGCTAGGAGCGAACAGACTATAACTACTTTCTCGTACTCCGTCGGAATTATGTTAGTGTCAATATGAAATTCTGTGTGAAATTTGAAAAATCCGCTACGGAAATGTACGAATTGTTGAAGAATGTTTATTGTCATGAGGGTCTATCTAGTACTCAAGTTTTCGAGCAGTTTAGAAGATTTAAAGAAGGAAGAAAAGAGATCGGAGACGATTAGCGCCTCGGTCGTGCACTGACATTGTTTTTTCGAAATGCGAGTGATTGTTCACATGGATTGGGAAACCACCTTGATGGTATATCAACCATACTCACTTGACCTAGTGCCATGTGACTTGCTTTTATTCCCAAATTTTAATTCTGCGTTAAAAGGCATAAAATTCGGGGCCGAGATGTAATTATAGAAAAGCGGTAGAGCTTATGAACAACCTAACAAAAACGGCCTGCAGGTATTGCTTCCAACAATGGAATATTCGCATCGGGCGGTGTAAGGTTCGGTGAAGAGAGTACATTAAAGGTGGCAATATTTGTTTTGTGTAATTTTATACATTGTCAATGTTCTAAGATCAATCTTGTTATTGCCACACCTCGTACATATTACGAAAGAAAAATTAACCGTACACTTTTAGAAAAATAGGAAGGCTTCTTTAATTCTTAGAATCCGATTAGTCTGTAGTCGGTACATCTCTAATAATTTGATCTTTTCAGCATTTATTTTGTACCAGTTAGGAACTCTAGGCATTACAGCTGGATGTCATAGGTTATGGTCCCATAAATGTTACAAAGCTCGTTGGCCACTACGATTATTTTTAGTAATATGTAATACTATATCTTTTGAGGTAAGTATTACAAAAATTTAAGTAAATGTTCCTTTATTTGGTGGATTCCAGTTTCTCCTAACTTTAGTTTTAGAACGAAAAGTCGTACTCTATAGGCAAAGTTGTATCAGGATATGGTTTTTTTATCTGGTTGTATCGTTCTTATTATTATTATCTAAGAAAATTGACATTGTTTTAGCCCGGTAAACAAGAAGACAACTTTAAAATAAACAAAGTGAAAAAATATGGCGTGGCCAGCACATTACCTTTCGCTATTAGTGTTGTTGCAAGAATTTTTCTAAGACAAGTACTAAATTTTAAAAGATATTGACCGGTAGTATTTACTCAAAATTTTAGTCACCCTGACTAACTAATTACCATGACTACCATTTAGAAATATATTGAAAAAACAACCAAAAACAATACCTTCCTTAACTAAAGGTGACGGAAGATAAAAATATGATTTTTACAGGATTCGGTGATCGGTTGGTCCTTAGACCACAGGGTACACCATAAATGGACCGAAACAAACGCCGATCCTTATAATATCAAAAGAGGATTCTTTTTTTCCCATGTGGGTTGGCTGGTAGCAAAAAGACACCCGCAAAATGTGGAAAAAAGCAAACAAATTGATATGTCGGATTTATATGCAGATCCATTGCTTTGGTTTCAAGATAAATATTACTTTACCATAATGCCAGTTGTGTCCTTTTTGATACCGACCCTCATACCATGGTATTATTGGGGAGAGAGTTTGCGAAACGGATGGTATGTTTGTGGGGCTTTAAGGTATGTCCTCCAAGTTAACTCAATATGGTTAGTGAATTCTGCTGCTCATCTGTGGGGAAACAAACCGTATGACAAGTTAGTATAACTCATTTTTAAATGATTACTCTGTATAGTAAAATAATCTGATGTGGCCAGCACATAATCTCTCGCTGGGACCATACAGTATAAATAAAGCTATCATTATGTTCTTCATTTTATATTTAACAAATATATCATAGACAAAATAAATTTCACAAATATTTGGTGCATGTAATGGTACCTCATGAATCACATGAAGATTGTCCTCTGTCCGTATGTGGCAATTTTGCTTATTAACAAACCCACAGAGGTGAACATGTGCCTCATCAAAGAAAAAGTTTTTTCTTGAAATATGAACATTAACTTCCTAGTGCTCTAAAACGCTGGGCAGGGTGAAACAAATTCGAGTTCCTTTTATGATATAAAAAACTCTTATTAAGACGATCCTATAACAGTCCTCAAAATTATGTAAAACATGAGATTCGCTCAAAAAACTACAACTCCCAATAGTGAATATTTTTTATAAACTATACATACTATTAAAGAAGACCTGCCTAGACAGGAAAGTAAACTGCAATTTTGTTATATTTATTTTCACAAACACATTTTACGTTTAAATATAAAATACAATTATAAAATTAAAATAAATTATGTCCAGTATATAATTGTTATAAATTCTTGTATAATTTTAAATAGAGTTCCTTAAGTTTTCAATATGATTTACTTATTAAATGGAAATAGGTTATACAGAGTGTCTCTTAAATAGGGGGACATGGCTTAACCACAGATTCCTGGGGCTAAAATAAGACGATTTAACCAAACTTGCTTCTACCGGAAAGTGTACCATTTAGCCAGAATTCTGCTTCAAAGTTCTTCGAAAAAAATTTAGTTTTGCTTATAATAATCGGACGTTTTATTCGATGTGGATGAAATTTGGTATGACAGTTTATATGGTTATAAGTCATCTTTTAAGGTGATACTTGTTATTATTAGTGACAGTAACAATTGTTTTACGGGTTGTCAAAAATTTTCTTCGCAATATTCTAAAATTAGTAACATCCGTTTGTTCGGCCTCATAATATTTTACTACCATTATTATAAATAAGACGATTACATATCTCAGCTTACTCCTAAACAAGTTGTGAAGATTGACAACTCGTTACTGTCATTAAAAATTACTTGTTTGACATTTGGATAGACCGCTAGATTAAATTTATTTTAAAAATTTAGCAGTGCAGACACTCATATTTTATTTTTTTCTGTGTGAACCGTAACAGATATCACAAATTACACAGAGAGTGAACAGTTTACTATTAAATGTATCTTTCTGAAGAAAAATAATTTCACGTTTTCGGCGTTGCCATTAAAAAGTTACGGTCTAATTAATGTTGAGACACCTAAGTTTCATACACTAGTGGTTCTCTATTAATAACAAGTATCACCTTAAAAGATGACTTATAACCATATAAACTGTCATACCAAATTTCATCCAAATCGAATAAAGCGTTCTGTTGTTATAAGCAAAATTAATTATTTTTTTTCGAAGAACTTTGTAGCAGAATACTGGCTAAATTGTACACTTTCCAGTAGAAGCTAGTTTAGTTAAATCGTCTTATTTTAGCCTCAGGAATCTGTGGTTAAGCCATATCCCCCTATTTAAGAGTGTATGTACCATTTTGAATTCTTGTATGATTTCAGAAAAAAATTAATACTTATCTCGACATTGAAGTTCCTTTTCATGACTCATTATGGTTCTTTGCCTTGGCTCTCCATATTCGTCATGAAAAGACGAACTTTCCTGCCTTGACAAGTAAATAACCATAAATGTTTAAGTTATCGTACGGAGACTTTTTAGTCATGAAATTATGAATACTTTCAATGTTTACCCCGTTATATATTACTTGTTCATTAACGTAACACAATACAGAGTAAATTTTTCTTACTATATCTTATCTGCCAAAATACAAATGTTAACCATTTCCCTTTTTCCAGGTCACTGTGGGCGGTCGAACACAAACTCATTTCCTTTTTCACTGGCGGAGAAGGCTGGCATAATTACCATCACGCCTTTCCATGGGATTATCGCGCATCTGAATTTGGTCGTTATGCCTTTAATCCAACAGCATTATTCCTGGACATTTGTGCCAAAGTAGGGCTAGCCTACGACCTGAGGACAGCTACTCCTGAAATGGTAAAAGCAAGGATTCAGCGGTGTGGAGATGGTACACATCCGGTTTGGCATAGCGATGATCACGACAAAATGGGCGCCAGCAATTGAAAAGTATTCTAAGATTATTGGTGTACTTATTTTGAAATGTTACAAGTTAATATTTCTTTTTCTATGGCGAAGATTATTGTTCATATGGTGCCTAAATAGAAAAAAGTCGAGATATAAAATAAAATGTTATTAAAATATCTTTCAGAACTCATATTATTAATGTATCCCCTGAAGAAGGCACCAATTTATGGTGCCGAAACGTTGGGTTTAAATTAATAAATACAGAACATAAACTAAAAAAAGGTAGTATTTTTCCAATTAATAAAATGTTATTTTTTTCTAAGAGTTATTACTCGAAATCTCAGTCAAACAGCATTTATTCTTCTTTTCTATTTCTTTTCTTCTTTCTGTTTGTATGGGGTCCGTAGCCTGAGTATCTGGTCGCGAACCTGGGGATCCGGGTTCGATCCCGACGCCTAATATGTAGAATTTTAAATGGTATAAAAGTGACCCCTGTGGTGCACTCTTCGTGTCAGCAATGAGTGCCCGTGAGGTGACGCCTGGTAAGCGCCCGCACGGTACAAATATGTCATCATCATTACCGATATCTGTGAAAACAGCTGGCACACCCAGAAATGGGTAATATGCCGTGATGATTTATTTATTTTGTATATATTCTGTCTATCCATTACCTAATAGTCATTTACTATTACGTAACACAACAATCAAAACTAATTTTTATTTTACTATTTTTTTAATTAATTCCTATAATTACTGTTCCCCCACTATTACATGAATTTATTCAATCATTTTGTCTATTTCGGTTCTAGTGTAAAGACGTGTGTATGGTGTGCTGGTGTACTGTGACTTTCAGGACGACTTCCTGGTGCTCAGAGACATTTTTGGGGACCTGCACTACTTGGAACTCACCTTATTATGGTTTGATAATATTTTCTTATTTTTGTATTAGGTACTTTGCAACTTGTAGTTCATAGCATGTGTTGAATTTAATAAATAAAAAATGTTGATGTATTGGAATCATTATCACATCATAAATTATTGTACAGGGTGTTAAAAAAGCTTGATTCTAGAATACCTACCTTCATTGAAATTGCAATGTCTTTTAGCTAAAATAAAGCAAAAATCACAGGTGTTTATATATTTTAAAATCATATTTTACTTGCATAAGTTTAAAGGCTGTACTTGTGAATATTATTACTTCTTCGCTTGTAAGTTTTCAAAAAATACTTAAAGTAACGTAACCTACTCAGAGATCTCAATAGGCCCATAAACCAATTTTTTAAATATTTTTAAATGAAAGTTCGTTTAATTTTGAAGCAATTCGTGGTATCAAAATGTCATAATTGTTTTTTGTACAGCTGCATTTGATTTTTAAAGAAACCTATAGCTATTTTCTCACACCAGTTTCTGTAGTAGACAGCGCGAGAAAGATACCAATAGTGTGACGTCATCTGTATCCCTGGAAATAAATTCAAATATCTCGCAAAGTAATTATTTAAAAAATGTTTTTTTTATCTTAATCGTTATTTATTGAGTAGTACTTTAAGGATAAAGTGTACATTTTATTATTTTTTGTTATGGTTGATGGGCCTATTTGACGAAATTCGAGTGGTTGCATGCATTTTATAGGCATTTTATGCCAAAATGATTATTATGTGATTTTTTGCTTGCACTTATTCAAAAAATATTTTAATGTAACGTAATTTATCGCACAGAACTCAATTTGACAAAACTAGGGTGGTTACATTCATTTCATAGGAATTAATCCTACTATTTTCACTAGGAATGACGAATTCCGATAATTTTGGTACCTGAGTACCCGAAACAACTACCCGGATAGTACCCTCTACCCGTTAATTACCCGATATCCTTTAATTATCCGTTATCCTTTAAGTACATATGCATAATTCGTTAATTTGTTAATAACCAGTTACCCTTATATTAGCAGTTTACTTTTTAATAAAATTCATAATTACGTTTACATATATTTATTAAATAAAAAGTAACACAAATAAATAATATACTGTATCTCTAAAAAAACTTAAGATAAATTATATTAATTGCCTATGGTATTGTAATAAAAAGCTCTTCTTTTAGATACAATTTTTCCGGCAGCTGAAAAAAGTTCGTGTAATTAAAGGGTATCGGGTAATTAACGGCCAGCGGGTATATTTCGGGTAATCGGGTAAGAAATTTATTACCCGGGTACATTATTATCGGGTAGGTTCCGAGTACCCGGGTACCCATCGTCATTTCTAATTTTCACTATAAATGTTACTTTCTTCGCCCTAATTTTTGTGGAATTTATTGTTTTTTAAAGATTTTGCAACTATAACCATAAAATTCTTGAGTGTTGGGTATTCTAGACTTTAGTCAAAAATTATGTTTAAATTATTGCTGATATTGTTCTTTAAATTTTAGATATACCTACCATGTCATAAATTCTTGTCATCATTATAAAATTTCAGTATACCCAGTTACTTAACGGTACTTATTCAAATTTTTAATTAGGAATATTTCACAGATAACTACAGTAAAACAAAAGTACAATAGCGAACTCTATGTGAAACAATGTCTAATAAAGAAAAAAAAAAAAAAAAACACTGGCCATGTTTTCAGCGTCTGAATCAACCTTTCGGTCATCATCTGATGCGGGCCGTGCCCAGCTAATAACCACAGACGAGTTTCGCTGTTATTGTTATGGAGGGACCTAGAGACGAACCTGGAGATATCACATATTCATAGTAAGTACAAATATTATTACTTTTAGTTTTTAGTTTACTTTAAACTTTACAATACATGGCGTTCACATTAAGGCCATTAGGAAAATTGTACATATGTACCTCTAAAACGGAAGTAAATGATTAAAAAAAAGGATATGTGAAACCCCGACCCTGTAACTTAAAAGAAATAGGTACCTATTTAAAAGACAAGGTTTTTCTGTTAAATAATAATCAGTTTGAATAATAGAAGTATTTCGAACCTTCATTGTCTCTATTTTATTTTTTTTGAGTTACACAATGTTTCGATTGATAAAATCTCCAATCGTTATCAAGTGAATACTGTGAATCAGTTT
Organism: Ophonus ardosiacus; assembly: GCA_943142095.1. NCBI lineage: Eukaryota > Metazoa > Arthropoda > Insecta > Coleoptera > Carabidae > Ophonus > Ophonus ardosiacus. Next base: position 39,956,690 of record OW964836.1, read on the forward strand.
ATTTTACAAATTTATAAAAAAAAAAAATACATAAAAATACAAATATAGTTCATCACGGTTATGGAATTTTATTCTAGTTAGTTGCATACAATTTTTTTACATCTAGAACTCAAGTGTGAAAAAAGAGCCATACCGTTTCATTTTTTCAGCGATTTTCATTAAAAAAATACATTTTTTCATGCTTTTATCATGTAAAAAATACATACTTTATGAACTGATTTTAATGAAAAATACATGTTTAGCGGATATAAAAAAATATGATAAGTTTGAGGAAATTTTTCAAAAAATAAAAACTAGGATTTAGGTTTTGCAGATTTTTTCCAAATTTTTTTAATATGTAATTTTAATTTATTTAAAAGGACTAACATATTAATGCAATAATCCAGTAAATAACAAGTTTCAATAAAAAAAAAACAGGTTATTAAATTTTAAATATGTACCACTTAATGATTACCCTGATCTCTATATTACATAACAATCATGTTGTTGATATATTTAAATAATTATTAAAATTATAATATACATAAACAATATTTGGTACATCAAACATTTTTTATTTATTTAAAATAAATTGACGATTATTTTATTAATTGTTGATTATATTTTCTATTGTTGCAGATTAATAGAACGAGTAGAGTTCCTAGAGAAGCTGCAGGACTAATAAATGGACCTGAATCCTGAGTTGAGCGTAGAAGTCTTGCCCAAGGATTTCTTCGTCGTGAGGAGAAACCGCCCGGGACTTAATACCCCCCTTATCCCTTTATGTTTTTGCATCCCTCTCCTCCTATAAAACAATATATGCACAAACAAATAAATAACTATGTTCATATATAAAATAATATTGGAATTATTAATATATCTTCATCATCAGCATCATTATCTTTATCATGAGCATCATTACCTTTATCATCATCAACAAGTTTTATTATGAAAATTAAATAAAGTATTACTTATTATTCATAGGATTAAAAAACACAGTTACATATTTCTAATATTTATCTCATAAGACATAAGACATCAGCATCATTATCTTTATCATGAGCATCATTATCTTTATCATCATCAACAAGGTTTATTATTAAAATTAAATAAAGTATTACTTATTATTCATAGGATTAAAAAAAACAGTTATATATTTCTAATATTTATCTCATAAGACATAAGACATCAGTATCATTATCTTTATCATGAGCATCATTATCTTTATCATCATCAACAAGGTTTATTATTAAAATTAAATAAAGTATTACTTATTATTCATAGGATTAAAAAACACAGTTATATATTTCTAATATTTATCTCATAAGACAAATACTATATTTAAAACAGGTTTACGATAAATTTCATTTACAAATATAATTTTGTATTGTAATACATTCTTATTAAAACACATACAAAATACATTTACTTGGCAATAATTGATTTATAATTTAATTTCAAATTTAAATATTATTTCAATTCACACATAAACTGATTAAAACAATCATAGACAAGCAGTATTGTACATGGTTGCGTTCCAAAACTCTACTCTAGAGTTCAAAATTACTCAAAGTCGTTCGAACAACACTATACTTCACTTCACCTAAGAAAATAGAAGATAGCGTTTGAGATCGACCGTTTTTACATGCATTAAATAAATAAGTGAAATCCGTGAAACCGGACCAATTCAATTATAAATATTTTTTCCTGTAAAAGTGTACAAAACTTGAATATTAAAAATTGCAAGAAAACATGGTTGAATATTAATTAAATCTGCAGATTTTATTTGATAACACAACGCTATTTCCTTACGTGAAATGAAGTATAATAACCTTACTCTCAGAGTTTACTCTTAGCCTGTTCCAAAACAGCCAGAGTTTATTCAAAAATAATACTTTACTTACACTACTATCGAGAAGGGTAGAAAAATTGCTCCACAATATTTTCAAACTTTGATGGTCACGGTTCTCAACATATGAAAGCAATTTGCCTTTTTAAGGGAAAAAATAAACATAAGTAAAACATTGGCTTGTATTACGAGCACATTTTTATAATAAAAGCGCTTTTATGGAGCGTACTTTATCATTATATTATGAGGGGAGTGCTCCATAAAAACGCTTTTATTATAAAAGTTCACTTGTAATACAGCCTTGACATTAATGTTGTAATTATAAGAAATTTTGTTAATTTTTTAAAATTATTTTTAATTTAGTTTAAATTTTTTACACGCTACACTCTTAAATTACGTCGTCATACTCTACACTAAACTCTAACTCCTATTTCAATACTCGGTGCTCCAATCTTGATTGTGGAACGCAGCTCATGACATGACTGTAGTTGGGAAAATGGCGACTTAGCTAATAGACGTTTACGTGCGTTGTGTTTGCTTCCGTGCTAAGTAAAGTGTTTTGTGTGTTATATTTATCGTGAATGGCGTTAAAAGACTTTGAAGCAGTACAACTTAATGCCCAGATGTTATTTTCCAAGGTAAATGATTCTATTTTACAGTAATCCATGAAATTATGAAATCAGCTGTCGTTGTATGTGTTGAATTTATCATAAACCAGTAGACAACATTACAATATCAAAACCAACGGTATTTATGAATGTTTGCAAATGAAATCACATTAAAATTAGACTAAATACTAAAGAAAACAATGTTTTATTTATTTTTACAAATAGTAAACCATTCATATATTTTTACATCTAATAAATAATTCATTCAATCGATTACATGTGTTTAGACATGCTAATTTTAACTTGTTGGACGAAGTTTGAAATAAATACAACAAAATATAGTTTTCATTTGATTTACAATTTCTTTAAAATTATAAATAATATTGTTTTACATATTTATCACATATGATAAAAGAAGGAATTAAAATATAAATAGTAAATGATAATTATTACATAATATCATCACCTGAATTTGTTTCTTAATTAAGAAATTAATAATAATATGGTATTGGTTGGTATGATTTCGTTTAACAAAAATCTGTTTAATATTTTATTGTGAATGATGGATAATTTCAAATGTATCTGTACATTTGTTACGGACATACTTTGATATAGTACTTAGCCACGACATTAAAATGCAATATAAACCAATGTTTTAAACAATATATTATGTCTTACATATCTTATGACATGAAACCAGAAAGTAATATTATGTAATTACCTTGGACATTATACAGGGTGTTGCAACATAAAGAATATAGTACTCACCAAATTGATTAAAAAAACTTAATCAACATGAGTCCGATTTTCAATAGTTTCCGAGATATGAGGCTGTGAAAAATGAGTTGCTATCTTGGAAACTATAGGAGTTACGACTTTAATTAAAAAAGACTTTTTGTTTATCTTTCAGAGGTCATCTTAGATATGCTTTTGTTTTTTTTTTTAAGTTAAATGTTGTGGCGACTTTGGCCAATATTTAATTTTCATATAGCGTCGTAACTATTAGAAATTAAGAAAAATGTTTCATATAAATTTATATTTTTTTTTTAAGTCTATTTACTGACAGACAAAATTTTGTTCGATCACTATCATTATCAATTTTTCTTCGATTTTTCATTTATCTCGGATACAGTTGAAGATCAGACCTAAGTGGATTAAGCTTTTTTTACTCGTTTATTTATTATTTTTTTTACATTTTTTAAAACAGCTTGTATGCACTTTCATACGTTGTAAGTTTATCACATTTTTTTACATATATAAAAACATCATAATAATCTCTGAAATGACATCAAATATGTAGCAAGATATATATGATAGTGATGATGATGATGGTGATGGTGATGATGATGATGATGATGATGATGATGATGATGATGATGATAATAATGATGATATTGATGCATTCTGCAAAATAGTGGAAATATATTCATATTGAATAAAAATGTGAACTAATATAATAATAAATAGGGCACCAATAAAAATATAATTATTTATTTGTTTATGTATATATAATGGTCGACAATATTATCTTTTATGTAACATATATGACGCATTAGAAATAAATACATTAATCCATACAAACAGGTATCTATGACTAAAAATATGTTATAAGTGTAATGTATATTTAAGTCATGTAGCAAATATTTTTAATTTGCATATGAAGCATATAAATTCAAAGGGATATAAGTGCCATTTTAAAGTGTTTTCACGGAATAATAACATCAACTGAAATCTTTTTTATTTATTAATAATCTTATTCATTTTCTTGAAACACATGCAAAACAATCACGACCCTTAGACCGGTTCGACGTATGTTTCAAAATATTGTTGCTTTTAAATCTTAATGGATCATTAAAATATCTTTCAGAACTAATATTAATAATTAGAATAATACTACCTTTTTTTAGTTTGTTCTGCTTTTTGCTTTTGTCACATTTTATATGTCAATTTTTCCCTAAAGAAGGTGCCTAAACTTTTTTTTTTTAATGCAGAACGTAAACTACAAAAGGTAGTATTATTCCAATTCTTAATGGATCTCTAGATGTTATTTTATGTTTTGAATATTTTCTTTTATTAATATTATCCATTTTCATCAACACAGTTACGACTCTGGGGCCCAGAGTATAAGTCGAAATATATTAGTATTTATACTTGTTCACCCGTACAACCTTTTTTAATATTAGTTCCATTTTTGGCTTTAAATTTGGAATTTTTAAAACATGACCTTTGCTCATAGAATGTTACGAGTTCATGTAACCTTATTATATTTTTAGGCTCTTAGGGATCCTTCGAATTTAAATGCTTCAATGTTGATAATTTTCTTTTATCATGTGCATATACATACAAGTCATAATTATTTCAACAAATTTTACTTAAGTTATAAAAAAGGATTATTTATTTTGAAATAAATAGAACATATTTAATACAGTACTTTTTATATTGAAGGTCTCGATTCATTAATTTAGGAAAGGATAATAATTCTTTCACACTTTTTATCTGATTTAAATGTGAATAGCTAGAGCAGTCATACTTTTCATACTAGGATAAATATACGAATCATTAATAATTCGATTGGAAAACTTTATCACACTATTCTAATACTAATTACTCATTATTTTAAAAAATAAAATAATGAAAATAAACAAAAAACAATAATTCATTGTTAACAGTATTGTTACTAGTAACAATAACATTAGGTATATTTATTTAATGATTCATTGAGAATGTTTTTCAAAGTTTTCTATAAAAAATAATAATTTTGTAATTATTTGAACATATTTTCATTTGACCTGAAGTTTTGTATGACTAACGGCCGAATTCACCATTTCAATCAATCCAAAACACCAATAAAAATCAAGCTAATTCAGTACTCAAAATCAAAGATCAACTGATTTATCATATTTCACGAATGAAGCGCTGATCACATCTTTTAATCCAAAGTTTGATATTTACAGTTATGACTTTGCCTTATGCTTCTTCTTTAACTTTATTTAACACCGCATTCCGCATTGGTTTTATTATTTTCAAATATACTTTTATATCTTTCATTTTCATTAAATTTAATAAGAATTCCTCGATTCAAAAAGCAAGTTCGTGAATTAGGGCATACTTTAATCTATGGATCAGTTTGATTACTTAACAAGATGATTATTAATCAACGGATTAATGGTTGAATTCGGCTGTTTGAAAAAGAAAATTTTGACGTCTTTTTGATCCATGAAGTTAAAAGTGTGGAAGTATTGATATTTTATTTTTATAACTCAGAGGATCGTCATAAATCGATGAAACGCCTAAAAGTACTTATTTGAACATTGTTTATGTTTTTAATGACCTAGAAAAGGAAAAAAATTGACAGCTCTTTGATTAATCAAGGAAAAAGTATGGAAGAATTAATATAATTTATTTTTTACACTCAATGGATCATGAAACGATGAAACGCCTCTCATTTATACTCACAATGAAACTCAAAATATTACACGCAAAAATAAAAATGTAAATTTGACTTTTGTCGTAGCAAATAATGGTAATGATTTACATTAAATGAAAAGCATTCATAGGATAACTTTATTGACATGACAGAATATTTGTATGCAAATAATAAATGTACTTAAGCTATAATAGATTACGTTGTCAAAAAGAGAACATTTTTTGCAAAATACAACCTTGGGTTGTTGTGCAATGTAGTGAGGGTGTTAAGATATTTCTCTGTAGTTTCATAGTCCGTGGACGTTTAAAAACAAACTATTACCCATTTATCAGATGGTGCGATAAAATTAATCAGCTAATATATGTATTTAAATATCTTCAGTTTAACAATTATTATAAACTTTATCTTTTACGAGGCATTTACTTCATTTTCTTTCTAGTGTAAGTTAACTCATTAATTCTTTCATAAACAAATGTGTAGGGGATAAGTAAAATATTAATTTCCCAAAAATGGGATGTATTTATAAATATGTAAGAAGTACTGTATTAAATTTAAAATGATCTTATATAATTTAAACCAATAATGTAGAACACATATCCTTTTATTTTATGACACGTATGATGACATAGACATAGGTAAATTGATATACATATGCCAAAATTAAATTAACTTAATATATATGTACTTAAAATAATTGAATATTTTCTAATTTACATATACTATATGGATGATTTTTTGTCATATGTATAACAATGCATACATAGCTCATATTATTGTATGCTACAATATACTATTACAATAAATATAGTTAATAAAACAATTCATACAGATAAATATATTATTTTATGTATTTAAAATAACAAAAGCATGAAGCACCGTATGATACATTTAGGTATAACTCTTACATATTAGGCCTTACAGAAAATCATTTAATATACACAACACATACTTAAAAAAGTAATTCTGGCAAAATAATATCTGTCAAAATTAGCGTACAAAAATTTTCTGTAACGCCCAATATAACATACATGTAAAAATGTTATAAAATGATCTATTTTAATTTCGCTATATCCAATATTATGTATTATGTTACACTAGAATAAATACCAATGAAAGAAATACAATCTATTATTTATCGTTCCTATAGTACTCCTAAAATTACGTAATACAGGTAACCAGCAATCCATCAAACTACGAGAGCACGTAAAAGATCACCTAGATATGACGTAAGTAACCTAGAAACCACCAAAATTAGAGCACAGCACGATTCCTAGCCATCAAAATCAGATTCGTAGAGCGCATGCGCAAAAATTTCAGCCTAGTGCACAGTAGATTACGTAATCATGTAGCCTACGACAAAATTTCTAGCAAGCAAAATTTGAGCACGGTGAACCGAGCAACCCTGGGCTACTCCCTGAACGAACAGCACCAGCAAGGCTTCTGGTCGGCAAAATTCAAAAAATCGTGTAAAATCGACGTTTTAGAGCCGTAACGGCCGAAAAGTAGCACTTTACTGCCGCTACGAGCATTTTTGAGCTCTCTGGCAGATTTTCAGCCGATCGCAAGGCATTTACCCAGCAAAATTTAAAAATTTCTTGATCGAAAGGCTTCTGGCCGTCAGAATTCAGAATTCTTGCAGACTCGGCGATGTACAGCGTGTAGCAAGGCTAGTAGTCATAAAATCCAGTATTTGTGAGCTCTCTGGCAGATATTCAATCGATCGCAAGGCATTTACCCACCAAAATTCAAACTTCTGATGATTCGCTTGGCTATAGTAAGGCCTGGTGATCAAAACTTGAATCTCAAGTCTCCCTCCACGACTTCTAGCTGTGTATAATACTAGCTGTCTGATAAATTTAAAGCCATTCGGCCAGCGTGAGCGGTGGCGTCGGACCGGACACTCTTCGTCGTGATATTACGTAATAACGGCTATATCAAGCTATATACAGGTTTCTGAATATTTTTGCTGGCTAGCCACCAGGACGACGGGCTACAAAAAATCTCGCCTACTAAAGATCCAGGTTCGATTCCCGCTTACTAGCTACCAGCAACCAGCCGAGCTTCTCACCCTAGCGCCCAGCAGCCCGCCTAGGATATAGACGGGTTGCTGGAAGCTAGGACGGGAATGCTCTGCTGGTTGTTGGTAGCTAGTAAGCGGGATTCGAACCTGGATCTTTAGTATGGGAGATTTTTGTAGCTCGTCGTTCTGGTTGTGGATCTATAGGCGGTGCATTGGTTTCTAGGCGGGATATGAACTTAGATCTTTGGATTGCGATTTTCTATTTTTGGGAATAGGATATTGGAATGAAATATTATATAATGTTATCGGTATTTATTGGTCATAAATGTATTACAATATGGTGTGTCATGCATTGTTATATATTACAATGTTATTGTTTCAATACAGAAATATGTGCGAATGACAATTATATATACATAAATGTATCTTGATCTGTAACACTTTGAAAGATGATATTTGAAATATAGGTTTTTAATTATAGGTATAAGAATATATGACAAATTCTTTATTATGTATGATACGTTGCAATACAAAAGTAGTTTAACATACATTATTGACAACAATGAAATACATGTATATAATAAACAATAAGAGTAATTTATATAGATCGATCGATTAATTGTTGTGTTAAGAACTTTATAAGGATTTTTTAATGGGTTTGACGAATAAATAATTGTTATGTATAAGATGATCATATATTTATTTATATCAGAAAATCCTTACATAGTTTTTCTATAATGTTTTTGGGTATTTAATGACCTTAAAATTAATATCTCTTGCTATAATTTTTAGGGTTCAAATTCGAATTCGCACATAGCTAAAAGTTATATGTAACATGTAAAATAAAATTTAAATAAAATGAAAAGAAAATTTTGAGATGGTTATTTAACTAATTCAATTGTTGAATTTAATAATGAAGTTTTAAAAAAATCTCAATCATTTAAACAATGTATAAAATATATTTGTGCTATTAACTATATTTGTTTTAAATTGTATTAAAGATGTAGATGTTAATATATTAATTTAACTATGCGGAATCGAAATATGAGGCCCAAATTTATTATGATTTACATAAATAGGATAATGTATCAATTTGTCAGTTTTATATCTTTATAAGCGTGTGTGATTTCGTACATGTCGCGAAAGAAAATATTTTTCAACTCATTTCGAATTTTAATATGTAATGTTTTTAATAGCTTCGTAATTCTTATGACATCAATTATACAGGAAAGACAATTTTGTGTTACAGTTTCATGTGTAAAATATCATTTTCCGTCCTAGATATGCAAATAACTATTTTGCAAAGTGCGAATGTATTATGGAGAGTATTTCAAAAATCATAATACAAATAAAATGGTTTTTTCTTAACTATGTTTTATTTAAAACGATCAGCTATTATATTACAAGTATGTATTCTTATATACGTAGGGGATGCAAATGATGGTACAGAAAGAATAGAGCTAAGTCCCAATTACTTACATAAATTCGAGATAATGAATTTTTAAAATTATAAATAACACGTGATTCCTATATTGTGTATAGAAACTTTAAAATTAAATACTTCAAGAACTAATAAAGATGGAAAATTATCGTAATCTAATTTCAGTACTTTGGAATCGCTGAAAACATTTGCAGTAATGCTTGTTTCAAGACAGGTATGTCTACTGAAAGTAGCTACATAAAAATTGAGTATATGAAAAACTAAAGGAAAAAGCTACTTGTATTTTCCAAATTTGGGTGTAGAGAGATATTAATATATTCGTACAAAATTTCAAAAGGTTAAAATCGCTGAAATTTTTTTTATAATGTTTATTTCAAAACGCGTACATGTTTATTGAAAATAGCAACTTTGAAATTGAATATCAGGAAAACTAAAAAATGGGCGTTGTACTTTTTAGATTTGGATATAGTCATTTTCTATATGTATACTTAAATTTCAAAAGGTTTGAAACGCTGAAAAAAATTCAGTAATGTTTATTTCAAGACGTGTACATGATTATGGAAAATAGCAATAACATCATGAAAACTAAGAAAAATAGCGAGTTGTAATGTTTAAATTTGTATAAAAAGAGTAATTTTGTATATGTATATTTAATTTCAAAATGCTTGAATAGCTGAAAAAAAAAATCAGTAATGTTAATTTCAATACTTTTATTGCAATTAAGAGAAATATCAACTTGTACTTTTTAAATTTGTATATAGCAAGTAATTTTCTATATGTATACTTAATTTAAAAAAAAATTTAATTCGCTGAAAATTTTTTCAGTAACTTTTATTACATGTCATGTACACGTTTATTGAAAATAGCAATTTTGAAAATGAATATCACGAAAACTAAGAGAAATATTAACTTCTACTTTTCATATTGGGATATAGCAAGTAACTTTCTATATGTATACTAGTATACTTAATTTTAAAAAGTTGAAATCGCTGAAAAAATTTTCTATAACCTTTATTACATGTCATGTACATATTTATTGAAAATAGTAACTTTGAAAATGAATAATGTGAAAACTTAGAAAAAAAAAATAGAAATATGCTTTTCAAATTTGGATATTCCGAGTAATTTCCTATATGTATACTTAATTCCAAAGGTTTAAATCGCTGAAAAAAGGTAATGTTTATTTCAAGAAGTGTACATGTCTATTGAAAATATAAACTTTAAAAAAGAAAATCACGAATACTAAGAGAAATACTTATATGTATACTAAATTTCAAATGGTTTAAATAGATTTTCAAAAATAGTAACTTTAAAAATGAGTATCACGAAAATTAAGAAATATAATGATTTGTATTTTTCAAAACAAAATTATGGTATTTATTTACTATATGTAGACCTAATTTTAGAATATATGAAACGCTGAAAAAGTTTTCAGTAATGCTAGTTTCAAGACGTGTACATCTCTATTGAAAATTGCAAGTTTAAAAATTAATGTCTTGTAAACTAAGAGAAATAGTGATTTGTACTTTTCAAATTTGGATGTAGGAGGTTATTTTCTATTTGTATACTTATTTCATAATGTATGAATTGCTGAAAAAATATCAGTAATGTTTAGACTTAGCTCTTTTGTTTCTTGTACCCTTCAAATAATATGTATGCATATGTGTTTGAAATGTATGTGAACGTAATGCGCTTTGAGATGTTGAAATATAATTATGAAAATGAATTGTATAATGACATGATTTTATTGTTATTAAAATATGCGTGTATGTACATATGTCTTCGACATTTGTTCATGAAGTTTTTTATTAGTAGGGAAGATGATTTTTCACGTTAATATGGTTATATCATATATATACTTTATAGGTGTGAGGTGAAGTTTTATTATTTATTTACATAAATTTTATAATTAAGGACTTGAGATGTACAAAATTCATATTGGGGTTGTTTTGGGGTGCGATGCTCTGCAACAGGGTGACCATCTCCACTACGAAAATCAGGATTCATGAACTGCAACTGGCTCGGGTACTCGTGCAGCATAGTCTGGTTATGTCTTAGGTGTACAGCTTATCTTTCTGCAACAAGAGAAAATATACTAGAAAACAACGAATATGTATTAGTGGTAGAAAATAATATGATCTTATTTGCTAATTTTTAAAAATTCAATTATACATAATTATTATTAAAGAACATAGATTAGTGTAAAAGAAAGTGAGAGATATTCAATAATTAAAAAATGTATGTATAAATATTTCAATCAAATAATTATAGATATTTTATGTGTACGAAAGTAAAGTATTTTAATAATGAGGTATAAGTTACGTAATTTCGCCAATAAAAAAAAATGAAATCACCATTTGTCGTTATATCGTACACATTCATAATTACGTATGTATATATGTGGAACAAAACATATGTGTACAATACTATATATAGGACATACATATACATACAGGATAAACCATAGAATTAGTGAAATGTATTTTACATAAGAAAACATTTTTATTTTCAAATATTATGCGCCGTAAAACTATGCGGTGCTTTACACATAGATATTTACAGAATAAAATGTTCGAAGATTATAAATATGATAGAAATTTTCAATAATTATCAATCAATTCAATCTATTTTCGATATAATACGAACAATAATTTAAATATAGCTTATATATCTAAATACTAGAATAATCCCCCGAAATTAATGGATAATATATCAAATGAAAAGTGCAACTACAGTATAAAAGTAAAAAAGAAAAACTCACTTTGAATAAATGAAATAGATATAACTCCAAGTCCAAGTCCTGCAGGTATCCTAACGTCCTCTCCAAGCACCAGGAAGTCGTCTTCGTGGTCACAGTACACCAGCACACTACACACACGTCTTCACACTAGCACTGCAACAAACAAACTGAAAAAAATAATCCATGTAATAATCGGGGTGTTAGATAATTTATCCCCTAGAAATACTAGTCAACAATTAAATAACAATGAGTCATTATACATAATAATTGTTTTTTAGGTATTATGTAATTTGTTCAAGGTGTTTTGAATTTATGAATGTAGATATAGCGCGAAAAACATTGAGGACACAAGGGTTGTAAATAAAAATGTATTTACGATACAACCAAATTTGAAATGAAAACAATTTCTATTTCAAGTATAATTTAAATAAATTGAAAACTAAGAGAAATAATGACTCATAATTTTCAGATTTGGGTTCTGAGGGTTGTATTTTATATGAATGCATTATTTAAAAAAATCGGATGTGGCCTTTCGTCAATTCTATGTATTTTGTACAAATCCCATATCAAAAGTTCCTTGGAAAAGATTCTATAATTATAATTTAGATTTAGAGGGTAATTTATTATATTTATACAAAATTTTAAAAGATTTTAAATCGCTGAAAAATATTTTATTACTTTTTATTACGAGACGTATACATTCTTAGTGAAAATAGCAACTTTAAAATTGAAATATCAGGAAAATAGCGCGTTGTATTTTTTAAATTTGGATATAAAGAGTAATTTTCTACTGTGAGTATTTTTTAACGTGAAACATTGAGTTTGTCATATCCATGATTACGACTTGACATTGGATTGACAGCAATGTATTTGCCCGTTCCATTTAAAATGAAACATAGGGAACGAATTTGACATTTGATAAGACGTCAATAGAGGTTAATTTGTTTAAAAATGTACCTGCATTTTAAATTCAAATTAGTTGTAGAAAAAATATAGTGTGCACCTTGTACCCGAGTAGTTTTCTGACTCGGCTAAATTTCTTACAATATTTAAATATAATACTTCTGTCTAATTCATTCCCCATGTGTCATTTTAAAAGAGACAGAGAAATACATTGCTGTTAATCAAATGTCAAATCATAACTTATAGGAAAATTCAACGGTTATCTGTCATATTGGCAATTATACCTGTTTTCTAAATATTAAATTTAGATGTAGAAAAAATACTGTGTGCAACTTGTGCCCGAAATATGTTTAGTTCTCTCGAGTGGTTTTACGATTCCGCTAAATTTCTTACAATTCAGATTCGTTCCCTATATTTCATTTTAAATGGAACGGGCAAATACATTGCTGTCAATCAAATATCAAGTCGTAACCATGGATATGACAAACCCAATGTTTCACGTTAAAAAATACTCACGGTATATGCATACTTAATTTTAAAAAGTTGAAATACTGAAAAAAAATTCACAAGTTTACTTCTAGACGTGTACATCTTTATTGAAAATAGCAACTGTGAAATTTATCATCACGAAAACTAAGAAAAATAGCGATTTGTACTGTTTCTATATATGCATAAATTCAAAAGGCTTGAATCGATGAAAAAAATTAAGTAATCTTTATTTTAATAAGTTTTCAGCAACTTAGAAATTGAATATCACGAAAACTAAGAAAAATATGTACTTGTACTTTCTAAATTTGGAAATAGCAAGTACTTTTCTATTTGTATACTTAATTTTAAAAAAATTAAATCGCTGAATTTTTTTCGGTAATGTTTATTACATGTCATGTTGAAAATAGCAACTTTGAAAATGAATATCATGAAAACTAAGAGAAATATCAACTTGTCCTTTTTAAATTTGGATATAGCAAGTAAATTTCTATGTGTATACTTAATTTTAAAAAGTTTAAATCTCCGATTTTTTTTCAATAACGTTATAACACGTCATGTATGTGTATTGAAAATAGTAATTTTTAAAATGAATTAACGTGAAAACTAAGAAAAATAATCTCGGTGGCTGACATTATCTTTTCACTCTTTCCTAATTTATTTAGAATATATAGGCTGCGTACTCAAAGTTCAAATAGAAATATACTTTTCACTTTACGAGTCATTTCCTATATGTACCTATATTTAATTTCAAATGTTTAAATCGCTGAAAAAAAATAGTAATGTTTATTCGAAGAAGTGTGTATATCTACTGAAAATAGAATCTTTGAAAATTAATATTACTATTACTAAGAGAAAGACTTCGGATATGGCGAGTAATTTTCTATATTTATGTATACTTAATATCAAAGGATTTAGATACTTGAATTTTTTTCAACAATGATTATTTCAAGACGTGTATATGTTTACTGGAAATAATAAATTTAAAAATGAGTATCACGAAAAATAAGAGATATAATGACTTGTATTTTTCAAAATGATATTAAGGAATTTATTTGCTATATGTAGACTTAATTTTAGAATATATATAAATCGCTGAAAAAGCTTTCAATAATGTTAATTTCAAGACGTATACATCTCTATTGAAAATAGTAAGTATAAAAATTATTTTCTCGTAAACTAAGAGAAATAGTCAGTTGTGCATTTCAAATTTGGATGTAGTAGGTTATTTTCTATATGCATACTTATTTTCAAAATGTATGAATTGCTGAAAAAATGACAGTAATGTTTTGACTTAGCTCTTTTGTTTCTTTTACCCTTCAAATAAAATGTGCGTGTGTAATATGTTTTTGTGATGTATGTAATACGTAATACGCTTTGAGATGCCGAAATATAATTATATATGTATGCAAGTGTCTTTGACAATTGTTCATAAAGTTCTTATTAGTAGGGAAGATGATTTTTCATGTTAATATAGTTATATCATATAAATACTTTATAGGTGTGAGGTGAAGTTTTATTAATTTATTTACATAAATTATATAATTAGAGACTTGAGGTGTACAAAATTGGGGTTGTTTTCGGGTGCGATGCTCTGCAACAGGGTAACCACCTCCAATGCAGAAGTCAGGATTCATGAACTGCAACTCACTCGGATCCTTCTGCAGTATCGTCTGTTTAAGTGTACAGCTTGTCTTTCTGCAACAATAGAAAATATGCTAGAAAACAACAAATATGTTTTAGTGATTAATAGTTATAGAAAATAGTATGATTTTATTTGCAAATTATCAAAAATTGTTACAATTATACATAATTATTATTAAAAAATATATATTAATATAAAAGTAAGTGCGAGATATTCAGTATTTAAAATATGTACTTATGTATAAATATTTCTATCAATTAATTATAGATTATATTTTATGTGTACGATATTAAAGTATTGTAATAATGAGGTATAAGTTACGTAATTTCGCACACATAATTACGTATGTATATATGTGGAATAAAACATAGTATATAATACTATATATAGGTCATACATGATTATATAATATACAGGTGAACAAGAAAATTCTTGACATATGAAAACTATTTTATTTTCAAATTTCTGTTCGTAACTCTATATGCGGTGCTTCACACAAAGATATTTATAGAATAAAATATTAGAATATTATAAATATGGTAGAAACTTTCAATAATTATCAAACATTTAAATCTATTTTCGATATAATATGAACAATTATTTAAATATAACTTACTGGAATAATCCCCCGAAATGGTTAATATATCAAATAAAAAATACAGCTACTGTACAACAGTAAAAAAAAAACTCACTTTGAATAAATGAAACCTATGGATGTAACTCCAAGTCCTGCAGGTATCCTAACGTCCTCTCCAATCACCAGGAAGTCGTCTTCGTAGTCACAGTACACCAGCACAGCACAAACACGTCTTTACACTAGCACTGCAACAAGCAAACTGAAAGAATTAATCCATGTAATAGTCAGGGTGTTAGATAATTTACCCCCTACAAATACAAGTCAACATTTAAATAATAATGGTCATTATAAATAATAATTGCTTTTTATGTATTACGTAATTTGTTTGGGGTGTTTTGAATTTATGAATGTAGATATAGCGCGAAAATAATTTGAGCACACGAGGGTTGTAAATAAAGAAATATTATTTTTTAAAAATATGATGTGGCCAGAACATTTCATTTTGTTCAAATCCCGCACCAAAAGTTCCCTGAAAAAGGTTCTATACATCCAGTAAAACTGTAACACGAACATATACTTTCTACAAATTCCATACCGTTCCCTGGAAAAGATTCTGTAAATCCAATATAATTATAACAAGAACATACACTATCTAATTTGCACTTGGCACTGACATCTGTCAATTAGAATTATTTGAATAAATCAGCTGTTTCCATGATTATAGCAAAACTGGCTGATTTATGAAAGTTGATTTCTTTATAATTATTTAAATCTATATCGAACATGAAGAAAAATGTATGATCAAACCGTATAGACAATCAGATATTCTTTCATATTTATAAATAAATAAATATATCATCACGGCATATTACCCATTTCTAGGTGTACCAGTATCTATAACACATGTAGACATTGGTAATGATGACGATATATTTTACCGTGTGGGCGTTTACCAGGCGTCACCTCACGGGCACTCAGCTGGTGTGGAGAGTGCACCACAGGGGTCACTTTTGTGCCATTTAAAATTGGAAATATATATGGCGTTTGTCGGGATCGAACCCGGTTCCCCCCAGGTTCGCGACCAGACACTCAGGCACGCGGGCACGGGACACACATTTTTATATTTATAATCAAGTAAAATGAAAAAAAAAATGATATTAAGGAATTTATTTACTATATAGACATTTTGAATATGTAAATCGCTGGGAAAGTTTTCAGTAATACTGGTTTTAAGACATGTACATCTCTATTGAAAATAGCAAGTTCAAAAATTTATATTTCATAAACTAAGAGAAATAGTCAATTGTACATTTCAAATTTGGATATAGGAATTTATTGTGTATATGTATATTTATTTTCAGAATATCTATGAGATGAATTGCTGAAAAAATATCAGTAATGTTTAGACTAATCTCTTTCGTTTCTTATACCCTCCAAATAATACGTGTGTATGTAATATGTGTTTGTGATGTACCTATGCGAACATAATACGCTTTGAGATGTTTAAATATAATTTTGAAGATGAAAATAGGTGAATTGTATAATGACATGATTTAATCTATATCATTTAAATAGGAATAAGTCTATTATCTAGAGCAACTTTAAATTAAATATTTGACAACCAGAGTTATAGCAACTTTTTTAATTTACACTTAAGTTTTATTTCTTATATTAGTAATACAATTTTTTACTATGTATATTTTAATATACATAAATATATGTATGTCTATTGAATACAGCAACTTTAAAAATTACTGTTTTGTAAACTAAAAGACATAGCTATCTGTACTTTTCAAATTTGGCTTCAGGAGTTTGCTTTATATACAGGCTGTATCAAAAAAAGGGTAAAAAAAATTAAGGCCATATAGTAGGTACTGACAAAAATGAGTACAAAAAGCTTAGTCAACATAGGTCTGATCTTCAACTGTTTCAGAGATAAATGAAAAATCGAAGAAAAACTGACAATGATAGTGATCAAACAAAATTTTGCGTATGTCAGTGAATAGAATATAAAGAAAAACAATAAAATTTTATATGAAACATGTTTCTCAATTTCTAATAGTTACGAAGTTATATGGGCCAATGTCGCCACAACATTTAACTTAGTACAATTATATGATTTTAAAAAAAAGCATATCTAAGATTACCTCTGAAAGGTAAACAAAAAGTCTTACTTACAAAAAACTCATTTTTCACTGCCTCCGAAACTATTGAAGATCGGACCTATGTTGATTAAGCTTTTTTAATCAAAGTATTATATGCTCTTAAAATTTTTTACACTTTCTTTGAAACACCCTGTACGTACAGGTAGAGTAAGTAAATTTGAATATTTGAAATTGCTTTCGTTGCTTGTAATATTCGAATAATATACATATGTATGCGTTCGCGGTACATGTGAACGTACATACTCTTTGAAAAGATCTTAAGCTTGAGAATATGTTAATATGAAAATAAATGTTTATAATGACAAACGATTTTCACATTATAATGGTTATAGTTATGTATATTATATACTTTATATGGTTGTGAGGTGAATATTTATTTATTTACAAAATTTAAAAACGTGATGTGCAGCAATACATGTTGGGTTGTTTTGAGGTGCGATGCTCTGCAACAATGCGATTATTTTCAACGCTGAAATAAGTATTCATGTGCTGCAACTTGCTCGGGACTCCTGTAGTTCGCCTGCAACTTCCTCAGGACTCCTGAAGTTCGCCTAAGTTCTGACAGATACGTTTCTCTCTGGTTGGTACATGACTCTGTAACAATACAATAATCGAAAGTAATAAATATTAATTAGGGGTTAATGGTCATAGGATATACTATATAGTATTTGCAAATCATTAAAAGATATATCAATTATTGATAATTATTAAAATATCTCAGTGTGAAAAAAGTGCGAGAAATGTACTATTTATTATATTTTTATATATATATATATATATATATATATATACCGTGAGTATATTTTAACGCAAAACATTGGGTTTGTCATATCCATGGTTACGATTCGACATTTGATTGACAGCAATGTATTTGCGCGTCCCAATTAAAATGAAATATAGGGAATGAATTTGACAAAAGTATTATACTTCAATAGTGTCAGAAATTTAGCGGTCAGAAAATCCCTCGGGCACAAAGTGCACACTATATTTTTTCTACAACTAAATTTAATTTAAAAAGCAGATAACAAAAATAACTTCTACTGACGTCTTATCAAATGTCAAATTCGTTCCCTATGTTTCATTTTAAATGGGACAAGCAAATACATTACTGTTAATCAAATGTCAAGTCGTCACCATGGATATGACAAATCCAATGTTTCACGTTAAAAAATACTCACGGTATATATATATATATATATATATATATATATATATATATATATATATATATAGGGTGTAACACGAAAACCGGGTCATATGGGTTCAACATTAGAAAACAGTTTTTTTTTGCGCAAAAGTGGCCTATTAATTTTAAACAAAAATGCTTCAAATAAATGTTGTAGAGAATTCCATAATCACATTTTCTTTTGCATGTTTTGCTAACCTAGAAAATTGAGATTAAAATTCTATAAATTCTCTTATAGGGTTACCCATGTAATTGAAATAAAATCTAAAACAAATTTCATGACATTGTACCTGTCAGAAATTTTATTATATAGTTTTCATCAAGATAATACTTTTCAATGATTTGTATTTTCTGTTTCATTGAATAATTCTCAATTTTCAATAATGATTACTGAGGCAGAGTGTTTCTGACAGGTAAAATATGTCACAATCTGACAGATAAAATTTCATTATATTTGTATTTTTACCTGTCAGAAAGGCTCTGTTTGAGTTGTCATTATTGAAAATAGAGAATTATTCAGAGAAAGATATGATACAAATCATTGAATGCAGAATTTAATTCCGTACAACATGTATTTGAAGCATAGGCCGGTTTTCGTGTTACACTCGATATATATATATATATATATATATATATATATATATATATATATATATATATATATATATATTTACATCCCACTACCATTGTGGCGTCCCCTGTGTAATTTTCTACATTCAAAGTGACGTCCTTGTGCATAAGACGTCCGTATACCGGACGTCATATGCACATGGCCTTATAAAATTTTTTCTGACATCAGGGGGGCCTCTAGTATCGTATAGCAAAATTTGTTATGGACGTCAGAATGATAGCGGAATGGAAAATGTATATTTTTTGTAGTTCAAAAAAATTCCACTTTCGGCGCTAGTGTCGTCCGGTGTATATACAATGTATATACTGAAGTTTCATTCCAGCGACATTCTGAACTCCGTACACTTGGCAACAGTGGAACTTTGGGTACTACATTAACGCGCAACTCTTTTAATCGTATTTAAATCTACATTGTGCACTCCTGGTAGTATTTTAAATTAATATTTATGTAATCAAACCTTTTGTTTCCTCTGTGCAAATACAAAATCAATGAACTATGAAATCAAAATGTATGATTTAAAAATGTAATAAATTTAAAAAACTTAATTATTTATAAATACTCGTATCATAAAGCTGAATTATTAAGTACAAAATAGTGAGTAAATTGTAAATAAAAGCCAGTTGTAAGGGTGAGAAGATTAATGATTAAATGTATGGAATAAATATGAGCATGGTATGCTACAGTGAAATATATAAATAAAATATTTTTAAACTTTTTGTCTAAAATACGAAGACCGAAATTTTAAGTATAGTCGAAAAAGAGAGTGTAGAAATAATTATTAAAAGAAAAAATGTTTAAAACATATTAATATGTACTACAAACGATTTATTAAATATAGATATTTTTTATTCTGGGTACTTCTTTCTATTTCTCCTCTACTTGAGGTGTTTCATTAAAGTTTTTTTCATTTAATTAGAATTTTAGATAGTTTAAATACGTTAAAATATTTGATTTTTATTTTTATTATAATATAATTTGAAAAATTTTATTATATACGTTAGTGAGATATGTAGAAATATAAATGATCAAAAGTAATGACTTTTAAAAACACCGTATTTTTATTGCAATCTACATGCAAACATAGAAAGAAACACGGATAAATAATTTGTTTATGTGTAACATCTAAAGATTAGTGAAACAAATTAATGTTTATGAAATACTCTCTCTGGAAATAAGCAGGGCTGTTCGATGTAATAATAAATATTTCATAAATTTCACTTATTTGTTTTTACCTCCCGCTACCCTTGGTAAGGGAGTTATAGGGATCTTGCTAAAAAATCGCATGTTGAGATTTTGATAAATGACCACGTTCTAGGGTCACTAGAATCCGATTTTATCATTTTCACGATGTATGTGTATGGATTTTGTCAACGCTCTAACTCAAATACTATCATTCAGAAAATTCTGAAGCGTGTTTTAACCCTATTCTAATATGGAAAGAAACCATTAGATTTTGGTGTAAAACGGATAACCGGAAACGCTACTTTACTTGAAGCTCATAATGTTTTTTCGTCAAAAAATACCATTAAATGTAATTTTTTCGCATTTTATGCCATGAAAATTAAAGCTAATTAAATTTTCTACAGGTATACATTAATAATTTTTCTATGTATTTTACAGATAAATTTAAAAAATAATCTTTTTTATAAATCCCGATGCCTTTGTTTCAAAGATAAACAAAATTTCTTTGTTACACAGTTTATATTTCAAATGTATGTCACTGCAAAAAAAAAATTAGGTATGAATTTAACTGAATAAAAATGAAATAGCGGGAGGTATTGTGTTGGCCACATCAGATTTTTTCATTTTATTTTCTCCGAAGGGGCTCAATAACTCTCAGGGGAGATTGATAATATCAGAACAGTTCACAAGCTAAAGCTCTAAAATTATCTTTTGCTGTGATTTATAATATTTTATCAATTTTCCAGAATTTCGACTATACTCCTATGTTAAATAAAAAAATTTTGAAGTGGCCATCACATTACCTGCCCTCAGTTCTATACAAATGCCATACAAAAAGTTTCTAGCAAAAGATTCTACATTTCCAGTATTTTATTACATTGCATTCTGGCAGTTCCATGTATTTTGTACTAATACCACATAGAAAATTTCTATATTTCCAGTAAAACTATAACACAAACATATTATGTAATTTGCACTTGACACTGACTGATTATGTCAATTAGAATTTTCTTAATAATATGCCTATTATTGTAATTTCCGTAAAAATTTCAATTTATTGGAAAAATAGCCGAACCCAAACGGCTGCTTTTCATATATTTACCTTCCGTCAAAAGGAAGGTATTGTTTTTGGTCAAAAAATTCGGTGGTGAGTTTTTAATGAATAAGCACGTTTTAGGGTCCCTACAATACGAATGTACTATTTTTAAGATGATGTCTGTATGTGTGTATGTGTGTCCGTGTGTGTGTCTGTGTGTGTGTCTGTGTGTCCGTGTGTGTGTGTGTGTGACAAATTTTTCTCCGACGATAACTCCAAAACTACAATTCTAAAAATTATGATTCTTTCATATTCCTCTTCTTTACAACCATATGAAGAGCTGATTAGATTTTGGTTATAATTGGTCAACTGGAAGTACCCTTATTTGAAGTTCTTAACAGTTTTTCTTGAAAAATCGCAGTTAAATATCATTTTCGACATTTTATGTGATTATCAATAGAAAGAATATCTTATTCTCTATACGGTTCGATCATACATTTTCCTTCATATTCAATAGATATAGAGTTATAAAGAGATTAATAGAGATTAACTTTCGAAAATCAGTCAGCATTGCAAAAATTATGAAAACAACCGATATATTCTAAAAAATCTAATTGACAGATGTCAGTGGCAAGTGCAAAACCAAAGTGGAAAGTATATGATCTGAAAGTGATATAAGTGACAGAGTGTCCCTCGCCAGTGACTTGTATTTGCGGCCTCGCCTCAAGATAGGAACTTATAATGCCAGAAGTACGAGAAAGGCAAAAGAGAAGATGGAAGGACTGTATAGCAGAATATTTGAGAGAGGAAGAACTGTGTCACAAAGGTGCTTTGGACAGGAATGAGTAGAAGAGAAGAGTAAGAAACAGCGACTTCTAATAAAATAGGGCAAAGTTGAAGCAGGAGGAAGTGTTATGTACGTTCGTATTCGTATTAAAATTTTAAAATTTTATTAGATTTTAGAATCTTTTCAAAGGAACTTTCAGTATGGATATGTAAAAAATAGTGTGTTCTTGTTACAATTATACAGGATATATAGAATCTTTTTAAGGAACTTTTGGTATAGGATATGTGCAAAATACATCGAATTGACGGAAGGTTTTGTGCTGGCCACAACAGATTTTTTTACTATTTTATTGGTATGTGAAAAATAATTTGTTCAACAAATAGCTATTTACTTAGAATAAGCGTATTAAAATCGGAATTGAATATTAATAATAAGATTACTATTATAAATTTCTTAAATATTTGAATTTATTGCACAAATAGCCGAAGTGCATCCAAACTGTTGTTTTTCACATATTTTCACTCTTTTTACCTTCCGTCACCTTTAGGTAAGGAAGGTATTGTCTTTGGTCAAAAAATTCGGTGGTGAGTTTTTAATGAATAAGCACGTTTTAGGGTCCCTACAATACGAATTTACTATTTTTAAGATGATGTCTGTATGTATGTGTGTGTGTGTCCGTGCGTATGTGTGTGTGTGTGTGTGTGTGTATGTGTGTCCGTGTGGGACAAATTTTTCTCCGACGATAACTCCAATACTACAATTCTTAAAATTATAATTCTTTCGTATTCCTCTTCTGTACATCCATATGAAGAGTTGATTAGATTTTGGTTATAATTGATCCACCGGAAGTACCCTTATTTGAAGTTTTTAACAGTTTTTCTTAGAAAAACGCAGTTAAATGTTGTTTTTTGACATTTTGTTATTATACATATTAAAGAAAATATTCTTCTCTATACAGTTTGATTATACATTTTCCTTCATATTTAATAGATGTAGATTTAAAGCATTATAAAGAAATTAATTTTCAAAAAATAGTCAGCTTTGCTATTTATCATGGAAACAGCTGATGCTGATATATTAAAAAAATTATAATTGACAGATGTCAGTTGCAAGTGCAAAACCAAATATGGAATTTGTAGGATCACAAAATTGATATGCCATAGTGCTCCTCGCAATTGACACGCAGAGAAAGGCCAAAGAGAAGATGGAAGGACTATCGCTGAAGACTGAAAGGAATGCCTGTGTCAAGAAGATGTGTTGGACAGGAATGAGTGGAAGAAAAGAGGAAACAGCTACCTCTAATAAAATAGGGGAAGCTGAAGAATAAGAAGAAGTGTCAAGTGCATTTTACTTAGTGTATGTTATAATTTTATTGGATTTATAGAATAGAAATAGTATGTGTTCGTGTTTGATTTTACATGATATTATATAGAATCTGTTCCAAGGACCTTTTGGTATGGGATTTGTACAAAATACATCGAATTGACGGAAGGTTTTGTGCTGGCCACAACAGATTTTTTACAAATAATTTGTTTAACAAATAGAATAAAAATATTAAAATCGGAGATTAATAATCATATTAACCTTATTATTACATTTATTATGTAACAAATACTTTGATTATCAAATAAAAATTTTATGACTATAATACGAAGGATGCCGGCAAATTTTACTAAAAAAAAAATACTGCAAGTATTAATTCAGTTCATATTAAATTATTATTAAAAATAACTATCTGTACTTTTTAATTGTAAGATTTTGGGTTTATTTAAATAGTTCATTCTTCACTTATTTTCACATATTTACATTTACCGTCGGAGAAAATAGAATTGTTGTTCTTGTACACTAAGTGCAAGAACATTTCACATTTCTATCACATTTTGTACCATCGAGTTCTTTTACTGTAAATACATTATTAAGATTTTGTTATTGTTTACTTGTATAACGGGTATCTACTTTATTTTGGTTGTATGTATAAGAAATACAATGGTAATATTTTAATTTGGAGAATTTTTTTCCCTAATAATTTTAGAACAAACCTATTAAGTATTAAAAATGACATTTTAAATGACAAATTAACAGATCCATTTTCAAATTGCTTACAGATTGCCAAAAGAAATTATCATTATCAAACATTGTAGGAATCTATGATGTTTACAGCAAAGTATGCATATTGTTGTGAAAGAGTGCTTTGGTTTCTGCATCAGAATAATGTATTTAAAATTGGCAACGCTGCTGGACGTCACTGTAACGGTAGTATGAATAAAAATATACAAATTGGACGTCACAAGTACTGATTATGTCTGAAGTATATACTGTGGACGTCGGATTCACTCAGAGTGGAGGAGCTCATAATGTCCGTCAAATGAAAGGAAACGTATATCGTTGTAAATCGGCTTTATTGAAATTTGAACCGAAATTCATAATCAGGGGGAAAAATAAGTAGATATACTTTATAAAGCCGATACCTATCTCTATTCCTTTCGGTGGTTGCCGCAATGTCCTAGCCATGAAAGGACGCAGCAATGATAGCGGGATGTAAATATATATATATATATATATATACAGTGAGTATTTTTTAACGTGAAACATTGGGTTTGTCATATCCATGGTTACGACTTGATCTTTGATTGACAGCAATGCATTTGCCCGTTCCATTTAGAATGAAACATAGGGTACGAATTTAACAGAAGTATTATATTTAAATATTGTAAGAAATTTAGCGGAGTCAGAAAACCACTCGAGAGTACTAAACATATTTCGGGCACAAGTTGCACACAGTATTTTTTCTACATCTAAATTTAATTTTTAGAAAACAGGTATAATTATTTAAACAAAATTAACCTCTAATGACATCTTGTCAATATGACAGATAACCGTTGAATTTTCCTATAAGTTATGATTTGACATTTGATTGACAGCAATGTATTTGTCTGTCTCATTTAAAATAACACATGGGGAATGAATTTGACAGAAGTATTATATTTAAATATTGTAAGAAATTTAGCCGAGTCAGAAAACCACTCGGGCACAAGGTGTACACTATATTTTTTCTACAACTAATTTTAATTTAGAATGCCGGTATAATTCTTTAAACAAAATTAACCTCTATTGAAGTCTTATCAAATATAAAATTCGTTCCCTATGTTTCATTTTAAATGGAACGGGCAAATATATTGCTGTCAATCAAATGTCAAGTCGTCACCATGGATATGACAAACCCAATGTTTCACGTTAAAAAATACTCACGGTATATATATATATGTATATATCAGTTTTCTAGATTACTGATTGCATTGAATAATGTACATAATACTAAAATATACTTAGAGGTACAAAGTAGAGATCATACGAGAAAAAATAGAGTACTTAAAGCTTGATAGTAAAGGCACATATACAACCTATTTTTAAACCAATACAATTTTCATTTGCAGTTAGAATAAGTAAAAATAATTATAACTATACTTACACAACAATTTTTTTTTACAGATGATCACGTTTTCGACGTTCCAGTGGTCAGTGATGCAGTCATCGCCTTGCAGAACCCGTTCGTGAGTGTACAGTATCCAGGGGCTTCTCTCCGGACCTGGTGGACTTCATTCCGTTCCCAAAATCAGAAAACCCTCTCCAGCGGTATAGCGAATTAGTGAACCGGTTCGGCTGATTTCCAGACTTCACAATCTATAAAAAATAAATGTGAGTTAAACTGTCACAAACTTATTTATTTGTTTATTAATCTTAACAGTACGAAGAGGTACAAATGGTATGACACCAAGATGTATATATTAGAATATACAATATTAAAAATCTTAATACGAATATAATAAAAAACACAATGGAAAAAGTTAAATAAATGACTTTAACTGTTGCTTTAAAAGTTTTACTACCCTCAGTTATTATATTATGAAAATTGTCATTCGTTGTTATTTCACATTTTTATTTATTACTGCTACAAAGTGAAAGATAGGAACTTGTACGATGAAATTTTGGAATCTACATAGAATTCTATCTAAGATAAGTTATAACGTAGATTGATTTAGGAGTTACAGGACGTTTGGGCGTTAAAATAAATGTATTTTAATCAAATTTTCTTTCGTTATCGTGTACATTTGTTTAATATTTTCATGTATCACTCCTATACGATTAAAAATAGTAAATACGGGCCAAAAAGTTTAGATTTTACATAAAATTCACTTTTAGGACACGGCAGTAAATGTAATATCAAAGGTTCATACTTACATATGGCGAATTTTCTTAATATATCATCCGCCGTTAATATCATCATCGGCGACTTTCGCAGATTAGAATATACTTTGTAGTAAATGTTACGTAACAATCACACCAATTATCTAGAATAAAACATGGTATTATTAAGACAATACACACACTTTTGCGGACAATTATACTTATTTTAATAATAGTAAAAACTTTTTTTTTAATATACAGCAACCATATAGTAAACTAACTCACGGCAATAAAATTTTGACTACGGATTAAATAATGAAACACTAACGGAAAGACACAGACTTTATGTAACATTTTAAATAATATCTAAAATTATAATAAGCAGAAATACGTTGTATAAATTAAAAATGAATTTTGAATGTTTATATTTTGTTGTTAATAATAATGTGCATATGAACATTTAAATTGAATGTACTATTAACTTATTAAATCTAGATTTCTTTTACAAAGCTTAAACAAATTGAAAGTTATTTAATTATTTAATGTTATTTAAATAATTTTGAGAAAGTTATAGGGTAAATCTAACATTTTCAAAATATAGGTATAGTGAACTATAAGATGTAATAGTTTTTCGTTTACTTACATGTATTTGTAAAGTCGGCGAATTTTCTCAATATATCATCCGCTATTATATCATCATTTTAATATATCATCGTCGTCTATTTTCGCATATTACTTTGTAGTAAATATTACGTAACATTCACACCAATTAGAATAACATATATAACAATTAAAACAATATAGAGCAATTTACGAGCAATTATACTTATTTTAATAATACTAAAGACTTTTTTAAAATATATATAGCTACTTTATTGTAAAATAACACTCACGACAATAACATTTTGACTAAGGATTAAATAAATGAACTCTAACTGGAGGACAAAGACTTATGCAACATTTTAAATAATAATTATAATAATCAGAAAGCCATTGTTAAGTTTAAAAAGAATTTTGAATATTTACATTTTATTGTAATAAACATTAATATTAACTTATTAAATTTTGATTGATTTTACAAAAAAAAAGACAAATCGAATTTTTTTTTAAGTTATTTAAATAATTTTAAGAAGTTTACAGGGTAAATCTAACATTTTTAAAAGGTATCACGAAAATTAAATTGTAGTAGAGAACGATTGCAATAAAAATTTACATAAAATTCTTTATAAGATACGTCTGATTATAATTTTTAACTTTTGCAATAAAAATTTACATAAAATTCTTTATAAGATACGTCTGATTATAATTTTTAACTTTTGCAATAAAAATTTACATAAAATTCTTTATAAGATACGTCTGATTATAATTTTTAACCTATTGGTTCAGGAGCTACAGGGCGTTAAAATAAATGTATTTTAGTCAATTTTTTTCTGAACTATATTATGTGCACTTATTTCATATTTTCATTTATCACTACTATAAGAATACAGATAGTAAATAGGGACGTAAAAATTTATATTTAAATAAAATTCATTATTAGGATACGGCAGACACATTTGTTTTGCGTTCAACAGTTTATAAGAAATGTAAATGTAATATCAAAGGTTCATACTTACATAAACGGCGAATTTTCTTAATATATCATCCGCTGTTATATCATCGCTGTAATATATCATCGGCGATTTTCACAGATTAGAATACACTTTGTAGTACATATTATGTAACACTATTGTAAATAATAATGTACATCGGAACTTTTAAATTTAGTGCACTATTAACTTATTAAATTTAGATTTCTTTTACAAAGTTTAAACAAATTGAAAACTATTTAAAGTTATTTAAATAATTTTAAGAAAGTTATAGGGTAAATCTAACATTTTTAAAATATATAGCGAACTATACGATGTAAATGGAGACCGATTGCAATAAAAATTTCAAAGTTTTTCGTTTGCTATATATACTACACGATTATTTACGAGCACACCATGTTCACTTCACCGAAGCCCGAAAGGAACTGAAGCCCCTATTGTAAAAACATAATATTAATAATATCACGTAATACCCCCACTCCAATCAAGTGTTTATTTATTATATCTTCTGTACTTTGCCGCTCAAAATAAGCAAAGTTTATGTTTGTTTTCAGGTTTTGCAAAGGGCCTACTACTCCCAGAAATAGGATTCGGTAACTACAACACTGGATGAAGATAATAAATGACTTTTTATAAGAATAAATAAATAAAAAAGTAGTTTTTTTACCTTTCCTATGTAATAACAAAAGAGACAGGGAAATATCCTACTATTTAAGGATTTTTCTGGTTTTTCCTATGCTATCTTTTAGTATTAAGTTCTGTAGGTACGAAAATAACCATCCGATAGGAGTCCGCCCTTTTATAAAGGGCTAAGGGCTTATTTGAGCCCTTAGGGAAAATTTGACCACGGATTTCAATTTTGCAGATCCAAGTAAGTTTAAAAACACTCGTCCGGATTTTCTAGCTTTTTTAGTTCAGGAATTAGCGCAGGCCCTTCGCCAGGAACTTTAGGGATGAATATATTGTAAACCAAAGGGTTTTCATCAATTCTGTGCAAGCCAATGAAAAGGACGGGTTTAAACCTACCCGATACGCTATTTTCCGGCCCTTTATCCCTTCAAATAGCCAATTTAAAGCAAAACAACCCCTAAAAAACTTTAAGGGCTCATATCTCGAAAACGGCTGGGTTTTCAGCGTTTTCCTTAAAACGCTGTTCCTTAGGGGAATTCGAATGAGTAATATAGGGTCAAACTACCTTATACCAAAGTTTGAAGGGCGTAGGGCATGATTTTTCTAAATAAGGGTTTTTGAAAATTTCCGAACATTTTTTGATTTTTTTTTGTTTGCATCAAAATTATATAATTCGTTTTTTAAGCATTATAAACAATAAAATAACCATCCGAAGAACTCTTCTCATTCCTTTTCCCCGGATACTATGGAAAGTTTTCGACTCAAAATACGACACTTTTTAATTAAGAGAAATGTGTTATATCTCCTAAACTATAAAGCGTTGAAGGGCCGCACATTACGACTTGTAGAACACGAATCTGTAACTTTTAAAAAAAAGAACTCTTCTCATTTCTGTTATCCTGATACTATCAGAAATTTTCGACTAAAAATTAATTAAGAATGGGGTCAATGACCTTTTGAGAAAATGCTACGTGTACCTGATATAAATGAGACATTTTTCTCTTGAACAATAAAGGCATTTTAATAATATGCATAATATAGTTCTCATGGCTTATTTCTTTTGTAAATGTTATATAAATATGTACATACTTCCCTGTCTCTTTTTTCCCTGAAATAAATAAGGGGTTATTAATTAAAAAAATTGTATTAGTTTAAGTATTTTTTATTGTTTACTTATGATACATTGTTGTCTATTCTTATTCCCTGTAATTAGAATAATACTACCTTTTAGTTAAGTTCTGTATGTATTTTAATTTAAATCAATGTTTCGACAGCATACATTGATGCCTCAGTAGTTACAGACAAATAGCAACAAGTAACCAAGGTAATACAAATCATGCCTAGTAAATTGCATAATTACCAATTAACATTTATTATATTGTGTTATATACATTTTTTGTATTACCTTCGTTACTTATTGCTATTGTTCTGTAACTATTTACTTCTCATTTATGTTGTTTGTGAAGATGGCAGCAGTGAATGCAGCCGAAACGTTGACTTAAATTAAAATATGTACTTTACTAAAAAGTAGAATAATTCTAATTGTTATTATGAGTTTTGAATGATTTTGTAATAACTGTTTCTTTGTATTTTATAATTACGTAATAGCTAGTGAACGTATTACGTAATTATTATGTAATCTTGTAGTGTTGGATTACGTAATAGCTGGTGAAGGTGTTTAAAGTAATTTTTCTTAGCTTAAATTGTATTTATTCTTATTCTATGTATTTTATAAATATACTTACCCTTACCCTGAAAAATTAGATATAGGAATATTTAAATAATAGTTTGTATAAATTTTACTTGTATTTATTGTTTATTTGTGTTGTACATTGTTGAATTTCATGTTACTACCCTTAATGTATTTTATAAATAAATAATATACTTACCCTTCTCCTGAAAAATTAGAAATAGGAATGTTTAAATAATAGTTTGTATAAATTTCACTTGTATTTATTGTTTATTTGTATTTTACATTGTTCTATTTCATGTAACTACCCTTAATATACAATAAAATATGAATTAAGATATAATTTGTTCATTTTTACCCTCTTACTGCCCCTTCACGTATATAGTTTTTAAAACGGCTACTAGAGGGCAGCACCTATTGGTAAAAGATTCGCGCCTAAAATATAGGCAACCAGAAATACTGCTCCAGTTTGTACATACGTACGTACATACATCATTTTGTGGTTATACCTAATGGGAATTTAACACTCTAAATGTGGGACGTTTAAAAATTGGGCAAAAAGGCTTTAAAAAGATGTATACCTAATGGGAATTTAACATATTAAAAATGGGACGTTAAAAAATTGGACGAAAAAGCTCTAAAAAAGATGTCTCATTTTAACAACTCAAATTTCCATAGTAAACGTCCCACATTTAATGAGTTAAATTCTCATTGGTATAACCGAAAATGATGGATGTACGTACGTATGTACACAAATGAAAATTTTTTCGATTAAATTTACTCTTAAGTTGAATCGCTTATCGACAGGTGCTGCCCCCTGGTGGCAGTTTTAAAAACTACATACGTGTAGGGACTTAGAAAAACAAATCAAAATTTTTAAATATAAAAATATATTTGTATTATATCAAATTACAAGACTTTCTGATAAAAATTAAAGTTTATTGCTATTACAAAAGATTGTTTGACATTAAAATAAATTGTTATTAGATTTGTTGACAAATTTAGTAACAATTGTAAACAGAATTATAACACAAAAGAAACTTAAAAGACATTTATGTTTAAAAAATTTGTTCATAATTATTTCTCACTACGTTTGTTAACAAATTTGGTGACAATTTTTTAACATCGCCCAACAGGCATTAGTTGTAAAATTGAAATGTTTGTTACCAAGTAATATTATAATTATTTGGTTGTAAATTAGAAACTATTTTGCATCTTTACTTTGTAATAAAAGAAACTTCTATTACAAAATAAAGATGCAAACTAGTTTATAATATTTACAATCAAAATAATTATAATTTCACTTGGTAACAAACGTTTCAATTTTACAACTAAAGCCTGTTTGACATGTTAAAAAATTGTTACCAAATATGTTAACAAACTTAGTGAGAAATAATTATGAACAGAATTTTTAAACACAAATGTCTTCTATGTTTCATTTGTGTTATAATTCTGTCCACAATTGTTACTAAATTTGTCAACAAATCTAATAACAATTTATTATAATGTTAAACATGGTTTACTTATAAAACTAAAACGTTTGTTACCGAATAAAATTATCATTTTAATAGTTGTACTATTTGTTGTTAATTATTTTGCACCTTTATTCTGTGACTAAATAAAGATGCAGTAGAATTGAACACAAATAATATAACCATAATTTTATTAGGTAACAAACATTTCAGTTTTATAACTAATACGAAACTCTACATTTTTATATTATTTAAGTTTTAAGGTAAAATAATACTATATTAAGTAGAGTTTCGTTTACAATACTAATTTAACAAATTATAATAAATTTTTATTAGATTTGTTGACAAATTTAGTAACAATTGTGAACAGAATTATAATACAAAAGAAACGTAAAAAACATTTGTGTTTAAAAATTCTGTTCATAATTATTTCCCACAAAGTTTGTTAACAAATTTGGTGACAATCTTTTAACGTTGCCAAACAGGCTTAGTTGTAAAATTGAAATGATTGTTACCAAGTAAAATTATCATTATTTTGATTGTAAATATTATAAACTAGTTTGCATCTTTGTTTTGTAATAAAAGTAACTTCCATTACAAAATAAAGATGCAAAATTAATATTCACAATCAAAATAAGGATTATTTTACTTAACATTTCACTTTTACAACTAAAGCCTGTTTGGCAACGTTAAAAGATTGTCACCAAATTTGTTAACAAAATTAGTAAGAAATAATTATGAACAGAATTTTTAAACACAAATATCTTTTACGTTTCATTTGTGTTATAATTCTGTTCACAATTGTTACTAAATTTGTCAACAAATCTAATAACAATTTATGACAGTGTCAAACATGGTTCAGTTATAAAACTAAAACGTTTGTTGCCGAATAAAATTAATATTTTAATAGTTGTATTATTTGTTGTTAATTATTTTGCATTTTTATTCTGTGACTGAATAAAAATGCAGTAGAATTGAACACAAATAATATAACCATAATTTTATTTGGTAACAAACATTTCAGTTTTATAACTAATACGAAACTCTACATTTATATTAATTAAGCTTTAAGGTAAAATAATACCATATTAAGTAGAGTTTCGTTTACAATACTAATTTAACAAATTATTTCTTGGTGGTCCCCAAATAAGATTCCTTGTTCCCATTTTTAAAGGTACAAAGATTTCTTATTCAGTTGAAGACCGTTTCCGAAACTTTATATTATATTATATATTTTGTTACCACCCAAACCTCCCACTTACCAAAATATATAATATTTATTAATACAAAGCTTCGTTTACAATACTTAAAATCTAACTTTGCCCTGACCGCGTCTAAATACTTAATAATAATTACAATTTTCACTAAAACTACCTACTTTAAAACTAAAGGAACATGGGTATTAAATTAAAATAAACGCAATAAAAGTTTGTTTTATTGTACATACATTTTAAACAAATGAAGAGGAAGCCATGGTCTGCATCTCCAATCGGCACTGCAATCTTGACGATAGTGGCGGTGGGGAGTTCTTTTTAACTTTAAAACTATCTTAAAACTATAACGAAACCCTTTATTTAATAAATTGTATATATAAGGGAAACACCACCCTCAAATACCAAACCCACGTTCCCTTATATATACTATTTATTAAATACAGTTCCGTGTACAATAATACTTATAATCTAACTTAAATTATTGTAGTTCCCCCCCAAATTAAGTTAGTGAAGTGCACAAAAACCTATCTTACGTTAAGAGATATTTCAATGAAAAACAAGTCTAAAAAAGCCTATTTTACGTTAATATCGATTTCAAAGAAAAGCAAATCTAAAATTGTGAAGTTACGTTAATTTTTCTCTCTCTCTCGAAAAGCAAAAACAACCCTTCCTACTTATATCTAAGCTATCTTATGTCTACGCGAACTATCTTATATCTAGATTAAACTAAGCTAAAGGCGTGTGAGAGAGAAAGAGTACGAGCTAAGCAAATGGTGAGAACGCCGTGGCGTCGAACGCCGTTGTTGGTTCTCACGGAAGTTTACGAGGGGGTTAAGCCGACCCCACGCGATGCAGAGCATTTACGGCCTAATACTCGAACTAGGTAGAGAGCACGGCAGCAGTCACATGTAACTACCTAGGGTGCACGCCAACCTACCTAGCTACTCCCGGAGACATTCGCCCGCGCCTCTCGCGGATACCCTACACCGAACGCGGTTATTAACCCGTGTGCTCAACAAAGTTAAATCAAACAAAAACTTTACCTTGTCTTTAATTATTCGTTGCCATTACCATTAAATAATGATTACATTACGTTGCCTCCGGATGAGGAGAGCACATACGGCCATAAGAAAGCTTTCTGTGCCAACTATGGATTAATGTCCCTAGAAACATTCACACAAGTGTGAAGCGATCCACCATAACAACAGGCTTATATCACATGGCGGTGCGTTGTACATATCAGTCCACTCAATTATGGCTATCGCGCACGAACCCTACCTACCCAGCCCCTCTGACCGTGTGAAGTTAATTGAATAAGGAACCCGAACACCCACATCAAAGTTTCGAATCTGTTACCTCCTTCCTGACTCACTCATCCATCCACCTGCAAGCATCCCCCGATACGTCCGTATTTTCTTTTCCCAAGCACTCTCCCTAACTACCGTCTGGGTAAGTCACGTGTACGGTTACCGCTGCAACCGTAGACGCACGATTTTAGGATGATCGCCACGGGATGCACTTCAAATTAATCAATTTATTTTTAATTTTTAAAGAAAACGCGTGTTTGCTCGACGGCGCGATGAGCCAAAGTTTAATTAAAACCTGAAAATACATTTCCAAGAACTTAAAACTATAGTATTCCTCACGTACGAATGGCATTGCACAAGTTCAATTCGCTTTATAATCTGTGCTGACATAAAACTATCTTTTCCTGCATCAAGAAATGCACAAGCAACCATTATTGATACATCACATAAATCAACAAGAGGCACTAAAATGTTAAAACACACGTCAATGGTTACGAACTATGTTGACAATTTCAAATTATTACTAGAGTTACAACAGATGTTGCCTTATGAACCGATTCTATAAACTGTGTGACAAAAAAAAAAAACTACTTCAATTACGTGTCTAACAAGCTTACACTTTATTGTGCGCAATGCCATTCTTACGTAAATAATACTAACACTTATAAAGCTACTATTATTTTAATCTTCTAGATGTCCGATTCCTGAAAGACAAATGCTAATCAATTGTTCCCAGATATTGATTTTATTATTAAATAGTCGATATTTCAATTTCAAATTGTTTGGATATCATAAGACATTTATGAAAGTTATATTTAATTTACTACTATAGTACTCAAAACTGAATTTGAATTCAAGATAATATTTGGGCACTTAGTCATATTCCTTTGACTATAAGTTCTGATGGTTAAGTATGAGAACAAAATAATAATTATGCATAGTCACATTCCCTAGACTATAAGTTGTCATGGCTGAGTATGAGAACGAGATAATATTTAGGCATATAGTCATATTCCTTTGACTATAAGTTCTCATGGTTGATCACGAG
This sequence comes from Ophonus ardosiacus, assembly GCA_943142095.1. Taxonomy (NCBI): domain Eukaryota; kingdom Metazoa; phylum Arthropoda; class Insecta; order Coleoptera; family Carabidae; genus Ophonus; species Ophonus ardosiacus. Next base: position 39,992,487 of record OW964836.1, read on the forward strand.
AACAAGTTAATATTTTATAAACGTTATAAATATGAGAAAAATAAAGTTTCCTACCAGTTCATCCAACGATGGCCGTCTACGTCGAAGATTTGTTTGGTGCTGAGTTATCTTACAAGATCCCTAAAGTTGTAAACTAAAGCAGCTTTTGTAAAGCTACTTTAGAAGATACGTTGAGTTGAAATCCAAATCTCGAAAGCTGTATCCAAATTCTCAAAGTTTCTTGACGTATCAGACCAACCAAAAGTCCACCTATTAAATATTAATTATTAGTTTGTGGTATTTTTTAAACCATTTAAAAAACTGTTGGATGAAATTTCGTATTGCAAATGTATTCATTACGCAAGACCCTTGCGAAAATTTATCCAACAGTTTTTACATGGTTTCAAGTGTATTTGATATTTGCTTTAATTTGATATTTTCGAAAGTACATTTGATAACAAATAGTGCAAAGAAGGCCACCCAGTTACTATGGTGTTAATATATGAATGTTTATCTCAAGCAATTTAAAATAAAAATTCATAAGTTAGCATTATAGTAATCAAATTAAAACAAATATATTTTTAAACCATTTAAATAAATCTATTGCATAATAACCACAACGTATTTTGCACCACTCTGTCCGTCAGCTGGTTTACGAGTAAAAAATGCACCACGTTTCAAATGTTCAGTTACCTATTCTACTTAGAATATTTTCACACTACACAGATAGATCTTTAAAAATATTGGCTAGTTAACTAGATTTGAACAAGTTATTTTTTATTCCAAGATTCGAATCTTAGATTATAGAGTATTGTTGCATTACCGACAATATTAGCGATTGTAACCATATTACCATTCAAAAGACAATAATTCATTGCAATATACAATAAAATTATTATATCACTTGTCAGCTATTAAATAAATTTAAAAGAATTAAACGATAAGAAAGAAGGAATTGTCAAGTGCAATTTACATAGTGTATGTTCATGTTATAATTTTATTGGGTTTATAGAATCTTTTCAAAGGAACTTATGGTATGGAATTTGTAAAAAAATAGTATGTGTTCGTGTTATAATTTTAGTGGATACAATCTTTCCCAAGGAACTTTTTTATAGCATTTATCCATTCTTATTTAATACTTCTATTTCGAAAAAATCACAGTTGTTCAAATACTCTGAAAATGCGTACACTTACGTAACATTCTCTTTACAATCAAATAATATTACTACCAAGTTTATATCTCTATCTATTTTTGAATTATTGCCCCAAAATATACTTCTCAATGCGCTGATTCCAAATTTTGAAACCGCAGGTCGATATCTTGTTTCGTTCTCGAGATATTTAGATTTAAAGTTTTGCTCAAAACTGACAATTTTTTGGGTTAATACCCAAAAATGGGTCGAGATATGAATTTGGCGACATTAATTAAATATTTAAAATTAAGAAATACCGTCAATCCTGTCAATGAATTGGAACCATCTTGAACATTCTAGAAGAGCAGGATAAGATTATAGAATAAAAGAATAGATATAATCAGAATTATTTGTGTGTAAAAGAATTGTTATCAGTTATGGTGAGAGGTACTGTGCTGATCACAACAGATTTTTTTCTAATTATTTCTATTCATAATTAAGTATCACTAAATTTAAATTTAGCGTTTCATTACCGATGTCTACATGTGTTGTAGATACTGGCACACCCAGAAATGGGTAATATGCCGTGATGATTTTTAACGTGAAACATTGGGTTTGTTATATCCATGGTTACGACTTGAACATAGGGAACGAATCTGACAGAAGAATTATATTTAAATATTGTAAGAAATTTAGCGGAGTCAGAAAACCACTCGAGAGCACTAAACATATTTTGGGCACAAGGTGCACACAGTATTTTTTCTACATCTAAATTTAATTTTTAGAAAACAGGAATAATTATTTAAACAAAATTAACCTCTAATGACATCTTGTCAATATGACAGATAACCCTTGAATTTCCCTATAAGTTATGATTTGACATTTGATTGACAGCAATGTATTTGTCTGTCTCATTTAAAATGACACATTTGACAGAAGTATTATTTAAATATTGTACGAAATTTAGCCGTCAGAAAACCACTCGGGGCACAAGGTGCACACTATATTTTTTCTACAACTAATTTTAATTTAGAAAGCAGGTATAATTATTCAAAGAAAATTGACCTCTATTGACGTCTTATCAAATATCAAATTCGTTCCCTATGTTTCATTTTAAATGGAACGGGCAAATACATTGCTGTCAATCAAATGCCAAGTCGTAACCATGGATATGATAAACCCAGTGTTTCACGTTATAAAATACTCACGGTATATTTTAGAACTAAAATTTACGTTATCTACGGGTAAATCTGACTTCTAGTTACTGTATTCTTACCTAGAATGAACCTTAGGCTGTGTCCGCATTTTAGCATTTAATATTTAGGTCTTCTTCGCATAAATACAACTTCGAATGGCACACTAGTGACAACCATTGGTTTGTCTGGCAACACTTTAGAATAACAAAAATGAATTATACAGTTCGATTTAATTTGATGCTTCAGATTAAATATTAATATTATATTTCATAAAATAGAAGCTAAGGAGCTATTCTTTGACAGCAAATTTGACATTTCTTACAAATTATAGCAACGAACATGATTTGTTTAATTAGTGCGCGTCAACTACAAGGCATAGTTTGCTCCCGCAAAATTTTAAAATCTAATTCCTAAAATCCTAAATAATCACTAGATTTAGGGCATATATATCTAGGATTTAGATATTAGGGTGATAAAAGTGCAACATCGGACACAGCCTTAGTATGTCTCATGAAATAAAGCTAAATATAACTTACTTTTGATGATTTATTGCTGCTCGATCCGCTGAATGTCTGTTGTCCGCCCTTTTACATTTCTAGCTCGACTCTGGATACTTTTGTTGGGACACTGAAAAGAAAATAATTCATTGTAATACACAATAAACTTATGATTCACACAAAATATTAATTTTTATTCAAAGCTTTTACAAACTACACTTAAAACTAAACAGAAGCGTATTCGTCGCGGCCAAAAGAAGATCTTGTTGTAGTCCTAATAATTCTGCTACCACCAAGCTGCTTGCTGCCTTCGGATATATGGAAAAACTGGCTGAGAAACCTATAGGAAAGAATGGCGACAATTCATATGTAGGATATAATTTTGTGATTAAATCTTACGTATGTATGTACCTAATGTCAATGTCTATCGAAAAATAGAAGTACCATAGCGAACTCTAGGTGAAACAATATTTAATAAAGATTTACAAACCACTCCGCCATGTTTAAGAAGATTTCAGGATTTGAATCAACCTTTCGGTCATCATCAGATGCCGGCCGTGCCCAGCTCGTAACCACATACGCGTTTCGTTCTTGTTGGAACTCATCAGTGTGGTGTAACTGCCGTCTCTTTACAGAAACAATTTATCAATTGGGCACACCTCACTGATGAGCTGCAATAACAGCGAAAAGCGTATTTGGTTACTAGTTGGGCACGGCCGGCATCTGATGATGACCGAAAGGTTGATTCAGATGCTAAAATCTTGTGAAACATGGCGAGTGTTTTTTAATTCTAAATGTTTATCTACTGTATGTGTATTATAAAGCTTGGACACGAAATAAATAATCTAAAGAGAATATACGTACTGTCATATTTTTGTATTATAGAAGTGCCATATTAAAGTATTTAATTACACTATCTCGGCGTTTTATTGAAAACGTAGCAATATTCAATAGATGTAGAGTTAAAGCATTATAAAGAAATTAATTTTCAAAAATTAGTCAGCTTTGCTATTTATCATGGAAACAGCTGATGCTGATACATTAAAAAAAATTCTAATTGACAGATGTCAGTTGCAAGTGCAAAACCAAATATGGAAAGTGTAGGATCACAAAATTGGTGTCATAGTGCTCCTCGCAAGTGACACGCAAAGAAAGGTCAAAGAAAAGATAGAAGGACTGTATCGCAGAAGACTGAAAGGAATGCCTGTGTCAAGAAGATGTGTTGGACAGGAATGAGTGGAAGAAAAGAGGAAACAGCTACCTCTAATAAAATAGGGGAAGCTGAAGAATAAGAAGAAGTGTCAAGTGCATTTTACTTAGGGTATGTTTATGTTATAATTTTATTGGATTTATAGAATAGAAATAGTATGTGTTCATGTTTGATTTTACATGATATTATATGTATAGAATGTGTTCCAAGGACCTTTTGGTATGAGATTTGTACAAAATACATCGAATTGACGGAAGGTTTTGTGCTGGCCACAACAGATTTTTTCATTTATAATACATGTAGGTACGATAGTTCAAGTACTAAATTAGAAGAGTGTTTTTCTTATATAAATTATGTCTGTATGACTATAACATTATTGTTAATGTTAAATATCTGTATTTAAAAATTGTATGTATGTTAAACATAAAAACTGACAGCAATACTATAAATAAATATTGTTATAACTGGTTAAAAGTTGTTTAATGTAATTCCTATTTTATTTCATATTTTTGTTAGGACAGAGTCCAACTCTGTGCTAAACTTGAGAAACCAATTCCAGTGTTTAAATTTTTATTTATGGCAGGTTTTTTTGTGAAAACGGTTTATTATGATCCCTCAACTTCTGCTGACTTATACTATATAAGACAGTGAAGTGACCCCTGTGATGCACTCTCCACGCCAGCAATGAGTGCCCGTGAGGTGACGCCTGGTAAATGCCCGCACGGAATAAATGTCATCATCATTACCGATATCTGCGATAAAGCAGATTGTGGCACACTCAGAAACGGGTAATATGCCGTGATGATATATTTAATTATACACCCTACCCAAATAAAATCAAATTTACGAGTACAATATACGCGTTCGCAGGAAAATTAAAATCAATACCACACCCCATCCTGCAACAAGTCTACATGCTCGCCCTTTGACATTTACTAAATTTACAATTTACAGCAAATTTACTGTCAACCGTTGCTAAGTTACGGAGTATATAGTTCTTTCAAAATTCAAAATGAATGTAGTTGACATAGAGCAAACTGTCAAATCATTTCTTCCGGTTGCAGAGTACAAATATATTGGAGAACGAGATGAGTGTCGATTTCGTAATGGCAGAGGCGACGAGATATGGAAAAGAGAAGAACTTCGTCAACAATACTCAGGTAGCCTAAAAGATAGTACTAAGAGGTACTATAAGACTATGTAGTGACAGCCTGACATTGGTTTGACTTTTAGGTAACAATTTTTTGAGATATAGAAACATGCTTTGAAGGAGTGAAGAATTTTTATTCAATAAATATAAAAGAAATTAACATTAACGTAAGACTTATTGTAATATACCACGGAGTCTTCAGAAAGTCAGTTCTCCAAGGCTACGTTCGAAAACTTTACTCTAGAGTACGAAATTACTCAAAATAGTGCCAAAATTAATAACTTTACTCTCAAAATTGACTCTTAACTTGTTCCAAAACAGCCAGAGTATACTTCACAGTAATACTCTACTTACTTTATTATCCAGTGGCGTAGCCAGGATTTTCAAATGGGGAAGGATATTGAATATATGGGAGGAAGGTAGGGTTGCCAACTTTATAAAATTATAGGAAATGACATTTTTTCGGCAATCTTTTTCTGAATTATGTGTAGGTTTAAAATTTATGATTAATAATGCGATTTTTTAAAATTTTTAAGGTCAAACATGTTTTAATGCAAAGTTAGATAATACATAGTTTTTTACAATGAAGAAAATTAACAAATTCTTAGAAAATTAAAATCAATATTTTATGACAAAAACAAGTAAAACACAATAAGATATCTAACCTTAAAATGTTAACTGCCAATATCTAATACATTAATAAGTCAAAAATTCTATTGTTATTTCATTACATTATATAAAATGTTAAATAATTATTTCATTTTCCTATTTATAATAAGAAAAAAAATATTATTAATAACAAAATTTACTATAAAAGGACAAATCGCATCCTTTCCTGGTTTAGAAAAGGACAAAATGTGCTCAAAAAAGGACAGTTGGCAACCCTAGGGGAAGGGGAAGTTGTATAGAAAAAAATCTGTTGTGGCCAGCACAAGACCTTCCGTCAATTCCATGTATTTTGTGCAAATCCCATACTAAAAGGTCCTTGGAACAGATTCTATATACTATCATGTAAAATCGAACACGAACTCATACTATTTTTACAAATTCCATACCAAAAGTTCATTTGAAAAGGTTCTATAAATCCAATAAAATTATAACATAAACTACACTAAGTAATGTCCTTCCATCTTCTCTTTGGCCTTTCTCTGCGTGTCACTTGCGAGCAACACTATGACATACCAATTTTAGATCCTATACTTTTTCCATATTTGGTTTTGCACTTGCAACTGACATCTGTCAATTAATTTTTTTTGAATAATTATGTCAGATGTTTCCATGATAAATAAGAAAGCTGACTAATTTTTGAAAATTAATTTCTTTGTAATGCTTTAACTCTACATCTATTGAATATGAAGGAAAATGAATAATCAAACCATATAGAGAAGAGTATTTTCTTTAATAAATATAATAAGAAAATGTCAAAAAATAATATTTAACTGCATTTTTTTAAGAAAAACTGTTAAAAACTTCAAATAAGGGTACTTCCGGTTGACCAATTATAACCAAAATCTAATCAGCTCTTCATATGATTGTAAAGAAGAGGAATATGAAAGAATCATAATTTTTAGAATTGTAGTTTTGGAGTTATCGTCGGAGAAAAATTTGTCACACACACACACACATACGGACACACAGACACACACATAGACACACACACAGACACACACACGGACACACATACACACATACAGACATCATCTTAAAAATAGTACATTCGTATTGTAGGGACCCTAAAACGTGCTTATACATTAAAAACTCACCACCGAATTTTTTGACCAAAAACAATACCTTCCTTTTGACGGAAGGTAAAAAATAACTACTAGCACATATTGTACTCTATCTTCGTTAGTTCAATTTTGCGTCAAACTTATACATTTTATGAAATAGATCACTTACTCATTAACATATAATATGTATTAATATTATTAATGGGGAGGGTTTAAACCCGAAATCCCTACCCTTGGCTACGCCACTGCTACTATCGAAGAGGATACAGAAATTACTACACAATATTTTTAAACATGGATGCTTACAATTCTCAACACATGAGAATAATTTGCCTTCTTGAGGAAGAAAACATGCTTTTGGTTGAAAATAAACATAAGTAAACACATTGACCCGTATTACTTGCGCACTTTTATAATAAAAGCGATTTTAAAATAAAAGTGCGCTTGTAATACCGGCTTGACAATTCAGCTACTGCCGTAAGAGAATAATATAATCACCATATACAGCTATACATTTTGGTATAAATTTCTATTGGCTGATATCCCTCAGTAGTTAAAAATAAATCACTATTCTTAAAAAGAAGAGCACACAGAGCACATAATTTTGACAGTTGCGTCAATAATACTGAAACAATCAACATAAACAAATGAATTTCGTTGTTATGTTGCGCAATCTAAACATATTTCTATTGAACAATCCTCTTAGGCTGTGTCCGATGGTGCAATTTTATCACCCTAATATCTAAATCCTAAATTTATATACCCTAAATCTAGTGATTATTTAGTATTTTAGGACTTAGATTTTAGGGTTTTGCAAGAGCACACTATGCATTGTTATAATTTGTACAAAACGTCAAATTTACTGTCAAAAAATAGATTCTTAGCTTTTATTTTATGAAATATAATATCAACATTTACTCTCAAGTATCAAATTGAATCGAATTGTATAATTCATTTTTGTTGTTCTAAAGTGTTGCCATACAAACCAATGGATATCACTAGTATGCCATTCGGAGTTGTATTTATGTGAAGAAGACCTAAATCCTAAATACTAAATGCCAAAATGCGACATCGGACACAGCCTTAATTTTTGTTGTTCTAAAGTGTTACCATAAAACCAATGGTTGTCATTAGTGTGCCATTCGGAGTTGTATTTATGTGAAGAAGACCTAAATCGTAAACACGAAATGCCAAAAGATATCGAACACAGCATTAGAATTAAAGCATGTTTTTGTTTCTACATTAGGTCAATTTCTACAAGATTGTTTCCATAATAATGGTACCTATATTCACGAAAATATCGACACTCTGGTTCGGCATACTTATGAAGGCCAATTTTTCGCTAACGACATTGAGGGCTATGGCGTTGTTTCTTATCCAGACAGCCGAAGATTCGAAGGTTTATTTAAAACTAACAGACGCTTTGGGCCTGGTGTTGTTACGAATCCTGACGGATCACAAGACGTTGGACTTTGGATCGGAAGAGATTTGGTCAGATTGAATCAAACGATTGATAATCCTATTCCTAAATTGGCTCAAACTGTTTCCGCGAAGACTTATTTGTTAAATTATAAGAATTTAGTCCCAGTCCAACAGAAGAAAGAGTATGTTGGAAATAAAATTATGGCTGCCGTAGGCGCAGGTATAAAGACGTACTTGTCCAGTCAATAGACACCAAAAAAGACTTTTCCTTACATAATGTAGGGTGTTAAAATCGTTTTTCTACAGTCACTATAGAAAGTAGCCATTTGCGCTCTTTTTTGTCAACGCAAAATGTCACTTTGCCGCTCATGCGCGACAAAGTAGAAAAAACGCTCGCTGTCCAAATTTCTAAGTATACAATGTTGAGAAATGTCACTTGTCTACATTCTTAATGAAAATGTTTAGTTCGGAGCTAATGGCACTGTAATTACACATTTATCACGTTCATAACTCAATTTGACATATGTTCTGTCGGTATTTAACATAACCTAACAAAATGCTGTGAAAATAAAATAGGGCATTCATTTACAAAAACGAAAGTATAAAATGCTTAGATTAGATTGAATAAAAACTCAAGAAGAATGGAAAATAACGATAAAATAAAATTAAATATAAAATAAATTGTGTAAACAGTTATGTTTAGTAATAGGAATGATTGTACACAGATGGCGGTAGGATAGTTGCAAGTCGTACTGACATCTGATCTCTAGTTAACTATTTATTTTGATTACAATAAAGTTATTAGTTATTTCGTTACTTAAATATTTGCGAGAAGTCAGTCAATGCACATACATGTCTATATAATCACAAATTCCTTGAAATATTTGTTAATTTTTTCAGTGTGACAGGCGTGACAACTAACTACACATTTTGCTACAAAAACTCATCAAATCATCACAAATCCTTGCTTCCACGCTCTAATTTTGTTTTGTTTTTTATGGAATAGATGGCTAATGTAACGATATAATCATTTAAAAGCCTTTTTAAGTTTAAACCGTATCTTTTGTATTAGCCAATCGTTATTTATTGAGCAGTACTGTAAGTATAAAGTGTACATTTTATTATTTTTTATGGTGGAGGAACCCATTGTGGCGACTGTAGAAAAAATCTTGTGTGTGTTTCGAGCGCAAATGGACATTGTCAATCGACAATGTCGCATTTTGCGCTCTTAATACACAAATAGCTATTGCCTTACAAAATTTAAGGTGTTAAAATCGTTTTTGCCCCACCCCAAAGGTCTTTTTTGTCTCCATTGATTGGATTGTCTTTAAACGCTAATTTTTCCAAGTTTTAGATATAGACGACTATAATTTCGACAAAGGAGACCAGCTGTATTCAAAATATGTACGAAATAGAAACAGCAGTTTCTTCAATAAAAAACTATACTATGATGATTATTTTGCTAATGACGAAGATTTTATCATTAATGTTGTTCATGATGAAGGATCTGCTACATCAATAATCAGCAAAGTTTTAGTAACACATCTTGTTGCTTGGAATAACGAAAAAATAGCTGTTAATATTATGCGGCATACTTTTCGGCACAGAAATCAAGAAAGTGAAATGTCCTTTAACATCGCGCATGTTTTAACAGGCATGAGACACTTGTTCAAACCTGCTGGTCCATTGGAACAATTGTGCTTTAAACTTTTGGAATCCTCTTGCGAAGATAATTCGTCATATATAAAAATTTTGATTTGTGACTATGATTTATATTTGGACGTACAAGATTGTTACGGAAATAATAGTGTAATGTACGCAGCAGTAAATGACCAAACTAATGTGATAAAAGTATTAACAAACTTTGGAGCAAATCTAGATAATTTAAATGACGAATGTTTAACTCCTTTACTAATGTGTATTTTGAGGTATATTGCTACTAAATTTGCTGTAATTAATTGGGAATTGGCTTTTTTACCTAAAGAAACCAGTGAGGAATTTTCTCCTGAAATACAGGAATGGAGAACCAAACAGTTATACCAAACAGAATTGCTGGAAGAAGTACAAGCTTATTTATTTGACTTAAGCTGTCAAAAACCGGCTAAAAAGAAGGGTAAGGGTAAAGAAAAGAAAGCCAAAAAGGAAAAACCAAAAAAAGATACCAAAAAAGCTAAAACTTCGGTTGAATTACAGCAAGAAAAAATATTAGCAGAGCAATTACTAAAAATAGAAAGTACAGTAGAATGTTTATTAATCTGTGGGGCTAAACCAGATTACGGTGACTGCCCTTTCCCTCCTTTAATACTATCAATATTTACAAAATCACCAGACATAGTTTTAAATTTATTAAAATACAAAGCCAACCCCAACATCCGAACTGCATTACACTTAGGTAGTCTTACACCATTACACATAATAGCATCTTTGGCACCACATACTGAAGCAATAGATATAGCTGAAGTTTTGTTAACAAATGGGGCAGACCCCGAATTGAGAGCCGATATTAACCACTGGACCCCCGAAACTACAATAATCAAAGCGGGCATTGATACAGAAGATAATGGCAAAACTCCGTTGCACATTTTATGCATGCGGTATGATTTCGTCAAAGACCCTAACGGATATTTAAATGAATTATGTGAAGTATTCTTGAATCTAGGTGCAGAACCCAATTCATATTTCTTGGGTCACACACCACTAACTTTAGCTATACTAAGAGGAAACACAAAATTAATAAAAACTATTTTGAGTACTGGACTTGTAGACCCTAATATAGGTTTAGGCAACAAAATGGGTGTGCCATTAACAGTCCTAATTCTAAAACGATATGAAAACATTTTGCCTATAACTACATGTCAAAATATATACGAAATTTTATTGGAATTTTACGCGAATCCACTGAACGATGTTGGTGATTTTGATGGCAATTCAATTGAGTTTTGTATTTTTGAACATTTTGTACCCAAAGTCGTTAAAGAGAAAGGCAAAAAGAAATCTAAGAAAGATAAGAAAAAAGGTAAAAAGTCTGATAAAAGTAGTAAGTCGAGTAAGAAGTCGAAAAAATCTAAATCATCTAAAAAATCGAAAAAGTCTAAAAAAGGAAAAGGTTGTGCCCTTATAATCAAACTACTATATGAAGCAACCCAAACAACTCTTTTAAAACATGTTCAAAGAAAGGCCGTCCAATTTTTGTATTTATTCAAATTCGAATGCAAATTTCTTTGCCCATTATACGATAACATTGTTAAATATTTAGACTTGGATACAACAATGAAATACTTGCAAATTCTTTTAGATAATGAATTAATTTACCCATGTAAAACTTTTTGTATTGAATTGTTGCAATATGTCAGCAAGAAAGGCAAACGAAAAAAGAAAGGTTCAAAAAAAGAAAAGGGTAAAAAAGAGAAGAGTAAAAAAGGAAAAAGTAAAAAAGGAAAAAGTAAAACAGATAAAAGTTCCAAAAAAAGTAAAGGTTCGAAAAAAGATAAAGGTTCTAAAAAAGGAAAAGTAACTATTGACGATTTAGTGAATACTTTAGACTTTCACAAAAGCGAGTTTAGGGGCAAATTTTTCACATTTGATTTGCCGATGCCCGACATAGACCCGGACGACAAAAAGTTCAAAGTATGTTTTGAATGTTTCCAAAAAACCGGCAAAACCCTAGTCCTGTGTCCAAAATGCAATCTCATATATTTCTGCTCCCAAGAATGCAACATAAAAAACAACAAAAACAAAAAATCCCTACACCCCTGCAAAGGAATATTCTACCAATCAGAACTAGAATTAATGCTAGAACGTATAGCAAAGGGCCTGCCCGCTGAGCTAAACGCATTTACCAAATTTACAGCAATGAGGGATGAGCTAATAAGAAACAATCCTGATTACTTTGAGAGAATCCAGGAATATGATGAACAGATGACGGCGTTGAGAGAATTGGAGAAAGAGAGAAAAGGTAGAGGGAGAAGTAAGAAAAGAAAGGGGAGTAGTAGTAGACGCAGTTCGAAAAGTGGGAAAAGTAAGAAAAGTGGTAAAAGTAGAGGAAAGAAGGGAAGAGGTAAAAGTGGGGGACGGAGTAAAGAAAGAGGAAGATCCAGAGAAAAAGGAAAGAAAGGTAAAAATTTTAATTTCAAAAAATATCTTCAAGTTTTCCAGTAAATAAAAATTGTGTTAGCCATGATTTTTTGAATTTATTACCTCCCGCTACCCTTAGTAAGGGAGGTATAGGGATCTTGCTAAAAATCACATATCGAGATTTTAGTAAATGACCACGTTTTAAGGTGTCTGAAATACAATTTTCACGATGATGTTTACCTAAAGTTCATAATGGTTTTTCTTCAAAATACCATTAAATGCCATTTTTTCGTATTTTATCATTATGAAAATTAAAGATTATTGAATTTTCTACAGGAATACATTAATACTTCTTCTACAGAGAATTTATTTTAAAATGCAACATTATAGTTCATCACTTCCATGGTTACTCACTATTGTCAAAAAATGACAGCAATGTAAAATTTGTCCATTTTAAAATGCAACATTATAAATAGTATTGGAGCACAGGAGATACCTCCAAAACACATCACAAATGGTGTCAATTCTTATTACGACCGACTAAAATATTGCCTCAGAGTGATTGGGGGTATTTTTTAACATTTATTACATGAAAGTTATGAATTTCTGTAAGCTAAACTTTTTTTAAGATGTACAACATTCATGTTTTGATTATTTGTTAATCGTATGTAGGCTAATTTATAGGAAATTAGTTTTGATAATACAAAACTACAAATTTTGTATGTTGCATTTTAAAATGGACAAATATTACATTACTGTCATTTTTTGACAATAGTAAGTAATCATGGAAGTGATTCGCCATATGTTGCATGTTAAAATCAATTCCCTGTATATATTTTCAGATAAATTTAAAAATAATTTTTTTTATAAGTTCCGAAGCCTAAGATAAACACAATTTCTTTGTTACACAGTTCATGTTTCAAATGACTGTAACTGACAGTACAGTAAATGTCACTGTCAAAAAACATCACTTCAAATTAATAATAGTGACATTTTAAAAAGATAATAGTAAATAAAGCAATAGTTTTATGCAATGGAATAGTTTGCAGCGTTAATAAATACGTAGGTATGTATTAAAATTAATAAAAATTAAATAGCGGGAGGTTCTGTGTTGGCCACATCAGATTTTTATACTAAATTCGTATGATTTCAATGCTTTAGTTTAATGTTTTTCGTTTCAAATAGGTGAAAGAGGTGGTAGAAAAGGTGGTAAACGAGGCAAAAGCGATGGCAAACGTGGTAAATCCAAAAGAAAAGCTGGTGAAGATGAAATTGGCCGAAAAGGTACAAAATTAACACATATACAGGTTGTCTCTAAAATAGGCGGATATGGCTTAACCATAGAGTCCTGGGCCCAAAATAACACGAGAGTCCTGGTCCCAAAATAACACGATTTAAATTTAAAGTTACTTATATCCTCTTTCTAAAATAAAAATTTTGCTTATAGTAACGGAATGCTTTATTCGATTTGAATGAAATTTGCTAAGACAGTCCATATGAATATAGTTCATCTTTTAAGATGGTATATCTTATTGTTAGTGAACCACTAGTGTATGAATCTTGGGTGTCACGACCATGATTAGACCACAACATTTAAATGGCAATTTCAATGACAATTAGTTTTTCAGAAAGATACATTCAATAGCAAACTTTTCTGTTTTTAGTTAAGCTTTGATATCTGTTACTATGTAGAAAGAAAAAAATAAAATGTAATTGACATAAATTGTATCTAGCAGTCTATCTAAATGTCAAAAAACTAATGTTTAATGACACTAGAGCCTCATTTCCACCGAATGTTTTATTGCTTAATGCATAATGATTAGTGTATAGGACTTAATGCGTTATGACAATTTACCGTTTCCAGCTATTTTGTTTAGTGACAGAAATGTCACAATTTTTTCCCTTATTACTTGTTGTTTAACAGATTTCAATTGCAGCAGCAATTCTTTATTTTTTAAATATTTGATGTACATTATTTTCTGTATCTATATCCATACCGAAAAATTAAAAATTTAATAATTATAAAATAGATTGACAGTTGACAGTTCAGGTTAGAAGTTTGCAATCTTTTGTTCATACGCATTGCTCTTAATTCTTAAGCATTAATTATAGCTCTTATGCATTAGGCCAATCGGTGGAAATGAAGCTTAACTTTCGTTTATGGGCTGTCAAAAATTTACATCGCAATATTCTAAAATTAGTAACACATCCGTTTGTTCGGCCTAATAATATTTTACTGCCATTATTATAATAAGACGATAAAATAATGCTAGCTTCTAAACTTAAGTTAAAATTAAGATTTATTACCCCCGGTTTTATAAAGGGCAAACAAATTCGAATCAATTTTGTTCATTTTATGGAATAAATTTTATTTACTTTAAATTTATCTGTCGTTTATAAAACCGGCCTTAGAAGATCTTTGAAGCAGAATACTGGCTAAACGGCGCACTATCGAATATAGCTAAGTTTAGTTAAATCGTCTTATTTAGGGATCAGGAATTTGTTATTAAGCCATGTCCCCCTATGTTAGAGGCACCTATATACAGGGTGTTTCACAACTTCTGCATAAAAATAAAATGACAGATGTGCTGATCACAAATCAAAAAGAATTTTTTAAATATTCGAAAAATTATTTGCACTTGGAGGATACTGGTATCAAATAAAAATAATTCATATTAAATTAGCAACTTTAATATGACCAGTTACATTGCGTAATGTTTAACAGAGGCACCGACTCTAATGAAACAAATTTATTAAAAGGAAGGAATTATTTAAAGCAAAAGTGAAACATAATATTAGTAAGAAACAAGACTTTATTTTCAAAAATTGTACCTATAGCTACCCTTAACTAATGTGTTCACTATCACTGTACTGGTAGGGCATTTTTTAATTAATCTCACGATTATCACCAAACGAAAGACACAATCGAACTGCGGCAATTGGCATCACAGACATTTAATTAATTTGATTAAATACAATATTAGGTAAGCTGTTGCTTGTATTATTTTTAAATTTATTTCATTACTGTCATATTACAAAATAGTAAATAAACCAGTGGCACTAAAAATACACTCTCCATTATAAGTGCAACTAATTTTTTGAATGGGGGATTCCACCATTTTTTTTTATAATTTCATCTGAAAATATTAGGAAAACTAAGACTATTGATGAAAATCCGGCGAAAAAAATCCTATTAATAAGCAAGTTATGGTCTCCCGAATTTTGAAAAGATTGACGTGACGTCACATTTATGTTTTCATCATGGACCTAAATGTTCTTGAAATATATGCTATTTTAAGTTATATTTACATAAAATAAATGAATATTATAACACTGTATAAGTCTACATACTTTATAATTACAAGTGTATTTAAATTATTAAGTTTAATGCAAGAAATTTATGTTAAAATAAAAACTGTTTGAAAACTGCAGTACAGGAATGTTAGCCCCTCCTTTCGAATTTGAATTTCTTAACTTCCATTGGTAGTAACCCCCACCTCCTAACACGCTATTTGTTATGCATGTATAAGCGGTCTTTCGGTCGCCAATCAAAATATTATATATGGATTTCATATTAGTGTCGAAGCGCTGTAACAAAAAACCCCTTATTTCCGAAATATCTCAATTATACCATTTCATTTTTTATTAATATTCGTTATTCAGCATATACATTCGTATTTTTTTTTTTTTTCAAAAAATTCCTTTTGATTCGTGATCAGCACATCGTGTAGTATCTTCCATTTTATTTTTATCCAGAAGTTGTGAAACACCCTGTTTACACAGTTCTATTATTAATTGGTTAACTTTTCTTTTATCTTTAAAACCAGGTGCGAAGGATGGAACAGAAGTCGGAGACGTCACCAGAAAAGACGGAGACCAATTCGACGAATACGGCAGAAGAATTAGTGAAGAAAAACATTTCGCTACAGAACGAGATTCCAAGTTATCTTGCACTGGATTCGTTACAGAACACGTGCAGAGGTCTGTGTCAGACGTATGCGATCATTTCGATTATAAGTACTTCCTCATGTTCATGCCATATTGTGTGTTTGTTAATGGACAGCTTTACTATAAGTTTGATAATTCGGCTATGTTTTATAAGCTCGGTAACTATTCATTCAATTAATGTTTTGGTGTTTCGTTTATTATATTTTGTAGTGTGTATCTGTTTAGTGTATGTTTTATTCAATGGGAATTGTATATATTTTAAATATATTTTTCAAGATACATGTGTATTTTTTTTACCTCTCGCTAAGAGAATCATGCTATCCATATCCAGATTTTAGTGGATAAGCACGTTTTAAGGTCCCTAAAATCCAATTATAACATTTTTTTGTAGATGTCCGTGTGCATGTGTGCGTGTGTGTGTGTGTGTGTGTGGATGTTGGAACCACGGTTTCTCAAATACTATAAAACTTAAGATATGTTAAACTACGGTTTCCTCAATCTGATATTACTGGGAAGAGCTGATTAGATTTTGGTAACAACAAGATTATAAAAATCTCTATCCGATACATTAAAAATTTTTATTATATCTTCTATAGAGTTAGAGATAGAAAAATATAAATATATAAAATAATATGTTTGTAATTGACAGATAAATGTCAGTGTCAAAAATCCAGAGATGTTACTGAAGACTTTTTCTGGGAATTACTATTTCTTATTTTATTATTAATTAAATATTTATTATTATAGATTATAGATACATATATTAAATACACCCTTCAGAAACACCGCCAATCTCATCAATAAATTGGAAGAATCTCGAACATTTAGAAGAATAAGAGGAAACTTGTTCATAGAACGAATTAAAAAATATATAAAATATGTGTTTTTGTATGTACCAGAAATGTTAAATATGTACAATACTTATATAACCTAATATGATGAAAATGGCGAGAGGTATTGTGCTGGCCACAACAGTTTTTTTTTTAATTATTTATTCATTTTTTACGTAATCAGTGGTCCCAAAATCCATTTCGATCAACGCCAAAAATATTTCTACTGGAACCAAAGTTATTTCTGTACCATACAGTATTCCAGTCATCTTGTTACATTTTCTCGTATATTGCGTAATTATGCAGATTCAGGTTTTCTACAGTGATATATTCGTCTTTCGCCAAGCTATCGCATCGACAAAGACATCTCTGACGTCACCAGCCAAGGTGACAGAATAATTAAATGCAAATGAAAGCCTTTTGCTTGGAAATTCGACACTGATTGTGTTCAGAGAAGACGACATGACAACTAGGGTGAAAACTTTGCTTATATTTCATTAACACCCTGTATAAGGATTTGCAAAATTATTTATAGAAAATAAACCAAAATTTATTTTTACCTCCCGCTACCCTTGGTAAGGGAGGTATAGGAATAGTGCTATAAATCGCATATCGAGATTTTAAAATGACCGCGTTTTAAGGTCCCTAGAAACCAATTTTAAAATTTTCACGATGATGTATGTATGTGTGTACGCCTGTATGTGTTTTTGTGTATGGATTTTGTCAACGTTCTATCTCAAATATTATCATTTAGAAAATTAAGAAACCTTGTATATCGACCCTACTCTAATATGAAAACATTAGATTTTGGTGTAAATCGGATAACCGGAAATGACACTTTACTTGAAGTTCATAATGGGTTTTTCATCAAAAAATACCATTAAATGTCATTCTATCGTATTTTATGTTAATTACGAAAATTAAAGATTATTGAATTTCCTACAAATTTAAAAAATGATCTAATTTATAAGTCCCGGAGCCTATGTATCAAAGATAATTCCTTTGTTATACTGACAACCAACTGACAATAGTAACAAGATCGACATTCGGTCGATAAAAAATTTATTGTAAACATTGTCATGACAACGTATTGTATAAAAATCAAGTATATTTCAAATAATTTTATATTTCGTAAAAGAAATTGGGATTGACTTAGAAATAATTCTAAATTTTATTAATATATATGTTCCTTAATACTAGTATTCTTTTGTTCCTTTTTAAAAAATAATTAACATTTAAAATTTTCTTCAAGTTTTTCATTTTATTAGGTTTTTTTTTAGATCAATGACGAAAGTCTTCTGTCTAATCATTTTTACCATACAAACTTCTTATTTCAAATACAAAGAATTTATTTTAAAATGCAACATTATAGTTCATCACTTCCATGGTTACTCACTATTGTCAAAAAATGACAGCAATGTAATATTTGTCCATTTTAAAATGCAACATTATAAATAGTATTGCAGTACAGGAGATACCTCCAAAACACATCACAAATGGTGTCAATTCTTATTACGACCAACTAGAATACATGAAAGTTATGAATTTTTGAAAACTAAAGTTTGTTAAGATGTACAACATTCATGTTTTGATTATTTGTTAATCATATGTAGGCTAATTTATTGGAAATGAGTTTTGATAATACAAAACTACAAATTTTGTATGTTGCATTTTAAAATGGACAAATATTACATTGCTGTCATGTTTTGACAATAGTGAGTAACCATGGAAGTGATTCGCCATATGTTGCATGTTAAAATAAATTCCCTGTACCTATATGTAAATGACAGATAAATGTCACTGTCAAAAAACTAATCATTTCAAAATAATAATGGTGACATTTTAAAAAGAAAATTGTAAATAAATCAATAGTTATATGCAAAGGAATTTAATATAGTTTGCAGCATCAGTAAATACGTAGGTACGTTTTTAAATTAACAAAAAATAAATAGCGGGAGATATTGCGTTGGCCACATCAAATTTTTTTCATGAGTGCCCGGATTTTCCCCGCTGGGTACAAAGTAGTGTAAGTTGTTGCGTCGTAACTCCCGGAGCGCCCGGAATTTTGACTCCGTGCCCCGGAATGTAGGTCAGTCAACACTCCAGGATGCAGTGTCCACATCAAGTGCTGATGAAATATTCAATTTAATGTAGTACTAAATAAACTTCCCTAGTTTTCCACCCACTACGTATAAAACTTTAAATGGATTCACACAATTTTTTTGGTTATGTACGTGATGTGAAAGTAAAAATGAGCAGAGATATAAATTTGATAATATCACCATTCGATTCTACGTGTTTTCTTCTATAAGTATACTTATTTTCAAAATTATTACCATACTAGACGAATTGCTAGAGAAATTCAGTGATTTTCCATACACGTGCTCTAGTTTACATAATATTACATACTTATTATGTTACGTACATATTAAAAAATCATATCAAACAACTCGAACATAGTTAATAATAAAAATATATAACAATATTGACGTTTGACTTACATTTTTCACCCAAATTTCAGCTCAACACACCACAAAAACTTTACACATGTTCACACTGCAAGACATGTTTGTTAATGTTAATTAGTATGTCCTGTCGCCGTTTCATAGACAAAGCAGCACCTATGCTAAATATTGTAAATAATCAGGTCTGTACTTTCCAACAAGATTTTTCTGGAATTTTACTGAGCTTGTATATGGAAAATTTGTATAGAAATTTGTTTTGGAGACCGAGTACGTCTCTGTATATAATTTTATAAAGAATATTGTTGTTTATACCGCGAAATATAAATATATTTCTTTTTTATGCACAAATATTTAAACTATCTACTGATTTGTGTACCTAGAACAAATTTTATTGTTCGAAAACTTTCGTTGAGAAAAGTTTGCTTAATAAAATACTTTATTAATTAATTATTAATTAATATTTCCTACTGTGAGGGAGAGAAAGAGAGAGAAGGAGAAAGAGAGAAAGAAAAGGAGAGAGAGTCTATACATGAAAGCTATTATGGCCATGAAGCAAACGGAAATGAACGACAAATTACCAGGTTTCCGGAGTTAGACTACTTCCGCTTGACAAATAAATTATTCCTTTAATGACGGATCGAATAGTAAACCCACGGGTTTCGTATCAGACGTCGAAATAAATTAAACATGTTACTTTCATTTTACATTTGAAGTTAAACTTAGTCAATATACCCCCATTTTTGAATTATTGCCCCGAAAGTCAATATACCCCACATTTAGATAAAAACTTCAAAATTTTCAAAAATCTAATTTTTATGTATCTAGATACTTCTCAATGCGCTGATTCCAAATTTTGAAACCGCAGGTCGATATCTCATTTCGTTCTCGAGATATTTAGATTTAAAATTTTGCTCAAAACTGCCCATTTTTGGGTATTAACCCAAAAATGGGACGAGATATGAATTTGGCGACATCACCATTCGATTCTACGGGCAAAAATACATAAATATAGCAATTTTCATAATTTTTGTCCAACCGGTTCATCTTTTATGAATAAAAGCTTGAAAACCCCTGAAAATGGCCAAAATCTGAAAAAATCCTAAGGGGTACCCCTTACGATTTTTGCGATTTTTGGCCATTTTCAGTTATTTTGCTTTAGAGATTGTATGCGGTGTTCAAAAATTATGAAAATTGGTGTACTTATGTAATTTTGCCCGTAGAATCGAATGGTGTTGTCGCCAAGTTCATATCTCGACCCATTTTTGGGTTATTACCCAAAAATGGGCAGTTTTGGGCAAAACTTTGAATGTAAATATCTCGAGAACGAAAAGAGATATCGACCTGCGGTTTCAAAATTTGGAACCAGCGCATTGAGAAGTATCTAGATACATACAAATTAGATTTTTGAAAATTTTGAAGTTTTTATCTTAATGTGGGGTATATTGACTTTTGGGGTAATAATTCACAAATGAGTACAGATATAAACGTGATAGTAATATTATTTGATTGTAAAGAGAATGTTACGTAAGTGTACGCATTTTTAGAGTATTTATATATGAGTGAGTATACATAATGTATATTCATGTGATAATTTTCTTGGATTTATAGAATATTTTCCACGGAACTTTCTTTATGGATATATAGAATCTTTTCCAATAAAGTTTTGTTATAAAATACATCAAATTAACGGAAGGTCTTTTGTTGGCCACAACAGATTTTTATTATTTGTTAGCTGTGAAAGATTCTAATAATAACTGACTTACGTAAAGATTTTTCGTATCAATTATGTAAAAAATGACATTTAATAACATCAGAAGGTTAGGTAAATTTCAACTTTTTAAAATGCAATTAGATAAAAGATATTTCACAACCTTCCACTTGTCGATAAAGTATCTCTTTATCGTCTTGTATAATAAATATGTTTTTATTATTAATAAAGGTAGGTAAGTAAAATAAACTTGTTGCTTTAGGAGTAAAGATTTACTGCAGGTTTATCATGTTAACCCGAGGTCACAGGGTCAAAGGTTAACACGTGTGATTTAATTATATTATAGATATATTGTGTTGCTATGTACTGCGTTTACACTAATTAAATGGCTATACACTACAAACATATATTATACAAAAGGCACTGAAGGTATAAATTTCCATTGACTAATGGAATCTCTTGTTTGTCAAAATTTAAAGTACCTTACAAACACTGCTGCTTAAGAGAATAATTAATTATATACTGCCAAATTTACAGGACACCCAAAGCAAAATGTGATGAATAAATTTGTACCAAGAATAGTTTTCATTAAAATCTATTCAAATATCCTTTTGATAGTTAAGCCTCATTCACTGCTTCGAAAATAAAAATAACGATATAACAATAGATTCTTATGAAAGTGTTCACAGCTCTCGAAATAAATTAAACATAAGACATAAACACAAGAATGTGCAAATGTTAAATATTTTATACAAAAAATATGCACATACATAACAACTGGCATTAGAGCTGTCAATTTATGTTCTGGCAAAAGGATTTCAATGGGGGATTCCAGCTCAATCGAATTAAAGGAAAATAGTAAAAATATACGACTGTATATGCTGAATAACGAATATTAATTTAAAAAAAAATGAAATGGAATAAAGGGTATTTTGTTATAGCGCTTCGACACTAATATGAAAATATTTTGATTGGCCCCGAAAGACCTCTTATACATGCATTACAAATAGCGTGTTAGGAGGTGGGGATTACTACCAATGGAAGTTAAGAAATTCAAATTCGGAAGGAGGGGCTACCATTCCTGTACTGCAGTTTCCAAATAGTTTTTATTTTAACATAAATTTCTTACATTAAACTTAATAATTTAAATACACCTGTAATTATAAAGTATGTAGACTTATACAGTGTTATAATATTCATTTACTTTTATGTAAATATAACTTACAATAGCATATATTTCAAGAACATTTAGGTCCATGATGAAAACAGTTTGATATAAAAACACATAAATGTGACGTCACGTCAATCTTTTCAAAATTCGGGAGACCATAACTCGCTTATTAATAAGAATTTTTTCACCGAATTTTCATCAATAGTCTTAGTTTTCCTAATATTTTCAGATGAATTTATAAAAAAAATAAATGGTGGAATCCCCCATTTAAATATAATTTTAAAAAACTGTCTTAAGACAGGTTCGCATATATGGTTGTGTACAGTGCTTTAAAGGGTATGAAGTTGTTATTATTGCTTAATTATGTTAATTATGAATATAATAAATTTTAGAAGCTGTGAACACCAACCATGAAATCTTATTTATAATTTTATTTATATTTCATATTTTCGTAGTTGTGAATGAGCCTTTATATGTATTTATACCTTTATTATTAAACTACAGTATCGTTGATTCAAATTTTCTCCGAAAACTTATGTGTTATAAGACAAATTCTTACAATGTAGAGCATTAAACTTTAATATTTCAGTTTGTATTCGATTTTATGATCAATGGTAAACTGTTGAAAACATTTTCCGGTATTGAAATTTTAGGTGTAATAGTAATGCATTATGTTACGTGTTATTTTATTTGTTTTCCCGTTATAAAATACACATGGCATTTAAGATATAGAGGAAATTATAGAGCAGCGTTGCAGTGATAAAAATGATGGGCAGTTAAGTTTAACAGAAGGCATTTATGTAAACACATGCAATGCCTTACCGTAAAAAGAAATAGGTTTTATATGTACTCGTATGTATAGTTACAGAATATTGTTACAGTTGCTCTTTATTGAAAAATCTGATGTGGCCAACACAATACCTTCCGCTATTTAATTTTTATTAATTTAAATACATACCTACGTATTTACTAATGCTGCAAACAATATTAAGTTCCTTTGCATATACATAACTATTGCTTTATTTACTATTTTCTAGTTAAAATTGTTACTATTATTAATTTTAAATTATTAGTGTTTTGACAGTGACATTTATCTGTCATACATTTGAAATATGAACTGTGTAACAAAGAAATTTTGTTCATCTTTAAAGCATAGACTCTGGGATTTATAATAATATTATTTTTTACATTCATCTGTAAAATTAAAAACTCACCACCGATTTTTTTGACCAAAGACAATACCTTCCTTACCTAAAGGTGATGGAAGATAAAAAAATGACATTTAATGGTATTTTTCGAAGAAAAACCATTATGAGCTTGAAGTAAAGTGCCATTTCCGGTTATCCGATTTACACCAAAATATTTTTGAACTGTTTAGATGGGATTCACTATAATAACTCATAATTGTAAATTTACACTAGAACTGCAGTAAATAAACGAAGAAATGGGGACAAAATTTTCAATTACTCAAATCGAAATCGTATGAAGTAGGTTAATAATATTATAGTCGATAGATTCGTCCGCAAGAGAACATCCTCTTTAATTTGTTTAGACAACTGATATCTACAGAAAACATCGCTATTTTCAACAAAAACTATCTCAGCAGTTTTCATCAACACAATAAATTAGTCAACAGATATGAATCAGGATTATAATATTAGATTTTGTATACATTTTTGACAAACTATGACATTTATAATTCAAACATATCCCATCTATATTATATAATGTTTTTTCTACATCTGTCAAAACAACATGACATTTATATATCGTTATGGATACAAGCGAAGTTTGTTTTTTACGAGTGAAAAATAACTACCTATTATTTTTTCATGTGTGTAAAAATAGATAATTATTCTCATATTGACGTCTCGATTTAACTGGTAATAAGTTCGAAATTGCAGCATTTGCAGTTTCGTTTACCTAGAAGAAATATCGCTATCACTGATCTCGTCACAATCCATCGTTTAAAAGCAAAAATTAATAATATAGGTAGATTGAAAATACAATTTCGTAGACACTTTATTTATTTATTTATTTATTTAAAATTTTCACGTTCCTTTCGTTACAGCACACGAAGATAATTTTTTTCAAATATTTCTTTTGTTATCAATCTTTAATTAAATTATGTATTTTTAGAAAGCAACACATGCTCTACAAATAAGCAAATCTGGCAGATATGGGGGCTGGTGTCAAAATGACAGCTAGTAATCATGTAATAGCTTACAAATTTTAATTCAAAATTTCAAGATTTTCTAAGTCCATGTTGTTTCTTATCTCCAGAAGTGTGGACTTTACTAGGCTTTCTAATTTGATAATGCCACCAAAGGTTTAAACAAAATTTTTAAAAATCAAAATTTACCGGTAACTTATGGATCAAATAACACCATTAAATCATTATTAGTTAACCCTAAAGATAAAATAGATAATAATAAAAAATCCGGTGTTTATAAAATTGACTGTAAAGATTACAATAAAGTTTATATCGGGCAAACTAAAAAACAAATTGATACTCGGTTTAAAGAACATTTCTATCATTTAAAAAGCGGTAATCCTGATAAATCTAGCGTAGCACAACATATGTTTATTAATAATCATAAAATTGACAATTCTAATATAAAATTATTGAAACAAGTTGATAATAATAGATATTTAGACGCACATGAGTTTGATAATACATAAATTTAAAGATAAATTGATGAACGCGGACCTAGGTCCCATCCCAAATTCTAAATTATATGAGTTAATATAAGACAGTTACTCTGTTTAATCTTAGTTACCCAGTTAGGTATTCATTCACCTATGACTCCTGTCCCTATATAACCCGTGTTCTCTCCCTTATTCCACAGAGCTGTTTTGACCTCTGGCATGGTTTACATGCTGAGTAATCTTAACTTCTCTGTTTTTACTTTGTAGTTTCTACTGATGATGAGAACTTAGTTCTCGAAATACGTATATAGCTTTTTATAAATTATTGTTAAGGTTAAGGGGTTTTTTCTTTAGTTTTAATAGGCGAGTTAAATATACCACATGAAATAAATGACATTTGATATCTATGTACATAATTCTGTCACGGGCCCCCATATCTGTTTGTCAAATTAGTATCCCATGTAAACATAGTGGTATATGACGTCATCACTTTAGCAATATTATTTGATGGAGTAAGTCTTCTGTCTAATTATTTCGTCCATAGTTATTTTTATAATAGTCAAAACAATGTACGATTGAAGTACTGAATACGAAAGAAAGACCTCTTGTGAATTTTATGTGGGATTTGAACCCCGGACCCACCTATGTTAGATAGTTCCACAGTATCCCAGTATTTATTGATGAGACCTGGGCAAAAGGTTATATGTCATATAAGGTCAAACGAACACCATGTAATATACCGCAGTACACTCAAACACTACATTTTGATACCGTGATATTTATACCGTATTAGAACTGTAAGTAACATCCTAAAGTAATTTTAGAGTATTTATAGTTTCGAATTATAAATAAGTGTGCTTATTATTAAACACTACATAGCCATGAATCTCAACGCTTCGTAGCATGTACGGATTATGGCTCCAGCTGTTTGGATTTGCAGGACTTATAGACTTTGGACTCCATGTGGACTTGAGAGGTATTAATGTACCATCCCCGTACAAGTTCAAGTAATTGATTGTTATCTCGTACTCATATCTTTAACAGTTCGATTCTCGAAAAAGTTTAAGCTAATCCTCATCTTTCTTAATAATACCCCTATAGCAGGGCTGATTTTTGAAAGTTAACCTCTCTTAATCTCTCTATAATTCTATATTTATTGAATACGAAGGAAAATGTATAATCAAATCTTACAGAGAATAAAATTTTCTTTCATATTAATGATCATAAAATGTCGAAAAATGATATTTAACTGGGTTTTTTCCAGAAAAACTGTTAAGATCTTCAATTAAGGGTACTTCCGGTTGACCAATTATAACCAAAATCTAATCAGCTGTAAAGAAGAGGAATACGAAAGAATCATAATTTTTAGAATTGTGGTTTTGGAGTTATCGTCGGAGAAAAATTTGTCACACACACACACACACACACACACACACACACACACACACACACACACACACACACACAGACACACACACACAGACACACACACACAGACACACACACACAGACACACACACACACACACACATACATACATACATACATACATACATACATACATACATACATACATACATACATACATACATACATACATACAGACAGACATACATACAGACAGACATCAATGTAAAATTAGTAAAATCGTATTCTAAGGATCTTAAAACGTGCTTATTCATTGAAAACTCACAACCGAATTTTTTGACCAAAAACAATACCTCCCTTTTGACGGAAGGTAAAAAACCTTCTGATAATTTTCAATATTTAATTGTATAATATCTAATAGATATTTCGTAATATTTTCAAATTTGAGGCTCTTTTAAGAACATTGGGTCGAATTCAGTACTCTTCTTTAACTAAAGAAGCTTATCTAAAAATAACAAAATAAAGAGCGACATATGTGAATTAATAATAATAAGAAAAGATGAAAACTGTTTCCATATTTACTAGAGACAATCGCTACACTAATGACGAGTACTGAATTCGGTCCAAAATTTAGTACTTCAGTCCTATTGAAGTAAATTTCAAAGTGTAGGTCGCGACCCTGGGGAACCGGGTTCGATCCCAACCGACGCCAAATATTTCGATAAATGGCACAAAAGTGACCCCTGTGGTGCACTCTCCACACCAGCAATGAGTGCCCGTGAGGTGACGCCTGGTAAGCGCCCGCACGGTACAAATATATCATCATCATTACCGATATCTGCGATAAAGCAGATTGTGGCACACTCACAAATGGATAATATGCCGTGATGATATATTTATTTATTTAGGTTTGTTTAAGTATAGAATAATCGGGCTTCGAGTAGCAGATAATAATACCCATGTTGGAATACGGTCTACCCAGCCATTAAAAAGTCAAAACCATAACCTTAGAGTTCTCTACAGTCTATTTTTATATCATATGAATAAAAACAACTTTCAGTTTTCTTTATAAATATAGTGAACGAAATGGCATCATAAATTACCAGCGCATACAATGTACGTCATAACACCGTTAGTTATTTTAAAAACTATTTCTAGTATAGAATTCGACATCATTATTACTGAGAAACGCTCTCTATTTCTGCATTTCCGCTAGTATGATGCTTTATAAATTGCACGTAGCACGTACATAGTTTAAAGTTTTATTACAATACTAGCATCCATATTACTCGTACTCTAGTAGTAGTTTAATTGGATTATAGTGTACTGTATGAGAACTTATAATTAATACAAGTTCTCAAAACATAGTTCTACATCAAACAAAAATGACAACACAGTGAACTAAGTTCAAATACATAACATTTATTACTGGTAGAGAAATAGTCATAATTTGTGTAAATTTATTTATGTCAAATATTTAGACTATATAAAAATTAGTCCAACTAAGTTGAATTATAATTACTGACAGAAAATGATGCCATAATGGGGTATTCCAGTCAATTTTTTTTATTATTTTAAATAAAACTTCATTCAGTCTTGAAGCAATTCATAGTATTAAAAAATCTTAATTGTTCCTAGTTTAACAGTATTTTATTTTCGAGAAATCAGTGTAACGTCACATTTCCCCTATACTTGTCTTTCTCACACACACTGCTCTGAGTACGCTGCGAGAGAAAGATAACAATTGTATGACGTCAATTTTCCCTTTTAGCAAATGAGAAATATCTCGTAAAGTAATTATTTCAAAAATGTTTTCATTGTTTTAACTATTATTTATTGAGCCATACTTAATGTTAAATTGAAATTTTTTCAATTTTTTTGTTATGGTGGAATACCCCATTACTGAAGTAAAAAGCACGTATCCAGATTTTAGTGAATAAACATTATTCAAGGTTCCTACAACATTTTTAACAATGTCTATTTGTGGATGTGTGTGTGTGTGTGTGTGTGTGTGTGTGTGTGTGTGTGTGTGTGTGTGTGTGTATGTATGTATGTATGTATGCATAAGTATGTATGTATATGTATGTGTATGTATGTGTGTGTATGTGTGAGTGTGTGTATGTATAATACTTAAGACCTGTTTTACTATATATTCCTCTATCTGACATTCATGGGAAGAGCTGAAAAAGTTTTGATAACAATTGGACACCCGGAAGTAGTTTCTTAAAAAAAAATCTAAATATTATTTTGAAAATGTTTGTTATTACAAATATTGAAGAACATAGAATTCACCACCTAATAGGTACACTTACAAATTTTACTATATCTTCTATAGATTTAGAAATAAAGAAAATATATTTAGAAAAATCTATTGCAATAAATCACACAGTCCAGCCTACACCAACTAAATCAGTTGTTAAATTAAAATGTTGGTAATCGACAGATAAATGTCAGTGTCAAAAATCAACAGTTTTATTGACATAACTGAAAGCTTTTTCTGGGAAATACATTTAATATTTCTTAATAAATTAATAATTTTAATCAATTTTGAGTATACACATAATCGAGAATACTAATACGAATCAAATTTATTGTTTATATGTATAATTTGTATTTGTATTTATATGTCACTATTTAGAAAAATTATTGTCTTTCTTGTGACAATTTATTGTTAAATATGTTAAAATCGACCTGTAATTGGGATTTAATATCCTGTTGGTTCAGATTAATAAATAAATAAATAAATAAATAAATAAATAAATTAAATATTTAAAATTGTAGATAGGTATAAAATAGTAATAGTACGTACATATATCTTTAAGAAATACCCGTCATGAATTGGAACCATCTTGAACATTTTAGAAGAGTAGGACAAGATTCCTTATAGATTGAAAGAATAGATATAATTAGAATCATTTGTGTTTACAAGAAATGTTACATTCGATATTTGTGTAACAAAATAGAAATGGCGAGAGGTGTTGTGCTGGCCACAACATATTTATATTTACTTGTCTCAATGATAGTCAAAGTTGGAGACGAGTATATCTCTAATGAATAAAAAAAGAATATTTTCTACCCAATCAATTTCATTTTTGTGATTACCATATTGAGAGCATTGGCATAGCAACAACTTGCTTGCGCGATTTACCTGGGTAATGATTGCCCTGAACTTTGAGCCAGTGCATTGCCCCTTGCCATTACGCGTATCCTAGTGTACACTGGGGCACATTACAGTACTGCATAACTTGACATAGCATAGCTGTCAATTCCCAACAAGTGCAAAAAGAGTAAAAAGGGCAAGCAATTTATTATCTGGTAGGAGTCAACCATTAGCCTCATATTAGAGAGACATTCCACCAGCCGAAGAAATTCATTTCAACCTAACTGACAAACGCCAAAGAGCTCACAGAAAAAAGGACTTTAGAACTTCGACAGGTCATACAATCTATCGACTTTAAAAGACCATAAGGTAGACTTAACCACTTAGGAATCTAGGTAAAAGGAAGATTGGGAAATTGAGTCCTGAAGCAGTAAATGGCTTCATGAAAACTTTGAGACTCTTACAGGTCGCAGTGATAAAAGAGACTAGCGCTTAAAGCTCTGAATTAAATAATAAGAATCTATACAGGGAATTTATTTTAACATGCAACATATGGCGAATGACTTCCATGGTTACTTACTATTGTCAAAAAATGACAGCAATGTAATATTTGTCCATTTTAAAATGCAATATACAAAATTTGTAGTTTTGTACTATCAAAACTAATTTTCTATAAATTAGCCTACGGTTAACAAATAATCAAAACATGAATGTTGTACATCTTAAAAAAACTTTAGCTTTCAAAAATTCATGACTTTCATGTAATAAATGTTTAAAAAATACCCTCAATCATTCTGAGGCAATATTCTAGTCGGTCATAATAAGAATTGACACCATTTGTGATGTGTTTTGGAGGTATCTCCTGTGCTGCAATACTATTTATAATGTTGCATTTTAAAATGGACAAATATTACATTGCTGTATTTTTTTGACAATAGTAAGTAACCATGGAAGTGATAAACTATAATGTTGCACTTTAAAATAAATTCTCTGTATGCTTAAAATCCAGACACAGTTTCCTCTGACAGAAACTAAGAATGCAACAAGACTCTTAATGTGGGAAGAGACGTTGAAGCCAGAAGATAAAGCAATTGGTATCCCTCCAGATGACTTGTAGTGACATGTGTCATTGGAAAATTTGACAGTGACAATGACACATGTCATTGCAGTTTGGACATTTGACTTATATCAATCAAGTGGCCAATACTTGTTAGCGTATGTTAAAGTTTACCTAGTAACGTATTTTGTGTAAATATTCATTCAATTTTTGGTTTTGATACAATAAACATCTAAATCAAATTTCTCCTGTAGTTCATTATTATTTATTATACAATTTCAGTCTGAGTTTAATTTATTATACAATTTCATTTAAAGTTATTTTTACATCTTGTAGCGGCCGATCTCGCTACAGACTAACTACCACCAGATAATGCCCAAAAATGGCCCATTTGGAAAACTTTAAATCGCCTACGAAGTCAAGTAGGAAAATGAGGAGTAAACGTGTTCAACTGGGGGTACCAAATGAAATCCACTATATGTCATTATAGTTTGCTCACATGCGCCAACTTAGGGCCAGTTTTACAATCTCTGGTTAAATTTTTAACTGGCATTTAAATAAACAATACTGTAACAAACCAGGTTTGTTTAAACAAAATTATTTGCAATTTCTCAATTTAATGTTATTAAAAATAAATCAATAGCGAACTCTGAAACAATGTTAATAAAGTATTTCACAAGATTTCAGCGTCTGAGTCAACCTTTCGGCCATCATCACACACCGGCCGTGAAATCTTGTGAAACATGGCGAGTGTTTTCTTAATATTTTATTTAATGTTATTATTATGCGCGAGGGTATTGGATTTGTCATTCGGCAAAATTATTGCAATCTTGCATATTATTTTATAGGTGCATTCGGCAAATGAGTTCTGTTCACTCTTTTCACTCTGTACACTCCTAGCACCGTTTGGTAATTACATGGAGTGATAAGCGGTCGGCAAATGCAGAATGGAGTCATGTGGAGTGAAAAATATTAACTTCATAAGCCCAACCTCGATATGCAAGCATACATGGAGTTTTTTTTCGTTTTATTTGAGATCTGTCAGATCATTTTGTATTTTTAAGTTGAAATATTTTATTATACACAATTATTTTATATTTATAAAATTGTTCTGTAATATAACAAAGCACAGTATGTCGGAATGGTAAGAATTCTGTACCTTTTCTAATATATACTTTCTTCAGAATCATCTGAATATATTCGTGCACCAAAATTTTAACTCTACTCGTTCGGTTAATCACAAATAAAGGAGTGTACCTTGTTCCCTCGATCTACTCCAACTCCAGCTCTACTCCAACACCGCTCCGTAAATACTCCAACTCCGTATGATTTACCGAACGCACCTTATATAAATAAATGTTAAATATAATTACAGGACAGTCAATTAGATCCAGCTTGCATTAGTCTTCGATTCGACTCAACCCAGCTGAAGATGAGACTCTAGATCTTCAAAGGTAGTCTACCCCTAAGTAAGAGAAACACATTGCTAAATATCATGTACATATATTTGTATTTATTTTGTTTATTATTTAACTTGTTTTTTCAATACATATCTTATTTATTTTTGTTTACTTTTGTGATTAAATATTTTAAAACCTATGACCACAATTCGCAGTCCAACTCCAACCGTTTTAAGGTCTAGTCTTTATTAATAAATATTTACAAATAAATCTATAGTTTGCTAATTTGTTTACTAATAATTGTGCCACCAATCCAGTGCAGAGATCAGCTAAACAGTTGACGCAACAGACTTTTAACTAGCAGTTAAAATTTTAACTGGTGATTCTTAGAAGATAAGTGCCCTGGTATATATGAACATTATCATATTTTTTCGATTTTGTGTATGTGAAGTTTGAGTGCATTCCTGCAAACATTTCCTGCTGCGATCCTCGGACCTCATGAAACGTTCCTGCACGCCTGCGCCTTACTCTTCCTCACTGGATCAATACCTCATCTCTGGTACTCAGTCAGAACTCATCCAGAGAACAGAAACCATGTTCAACACTCGCTTTTATACTAGTTGTCCATAGATTTCCACTGTAGTAGTGACACAGTGCACACAATAGTTGAGTGCTATAAGCCGTAAAGTGCTATAGTGGTAGTGTAAGTGATGGACTTAAGTATTGAGAGGACTTAGTTCATAAAAGGAAATAAACAGGTAGGTTGGACTTAAGGGTTAAACTACGAACTCAAACTCAGAGTAATTCACAATAATTATCTACAAAATTCTTTCGGGTACTTTAAAATTTTAAAAAACTGTGGGGCAAATGACTGGAGATAATAATTCTACCGGTATTTTAAGGGTCATCTTCTAGTACAGATTTGGCTTCTACCGAGACCCTTTACTTTTGGTACAATGAAAAACAACGTTAAATCTAGTGCGTACAGTAAAATCTAATTTTGAAAACTTTGCAGGACTTAGGGATACAATGCCTAATAGAATTAAAGCTGGTATTACAAACAAAGACAATGTAACCCAATATTAAATAGCGGAATATTTTAAAAACATATTACAGTTTTGTAAGTTTTAAACTAGTCGAAAGAAATTTTTAGAAATTTCTGACCATATATGCGTAGATTTTATACAAGTTTGTTGAAAAGTAAACCGGCCGAACTATTATGAGTTTGGGCTCGTATGATTGGTTGAATACTATACAAAAAACAATGTAGCTACAACTAATAACTATAAATTCAAAAATATGTACGAACCCTTTTTGTTTTAATGATATAGCCTTTAATCTATACCAAGTACGTATCTGTAATAATTTTATAAAGAATATTGTAGTACATAGCGCGAAGTATGAATATTTTTCTATTTTTACGGGTTTATATAAATAAATAAATATATCATCACGGCATATTACCCATTTCTGGGTGTGCCAGAATCTACAACACATGTAGACCTCGGTAATGATGACGATATATTTTACCGTGTGGGTGCTTACCAGGCGTCACCTCACGAGCACTCATACCTGGCGTGGAGAGTGCACCACAGGGATCAATTTTGTGCCATTTAAAATTGGAAATATTTGGCGTCAGTCGGGATCGAACCCGGTTCCCCCAGGTTCGCGACCAGACACTCAGGCACGCGGCCACGGGACCCCGATGACATATGTAGAAATATTGAAAAATATTGTACCTAATAAATTACTTGATATAGGTAAGGTTAAAATTGTTGTAATAATAGAAATCAAAAAAATAAATATCAGTAAAATATATTATGAGATTTGGTTTATGTATATTAACAACTAAAATTTAAATGAGTAGGTATCAAGTTTAGGAACTATAAAAATGTTTGCTTAAAAATTAGCTATTATACAAGAGACAAATTTTTGCTTAACTGCTTAATGTAAGATGTTAAAGAGTTGTACTTTACAAAAATATTTAAACATATAATTCCAGACAAAAAAACAAAAATAATTTTTACCTCATGTTTTAAACGCGTATAGGGAATATGACGACGTTCTGACACACATTTAAATTGATGGTTATTTTAACCTAGGGAGTGGTTTCCATTTAAAATCTCTGGAGTATTTATAAATGGAAGTGCTACCTATACATCTCTGGAGATTTCCATATGATTTGATTCACGAGTATTTTTCCAACAATATAACATTTTTTTAAATAAAAATTGAGCACACTTTATATCACAGTTATTTTTTATTTATTAATGATGCATTTGTTTATATATTTCCGAATGGATATACACAGGGTGTCTTTTGAGACTTTAGTTAAAAAACTCATATATTGGGAACACTCTAGTTCTTTAGTTATTCACCAAGCTAAGTAGCTCGAAATGAAAAAAAGATTGTCTTGAAATTAAGATTTTTTTAAAGGTATGCCTGTTTTTCATTTGTCAATGCGTCCGTCAACTTTCAAAACTTGAGCAAGCTCAATAAATTGGACATAAATTCAACAATTTGTAGGTAACTGATTATATTTAACAATTTTTTTCATATTGATATTAAAAGTCAATAAAGTAATTAAACTGATGTATTGGTGTGTTATTAAAATTACTAGAAAACACTAAAAAAATTATGGAAACATAGTAAAGCTCTATTTCCAGTTAATTCAGCGTGCAAATATTTGAAGCTCAATATCTAGTACTTGGCCAAGATCTTACAGTTGTTAAATGTAAAACTGGCTTCAAGCTTGGCTTGAAAAATCAAGCTTTTTGAACGATAGACCTAGTTTGATGTTTCAAGATATTCAAGCCATGTTCCAAGCTTCGAGTTGGCAAATGTTTAGCTTTTTATTTACTATCATAGTCATTTAGTGATTCACTAAAGTCAAGCCAGCTTAGCTTGGAATACAAAAGCTTGGCTTGAAAATCCGTGCTTTTTAATGTTAGTATTTAACCCAAGCTCATGATTTTCTACTGTTATTTACCAATGCAAGTAAAAGTCTCTTTGCAAAAACAAATTTAGTCCATATTTTTGGCTGTGTCCGATGTCGCATTTTGGCATTTAGTATTTAGGTCTTCTTCACATAAATATAACTCCGAATGGCATACTAGTGATATCCATTGGTTTGTATGGCAACACTTTAGAACAACAAAAATGGATTATACAATTCGATTCAGTTTGATGTTTAAGAGTAAATGTTAATATTATATTTCATAAAATAGAAGCTAAAAAGCTATTCTTTGACAGTAAATTTGGCGTTTTGTACAAATTATAACAACGAACATGATTTGTTTAATTAGTGCGCGTCAACTTCAAGGCATAGTGTACTCCTGCAAACCCCTAATATCTAATACCTAAAATCCTAAATAATCACTAGATTTAGGGTATATAAATTTAGGATTTAGATATTAGGGTGATAAAAGTGCAACATCGGACACTACCTTTGAACTTGAGACAATCAATATTTCTGTAACGTAATTTACCTTTTCAATTGATGAGTATTATTTCAACTAAGTAAGCCCTCTACAAGGGAGTACGTATATTTGAAATTGTGAGCCTACTAATCAAAATATATCTCAGTCATTGATTTTCCATTTGAAATGTAGCTGTGATGTCTGTGTGTACATAGCCGAAGCAGGTAGATAAGAAAGACGCAATAACTGAAGATTCTCTCAATATTTGTTACTTTTCTTTTTCTCCTTTACACGGAGAGAATACAAAATAAATATTTGAGTTAGCGAATGGTATCTTGATTATTCTGAGTGTTTTGCAAAATATGTATACGAGCCCTCCACAAATGGGGAGAGATTTCTACAAAATTATTTCGACTATTTAAATGTGGATTTAATAATTCAAAAAAAATTTGAACTCAATGATGAGTGGTAATAATTATCGAAAAGTGAGCGAACCATTACCAGGATTGTATTGGAAAAAACATCTTGGAAAAACAACCATGCGGGTTTTTGTGGTTTTAATCGGATAGAAAAACCCAGTAGAAATCCCCACTCAAATTAAATTCGTATACCTACTAGAATAGAGTAAAATAAAGAAATACAAAATAAGCCTATAAACCATAACAAAAAATAATAAAATGTACACTTTGTCCTTAAAGTACTACTCAATAAAAAACGATTAAGATAAAAAAAAAACATTTTTTTAATAGTTACTTTGCGAGATATTTCAATTTATTTCCAGGACACAGATGACGTCACACTATTGGTAACTTTCTCGCGCAGCCTACTTCAGAAACTAATGTGCGAAAGATAGCTATAGGTTTATATAAAAATCAAATGCAGCTATACAAAAAGCAATGGGCTACTTGCGTACCTTTTTTTTATTTAATATTTTTGAAGAGAAGGTAAAAACTTGCTACCCATATTTTTTCTTTTGACAAAATTTGTATTAATTAGCCAGAAAAAGAATAATGAAATTTGATTATTTGAATTCCCGCCATATATGACGTAGAATTACGCCGTACCAATGAATAGTCGTAAAGTCACAGCGTGGTGCCGTTCCATAGTAATGGTATGTTTGTGCGGGTAATGTAGATCACCTTTTTGACGTTTCAACAATAGTTTGGAGGTTAGTATTTTAGTTTATCTTTTTGGTATCGATATTTTAAATTACATGTAATTACCTATGTGTTTATTTATAAAGGAATTAATGTATTTGAGAGACCAGAGAGAAAAATGAACTAATGTCAAATTCAAATTAAAACTTTCTCGCACGTCGTGCCATCTATTGTTAACATTCTTAAACATGCTTTCCCTCCCCCAGTTCAATATAAAGACGTCACAGAAAATTTTCTTTCTTAATTTACTAAAAAACAAATAATTATTTTAAAATAAAATTTATATTTTTATGTTTTCAATATAACATTACGTATATAGTGACAGAAATCGGATTTTCAGTACCACGCAAGTAGCCCATTATGACTTTTTGATACCACGAATATATTTTAAGATAAAAAACTGTCAAAATTAGAGTAGAATTCGCTAATCCAAGAATGAGGATTAGCTTAAACCTTTTTGTGAATCGGGCTGTAAAATTTTTATTGTTTTCGTTTCATTGTCAGTACCTAATTAGCTATAAATAACACAATAAGAGGTCGACAGAGACGTGTGGTAGATCGTAAAATTTTTGTGTTTATAAAGGAACACAGAAAATAAGAAAAATGTTATGACGAAAATATAGAATATCTATAGCTTTGAGATTTTCTTTCCAAACAAAGAATATATTGGCGCAGACAATTTTTTTTTTCATACAAGGAAATTGCATTCCTTATAAAAATAACATAAAATTGTTTGTTCACGCAAACCATAATTCCATATGCCAACGCAAATATAAGAAAAAACTTCATACAAAAACATTTCTTTAGATAAAATCCAATAGCTTATTTTTATTATTAAGTATTATATTAAGCAATTACTTTGATGCTTGCTGCTTGACCTCATAAGAGTTCAAGTTTTGGAATATCCAGTGCTGGTTTAAGTCTATGTATTGGCAGTCAGCCAAGCGTTCTTGACATTCATAAACTGATGGTAAAATAAAACTTTTATTGCTGAAGAAATTTAAAAAACTCACCATATAGTAAAACACAGACGATTCTACGTTCTTGTATAGTAGTTAGTCTGATGACGAATTGGCCTGAAAATAAAAATTAAATATTTACTAATAGGGTTCTTACGGGCAACAAAATTCAAGAAAAATAATAATAATTGCCTGTGTTGTATAACATACCGAAACTACTTAAAACACCAAATTATGGTCGGAATTAGATAAACGACTCCGCAAAAGATATTTTCCTTTATTTAGGAACTCTGGACGAATATGATTGAAGAATGGACAAAAATTCTACTTTCCATATCATCCAATTTAATAAAATTAATACCTAGGCTACTGGAAGATGTAATTCAAGCCAATGAGTACTCCACTAAATGTTGTTAAATAATATTATAACCAGGGAATGGAACCCACCAAAAACTCGGTTCGGTTTAGGTTCAGGTTCATTTGTATTTTGAAAGATGGGTTCGGGTGTGGTACTGGTTCGCATTAATAAAATTTGCGGTTTTGTTCGCGGTTCAGGTTCAAAATAATGTAAAATAAGAGCCAGAATTTAAGCAAAACGCAACAAGAAACGAACCAAATTTTCACGAAAAGTCAGCCCAGACAGCAACGCAGACGCCTAAGACGTCGATTATCGGCTGTATTTACTTTTCAAACTAAAAATTAACCTGAACCGGAATTGAACCCCGAACCTGAATTTTAATACTCGGTTCGGTTTTGACTCAGGTTCAATTAAAAATATATCTGAGGTTCGGTTCTCGGTTTGGGTTCCCTAAAATGTTACGGTTTGGTACCGGTTCTGGTTCGGGTTCGATGCCCTGATTATAACTACAAACAGTTATACAAAAATCTCCGTAGGACAATAATTTCAATCTATTTTAGGAAAAATACACACATACGGACATCATCGTGAACATGATAAAATTGAATTCTAGGGACCTTAAAACGTGTTTAATTACTAAAATCTCGATATGTGATTTTTAGCACGGTCCCTATACCTCCCTTGCCAAGGGTAGCGGGAACAAATAATATAGTTATTTTATTTATTTTATTAGGTAAATATTGAAAGTATTCATAATTTCATGACAAAAAAGTCTCCGTACGATAACCAAAACATTTAAATAATAAACCACTTATTTATGTTTTATAAAGAAATATAATATTTGGATAGGTTTCCTTTGGTTTTTCCACTAGTAAGTGACCAGCCATTGATTCTACCAAATTATTGGTCACTAATGGCTTTAGTAAAAAGTTTTGTTATACTACTGACTTCATATTATGCCATTCTTTTTGAAATTTATTGTTAAATTCTTTTTAGTTTATATTCTTGTTTCTTTCAAGAATTTTCTGCACTTTCTCACTGGTTAAAGTCTGGAAACTGTGTAGGGTGAGTAAGCTTATTTTTAATATACAATAGCTATTCTTTTACAAGTCGCTAATGAGCCTGTTTCACATTTTTCAAAAACTATTTTAAATGAAAGTTTATGCAATGATTTTCTTAGTAATAATTTTTATTTTAATAATTTGTTGTTATTTGTGGAAATAATTAAATAAAAAGATTGGCGTCCTGAAAAACTACCCCCCACTCCTGTGACGTAGAAGCACATACATTACATCATTAATAACCAATAGGAAAATAGTTTTTCCATCACCTAGGTTTATTCATATTATTTATATAAATAAACGTAGGCTTACAGTTTGTCACATGTTAATAAAAAATCTTTTAATTTGACATTTGACGCAGACATTGCTCATTGTAAATGAATAATAATTACACTCAAACTAAGTCGGACAATTTACCGAAGGTCAGTAGCAGTAGCTGGATGGTGGCTGAATTTATATCAGAGAATGATTGTTTTATTGTTACCGAAATAAGGGGTGTTAAATATCTGAGATAAAATAAAATATAAAAACTGAATTTACTATATAAATTGATCATATATTTTACTTTAAGGTTCTGGTTATGATTCTTACATTGAATCTGCTATAGGATATGTAGATCTACGTCGAGAAAAAATATCTGTATAGTAGATGTAAAGTTTGCCCTGAAGCAACAAAAATATAGTGTTATCTTGAAGGTGGATGAAAGTTGAAATGATCTTCACAAACATGAAAACACGATTTTTCTGTCATTATCAGCTCATCAATCTATTGCTTCTAGTCACAATTTTCTTTCCTTCGCATCTTTTGACAAATTTATAAACTCTATAGTAGGTTTGTTCCTAACAGTATTTTTGTAAAAAGGCACAATATAATATCGTAAATTACTCATTTTATTTTGAACTTTTTATTACCTACATATTATACAACTTGAACCAATCTTAAAAATTTGACATTTGTTTGACAACTTTGACAATACACTTGACACCAAACACAAAAATTTTTACATTATAAACGGACCAATTAGAACCGCTGAAGATGTATGTGTTCTGACGTCACATTCTGTTTCAGATCACGTGACTTCTTCAAAATTTTATCCAAATTTCAAAAATTAATTGTAAAATATCATGATATTTTTAAATTTGAGGCTCTTTAAAGAACAATATCTTTTAAAATTTAATACTTAGAAGTCATATAAAAATTCTTGCAACAGCCCTATTATTTGTCAAATTGTTCTAATACATGAAATTAAAATTGTCCGATAAGCCATATTTTTAGGCACTTTGCTTTAAATTTGTTTCTCATTTTGATTAGACGCTTTTTTGTAAGACTGTAGTTGTTCAGGGCATAATATCAAAGATTACACTGTCTTTTTATTACAATATTCCAAATTTATGCATACTACAATTTGTTTCAGAATATGACAGTCACTTGTTGCCTTTGTATCTGTAATGTATAATTGAACATCAATGCCTTTGTATCTCATGAAACAATAGCAAAATTATATCAACATCCACGAATGTTGTACGGAGTTGAATACGACATTATGATTAAAATTTAATGAACCGTAATAGAGTCCATTTGTAGAGCATCACTGTCACTTTACGACTAGATAGTTTGCAAATACATCAGTGTACATGTACGCAGTATCCTTACAATTCATATGCTGCGTAAAACCACATAATCCTTCCATTATACGCTAAGCATATTTTCCATGGATTAAGCACGTCTGCTTCTCCAGTTACCTAGATTAATGGAGGAAAGCTGGAAACCAACACACTTTCCAGACAGCGCACGTAGAACTCGTGACACACAAAAGGATAAAAACAAAAAGGAAAAACTTGACATTCTCTCATACTCTAGGACGTCCATTAAATGCTCTGGTTTCCAGCCACAGCAAAAAATAAAAGTTAGAAAAAATGGAGTCAAAATGGAAGGCAACAATTTGGAAGGCGTAAATCACTCGAAACCGCTCCTCCAAGAATTTTTTCATATTTTTCTCGTAATCTTGTCAAATATACATATGGGGTGCGATTCAGTGGGTTGTATTAGGCTGTTTTAAGATCTGTATTAAGAGTTGTATTAAAAAACCTGATTCAGTGGCTTGTATTAGACTGTTTTAGAGTGTTTATTTTAATACATGTGTATTAGTTGCCTAGGAAATTAAAACACTTCTTAAAATGGGTTATATCTGTTTTAAGTATTGTATTAACCTTAATTCATAATGTCAAATATGAAATATTAAAGTAAAATTATATATTTGACTCTTCATAAAGTATACTAAAGCAAATATTGAACTTAAAATGAAATAATAAAACAGAAAATGAATAATTTAAAAAATTGAGGTTAATATGAATAAATTCAGGCAAGTTACAACAATTATTTATATGTTGTCTATTTTCTAAGTTTGTTTAAGTAAAATAGGTGACACACGTGCTGTTGAAAGAATTGAGCATGTTTGGCGTGTTGTTGATTGTAGAAGACGAAAAACTATGACAATACTCTCTCCGAAAGTGATACCGATTATCAAAAAATGTATTTCAGAATGTAATAAATTTGATTCGATTTGACATATCTGGGTTTGGCGGTGATGTACCTCCTACAGTTTTAGTTTTTCTTTTAAATAATGTGCAATTTCACTCTTTGAATTGCATTTCAATCAGTGCCGGATTACCCATTAGGCAGAATAGGTAACTCCCTATGGGCCCCTCACATTTTAGGGGCTCCGCTACATTGAATTAAAATAATATTGATTTGATATTGATTTTTTTTTATTACAAACAAAGAAATCCTTAAAGAAATTTTGATTACAACAAAGAAATGCTTATTTACAATAATGGAAACTTGATTACAATAATAAAAAATATCAATCAGCACAAACATTATTTCTTTGGACATTCCAATTTACCAGTTTAAAATGATCCAGCTCTTTTATTTTTCATTATTTTAATGTCATTTCCCTTATTTTCAATAATGCCGTTCCGTTTAGTAATTGCTTCTTATTAAAATAATCTTTTCTTCATTAAACCAATCGGTACTGTAATTCTTTTTCCTGACATTTTAATATGCTAAAATTTAAAATATAGGTCATAAAGTAGTGAAGTAGTGTAATATAATCTAAAACAACACAAATACAAAATATTGACGTTGCAAATGCCGCCAATTTCGCACTTTGACAGTTATTACAGTGTTGCCAAGTGTAATTTTGCGTTTTAACTAAAACAGCTTAATACAGACCACTGAATCACCTTTGTTTTAAAATGTGTTTTAAGCTAATACAGTGTTTTAGTTAATACAAGTGTTAGTACAGACTTTAATATAACCCACTGAATCGCACCCATGGTATTTATGTACATTACATCCATTAGTTTTATGATCGGACATTTCTAGCTCATTATTTTTCCGGTAATATAATTTCAATTTCCATTAAAATTATTATACATTTTCATTGCTGGAATTATGTTTTACAGTGAACAAATAGAAATAAAACTTAAAATTATTCTCTGAAATAAAATTTATGGCTTAGCATTCCATTACTCTGGATATCAAATTTAAATATCTTTATTTTATTTGAAAATTAGGTAGGTTAGGGTAGTTCTTCTGACTTCTACAGAGAATGCCAAATGCACAAAAGTTTAATCGATTTTATGGAGGTAGATAAACTGTGAAAGGTTAAGTTTATAACTTTGTGATATATACTAGTATATGTAGATTAAATTATAATTGTTTTGCACGTATTTTGTACGACCTTTGACACTTTACCAATATTATCAATAGGTAAAATAAGTAAGCAACATGCAAAAAATGTGATTATCTATTTAGATGCAGAATTTAATTCTGTACAACATGTATTTAAAGAATTTTTGTCTAAAATTAATTGGCCACTTTTACAACCGTGCATATTTATTAAAAACTCTGCACCGAATTTTTTGACCAAAGACAATACCTTCCTTACTTAAAGGTGACGCAAGGTAAAAAATAATTTCTTAACAGAAAGTTATCGAAATGTCACCATTAACAGAATTCATTTTGTCAAAATCTTTGTTCCAGTCAGGTTACAAGGCATCAAACCCCAAATGCCCCATTTCTCCAAAAACATCAAAATTTTCAAAAATCCAATTTTTATACATTTAGGTACATCTCAACGCGCTGATTCCAAATTTTGAAACCACAGGTCGATATCTCTTTTCATTCTCGAGATATTTACATTTCAAATTTTACCCATTTTTGGGTCATAACCCTAAAATGGGTGGAGATACAAGCCTGGCGACTTCACCATTCGGTTCTACGGGCAAAATTACATAAGTATACCAATTTTCAATTTTTTTGAACAATTTTTACAATTTCTAGAGTAAAATAACTGAAAATTACCAAAATCTGAAAAAATGGCAAGGGGTACCCCTTAGGATTTTTGCGATTTTTAGCCATTTTCAGTTATTTTGCTTTAGAGGTTGTATGCGGTGTTCAAAAATTATGAAAATTGGTATACTTATGTAATTTTGCCCATAGAATCGAATGGTGAAGTCGCCAAGCTTGTATCTCCACCCATTTTAGGGTTATGGCCCAAAAATGGGTAAAATTTGGAATGCAAATATCTCGAGAATGAAAATGTGTTAAAATTAGATTTTTGAAAATTTTGGAGAAATGGGGCATTTGGGTTTTGATGCCTTGTAAAATCACTGTGGCATAAACTTACTAGTCTTTCTCCAACCAATTTATTTGCTTTTAATAAATCATAAATATATCGATTTGAATTTTGAATTACTGTACTACTACGATTTCAGTTCGTAGTAACTAATGAATACAGCAAGTTGTACAAGTTTGAACGCTCACGTGTTTATGTGATGCTTAAATGTTTGAAATAGCACTTCCGGTACACAATTAGACCATCTGTCAAAGTGATTTTATTTACAGCGGAGAAAACTATCACTGTACCCACTCGTAGCTATAGTAATATTAACCGATTCATATATTCGTCTATAAAAATACTTTCTACATAAAAAAAATTGCAACATAATT
Organism: Ophonus ardosiacus; assembly: GCA_943142095.1. Lineage (NCBI taxonomy): Eukaryota > Metazoa > Arthropoda > Insecta > Coleoptera > Carabidae > Ophonus > Ophonus ardosiacus. The sequence continues at coordinate 40,036,544 of OW964836.1, forward strand.
TTTTTACGGAATCCTACCAGATTTTTCTGGACAAAAGCTTTAGCTGCAATTTCTTCGAGATAAAATCGTACAATTCCTGGATTATATCTTAAACTATATGTTAAGTATCAAAGTTTAAAAATATTACTTTTTAAAATAATCGAATTTTTACTGCCATCATCACACGTTTACTTTAATGCTGTTGTGTTCATATTTGACTATAAATATACCTTCAACCTTCAGAGTTTAGAATAATGATTTGCATACATTCATCTGACATTTCATTATACTAGTTGATTGAATTATAACTTCCAATTATTACAAATAAAGCAACCCAACATTGCGCGTTGTATATCTCTTGCTAGGTCGGTCGAGTGTTATCCTATTGATTTTCAATTATGAATAACTGAACACACATTTATACACAGTTGAGTCTAGTCTACTACACACCACTGCTAACGTTATTTGATAGGCCTACACCTTTGTTTTCAAAGGTTGTACTAATTAAACAATTATTACATCACTAGCTCATTAGCAGAGGAATAATTTGTAAATTAGTAAACGCTACTGTCTGCAACGTTATTTTTTAGGACATGGAAAAAAAATGAAATAAATTGTGAAATGATATTTCAGACACTGGGATTTGAACCCGAAACCTTTACCTTGTGGGAGTAACGCTTTTAATAATTAAGCTATTAGCTGTTCCAATCTTGATGGATGAAATAAACTTATTGACCGGTAGTATTTACTCAAAATTTTAGTCACCCTGACTAACTAATTACCATGACTACCATTTAGAAATACATTGGGGTGATTAAAAAACAAATGAATTTGTTACTTTAGTCAGCGCTTAATCACTCTTGTTTAAGAGTAAATACTACCGATCATTTTGTTTAATACATACCACCAATATTTTTATTCGTACGTATTCAAAATTGAATGCAAACATTCTATGAGTTATTTGTACCTATTAGGGCTAGGACTTAGAACTGGGTATTTCGTTGAAAGGAAACTGTTGTGACCAGCGCAATACCTCTCTCCATTTTATGTTATATAAGTATTGTATTGCACTTCGCTATCAAACCGTCGTTTTATAACAAAAACATTACAGAACTTTACCCAAATATTGTTTTTTATTGTATTTGACATGTCTTCTGCATACATACAATTCTAATTATATCTATTTTTCATTGTATGAGGAAGTTCCTAAATGTCAGAAATTCTTCCAATTCATTAGCAAGATTGGCGGTATTTCTTATGGATATATGCATTTTACCTATAATTTTCAATATTTAATTAATAAAACAATAAGAAAGATTAAATGTACTTCCCATAAAAAGCTATCAGAATGTCACTAAAACTGTTGATTTTTGACACTGACTTCTGTCATTTACAAACTATATTATAAACATTTGAATTTGTCAACTGGTTTCCTTAGTGCCTTAACCTCTGCGATTAGATTATTCTATATATTACAGTGCCTTTATCTCTAAATCCATACAAGATACAATAAAATTTTAAATGTATCAGATGTAGAATGGGGAAGTTTAGCATGGTAAAAATTCTACATAACATACTATTTTCTCACAAATATAACACAAATGACTGCTGAAATTGAAATTAAAAATTAAAATTATTGCTCCATTTATTTATAATTAATATTTTTTGGGTAAACTTTAAGTACGTCACAAGTCAGTTATGCGCAAACTCAGACAGAACGGTGAAATCGAACCACTTGAACGTAGGTCGTAACAAAGCGTAAAAGCGCTTCACTGGTAACCGCAACCGCGTGCGTCAGTGTATAATTCGACATACGTTGCGCTAAGTTTCTACCGACGTCATCACAGCTTAAAATCGGCTTTTCCGGAAAATCTGGGCATTTTTGAAAAAAATAAAACATGTTACATCATTTTCCTATGGAATAAAAGAATAAAAAAAATCGCTAAACTTCCCAATTGTATGTTCTTCAATAATAGTAATAACAGAAATTTTCAAAAAATAATATTTTTTTTTTTTTTAAAGAAACTATTACTTCCGGTTGTCCAGTTGTTACCAAAATCTAATCAACTCTTCCCAGGAATGTCAGATTGAGGAAACTGCAGTTAAATATTATTAAAATATTTTATAGTATTTGAGAAACTGTGGCTCCACACACACAAACACACACACACATATACATACATACACACATACATACATACACGGACATCATCGTAAAAATTATTATCGAATTATAGGGACCTTAAAACGTGCTTATTCACTAAAATCTGGATATGCTAGTTTTAGCATAATTCTCTTAGCGAGAGGTAAAATATAAAAATATCGGTAGAATATCCCATTTCAAATTAATTAATTATAAACCATTTGCTGAATACCTTCGCTGGTTAAGATTAAGTGGCCCAAAGTGGGGCAAATTTGGGTTAATTGCTTGGGTTTGTGCAGTGCATGAAGTGCTCCAACGAAATAAACATTAACGCCAAACATCCCCCTAGCTAGCTATGGGGGGTGTTTAGCGCTTTAGTGTTAGTGTTTGGTGATAGTGTAGTGATACAGTGCTGCTCCGGGTTGCAGGATCCACAAGATGCACGGAAGCGTAGGCCTCCACTCCGCCATGGCGATTAAGCGCCAACGGCGCGCCCGAGAAGAAAAACGCCGTGCCAGACGGACATCTTCAGCCGGGATGGGACTCTCTCCTGCTACAAGCCAGTCATCGCTCCGCAGATCCGGCCCGGGCAGCCACTACAGCCGACCTCCCGCCGATCACCGCCTAGCATCATCCATAGGCATGCTCCATCTAGGTGTAGTCTTCCTAGTCCTCGGCTTATTCCTTATCGGCTCCGGCTTGCTCCCAGACGACGTGGTCCAATGGAGAGGCGGCGGATGGTGGAATGAAATGGTAGCAACAGGATTGTTCGCTTTTTCTCTAGGAGTTTTTCTCGTCCTTATAAACCGAGTCATGTCCCGCAAAGAAGAAAACGATTTGAATGAATATGTTAGCTCGCAGCTAACTCGCTCGAGATCCGGACACCGGTTAGAAAGAGACACAGAAACTGGTTGTTTAACAACCAAACACACCAGAAGGCAACTTCAACTGCGTAGAGAAGATATAGAACGTGGGTTTGTTGATGAAGATATACCAACAAGTCCGCATATTCTAGAAGAGATACCGGAGGTACATCAAGTTAATCAAATAATAAATGGGGATGCGCATCATTTACATCTGGAGAAAATTTTGGAAGAAGAAGCTAGTGTAGATTTGGATGAATTCAAAAGGGATGTTTTTATGAAAGAAACTATGTCTACTACCACTACCGCAAGTTTAAGTCCAGGTTCACCTTCTGAAACTCGTGAGCTGCTTAATAATGGCCGTTACATGCACATGCAGAGAATATAAACGAAATTGCCACTACTTAATGTTGTAGTACTTCATTCATACTATAAAATGATCTTAATATTAGTGCTGTGAGGATCCGGCAAAACTTGCATCCGAGTACCCGGATCTCAAAATATCCGGTTCCTCGGATATCCGATGTTCGGCTATTGAAGCGGATATCCGTAAATTTAATTCGGATTTGGATCCGGATCCAGATTTGAGTCCGTATCCCTTTTGGATTCGGATCTGAACTTGGATCTGGATCCGGATTCGATGTTTTGTTTACGGATCCGGATCCGAATTTTAATTCTAGATCCAATTCTATTAACTATATCAAACAAAAATTTATTGTGGATTATTTCATAATCAGATTGATTTGGTTTTGAAACTCCATGATAATATTTATACATTAAAATATTATTATCGGGTTCAATACTGAGAATATTCGAATTCGACAACCGATGTGGATTCTAAAATTCCATATCTAAAATCCGATACTCACACTCATATTCGGATCCGGATCCAAAATCCAATACTCAGATTTGGATCCAAGATCCAATTCTCAGATCCGGATCCAAAATCCGATACTCAGATCCGGATCCAAAATCCGATACTCAGATCCGGATAGTTCAACAATCAATTGTCCGGATATCCGGATATTTTTGGATCCGAAACCGAAACTATCCGGATCCGGATCCCACCACTAATTAATATTGTCAAATGAAATTTTAAAATGGGGTATTATACCGTATTTTCTATATTTTCTAAATAGGGGAGTATCACAATTTTTTAAACTTTTATATATTAATGAATTTATTATTAGTGAATGTTGGGCATGGACGAGAAAGCATACAAGGAAAATGACTGCTGTGGAAATGAGGTATTTACGTGGTGTTTGTGGGTATACAAGACGGGATCGCGTGAGGAATAATTTGGTGTATGAAGAATGTATGGTTAGGAAGAATGTTGTTAAGAGAGTTGAAGTGAGTCAGTTGAGATGGTTTGGTCATGTGGAGAGAATGATGAGTGAACGACTTGAAAAACGCATATATGTTGGTAAAGTTGAGGGTGTTCGATTGTGTGGCCGTCCAGTGTGGATGTGATTGGTAGTGTAAGGAGCGTAAGTTTCCGAGTGGAAAGAAAAGAAGAACATGTATGAATACGATTATGAATGTGTCTGAGGCGAAAGTAGTTTGCCTGGATAGGAATGTGTGGCGAAGGATGATTGTTTCGTAATTATTGTGGTGTGAAGATGTATGGTTAGTAAGAATGTTTTATGAGAATGGAGAGACAGCTGAACTTTTATGTGGACGAGAATGCATTTTTTTCAATAAAGTATAAAATAAATAAGCTATAGGAAATATGTATGCAACAAGCATTAGCGACTAAACAAGAGATAGTTATACCATACGAGGTCTGTCCGAAAAGTATCCGACCTTCCTTTATATTTCCCCGCTGCTGTTATTCTGCGTCATCGGGCTGGTGGCATCCTTCGAAGTAGTCCCCATTTGATTGAAGAATACGCTTCCAACGGCCTTTCTACTTTTGGAAGCAGTCTTGGAACTCGTTTTTTGGTATTGCCTTTAGAGCATTACTCGTATTAGTTTCGACTGTTTCTTTGTCGTCGAATCAGTGTCCTTTGAGCGACATTTTTAATCTTGGAAACAGCCAAAAGTCGATGGGAGATTTTCATCATTATTGATCATTTCCAAATTGTCCTGAGCGATTTCAAGGTGAAGGTTTTTCTGCTCCACCGTTAGCAATTTCGGAATGAATTTCGCACACACACGAACCATTTGCAAATTTTCAGTTAAAATCTTCCAAACACTAGTTTTCGGTATTCCCAGATCATATTCTAGTTCTCGCACAGTCAATCGATAATCTTCATTGATCACAAGTTGCACACGTACTATCAACAGATGTGTGGCCATCTTTGAACCGTTTATATCAGTCTTTTATTTGTGTTTTGCTTATGCACTCATCCCCAAATGCCTTCTTCATCATTTCGATGGTCTCCACACAACTCTTTTTGAGTTTTAAGCAAAATTTAATGCTAATTCGTTGTTCCGATCTTTCCGTCATTTTTTACAATAGCAAAATGCGACAAACATAAAAAAGACTTTGTAAACAAACGCATGCTGCACGTAAACTAGGGCGATCTGACCAAAACTCCGGCATCTAGGGAATTCGTGAAACTTTACAGTTGACACTCGTACCCGGCAGAGGGCGCTAAAATTGTCAGGCGCGAAGATATGAAGGTCGGATACTTTTCGGACAGACCTCGTATTTGTATGGTATAGAAAAAGAGAAAATATAATTGAAGCGTTTAACATGAATATCATATTGACATCTGTCGTTTGTCACTGAAAGTATCAGTTTACTGTTTAAGTCAATGAATACCTGAAAATCATTTCTGAATGTGTTGTGATACCAATGTAGATCTTCCTTCTGATGTAGAGGAATAATTCATAAATTGATATTAAAGAAATCATTATTAATATATTATTTTTTTACAAAACTCATTTTGTATCAATTATGCAAAAAGTGTCATTTCAAAACGTCATAAAGTTGGGTAAATTCAACATTTTAAAACGGAATTAGATAAATAAATATATAAATGGAAAATGCTATTAGTACTAAGACTAGCAAATAGTCGGGTATATTTGTTTTATGAGGGCAACATAATAAGATCATTTTATAGTGGTAAATAACTACAACTACATGTCATTAGTATTTGTTCAATTTAAAAATACCTTTAAATACGTGTATCGACTCTGCTGCAAAAGCATCCCAGACTTTTAAAAAATGAAAATATTTAATGCATCATGCTTCGTCAATTATATAAAATCCCACATATGAAAAGCATTTTCTATAATTTGTATAATGTTAAAATATAAAAATTATAGAAAATATTTGACCATTTAAAATCGTCTGATGAAGTAACATTCCAAGAGTAACAATATATTAATGTTGTTCTATGACGTCAGTGAACACGTGACCTGCGGTTCAATTTAGTGCCACCAGAGGCACTGTTAGTGAAAAAAAAAACTATATTTTTATATTCCAAAATGGCTTCGCACTTATAATATTAAATTATAATACCCTAGTGCTTCAGATCATACTATGTACTATTTAAACTATCGGTTACTTATTTTACGTAACAAGGGAAGATTCCACGATTTTTTTATTATTTAAAATTTAGAAATTCCCTAATGGGTTACTTGCGTATTTTTTTTTAGGTAAAAACTTGCTACCCATATTTTTTCTTTTGACAAAATAATTATTAATTAGCCAGAAAAAAAATAATGAAATTTGATTATTTGAATTACCGCCATGTATGACGTAGAATTACGCCGCACCAATGAGTGCTCGTAAAGCCATAGCGTTTGTTTGTACGGGTAATGTAGATCTCCTGTTTGACGTTTCAATAATAGTTTGGAGGCTAGTATTTTAGTTTGTCGTTTTCGTATCGATATTTTAAATTACATGTAACTACCTATGTGTTTATTTGTGAAATAATTAATATATTTGAGAGCCCAGAGAGAAAAAAAATGCCATCTATAAGTTACATTCTTAAACATGGTTCCCTTTTTTAGTTCAATATAATGACGTCACAGACAATGTTCTTTCTTATTTTACTAAAATACAAATAATTTTTTTAAAATAAAATTTATATTTTTATACATGTTTTCAATATAACATTACGTATTAAATGATAGAAATTGGATTTTCAGTACCACGCAAGTAGCCCATTATTTTTTTCTTAAAATTCAGCTTCTTATGGAAGAAAAAAGGTAAATATTTGGTATCCAGCGTTTTCGTCCTTACAACGTAAGCGAATCCACTGGTGGAGAGTAATGACATTACATCGTACTTTCTCTCTAAGCAGCTGCTGTTTTGGCTGCTGTTACCAGAGGTTCTAAACCATTTGTCAATGTGCGGCTAAGATTATATCGCTTTATATTTAAAAATTTCATTGTGTTCTTGTTTTCTTTTCTTTTATTTATCTTAAATTTAATACCGTGAATATTTTTTAACGAGAAACATTGGATTGTTGTATCGATAGTTACGACTTGACATTTGATTGACAGCAATGTATTTGCCGTTCCATTTAAAATGAAACATAGGGAACGAATTTGACATTTGATAAGACGTCAATAGAGGTTAATTTTGTTTAAATAATTATACCTGTTTTCTAAAAATTAAATTTAAATGTAGAAAAAATACTGTGTGCACCTTGTGCCCGAAATATGTTTAGTGCTCTCGAGTGATTTTCTGACTCCGCTAAATTTCTTACAATATTTAAATATAATACTTCTGTCAAATTCGTTCCCTATGTTTCATTTTAAAAGGAACGGGCAAATACATTGCTATCAATCAAATATCAAGTCGTGACCATGGATATGACAAACCCAATGTTTCACGTTAAAAAATACTCACGGTATATTGTAGTTATAGTTTATTAGTATATAAGTATTTGTAGAACCACCATAACCAAATACTCCAGTGAAACAGTTTGGCAGTCACTGGTTTGATGATGGGAACGCCTATTTGCAGTGTCGGCCAATAAAAGAGAGCCTGGTTTGGCCCGAAAAAATCCGCGCGTTTTGAAAGAGTAAATTTTTTATAGTCAAATAGTATATATTATGATTTGAAGCACAAATATTGGTTGCTGTTATATACACATATTTCTAATTGTAAGCTTTATATTTGGATCTTAAATATGAAATTGTATTCGGTAGTTAAAATAGCATTGGATGAAAACACGAAGCGTAAGCACAAAAGCGAAACGATAACATATTTATAAATCTCGCATATCTGAAAATGAAACTTGTAAATTTATACTTATACTTGAACCAGTTCATTTTTATGTACCTACTAGACTAGAGCTTTAGTGTTCACATTTCAAATACTCTGTGATTTACATTATTATGCACTTATTACATTGTAGAAAAAGTATAAAAATATTGACGGAACTTTGGTTGGACAAATATCGAAAATGAGGGTAAATTTTTCGATTAATACTGGAAATATTATATAGTACAGAAATTTTTCATATTATGTCAAAAGTAAAGGGTCTCGTTAGATAAATCTAAAATAGAAGGTAACAGAAATAAGTATAATAAATTTGACCAGTGACAGAACTCGTTGAGAACCACAATGTTTCTAATAACTTTTTTCGAAATCTCATTTTTTAAAAGTATTTTTATACAGGCAATGAAATTTATAACAAAACTTTAAATATTTAATATGTGGAAGGTTTATTTAAAAAAAATCTGTTGTGACCAGCACAAGACCTCTCGTCATTTCCATTTTATGTCATACAAGTATTGTATTGCACTTCGCTATCGAACCGTCGTTTTATAACAAAAAAAATTACAGAACTTTACCCAAATATTGTCTTTTATTATATTTAACATGTTTTCTGCACACATACAATGGGGTATTCCACTCAATTTTTTTTATTATTTTAAATAAAACTTCATTCAGTTTTGAAGCAATTCATAGTATTAAAATATCTTAATTGTTCCTAGTTTAACAGTATTTTATTTTTGAGAAATCAGTGTAACGTCACATTTCCCCTATACTTGTCTTTCTCACACACACTACTCTGAGTACGCTGCGAGAGAAAGATAACAATTGTATGACGTCAATTTTCCCTTTTAGCAAATGTGAAATATCTCGAAAAGTAATTATTTAAAAAATGTTTTCATTGTTTTAACTCTTATTTATTGAAACATACTTTATGTTAAACTGAATTTTTAAAAAAAATTTGTTATGGTGGAATACCCCATTCTAATTATATATATTTTTCATTGTATGAGGAAGTTCCTAAATGTCAGAGATTCTTCTAATTCATTAACAAGATTGGCGGTATTTCTAATGGATATATGAAAGTTACCTATAATTTTAAATATTTAATTAATAAAACCATAAAAAAGATTAAATGTACTTCCCAGAAAAATCTTTCAGAATGTAACTAAAACTTTTGACACTGACATCTGTCATTTACAAATTATGTTATAAACATTTGAATTCGTCAACTGGTTACCTTAGTGTAGTTCAGCCTACTCGACTTATTACATCCTGTTATCCTATTATAGCGTCTTTATCTCTAAATTTATTGAAGATATAATAAAAATATTAAATGTATCAGATAGAGAATTTTATGTTCTACAATATTAGTAATATCAAAGATTTTCAAAAAATAATATTTAGGGGAATATAGTAAAATCTGGATATATGATTTTTAGCATGATTCCAATAGCTGTCTAGCGAGAGGTAAAAAAGTTATTGAATTGTGTTACTAGTTAAATTTAATGTACTTTTTTCTGTTCCTGTATACGTTTCAATATTTGAAGAGCCCTCCTAAACATTAATTTATAATGATTTGTCAGTTAATGACCATTATCATTATAACAATAAAATTTCGATTAATTAAAATTCGCTCATTTTAACTGTCTGTCACTTTCATAAATAAATCTATTGGGTTTATAGGTATTTATTGATCTGATATTTATGCAACCAAATCTCCTATGAAGTGAGTATGTGTGATCAAGCAAGGCTGATTTTCTAAAATATTTTATATTATTTGTTATATGTTAAATTGTTTAATGTGGTTTACATGTATATAATATTCAATGCACAACAAAGCACCGTACCTTTATTTACTGTTAAATGTAAATGTTCCTTGCTTAGTACAGTGGTGTACTCCAATTTTAATCTAGAAAACTGCAATTTTAAAACGATTCTATAGCAATTCCTTCGCTCAAAAATATGCAGATGATTCAACTACAGCCCAGAAGACACAATATTGATACGTCCCCTACTGTATATCTGATGTAGAGAAGCGTAACGAAGTGAAGGAAGGGCGTAGCCAAGTCTGTACTACTGAACTATGACCGCAAATTAATAAGAAATCTACAAAATAGTGTTTATTCGCGAAACTCCTCAGCCTCTATTTCCAAGAATTTGAATATAAATTTTTAGTAAGTTATTAACATAAAACTAATGAACAATATGTTCCTAAAGTAACTTTGAAATGTGCAAAGGACTGATGATATCAGGTATAGTCTGTTCGCTCCTAGCTGAAACAAGCCGATATTTTATTACCCCAATAGATATTACCACAAACAAATAGAAAATCCTCAGGTAGTGTGGAACAGGGACGTATTCGAAATCTGCATAAGTAAGGGAAAATGTCATTATTACAAGTATACAGTTATACAATGCGACGAACGGATGCGAGAGACGTTTTTGTCGAAATCAAAGTTCTTTTCAGAGCATTCGTTTCACCCACTTCTACAAAATGATTATAAACATTTAATATAACTTGCTGCGTTTGTTCGTTGATGAAATATTTAAAACAATTTGTGTCTTCATAACTTTGCACAACGTCGGCATCGGTGTCACAGGTATTGACTTCGTCATTAACACTGGCAGAAGCATTGTCGACATTCCAGGGCCTCCACATTTCCATATTTAAAATTTCACTTACAACCGCTGCTAACTAATGTTACATGTAAACTGAGTTAAGACGAAAGAAAACCAGGATTATAAAGGAACGAAATTCAATCAAGGGTGACTTACATGAATAGTAGATTAAATAATTCCTAGAAATTATGATGATGGCCAAACCCGAAAACAATGTCATTAGCCGAAAACGTCTTTCCAGGTAATTCTTAATTATACCTATTCAATGATAATACCTAGCTGTAAATGCATTTCAAAAAATTCTCTTAAAAATTTACAAACGCATATATCAAAACGAACTGAATACAATCCTTGTTCAACACTCCATTTACAACTGACCGCCGTTTGATGAACAAAGGCTCAAGAAAGTGGTTTATGGTTTGTGGTAATAACTATTGGGGTAATAAATTATCGGCTTGTTTCAGCTAGGAGCGAACAGACTTTACCAAAAATAGCTGTTTTTCAAGTAGTCATAACTTGGCCACTAAAAGAAAATTTTCAAAAAGTGTTCAGTTAATGTGTAGGTCATACCTTCTTCTTTCATAATATGTATGGTTTGTAATGAATAGTTCAATAGTTTGGGCTGTACGTTTAGCGCGAATCTCATGTTTACATCATTTTGAGAACTGCTGTGGGATCGTCTTAAGAAAGAAAATTAATATTAGTTAAATGTCCAACTGTTACAATATCCCCTCCTCTAATTTCGATTTACTAGATTTATCGAGTCTTATATTAATTTGAAAATCGACTGTTATAAAGCATTCCAATTTTTACATCGCTAATATTTTCATTGCAATTTAATAAATGTCTATTTCATTAATAACAAATCATTAAGTGTTTGTATGTGTTTGTCAAATTTTTATGACGACAATCTAATATACGCATTTGTAAGTGTAATAGAATCAAGTCGATGTAATTTTAATGTAATGGATACACCACTGTAATAGTGTCCTAACCAATTTTAAACATATTTATGTAAAATTTTGCTGTTTTAATTTAAAAATTAGAAAATTTACAAATAAATATATGTCTTTTATACTAACCGTTTATACTAAGAATATTAAAACGATTGTAACAACGATAGGCGATATACACTCTCAATTTTAGGACACTAGTTAAGTTTACTTAAAACTTGAAGTAACTAACCATAAAAAATACTCTACCTTGTTTATATTGTTGTTTAATTAACCGTACAATATAAGATATATTTGTGTAACATTTAACAATTATGTATATACAGCTATGAACCGTATTTTCTAGCTAAATGTTTTAGTTTATTAACAGCACCAAACACCAAATTGTCCTCCAATGTTAAAACAAGATATTTAGCCCTATTTTGTAAGAAAGTTAAGTCTTAGCAACGAAGCTAAAAAAGTAAATTTCATAATATACCGGATGATTATAAAAAACGAATCTTGTTTAAAATTCCATAACTCCCGTATACATTGAGATTTAAAATTTTTATTGAAAAGTGTTCCTAGTAAATTTCAAAAATTTATATAGAAAAACTAGTGAAGAGCTATTTTCTAAATTTGTCATTCAAATCTACTACAGAGTATTCAGAAAAAAAAACCTAATTTGGAGTAGGCTATGAACACAGAAACGTATGTCTGATCAATATTCAATTTAAAAGTCAAGTTGTCAAAATTGATCCTGGAATGAAATTTTAACAAGAAAAGATAACAAAAAGGATAGAGAATATTGTCATTCGCCATTTTCTAATTTATTTCTATTTCTAATATAAGGATTCGAGAAGAAAAGCTTTGATTTTTTAGATAACATTTTTGACAATATCTCGTGTCAAAATGACATTTTTTTTATTCATATCCTACACCGAGTTAGGATTTTTTTGAACATACTATATTACACGTTGATAATTTTAAAATCAGCTAAAACGAAGTAGGCTATTGTTGAAACAAAAGATAAGTTAGTTGCAACATTATTATAAATTTTTCTAATTACTTCGAGATTTTTCCAATAATGGCATGCTTGTTTGCAAGGATAAAAAATTTAAATCGACATCTTAATGTGCAGTAATGGACACAAAAAATAGGACAGTATTTTTTATTTCTGGTGTAAACTGAACCTAGACAAACCCAGAAGTGTTGTAATTTGAAGGCAAGTAAATTTATGAACAACATTCAAGAGGATAATTCAATTTAGAAAACGATTTAATAAAATTATTTAAAAACCATTTTGATGGTGACATTTTCCCATATGCATTATTAACTATTTCTAGTAGTTCTTAGTATCTCAATTTATCTTCTATCTTCTTCTTCTTCAGTTGACATTGTGTCGCCCTGATCCTGAATTCCTTCCTGTCTCCACTTATTTAAAATGTTAATGACAGAATTTACATTAATATTATAGCGCTGGGCAATTTGTCTGATCGGCATTTCTTCTAACTCTACGCTCTAACAATTACCAAACGTTTCACAATATCGCTAATTCGAGGCATTATTTTTACTTCGATTCGACAATTCAATATTCGGCAAATCAAAATGACAAATGTCATATTTGTAAAGCCAAATTCAAGCAAGTTAATCTTATAGAAGAGGTTTACTTAGGCGCCTTGGTGGCCGAGCGGGTAAAGGCAGCACTCAAGCGACCTTCACCGTTCGGCTCTAGGGTCGTGGGTTCGATTCCCACCAGGGGCTTGAATGTTCTGTGTCCCAAAAAATACTTCCATTAAAATAGCAAAAAGTTCGAGGCCGAACCCAATTAAAAAATTGATTTTTCGACTTTTTTCGACCTATTTTTTTCTGTCCACTACGGTACTGAAGAGTAATGGAGTTTCAAACAAGATTCGCGTTTGAAACATTCCTTTTAAAGTCGAATAATTTATCCTGTCAGTGTTTTACCAATGCGTCAAACAATCTGTTCAAATTCAGTCCAAAAGTAGTGCGTTTTATTGCGAGGCTTACAAAAAGAATGTGTTACGTTTAATGCACAAAGTATTATATGAATATATTTACACATGATTGTATATTACTTGTGAAAATTTCGAGATATTTACAAACTCGTAGGTTATTCTTAATATGAAACTTTGTAAGATCCGTGTGTTTTTCATCTTGCACTTAAACGTTCGGGCTTTAGCAATGAGGGGATAGAAAGGGATAGAAGATGTATTATAAACACAGTGAGAAGAGGGAAAGCTAATCTATTTTACTCAAGTTAGTTACAGGCTAGATTTATAGTTGTTTATGTCTTTTCACTGGAATCCTGCATGTTTTCTTACTTTTGTACATATATGCATTTAATATTTCAATAAAACAATACTATTCTAATAAGTGTTATTCATTAAATACCTGCATATTTATTAATAATTACTTTTATTAATCAGTTGATGACTTGAAGCGCTAATAACTTTTGTTCCTGTGACCTGTTACTTAAGTTCTATTTCCATTGTAACATGATCCCATCTTAGTTTTCTAAAAGCAGTCCCAGAGTTCTCATAAGCTAGTCTTACTCTTATTTACAGTTTATCTTGCTCTTATTTTCAGCTTGTCTTACTCTTATTTATAGCTTTCCCTACTCTTATTTACAGCGTGTATTACTTATTTACAGTTTATCATATTTTCAGCTTGTTCTCTTATTTGCAGCTTGCCTTTCCGAATGCCAAGCTCCATATAAGAGACAAGCTCTAAATAAGAGTAGGGCAAGCTGTAAATACGTGTAAGATAAGCTGGAAATTACAGTAACATAAGCTATAATAAATAAGAGCAAAGACAATGATAATAGTAAAAAGAATCTAAGGTTAAATTGTAAATAACATTAAGGGGCTTGTTTTTCAATATCTGGTTCATATTTTAACTAATAGTTAAATAAACAAAACTGAAACGAAATGAACTGTCAAACAACAGATTTATCATTGCTGTCAACAAAAGCAATATTGTTTACTTAACTAGAAGTTACAATTTATTTATTCAAGTTGCCACAAAGCAATACTAACAACTATAGATTCTCTTGCATAAATCGAGTAATGTCTATCTACAATAACCAATATGTTCATTTAGATTTATTTAATTTGTCTATTAATAGTTTCAAGAAACGAGTTAAAGACTCTTTAAGATAAGTTCTGTGTTCTGTTTGCTATATTATTTTAAGTTGTATTACTCTGTTTGCTATATTATTTCAAGTTGTATTACTTAATAAGCGAGAACCTTTATTTGGTCTCTTTTGAGCTGTTGGTTCTCCCATTTGTATTAAAATAAAAATAAAATAAAATAAAATTTTAACCAGACATTGAAAAACCGGCCCTAATAAAATTACCCCTTAACCTTAAAATTTAATGTTAATAAAACTAAATAGGTATTTCGAAACCTAAGTTCTTATAATCAGTATTACAACAAGGAAAAATTAAAGAGAGTAGCCGAGATTACTCAACATGTCAATCAGGCCAGAAGTCAAAACAACTCTGACATAGTTGACATATTGAGTAACCTTGGCCACTCTGTTTAACTTTTCCTTGTTGGACTACTGATGTTTGATTAAAATTAAATTATAAGATTAGGGGGTAATTTTATTAGTGTTATTTTTAAGACCCATGGGGTCCCGTGGCCGCGTGCCTGTGTGTCTGGTTGCGAACCTGGGGGAACCGGGTTCGATCCCGACAGACGCCAAATATTTCCAATTTTAAATAGCACAAAAGTGACCCCTGTGTTGCACTCTCCACACTAGTTATGAGTGCCCGTGAGGTGACGACTAGTAAGCTCCCACACGGTAAAATATATCGTCATAATTACCGATGTCTACATGTGTTGTAGATACTGGCACACCCAGAAATGGGTAATATGCCGTGATGATATATTTATTTATTTTTAAGAGCAAAAACAAGCTGAAAATAAGGGTGTTGCTATGTGCTCAAAATTTGATAGTATGTTACGTTCATTGTCTTCTCCTTTATTATAATTTTTTTTTTTTTGTTCGTCCTTGAAAGACTCTTCAAGCAGACAGTAAGAGTCGCACTCTTATTTTCAAAGTGTCTTACTCTTATTTGCAGCTGACTTACTCTTATTATCAACTTACCATACTATTATTTAAACTTGTATTTCTATTAATTGCATATCAAAATAAGAACAAGATATTATGGAAATAAGACTTACGCTGCAAATAAGAGAAAATCAAATGCAAGTAAAAGCAAGACAGTTGCAAATAAGAGTAAAACAGTTGCAAATAAGACTAAGATAAGCTGAAAATAAAGGGTAAGACTCGCTGCATTGAAGAGTAACACAAGTTGGATATAAAAGTAGGAAAATGTGTCTCATCCATTTTCATTAGTGTTTCATTCTATTGCGTAAGAAAAAATGATCAACTTGCAATTCATTACTTAGTAGTAGACAGCGTTGATTATTTCCCAGGAATATCACGTAATACCGGCAAAATATCATTTTTAATTCTCTCTATTTTCCCTTAGGCAATAAACTTTTCTCTCTCCCGGAATATTAAAAAAAATAATCGATTACGTTGGAATGAAAACACATTTTCTTTCTTTTTTGACTGACATGAGTCACAACTGTTGTTAAGTTATAAAATCTCTATGTAGATTATACATTTGCAGTTTTATCTACGTTTTTAATGAACTCATTAGTTAGTTAAATGATATTTTATAGCTCACAGTATATGAGATTAATTAAAAATTTTACGACTATGAAACTATGCTTTATGAACATTATTTTTGTTTCTATACAAACATTGTATTAATAAATAATATACCTGCAGCAAGACAAATTGCAAATAAGAAAAAGAATAGCTGCATATAAGAGTAAAGACTGATTTATAGTTTACATAACATAACAAAACATAGCATAACATAACGTAACATAACATAAGAATTTTTTTAGATTTTATAGTACGAAACATAAGCATAAGACATAGCACGAGAAAAAGAAGAATTGTTCTGAAAAATGTTCATAATGTAGTATTATTACTATATTCATTACTGTTTTCACATTTCATTTTGTCATTCTTTGTACACGTTAAATTTTAGAACTTTTCGCAAAAACGTGATTTGTTTAGATAAAAATGGCTGATGACGATGCTATGATAGTAGCTGTTGCAGTATCTTGTGCATTATTATTATTAACTCTGCACAATAATTTAACTATTTATTTAAAGTAAATATCTCATCAGAAACAAAAACTAACCTCACAATTTGTTTGTAAACAACAAGCAGATGCGAGCACTCCAACGCTCCAAGATTTCGCTGCTCTTCCAATAGAGCCGAATTGAGCCGAATATTCCCGAACACCATAACATAACATAACGAAATAAAATATGGTCATTATGCTATGTTATAAAATGCCATACGGACTTATGTGTTTTCATATTTTCACTATGTTATGCTATGCTATGTTATGTTATGTAAACTATAAATCCGGCTTAAGATACGCTGAAAATAAAAGTAGGGCAAGCTATAAATAAGAGTAGAACCCTTGCTCTTATGTGATTTTACATAATGTCTTACTCTTATATTCAGCTTGTCTGCTCTTATTTATAACTAGTGCTACTCTTAATTTCAGTTTGTTTCTTTCTTATTTACAACTTATCCTATTCTTATTTACAGCTTGGAGTTATTTAACTTTCTTATAGAGCTTATCATACAGAAAGCCAATCTGCAAATAAGAGAACAAGCTGAAAATATAAATAAGATAATTTGTAAATAAGAGTAAGACACGCTGAAAATTATAAGAGTATTGCAAGCTATAAATAAGAGTAAGACAAACTGAAAATAAGAGTAAGGCAGATTGGAAAATTGACTTCTGCAGCAGTAAGTAGTTTCATGAGAACTCTAGGACTGTTTTCAGCTATAATATCCCGAGGACATTGATAATTACGAAATAATTTTATGACAGTTACCGAAAGCGCGTTGCTTGGTAACAGCCCGACGCCGAAGGCGGAGGTGGTGTTATCTAAAAGCAACGTGCTTGAGGAAGTGTGATAAAATTATAAGTATTTATCAATGATCGAGGGGTATTCGGTGAGAATTTTTTTTGCAGTTTTAACATTAAATTTGCCTAAAATTTGTATTTGACAGAATTTTTGTGCCCAATAGATGTCACTAGTAGCTATGAACGTGAATGTGGCTATGAATATGTTCAGTGTGAAGTGTGCAATGAGAATGAGACCTCTTTGAGTGAGATCAAAGAGAAGAAGATAAGACATACAAAAGTCCATAAATATTCTTCACATTTAGTTTTTTATTCAATACAGTATTTTTGATGTGTTTTCTTCTATAATTTTGTTGATTAAATCATCATTTTCATTGACAGCGTGAAAACGACATTTTTAAATTAAAACAATTAATCTTTAATTATATGTCAAAAACTTTTTGTTACTTAGCAACTTAGTGACATAAGTGATAATTGTCTTAGGATAATTATCAGTGTAAGTTTGTTTTGATTGGTTACTTTCGCACACGTGGTCAGCAATAAAGGGATTCAATTGGATAATTTTGTAACCAAAAAATTTTCAAAAATAATATACATTTTGATGTAAATGACCATACTATAGCAATCCCTTGGCAATATAAACGCATAATTTGGCATTCATAAACCTAACTAGTTCCTGTTTATGCCACCAGGGCAGTGCTAGTGCTCTATTTAATTACCTTTCGAGAAGATTACAATAATTGAAGTGTTCATTCGATGGTAATTGATTCCACATTTGGTAATAGGCTTATTCGTCTTTAGGGTAGTGTCAAATAAACAGCTAATGTCAAGGAAAAACAGAGTGCTATGAAATAGATAGTGTTTTTAATTTAAAGTGTTAATTTTGGATTGTGAATTGTATAAAATCTAAAAATATTTGATAGTGCATTTGCCAACATCTGCTCGCGATTTGTTATTGTGGTAATATGATGCTCTATATCCTATTAGACTATTAGTTGTAATTTTAAATAAATTTCGGTTTTTCTAACGTTTAATGCCTTGGTCTGCATTTTCAAAAACACATTATAAAACCTAGGCAAATGATAAGAAATTTCTACATATTTCTTTGGACAAAAACTAATTTCAGCTTTAAATCTACTAGGCATTGTATTCCTAAGCCCTGTAGTGGTAGCACGCACTTTAGAATTCTATCAAATGAGGCATTTGTTTTCGATTTTCGCCACGAAGCGAAAATTTGGTAGCATGCGTGTCTCAAAATATTCGTCTACAAGCGTACGACTTGAGGCGAAAGTGTCAAAGTAAAGTCATTATTTTGCCACAGTTCTATTCAAAGTCATTTTATATACCGAGAGTTTTTTTTTATCAGTGAACATAGGCGTATGTCATTACCATAGTTACATTTAAAATGATTGACAGCAGTGCATTATTGCGTTTTTTTTTTTAAACTGGACATAGGACGTGACATTTAGTATATCTGTCAATGTCATCAAATTGTCATACTTCAAAATGCATACATTTAAAGAAAAGTTCAAATTGTAAATTGGAGTAATTATAACGAATCTACAAGTTTCTGACTTATGTGCATTAACTTTTAATAAGCGACCCAGTCCAATAACTATAAGAAAAATTTACAATGACTACAGAACTAAAGGATGCGTCAATAAACAGCACAAGAAGAAAATCAGACCCAAGTACTGTAGTAAGAAATAAGAAATTATGCAATTAATTGAAAATGACAACACCCTGTCAACAATTTTTTTTTCTGAAATTAAGAATACTAGTATACAAGGTTTTAAGACAAGAACATTTTAAGAGTTTTAAATATCAAAATCACCAAGAGTTATTACACAACGATATAGAACGAAGAAATATCTTTTGCGAAGATATGATGAACAAAATTAATAGTGGGGAAATATTACTGGATCGCATTTTGTTTACGGATCAAGCGACATTTTATATTAATCGGGAAGTGAATTCACAAAATTGCAGGTATTGGAGTCGTCAAAATTTTCACTTATATCTCCACCAGGTATTCCTCCAACGCTGGATAGGACGTGGTGGAGAAGTGGAGTGGCCTGCAATGCCACCAGATCTTGCACCAAACGATTTTTTTTGTCTTTGGGGCCATTTAAAAAATTGTATTTGCAATGGTGACAAAATAAATATTGATCAATTGAAAAGTCAGAGTATAGAATTATACCATACAATTTGAACTTTTTCTTCAACTGTATACATTTTGAAATATGACAATTTGATGACATTGACAGATATACTAAATGTCACGTCCTATGTCCAGTTTTAAAAAAAAGGCGATAATACATTGCTGTCAATCATTTTAAATGTAACTATGGTAATGGCATACGCCCATGTTCACTGATAAAAAAAAACTCTCGGTATAATTTATACATTTATTATATACAAATGTGATAATATTTCTTATTTTAATAGTATAAAATCCAATAATTTCCGAATGAAAGTGTGAATATAGAATTCTAAAGTGCGTGCTACCACTACTGGACATTTTTCTATGAGTAATCTTCCATAATGTCTTATAAGGGAGATTTTACTATACCCACTGAATTTTTACGAAGTGATTTTTCATTGTGCCAAAATTACAAGGTCTCAGTTTAAGATGAATATACACTAGAACATGACCCAAAAAAATATATTATCACCAGTCATTTTCTAAAGTTTTAGGTCTATATTTAAAGTAGCCGAAAGAATTTTGTAGAAATTACTAATACTCATCATACAACAAGATCAAACTGCACCTATCTTCCCATCACTATTTTCGTAAGTGAAATGAAGCATATGAATTTGTACATCGAGAATATTACTTTGTTTATTATCGCCAAAACATAATCCTTATCTCTTCTTTTGTTTTCAGAGTGGGCATCATGATTGGGGCAATGCCGGCAGTGGCCGTCCGCCACGAACGACGTCGGCAAGAAAAACGATCAAAACGGCCGAGTCAATTGTACTTAGGAGGCCCATGGTTGCCACCCCCTTCACCGAGCCCGACACCTTCTCCGGGACAAAATTATTCAGAGGACGACCGGTTTCCTGAATATTACGTCTGTGGAAAGGTGAGCAACAAGAAAACCACCCTAATCCAGAAACACCCTTTTCTTTGAATTTTTATTTTATTTTTGGTAGTGTTCGTTACTGTTAAAATTACATTAAAAAGATCCTATAGCAGTTCTCAAAATGATATATGAGATTCGCGCGAAATGCTACAGCTCGCAATATTGAACTATTTATTATAATCTACACATATTATGAAAGAAGCAAGTATGATCTACGAATAGAGATGCACTCGATTTCGATCTTTGGCCCGGCCCGGCCCGAATCCCGCCTCGATTTTGAGTCGATCATCGAGCCGGGCCGAAGATATTTTTTATCGGGCCGAATTGGGCTAATCATTTTCAAAAATCGAGGCGAGTCGAACTTTGATTTTGGCCCGGCCCGAAAATTCGAGCTTTTCGGGCCGGCCCGAAAAATCTTATAGTTCAATCAAATGCACAGTTTTCTTAATATTTTAATGAAAATGGATGAAGTTAAAAAGGATCAAAATGATTTAATAACAATAAACTTCACATATTAATAAATAAAAATGTATTATTTTACTTCAAGAATTCAAGGTTATTCATTAAAGCATAATAATTATATTGTGATGTTGCTATTATTATTGTTATTACTCGTATACATAAATAAAAGTGATTTTTGTGAATAACTTTGTGAAAAAGTTGTTTAAATTTTCGAACGGCTTTGGTAAAGTGTTTAATACACGTAGGTCTGTAATTTTTATAACAAACTTACACTAGAAGGGTCTCTTTTTAATTACTTATGTCAACTAATGTTGAAATTTATAAGAATGTAGAGGTTTTTTTTATAAGTTTGACACGAAAAAAGTTAAACATTTCGCTTTAACATAAAAATCAACATTAGGAATGCCGGATGCACCCAATTTCGAGCTTTGGCCCGGCTCGGTCAATTTTCGAGCCGGGCTAGCTAATTTTTTTGTCGAGTCGATCTTCGAGTCGGGCCGGTAATTTTTATTTTCGTGCCGAGTCGATCCAAACCTCAAAGCTCGGCCCGGCCCACCCGAATGCATCTCTATCTACGAATGAACCGTACACATTTTAATTTTTTTTTTTTTCGTATTTTATACCATAAAGTACTCTTTTAATATACTCAAAATCGTACATTAATGGCTTACTTTACAACATAGCAACCATTACTGTATAGCAACGGTTTTGTCATTAAAATACATATTAACACAAGAAATTATTTATTTTTATTTTTTATTGTTTATCTTCTAAATCGATCTCCAAAAATTAATTTGTTTGAAGGTACAAAAAACAATAAATGTAAGTTACCTACTTTGTTACTGACCATCAGACTACTATGTTTTTATAGATGTTTTTAAGTCAGAATAATATGCCGCAAAAATTCAAATTTTAATACTAATATAAAATACGAAAAAATAGTGTATGCACCGCGTCAGAAAAGTGATTTTACTATATTTGTGTGGCATTTAATCTTGTTATACTTGTCTGGTAAACTTTCACATTTCTTAAAAAGTATAAACATGCATATGACCTGATGAGGTGCACTTTCAAAGGGCAGTAACTCCGTTACATTAGAATTTTTTCTTGTTTTGATTTGTGTGATAAATTCCCCAAATATGGAGTCCTATTTTACGAGCACCTCATACTTATTGGAATAGAGATCTATATCAAACATCTATCTCCATAAATTCCACAATATATGTCACAATATTGAAATTTATAGTTGTTTTAGTATGAAAAATGGTAACACCTATTGACCTTGCATAGTTATAGATAAAATTCTTGAAGTATATATAAATATTTGCCCTTTAAAGATTCATTTCCTTTTTCCTTATATACTTAACAAAAATACTTCGCGATCGCGTGTGAATTGTTATTTCTCTATATTTATTTGGGGTAAAATTCAAGCTTAATCGATGCAGAAGTAAAATAAAAGCCGGACTTAGAATATAAATGCAAAGGATTGTAATGTTTACAGTACTACATAAACTTAAAAAAAAAACCTCGTATTTCAATCTAGCATAGAGATAAGGTGACATAAAATGGAATAAAAGTTTTAAGCTTTATGGAAACGTAGAAATATGGTGTTAAGAACAAAATATAGTGCATATAAATGACAGTAAAAGCTGTAAACTACTGAGTTTATGAGGAAAATAATGCCGTATAATATACCTAAAGTTTTTTGCATTACTTATATTTAATCCCGAGTTATAAAACATGTAAATGGTCTATAACATTTGTTTAGTATTTTTCCTTGACAATGGATCTTAATATTTCACTTACATTTCTAAGAAACAACTGTTAGGCAATAAATAAATAAATAATAAAAAATCTGTTGTGGCCAGCACAAGACCTCTCGCCATTTCCATATTAGGCTATATAAGTATTGTATTGCACTTCGCTTTCGAACCGTCGTTTTATAACAAAATATTACAGAACTTTACCCAAATATTGTTTTTTATTGTATTTAACATGTCTTCTACACACATATAATTCTAATTATATCTATTTTTCATTGTATGAGGAAGTTTCTAAATGTCTGAGATTCTTCCAATTCATTAACCAGATTGGCGGTATTTCTGATGGATATATGCATTTTACCACAATTTTACCTATAATTTCAAATATTAATAAAACAATAAGAAAAATTAAATATACTTCCCAGAAAAAGCTATCAGAATGTCACTAAAACTGTTGATATTTGACAATGACATGTGTCATGTTATAAACATTGGAATTTGTCAACTGGTTTCCTTAGTGCCTTAGCCTCTGCGATTAGTTTACTCTATAAATTATAGTGTATTTATCTCTAAATCTATATAAGATATAATAAAAATTTTAAGTGTATTAGATGGAGAATTTTATGTTCTTCAATATTTAATAAAAAAAACTCCCAAAAAATTATATTTGGAAAAAATTTTCTAAGAAACTACTACTTCCGGTTGTTCAATTGTTACCAAAACCTTTTCAGCTCTTCCCAGGAATGTCAGATTGAGGAAACTGCAGTTAAATATTTTTTAAGTCTTATAGTTTTTGAGGAATCGTGTCTACAACATTCAGGCATACATACACACACACATCCACACACAATTGTATCTTCTGGAACACAATTTTTATAATGTTAATGAATTTTTAATCTTGTAGTAGAATGTATCCTAATTTTATATATTTTATTGACGTGTATATGCACTTTTTGTGTCTTCAGAAAATAAATCTATTATTATTATATGTTTAAAGTATGGGCTCCGGGATTTTTTTTATAAATTTATATATAAAATATATAGAAAAAATATTAACGCAGACCTGTAGATGATTTAATAATCTTTAATTTTAAAAATAACATAAATTACGAGAAAACGTGATTTTAAATGCACTTTTGGCAAAAAAAAACTGTTTTGAGCTCAAGGAAAGTGCTGATTTACACCAAAATCTAGTAGGCTCCTTCCATATTTAAGTAAAGCCAGAATCCACAATTTCAGATTTTTCAGAATGTTGAGTAATCATAATCATACATACATAGCCACAGACATTATTGTAACAACGTTAAAATCGGATTCTAGGGACATCAAAACGTGCTTATTCACAAAAATCTCTATATGCAATTTTTAGGACGATTCCTATACCTCCCTTACCTACGGTAACGGGATGTAAAAACTTAAAATAATAACCCTTGTGGCTTCGTAAATATTCATTTTTCTTTGCACAGTACACAAATTAGACATAGAATTCAATATAAATATTATATTAGGTAATACCTATCAATAAATGATAAATATTATAGAATGTTTGATAGACTCTCTAAATATACATATGAAACTATTTATATCATAAGATTAATACATCAGAATCAATAGAAAATAAGTTTTTTATATATGTAGTATAATTTAAAACATATCCTAACAGATAAACCGTAATTTGGATAAAATAAATGAAAGCACTTACTGGTAAACTAGTAGAACATCTTCAAAATTGATATCTAGGCCCATAACACACTTTAAGTAGCACAAAATGTCCTAATTTTACTTTAAAAGTTAGTTTGAATATCGCTTTATACACATAAAGTGTCTGTTCACTGCCACATTTCATATATAAATGACTGATTAAAACAAACCACGCCACACTTACAGACTTGTTTGAGAAAGAACAATTAGGGACAAGCATACACTCAACAGTTTGTTTTAATGATAATTTCCAGTGGCGTAGGTACAAAATAAGTTTAGGATGCACAACTTAAAACCCTATATATGAAAATTTAAATAATCTGTTGTGGCTAGCACAAGACCTCTGGCCATTTCCATATTACGCTATATAAGTACATATTGTATTTAATATTTCTGGTACACACAAAAATTCTAATTATATCTATTATTCTAAATGTTCGAGATTATTCAAATTCATTGAAAAGATTGGCGGTATTTCTGAAGAAAGTATGCAATAGTATCTATAATTTTAAATATTTAATTAATAATAAAATAAGAAATATTAAATGTGCTTCCCAGAAAAATCCTTCAGTAATGTATTTGAATTTTTGACATTGCCATTTTTCTGTCAATTACAAACATTTTAATTTTTCAACTGGTTTCCATAGAGTTGTTTGGGCTGTGAGATTTAATTATAATTCTCTTAATAGAAGATATTTAATTATAATTCTCTCTAATATAATAAAAATGTTCAATATATATCCGATAGAGAATTTTATATTTTTTAATATTTGTGACAACATAAATTCCCAAAAAGTAATATTTAGAAGACTTTTTAAGAAAGTACCTACTACTTTTGGTTGTCCAATGGCCCCATAAACCAATTTTTTAAAATATTTTTAAATGAAAGTTCGTTTAATTTTGAAGCAATTCGTGGTATCAAACAGTCATAATTGTTTTTTGTATAACTATATTTGATTTTTAAAGAAACTTTTAACTATCTGTGTCCTGGAAATAAATTGAAATATCTCGCAAAGTAATTATTAAGAAAATGATTTTTTTATCTTAATCGTTATTTATTGAGTAGTACTTTAAGGATAAAGTATACATTTTATTATATTTTGTTATGGTTTATGGGCCTATTGTTACCAAAACCTTTTCAGCTCTTCCCATTAATGTCAGATTAAGAAATAGATAGTTAAATTGGTCTTTAGTCTTAATGGGTGGTAGTATGAACAAGTGATTAGCTAGGAGGTGACTAGCAGTGTTTTAGCGCTGTCAATCGTTTATGGATTATTTTAGAGAAAAATACTTCAAACAGCAGTCATAGAAAAATTAATTGTACACAACTTTTATTTGAAGTATTTTTCTCTAAAATAACCCAAAAACGATTGACAGCGCTAAAACACTGCTAGTCATCTTCTAGCTAATCACCTTTAATCACTTGTTCATACTACCACCCATAGAATTTAAGAAACATCCATACATACATCTACATAGGTATACACAGACATTATTGTAGAAATGTTAAAATGGAATTCTAGTGGCCTTAAAACATGTTTATCCTCTAAAATATGGCTTTTTAACATGAATCCAATACCTCTTTTAGAGAGAGGTAAATAAATCTTTGAATGTCTGTAGACCACATGGTACAAATATGGCATCATCATTACCGAAATCTGTGTACTAAGCATGATAATATTATTTCGTGAAAGAATTCATGTAATATTTAGTGACCTTTATAAGGGTACTACTGCACCACATGTTTAAAGGACCTATCTAACTTCATCATTCTTGCAGGTATCAGCCCTTCAACTCGTAGTAGGCTCCTTGCTCCTAGGAGCAATTGTCCTCGTAGTAGGCTTGGTCCAATTAACACCCGGAGCAGCTGATGCCGACCATCGTTGGGTTCTTTTAGGTACAGGAGGGGCACTAATTAGTGCCGGGTTAGCACTAACAGCAGTGAGGTGTTGCTGTATGAGGCAAGAGCATCCACAGGCGTTACCACCTGAAGATGAACCGAGACCACCAACAGTTGGGGTAAGTAAGAAGGGTTTTATAAAGTCGAGGTTTGATTTACGTTTGGAAATTGGGATTTAGTGGGTGGTGGATTCTTGAATCAATTCTTACATTGTGTGTGTTTTAATATTTATTTGTAAAATATATAATATATTCGTGATATTTTCAAATTGGAGGCTCTTTAAAGAGCAATATCTTTTCAAATTTAGTACTTAGGCTGTGTCCGATGTTGCACTTTTATCACCCTAATATCTACATCCTAAATTTATATGCCCTAAATCTAGTGATTATTTAGGATTTTAGGAATTAGATTTTAGGATTTTGCAGAAGCACACTATGCCTTGAAGTTGACGCACACTATTTAAACTTTTTAGCATCTAATATTAACATTTAATCTGAAGTATCAAATTAAATCGAATTGGGTCCGATGTCGAATTTTGTCATTTAGATTTTAGGATTTAAGTCTTCTTCACATAAATACAACTCCAAATGGCACACTAATAGTAGCCATTGGTTTGTATGGCAGCACTTTAAAATAACAAAAATGAATTATACACTTCGATTTAATTTGATGCTTCAAATTAAATATTAATATTACATTTCATAAAATAGAAGCTAAAAAGCTATTCTTTGAGAGTAAATTTGACATTTTGCACAAATTATAGCAACGAACATGATTTGTTCAACTTCAAAGCATAGTGTGCTTCTGCAAAACCCTAAAATCTAATTCCTAAAATCCTAAGGCTGTGTCCGATGTCGCAATTTGGCATTTATTATTTAAGATTTAGATCTTCTTCACATAAATACAACTCCGAATGGTACACTAGTGTTATCCATTGGTTTGTATGGCAATACTTTAGAACGACAAAAATGAATTATACAATTCGATTCAATTTGATGTTTGAGAGTAAATGTTAATATTATATTTCATAAAATAGAAGCTAAGAAGCTATTATTTGACGGTAAATGTGATGTTTTGTATAAATAAGAGCGACGAACATGATTTGTTTAATTAGTGCGCGTCAACTTCAAGGCATAGTGTGTTCCTGCAAAACCCTAAAATCTAATTCCTAAAATCCTAAATTTAGACGTTATTTAGGGCATATAAATTTGGGATTTAGATATTAGGGTGATAAATGTGCAACATCAGACACAACTTTTAGTCATAAAATTTCTTGTAACAGCCCTATTAAAAAATGTATCTCTGGTTTTGGTTTTGGGTTCGCTAAAATGTTAGGGTTTCGTTTCGGTTTTGATTCGGTTCAGATTCGGGTAAATGCCCCAGTTGAAACATACGGTCTCTTCGTCCCTAAGAACACTTATAGATTGCCAATCTACACTACGTACACTGTAAAAAATAATAGCGATTTTGTCGAAAAGTTATAGTAATTTTTTACTATAATATGCAATAACAAATTTTACATAAACTATGTAAACTTACATTTACATAGCAAATAATTATATAAATTTGTTAATTTACCCTTACAAATATAAAAAAATTATTATAACTACTATGTAATATTCATATTACAATAAATATATGAAATTTTACAGTGATATGTTAATATTTCTATATCAATTTTGTCAAATTTTATAATAACTATGTAAAAATTCAATTCCTTTTATTTTAGTTTCTATTTTTACAAGAGTTATGGACAAATTCTAAATTTATTATATTAAATTTAAATTTATTTATTTATTTAATGATCAACCCAACAGGCTAAGCCCAGATGAAGGGTTGTAAAAAATACAAAATATACTCAACAATACATAAAAATAAACAAAATGCTTATGACATATTACATAACATATTAATGAAATTTTTAAATTCCAAATGAAATATATCAATCCTCGAAAATTTACGATTATAAAGATTGCACATACGATATATAGGCGATAGCATTAAATAATTAGTTCTAGCACCCGGTAAATAAAAAGTAAAGCTACTTCTGGTACGAAAAGAGGGAATATGAAATTGGAGAGAGGAAAGAGTACAAGGATCGTCAACGCAGCTGTTTACAACTTTAAAGAAATGATTTATATTTAAATTTAAATTATGTATATTATTAATATGTAAATTTACTTAAGGCACATATCAAAATTTTTATGGAATTTACGTTTATGTAATTTTAAAAATGGTAGACAAAATTACATTTAACTGTAAATTTACTATAATTCACTTAGGCAATTTGGACGCCAATAACAATTATAGTAATTTTACTGAGAATTTTTTTACAGTGTATCTTAATATTAATAATGATAATATGTTTCAGATATGTTCTCCCAGCGAACTAGCAGCACTTCTCCCCCCGGATTGCGACCCTACATTAGACCCATCCTTCCCCCCACCAAACCCTCGCTCCCCTCCACCAGTTCATTCCCCACCTGCTCACCCCCCACTCCCTATACACCCCACGCACCCCTCCCACACCCATCCAACTCATCCTACCCACCATATCCATCCTACTCACGCCAATCCCCACCCGAACGCACATTCCGCTCACCCCACCAATCCCCATTCGAACCATCATCCAGCGCACCACACACATTCCCACTCCCACCCGCATCACCCCCACCAGGCTCCGCATTTGCAAGCCCCCCACCCGCCAACGGGGACGTAGCTCCAAGCACCGCGGCGTTGTTCCAATGCAGGGATATCGCCGCTGCCCTCGCCAAACACCCCCTCGCCCCCGCCAGTTAGCCAAAGGCCGGGGTGGACGCACCTGGCCGTGTTTTTCGTGCATGGGGTGGGGGTACATCAAAACCCGGGCAAGAAGGGGGAATAGCAGAGGGTCAAAGAGGGGGAAGATGTGGGGATGTGGTATATGTAAGGGACATCGTGTTTTGAAAATATACGGATTATTAGACAGAGAATTTATTTTAAAATGCAACATTATGGTTCATCACTTACTTCCATGGTTACTCACAATTGTCAAATGACAGCACTGCTCAACATTTGAACTGGTACACTTACAAGAACATATATTTACTACTTTTTGAGCAACGCCTTCTTACTTAATTGATAGTATATGGTTCTGGAAATACTTTTAGGGTGAAGAATTAACAGCCCGATTCACAAAAAAGTTTAAGCTAATCCTCATTTTTGGATTAGTGAATTATATTCTATTCCGGCATTTAAAATTTAATTGTCATGATATTATCAATAAAGGTAGATACTAGGACTAAGAATAGATTAGACTATATTTTAAGTTATAAACTGTCAAAATTAGAGTAGAATTCGCTAATCCAAAAATGAGGATTAGCTTTGTGAATCGGGCTGTAAAAGAATAAAACTTAAATAACGAATTTCAAATGTTTTAATGGAAAAATAACAAAATCTACATTTTAGCTTGGCTCATCTCTTCAATACTTAAACGCCTTAATGGCATCTTTAAAATGCAGTCAACCACTCTGAATTAAAACTTACTCGAGAAATTCGCAAAAATTCTCTTAAAACAAAAAGAAGAAAAAAATCGAATGGTTACATGTTGCAATGCTGGTTATAGTTTGAGAAATGTTTGTGATATGTTTGCTAATTTATGTCCTGGACGTCCTAGACCAAATCCTTCTACAGTTTCGATAATATTAACAAATTTAAAAGTGATGGATGTTTAGACAAGAATCATACGAAAAGAGCAAGAATAAAAACAAAGCGAACTGAAGAAATTAAAAATCATTTACAACGTGCAATAGAAGAAAAAAATCAGCAGTCTGTCTATATAAGTTTTGAAAAATGAATTAAATATTAGCATAACTTCTGTATGTATAAAAGACGATAAATTTCATTCTTGTCATTTTCAAAATCACCCAGAGTTAAGATACTGCTCTTAGGCGTGTTTCTTCGGACTGTGATTATGATTTTCTAAATAATGATTTGTTCAATAATGATTCTTTCGAATCAAGATTAAATTTAATTCCAAAGAAACAACAAACGAACTAGCGGCAAACGTCAAATGATAAATCAGCTATTTTGTTTGAATACCCAAATTGAAAATAGTTTAAAAATGGATTGTGCTGAAGCAGAAATAATATTTTTAGTATGCAATGTTAGGTAAAATATGAAAACACATTTCTTTAACTATTTTTTTATACTTGTAGGATCTAATATTAGAAAAAGCAAAACCAATAATGAATGTTGAATCTACTGACTCAAGTTCTAATAGTTTGGATGATTCTGATGTAGACATAAATTTGCACATTCCAATATTTAGTTGCTTGCTTTTTACGCCATTTCAAATCTTTTGTTATTTCAATCACAGTGATCATGCGAAAAGACTGATTCAGAAGGGAAAGGGGAATGGCGTATCGTGATCACATAATTAAAGAGTGGGAATAACGAATAACGAACGCAGAAACAGTCCGGAAATATACGCCTCTTATTACTTTTTTACGTTATTTATAAATCAGTATTGTTATGATGACAAGTGCATTTGACATTGACAACCTATGTTGTATCCAAAGTTGGTATCCAAAGTAATACCACAGGATACATTTATACAGAAGCGACACTCCTTGCCGGCACCATTGTTGTTGCGATTTTACATTTATGACCTTGAACTTTAAATTTGTTGGCAAATTTACGCGCGAAATTTAAAAATTAGAACAAAAATACTAAAAATTTTATTTTATTAACGAATTAAAAAGAAATCAGATAAAATAAATCATATACTTATATTTTTATTAAACGAATACCTGAATTTTACAAATTTATTACAATGCAGAATTTTCTATATCTTTGATGTGGGAAACAAACGTCAGACTCGATGAATATATCCCATATATCCTCCTCCATCAAATCTTCTCTTCCACAAGCCATGAGCCACATGTTACACCTATATTTATTAAATGAATATACCTTTTACATGATATGGTAGTCGTTTTACACAAATTACATTTCTGGATCTTTCGGAAACGAAAAAAAAACTTACATTTCCCTTTCTCCATTTTTTAAATTTATTTATACAGTCTTTATATGAACAAACAAGTCCTCCCGACTCTACTTTCTTCATTTTATCCTTTTAATTAGAAACTAATACCACTTCTAAAATTCACAAACAGTTCACAAAATGACATATGTCAAAAGTGAGAAGACGTGTTTGGTTTGCTTGAATTAGCCATAACCCTAAAATACATGGGCGTGACAAGCTGAGAGAACATCTCTTTCAGAATACGTGAAATATAATGTTTTCCTTATGATAACAATTTTTCCTATCGTTTGTTGAAAAAATAACATATTTGTTTTTATTAGAAATCAATTTGTGTTTCTCAATATACTTTTATTATTGACCCCTAACGGAAAATGTTCACGTCGAGATAATGAAAAGAACAAAGAATCGTAAGATACGAATATATGCCGAAACAATCCGATTTAATCCGATTAGCCCTTTAAATTTGTTGGCACACTCTTTCTCTCTCTAATTTTCGTTTCTCTCTCTGACTGTCCCTTCTGTATAGATGTTTATTCTGTGGTAATACATTAATGACATTAATTAGCTGTAACTCGCGGTATAGTTTCTTCTACATAATTAAAGTAATACCAAACTTGAATCCGTATATTTTTAAAATAAACAACTCATGTTTACAAAATAGATTTATCTTGTAAATGCCACATCCTCAAACAACTAAGAAATCAACTATGTCTAGCTTTAATTACAAACTTTTGTGAATGAAGTTACAAAACTTCCTCTTCACAAATCAAAATGGACTTGAATACTTAACTGATATTAATGTATGAACTGATCGAATGTGTGTTATATTTATTAAAAAGACACTTAAATGCACCTTCTCTGAAAATGCAAGAAGAATAATTGAATTTTTAGAACGGTAGATCTTTTGAACCAAAAATAAAATAATTCCCTTCAAGTTGATAGTCTACTTACACGGTAAATAAAAACTTTGTTGTGATTACCAAAAATGAGTTCCAGCAGCAAATTTTTTTTGTCAATATAGGACCAGCAAATATATTTGTTACAGTTACCTAGGTAAATTTGCTGGTAAAAAAGTGTTGTGGCAACAAATACAATTTTGTTATATATATAACAAAAGATATTTGTTATACGAGCAAATAAATTAAGTTACCATTAAGAAATATAAATTTGTTATGCGAAGAAATAAAATAAGTTACCATTAATAACTATGAATTTGTTTTGGAAACTAATAAATTTTTGATAGATATACAAATGCATTAATGAGGTAGTAAGGTAAAAATTAAATACATGCGTATTATAATAATTTTATTTATTTATAATTATAATCTATATACATGTAACAAATATTATATAAAAAAATAACATATGAAACAATAGTCACTTAAATTATACAGATTTATCAGTAATCGATACATACCTTCAAATTTCTTAATAAGACACTCTAATTGCCATTGTTTTAAACTATCTTTTACAAAATCATCCATTTTTATTGACGGGCACAAAAAACAAGCACTTTTAAAACACAATTTTCGACTGGCTAAACTTAACAGCGCAAGCAAATGAGACACGACGTAGTATAGTATTGTATAACACGAACAGTGAATTATGCTGTATACCAGGGAATACCCTGTCTACACAAAAGTTTTAGTTACCTGTTCAAATAAGTATATGGCGGGAAGAAGAATTGGTAATCTTTACAAAATATAATGTCACAGGATACAAAAAAATAAAATTTGTCCCAGTAACAGATTAAATATCTTTAACTGTTGCAAAATGATTTTGTAATCTGAACAAAGTAACAAAATGACTGCTTAGTACTACTAATAATAATTGCTACCATGACTAATATTTTACAGTAAATAATACTTTTTATACACAACAAAAATTGTTTAGTTTTGGAAACTTAAAATACAAAGTTCTTCGTATACGCGGCAAAAAAATATTGTTGAAATAACAAAAAAATACAGCTAACTAAATTTTGTCCGGAATATCAATGTAATTTTTTACCGTGTATGATATTTGTGGGGAAAATGTTTCATTTTTGGTTTGAAAATATTAGTTCTCTATTTTATCAAAAACTTTGACTATCAATCTAATTGAACATGGACCAAACGTAGATATAAACCGAGATTCTTGCATTTTCATCTATCAAATAATTTACGTAACGTATTATTATGTACCATGTCAACGAAAGCCTTAATCTTACTGCTACTCTTGTATTTCTGTGCAATATTGACAGTGTCAATCAAAAATCTTGTAAAGCACAGAATACAATTGTTATGTTGATGTAACTATGCGTAAATTTGTAAGTGTATATAATATACAATACACATGCCATATTTTTCTATATAAATACTTAACTGTAGTTGCAGTGTATAATATAAGAAGCACAAAATATTAGAAGGCTTTTTACGTCCATCTGTGGCTAAGCCTGAAGCTTCAACGCTACACTAAGACATACCAACGAAATAATAAAATATTGAACTACGAACGTAAGTTTTCGGAACACTCATTATATTTAATAATATAAAGCTAGTGGCCCGTTTTTTATACAACGAAGATTAATTCTGACTAACCCCATGTGTCTTTGGCGAGTTTTAATAGTTATTTATGTATTAAGAGCGTAAGGAGGCTTTTATGGCCTGCGGCGGGAATTTGGGCCCGAGACGTTAGCCGAGGGATAAAAACACGTCAAAGGCCGTAAAAGCAAGTTACGCTCGTGGTACATACAAAACTTTATGCACGGACGAAAATTTTCAAATTATGAGTGTTGTATCGAAAAGAATTTGTCCTCGAACATCCAGTATCTAGTGTTGAGAACAACAGTTTATTTATATTATTGTTTATTAGTTATGTCATTTGAGTTTTATTTTGTGTATCTCCGTGCTTTCCATATAAATATAACAAAATTAATTTTCATTTTTCTTTAAAGAATATAAACATTTTCGATTGACAGCAATGTATTTGCCAGTTCCATTTAAAATGAAACATAGGGAACGAATCTGACAGAAGTGTTATATTTAAATATTGTAAGAAATTTAGCGGAGTCAGAAAACCACTCGAGAACACTAAACATATTTCGGACACAAGGTGCACACAGTATTTTTTCTACATCTAAATTTAATTTTTAAAAAACAGGTATAATTATTTGAACAAAATTAACCTCTAATGACATCTTGTCAATATGACAGATAACCGTTGAATTTTCCTATAAGTTATGATTTGACATTTGATTGACAGCAATGTATTTGTCTGTCTCATTTAAAATGACACATGGGGAAAGAATTTGACAGAAGTATTATATTTTAATATTGTAAGAAATTTAGCCACGGTCTGGTCGCCAACTATTTCGAATTTTATATGGCACAAAAGTGACCCCTGTGGTGCACTCTCCACGCCAGCAATGAGTGCCCGTGAGGTGGCGCCTGGTAAGCGTCCACACGGTACAAATATGTCATCATCATTACCGATATCTGCGATAAAGCAGATTGTGGCACACTCAGAAATGGGTAATATGCCGTGATGATATATTTATATATATTTATGAGAAATTTAGCCGAGTCAGAAAACCACTCGGGCACAAGGTGCACATTATATTTTTTCTACAACTAATTTTAATTTAGAATGTAGGTATAATTATTTAAACAAAATTAACCTCTATTGACGTCTTATCAAATGTCAAATTCGTTCCCTGTGTTTCATTTTAAATGGAACGGGCAAATACATTGCTGTCAATCAAATGTCAAGTCGTAATCATGGATATGACAAACCCAATGTTTCACATTAAAAAATACTCACGGTAGATGAAAACGGTTCACCAGCTCTTTATTAAATGAGTATTAAAGTTTAGGTTATGTTAATTTTTGTAGTAATAAGCAGAAGATATGTACTTTCCTTAAACAACAGTATCGCTCATTCAATTATTTCCGAAAACTTACGTGACACTCATGCTAGTTTGACCGGTTTTTATTTTCAACAAATTATATTACAAAACAAATGGTAAAAATATCTACAAATTTCTTTCGACTGTTTTAAAATTAAATTTTAAACATGCAAAAGCTGTTCTACAAGTAAAACACTTAATTGCATTCTTGTCAAAGACAAAACTCAAAAATTGATTATATTCTGAATTGTAAAGACGTCTTGAAACTTGATATTTATTGTTGGTATGTCTTGAGTCCAATATATTTGATAATGTACATAAATGACTGTTTACACTGTACCACGCTATAACACTACTTGTTTTTATATGGATGTATGGTTGATATTTTTACAACAATGTGATTTTATACGCTGTGACTCCGCGGAACAAAACAAGTCTTTACATGTTTGATGTCTTTCACCTTGCGACATATCTTAGCCTCAAACTAACCCAGATTTCCGGACCAAACCTTCATGTTTCTGACATCTTTTTGCTCACGACATTGTAACTAACATTAAAATACCGATAGATTATAAATTAACATTTAAAATAGAAATTCAGATGGACTTTCCAAATTTATTATTAACAAGAACTGATATTTTCACGGGGCCTAAGGAAGCTAGGATATTATATATTTTCTTTGAATGTTTGAGTAATGTTTTAATTACTAAATCAAAGAATGATATCAGTTATTACAAATCCAAAGTTTCGGCACGATGAACCAATGGGGTATGTGACCATAATCGAATTCCAATATATGTCATAGTATACCAATAATCAGTGAACATGGGCATATGTCATTACCATAGTTACATTTAAAATGATTGACAGCAATGCATTATCGCGTTTTTTTTTTTAAACTGGACATAGCACGTGACATTTAGTATATCTGTCAATGTCATCAAATTGTCATATTTCAAAATGTATACAGTTAAAGAAAAGTTCAAATTGTAAATTGGAGTAATTATAACGAGTCTACAACAAGTTTCTCACTTATGTGCATTAACTTTTAATAAGCGACCCAATCCAACTACTATAAGAAAAATTTACAATGACTACAGAATTAAAGGATACGTCAATAAACAGCACAATAAGAAAATCAGACCAATTACTGTAGTTAATAGAAAGAAACAAGAAATTGTGCAATTAATTGAAAGTGACAACACCCTGTCAACAATTTTTTTTCTGAAATTAAGAATACTAGTATACAAAGTTTTAAGACAAGAACATTTTAAGAGTTTTAAATATCAAAATCACCAAGAGTTATTACACAACGATATAGAACGAAGAAATATCTTTTGCGAAGATATGATGAACAAAATTAATAGTGGGGAAATATTACTGGATCGAATTTTATTTACGGGTGAAGCGACATTTTATATTAATCGGGAAGTAAATTCACAAAATTGCAGTTATTGGAGTCGTCAAAATTTTCACTTATATCTGCACCAGGTATTCCCCCAACACTGGATAGGACGTGGTGGAGAAGTAGAGTGGCCTGCAATGCCACCAGATCTTGCACCAAACGATTTTTTTTCTTTGGGGCCATTTAAAAAATTGTATTTACAATGGTGACAAAATAAATATTGATCAATTAAAAAATAGGGATAAAATATAATTTGTATTAATTATTTCTTGCCGTAGGCTTATGTCAGAGTATGGAATTATACCATACAATTTGAACTTTTTCTTCAACTGTATACATTTTGAAATATGACAATTTGATGACATTGACAGATATACTAAATGTCACGTCCTATGTCCAGTTTAAAAAAAAAAACGCGGTAATACATTGCTGTCAATCATTTTAAATGTAACTATGGTAATGACATACGCCCATGTTCACTGATAAAAAAAACTCTCGGTATAAAAACAAACCTCTATAGCTTCTCATTATAATAATAAAAACTAAACATTAGCTTGTAATAATATTGCTATTAGCAATTTAATGTTTTGGAGAAGGGATCTGTGACGTCAGTAGGGTAGAATGGTAGAAGAAGACAGTTAGACTGAGATAGATATGTTGTGATAGGTTATGGAATGGCTGCTGTCACTTTCGCCTACCACAATATATCTATCTCAGTCTAACTGTCTTCTTCTATCATTCTACCCTACTGACGTCACAGATCCCTTCTCCAAAGTTTTAATAATTATTTTCTCGTAAACTACGAATAATTAATCAATTTAATTTTTGCCCCCTGATTGGTCAGTATGTATACCTAATTCACAATAGCGAAAAAATTGTCCTGCTAACAGTTGTCAAATTTAATTTTGTTTTTGTAATTGTACATTTGGAAAGCCCGACTGATTATTAAAAATATAAAATGCACTACCATTCTTGAGTCCACAGTAGCTATTTATTGGTCAGCTGTTCTGTATACCTATATTATAATATAACCTATGTGAGATTTCTATATATTTGTTACTATGTTTCAGATGTATTTTATATATAAATGTAAGAAAATATTTATAAAATAATTCATCATTATTCATGTGACCAAAGTATTTTAAAAATTAGTTAATTGTGCCAATTTGTATAACGATATATTATATTTATTTATAATATTATAAGGTTTACTGTATTATAATCCAAAAAGAGATATTTAAAATTAATATTTAATATATTATAGAAAAAATATTAAATAAATTTTTACTACTATTTAAAGTTAAAACTGCATATTATAATTTAAAAAATAAAGTCAAATAATATTTAAAATAATTATTTAACAAATATCATACCGTCCTACTTGTTTTACGAAGAGAAAATAAGTTAATAAAGCCCTATATAATACAGTAAACTTAATAACAAAGTATTATACAAAATTGTATCTTAATTTAACTGTGTCCAACGCTACATATCTCTATAGCACAATGCCTATAGAAAAGGTATTGTTCTTATAAGTTACCTTCAAAGTTTCATACGAAAATTAATTGATATTTAAGGATAAATTATATTTAAAAAATTCCAGTATTAAAATTTTGATCAAATTTAAAAACTTGATTAATATTAAACTTTTCGTAAAGACCAATACCAATTATTATAAAAAAGCATACTTGTAGATTTCGAGAAATATGAGAGATACCTTCCAAAAATGGTGTGCCCCAAGGAAACATCTTAGATCCTTCCCTGATAACAGATATCTTTATTAAGAGCCTTTTCTAAATTCATCTTCAGTATTAAATTTCCCCAAAACCGTATGAAGATCCTATACAGGGTGTTCTGAAAATGGGTGAAAAGCTTCAGGTAGAACGATTCTTTGATTAATTCTGAGTCGATAATCCTAATGCATAAAATTTGTACGGCCCTTCGTAAAGCCGCACGAAGCCATCAAATTTGTAAATGTGCAACTAGCACTAAGGGATTTTTTAAAAATCTTTTACGTAATATCATTGCTCTTTACATTCTAGAAGAATTGTGTAAAATTTGATCTACGTAGCTAAACGTTTGATATCAAATCTTTAAAATTTTAACTTTTCTAAAATAGATTTTTTTAATTTGAATACGTACGACAACCATGTATAAAACAGTTTTTTGTTTGAAACAAAAATTATAAATAATTTGTCAAATTTTGACGTTTATCAGTTGATTTTTGATTTTATAATTTATTTCTTTTTGTATGGTGAATGAAACATTAGATAATTAGAATGTATATCTTTAACGAATACGCTAATATGTATTATTATTTTTATTACTACATAAAATATCGTTTACATTGAATTTTTTTAATTAATAAAGCAAAGCTGACATCTTAAGTAAATAAATTCAATTCCCAATTTGAATTTCCACTGAGTGTAGCTATCAAAATAATTTACATTTCTTTTAAGTAGCTCGTGTGGCTTTAGGAAGGGCCGTACAATTTTTTTGCATTAGGATTATCGACTCAGAATTAATCAAATAATCGTTCTACCTGAAGCTTTTCACCCATTTTCAGAACACCCTGTATATGCAATTGCTTCGCTCAAAAATATGCAGATGATTCAACTACAGCCCAAAAGGCACAGTATTGATACATCCCCTACTGTATATCTGAGGTAGAGAAGCGTAACGAAGTGAAGGTAGTGCGTAGCTAAGACTGTACTACTGAACTATGAGCGCAAATTAATAAGAATTCTAGAAAATAGTGTTTATTACGCGAAACTCCTCAGCCTCTATTTCTAGGAATTTGAGTATAAATTTTTAGTATGTTATTAACAGAAAATCAATGAACAATATGTTCAAAACGAAATTTTGAAATTTTGTAAAGGACTGATGATAAAAGCTATCAAAAATAGTTTTTCAAGTAGTCATAACTTGGATTCTGGATCAAATTCTATTAACTATATCAAACAAAAATTTATTGTGGATTATTTCATAATCAGATTTATTTAGTTTTGAAACTCCATGATAATACTTATACATTCAAATATTATCATCGGCTTCAATACTGAGAATATTCGAATTCGACAACCGAAGTGGATTCTGAAATTCCATATCTAAAATCCGATACTCATACTCATTTTCGGATCCGGATCCAAAATCCAATACTCAGATTTGGATCCAAGATCCAATTCTCAGATCCGGATCCAAAATCCGATACTCAGATCCGGATCCAAAATCCGATACTCAGATCCGGATCCAAAATCCGATACTCAGATCCGGATAGTTCAACAATCAATTGTCCGGATATCCGGATATTTTTGGATCCGAAACCGAAACTATCCGGATCCGGATCCCACCACTAATGGTTTGTAATAGTTCAATAGTCCGGGCTGAACGTTTCGCGCGAATCTCATGTTTACATCATTTTGAGGACGGCTATAGGATCGTCTTAAAAAAAAATTAATATTTGTTAAATGTACAACTGTTACAATTTCCCTCCTCTAATTTCGATTTACTAGATTTAACGAGTCTTATATTAATTTGAAAATCGACTGTTTTAAAGCAAGGTCGGTAAGATTACTCAATAGGTAAACCATGTAATAAATGTTATTGGTCGTTACAAACTTAAAAATGGTATTAATAAATTGTACTTATTTTTGTAACCCTATATTTCAGAACTGAAATTTATATATTGATTATTATGTACCAAAAAACGAATTTAACAAAAGTCTATACTATTCATTTTAAATCATGAAAATTAGAATATATTTTAATGTTACTCCCTATGGTAATGTGAAATCTATATTATCTCTATTTTATACATTGTTTTTATATACTTTTTTATATATTATATTTATATTATACCTTATATTAATATATAAAACTGTAAAATGAAATTGTGTTAGGATAAAATGTACATATTTTATGTTAGTGTTAAGTCTATACTTCACTGGATTTAAATATTACACACTAAAGTAGATTTTAAAAAAATTGCCTTTATCAACAAATAAATGCACAATTTATCAGGTATACCAACTTTATATTTTCGCTTCAAATGCTGTATAAATGCTCCCACCTATGTATTTTGCAATAAGATAAATTCAAGAAAACTGTTTTGGTTAAACAATAATTACAATATTTTATGTCTTTATATGCACCAGAACGATTTTCCTATATACGAGTAGAACCATAAATAGAACAATATTTTTAAACAACTTGCAACTTAAACTTAAATAGAACTATGAAATAAAAAATAAATTTGTACGAAACTAACTCTTCCTAAAAAATTCTTATTAATAAAAATTTTATATACTTATCAATAAATAAATAGATGACAGTCTAATTTAAAATTTAAATATAACTTGAAATAATATTATCTACTGCTCCAATATTCTTCCAATAGCACAAGAATTATGTTTCGAAAGAAATATACCGCGTGGCTAAGAAAAAACCAGGGATTGTTAACTACTGGATGGAGCGAGTGAATCTTTACCATGTACCCGGCCAGATCGACAGAGATAGTCATACATAATTCCGATTTGTTGTCTTTGTTTCCGTTACTTGTCAAATCTTTTGTTTGACAGGTTTGACAGATTTTAGATTATTTTTTATATCATCATACGTAATATAACAAGTGATATGATTATCATCGATGATATTTTCGAGTGAAACCGAGTTGCAGATTTTACTCGTCCTTCGGACTCGTAAAATGTGCTGCTTCGGTTTCACGAGCAATATCTTCGATTATTAATCATATCACGAGCTTATATTTAATGAGAGAATATAATTAATTTTTGTTAAAATTAACTGTCAATGTTGTAAAAATCCCTTAGTAACGAATGTAAATAAGATGATAATTTCTTTGTTTTTTATCATCGCTGTGATAGACATGTAACTAGGGAAATTCTGAATGTTGGTTCGAAAGTGTTGTGTTGAAAATTGTGTATCAAAGGATGTGATGAACGGTGTTGTGTCGTTTCATTAGTAAGTTATGATTAAAATTATGATTTCTTCTAAAAAAAAAATACCTTCTTTCATTGACTTATATTCTTATATGTGTTCTAATTTAGCGTTGCATTAGTTGTATTCGTCTTATTTCACGTTTCACGATCAAATATACTTAAACACAATTAATTTTTGACGTGAATTTGACAGATGTGAATATGACAGATATGAATATGTCTAAAGTGGAATTATCTATATCTTTCTCACTCACACTTCCTGTGTTCTCTCTTAATTTAGCCGGGTACACAAGAAATACATATATCGATATACACTTGCTCCATCCAGTAGGAAGTTAACAAATCCCTGGAAAAAACGAATCCTTTTTGAAACTCCATAATTTTTATTTTTATTTTCAATCTCTTGGAGACAAAGGCTTGAAAGATATTCCTACCAAATTTCAAAAATTTATATAGCAAAACAAGCGAATAGCGATTTTCTAAATTTGCCATTCAAATCTACTACTACCAAAAATTAAAAGTATTTAATTAAATGTCAATGTGAAAATAGATATTGTCAAAAATTTTATCTAAAGAAATCAAAGCTTTTCTTCTTGAATCCTTATTTTAGAAATAGATATAAATTAGATAACGGTCAATGGCAATATTCTGTATATTTCTTTATTATCTTTTCTGTTTAAAATTATATTTCACGACCAATTTTGACAACTTGT
Source organism: Ophonus ardosiacus (assembly GCA_943142095.1). NCBI lineage: Eukaryota > Metazoa > Arthropoda > Insecta > Coleoptera > Carabidae > Ophonus > Ophonus ardosiacus. Next base: position 40,079,153 of record OW964836.1, read on the forward strand.
CTTTTGAATTGAATAATAATCAGACATACGTTTCTGTGTTCATAGCTTACTCCGAATTAAGTTTTTTTTTCTGAAAACACGTAAATTTTACAATCAGCGTAAACCGAATTACTTTATTATTGAAACAAATGTAATTCTCAGTGACATTTGAAATTAGTTGCAACACTGTCATAAATTTGTTCTAAAATTTGTCCAATTATCTCGAGATTTCTTCTAATAATGGCATTGCAACGTGCTGGAAAAAATTGACATAGCAAAAAAATTGCCAACGAATTTCCAGGGAAGAAATGGCCACTTTCTAGTATAATTTGCGACGGATACAAGCTGGATACATTTCCGGAGTTATCGAATTTCAAACAGGATCCGTATGTAATAGCCACTTGGTATTTTAGTGAAAAGTTCCAAGCCAAAGCAAGCCGTGGAATGGCAAGCCATCATGGCTTATCAAAAGCAAGCCAAGAGACAATCCGGCTTGACAAAATGGAATTAGGTATATTACAGCACTTTTAAGTTAGTGTACATTAAAATTATAAATAATTAAATATTGTTACACATGAAATGTCCAAATTATGTGGTTCGCCTCTTGATAAGAAAATGAGATAAGTTGAAGCTTTAACATTGCACAATCCTATTACGATATAAGTGCAATATTATCAATATGTTACTGATTGAAATTTATGAAGCGAATTTATATTTTATATTTGACTTGTAAAAATTGCTATAATTATACTTAACCATATTGTATATGTGATAAATAAAGGAATTTACATAAGGGTGAGTTTAATTCCTCCCTTTACTCAGTATGATTCAAGGTATGATCATGGCAGATTGACGAATCTAAGTTCAAGAAAAAGCAGACCCCTAACTTCAAACGAACCAAAATAGGAACCTTTTGACGAACCCACCAGAACCGAAAACCTCAGATAATTTTTCAATAGAACCCCAGTCGGAACAGAACCGGGTATTAAAATTCGGGTTCAGGGTTTAGCTCCGGTTCAAGTTGATATTCAGTTCGAAACGCAAACGTAATCGGAATACAGCCCATCTGAGTTGCTATTCGTGAAATTGAGCTGCATTATTAATACCGGGTCGCATTTTATTTCTTTATAAAGACTGATGAGGTCCCGTGGCCGCGTGCCTGAGTGTCTGGTCGCGAACCGGGGAGAACCGAGTTCGATCCCGACAGACGCCAAATATTTCCAATTTTAAATGGCACAAAAGCGACCTCTGTGGTGCACTCTCCACGCCAGCTATGAGTGCCCGTGAGGTGACACCTGGTAAGCGCCCACACGGTAAAATATATCGTCATCATTACCGATGTCTACATGTGTTGTAGATACTGGCACACCCAGAAATGGGTAATATGCCGTGATCATATATTTATGTTATTTATTTATATTCAAAAAATATTAATTCAATTTTCATTAGGTCGAACGGAATCTGAACCCGGAACGAAACCGCAAAATTTGAATAATGCTTGAACCAAAACCGCACACGAACCCATCTCTCAAAAAACAAATTAACCTGAACCTAAACTGAACCTAGTTTTTGGCGGGTTCAATGCCCTGGCAGAAACTGTAGTTATCTCTTATGAACGGATTTAAAACATTCAAACCATGAGTTAGAAATGACAAAAAAAATTGTGAGGAGGGTTCCCCGGCTTCTAATTGTCCTTCGTGTAACATGCCAAAAGTGGGCACCTGAATTAAAATGTGGTAGGGAACGCATTGAAGATGATCCTATACTTCCATTGTTTTGACTGTTATTTTTATTTAGTTCAGCTTGAAGCACCAAAGTTTAGTACTAAAACTAAACGTAGACGATATTTGGTTCTATATTTAGATAAAACTGGAAAAACTAACTTTAGTTAAGAAAGCTACTGGATAAGTTTGTGCAAACTATGTAAAAGAAGACCTTAAAAACATTATTTTTTTATTTAGACTCCAATACCTTCCTTACTTAAAGGTGACGCAAGGTAAAAAAGAATTTTTTAACAGAAAGTTATCGAAATAATGTCACCATTAACAGAATTCATTTTGTCAAAGTCTTTGTTCCAGTCAGGTTACAAGGCATCAAACCCCAAATGCCCCATTTCTCCAAAATCTTCAAAATTTTCAAAAATCCAATTTTTATACATCTCAACGCGCTGATTCCAAATTTTGAAACCGCAGGCCGATATCTCTTTTCATTCTCGAGATATTTACATTTTAAATTTTACCCATTTTTGGGTCATAACCCTAAAATGGGTGGATATACAAGCTTGGCGACTTCACCATTCGATTCTACGGGCAAAATTACATAAGTATACAAATTTTCATAATTTTTGAACACCGCATACAATCAATAAAGCAAAATAACTGAAAATGACCAAAATCTGAAAAAATGGCAAGGGGTACCCCTTAGGATTTTTACGATTTTTAGCCATTTTCAGTTATTTTGCTTTAGAGATTGTATGCGGTGTTCAAAAATTATGAAAATTGGTATACTTATGTAATTTTGTCCGTAGAATCGAATGGTGAAGTCGCCAGGGTTGTATCTCCACCCATTTTAGGGTTATGACCCAAAAATGGGTAAAATTTGAAATGTAAATATCTCGAGAATGAAAAGAGATATCGACCTGCGGTTTCAAAATTTCAGCGCGTTGAGATGTACCTACATGTATAAAAATTGGATTTTTGAAAATTTTGAAGATTTTGTAGAAAATGCGGAATATGGGTTTTGAAGCCTTATCATCTGATTAGTGTAAAATTGTAACACGAACGTAACTATTTTCTACAAATTCCATACAGAAACTTCCTTGGAAGATTCTATAAATACAATAATACAGTTGACTGACATCTGTCAATTAAAATTATTGGAATATATCAGTTGTTTTCATGATTATAGCAAAGCTGGCTGATTTATGAAAGTTAATCTCTTTATAATTCTTTAACTCTATATCTGAATATTAATATATTAATATAACTGGATCGTACGTAAAAAATATCATACTTTATGAATATGTCCGTGTCAATAAAAGACCTGTAACTCCTACAATCCCATTTTTATTCTAAATACAAGACCCCGGATGGTACGACTAACTTCGCCCAACTTCTCAAAACGCATAAAACCTAAACAATCTGCGGGAAGCGATCTCTGTGCTCTCTCGGATAATACTATCCTTTTCTCTCTCCCACCAGTTAACCCAGCAGGCGGACTATGAGTTAATACCCAAAGAGAGGAGAGGAGAGAAGGGCAGTGGTATTTGGACCAGAGCGGACTTGTTTACTAACGCGGTGAGGTTGTTTTGGTTTGAGAAACAAGATTCATTGCTCGCGTTTAGCTGGATTAGTGCTAGACTGTAGTTCACGTCACCAAAAATCGAGGGACGCTCATAAAAAGCTTAACAAAGAATCCTAAAACTTATGCCCATCATAAATAATAAGACTGAGTACTGTCACTGTTTTGCGCACAAAACTAAAGCAACCTATTCCATTCCAGTTTTATAGTATAGGGTCGGTTAAGCTATTTATGACCCTCCGACGATTTTTGATGACGAGACCTATACCAAATTAGTTGAACGATTTACTGGAATCTAGAAGAAATAAGCAAGCGAGAAATTTTCCAATAAGACATCTATACAGTGTCCCACACTCTATCTTCAGTATGGCAGAGATAGCCAATGTTATTCTTATGGAGGTTTTCTATACCATGTTGCCAATTTTTCAATGTAATGTAATATTGAAACATTCATTAATTTTCATTGCTATACCAAAATTAGTTAACATTGTACAATTTAAGTTTTATGAGGGTCTCTTATTTACCCAAAGGCTTTTTGTATACACCCAATATTTGTCTAAATAGTTTTATATACAGGGCTATTTGTACCTGTAATAAGTAATATTTCAATACAATATTTTAAAACCGCCCAGCATACTAATCTTAATTAAATGCATTAGAAATTAGAATTTTAAAATATTATAAATTCATATTGGAGATTACAAAGAAAGAATAAAGACTTATGAACTATGTAAAATATATGCAGTATTTCTATCAAACTTAAATATTAGTAAATTATCAAATAAGAAGATATAAATTAAATGAAAAATATGTATTATTAAACTGACCAGTGTGTTATTCAATTTCATTTTTTTCTTCGCACCTATGCTATTTTACATCTGTATTTTGTACTCGTATATGTATCAATTTTATATCTTTTCGTAGAATGGAAATATGTAACATAGAGAATTTATATTGTTGACGACGATTGTAAAATGTCCAATTAAGTACAAAAATGTTTTATATTATTTACTTTAAATTGACTAGAGTTTATATGTTAATTCATTTCATTTACCTACGCTTGTTATAATTTTATATCCTACTTATATTTTGTATTTGTATTATTTTATAATTTTTGTAAATTATTGAACTGACCAGTTCATTATTTAATTTAATTTGTTTTCTTTTCACCCACCTGTTTAGATACACTGAAAGTACACCAGTCATAAATACATTCAATGAAGTACCCAAAATATTTCATCTCTTTTTGGGCATCTATTTTGCTCTTTCTATCTTGCAGATTTACAGCAGGTAAATATGGCAACATGGTACTCCATAAGACCCTATACTGAACGTAGAGTGTGGGACACTGTATAGTGAAATGGTAAGGAGCTGCACGCGTCACCTTTGGTATTATTTTGTTGTGTTTAAATATGTTATAATTCCGAGGTTAAGTATTCGATGTATGGAACACAATAACACATTGTTAAAACACGAAGAAGTACATCCTCTAACAGTTTAAGTAATAATATTAGATTCCTTTGACAATAAAGTTTTTGAGTTTTTACTACTAGCAGGCAACATTGTCAATTAAAAGCCATGTGATATTTTACTTTAATCCCGCCTGAACGCGAGTAATTGCCCTGAAAATACGGTATTTTCATTAGGAATGACGATGGGTACCCGGGTACTCGGAACCTACCCGATAATAATGTACCCTGGTGTAAAATTTCTTACCCGATTACCCGAAATATACCCGCTGCCCGTTAATTACCCGATACTCTTTAATTACCCGAACAGTTTTCAGCTGCCGGAAAGATTGTATCTAAAAGAAGAGTTTTTATTATCATACCATAGGTAATTAATATAATTTATGTTAAGTATTTTATAGAAATACAGTATATTATTTATTTGTATTACTTTTATTTAATAAATATATATAAACAATAATTATGAATTTTATTAAAAAGTAAACTGCTAAGATAAGGGTAACTGGTAATTAACAAATTAACGAATTTTGTATTATGTACTTAAAGGATAACGAGTAATTAAAGGGTATCGGGTAATTAACGGGTAAAGGGTACTATCCGAGTAGTTGTTTCGGGTACTCGGGGATCAAAATTATCGGAATTCGTCATTCCTAATTTTCATTTTTCGTAATTCAGATATCAATAAGCTTAAGTCTTGTGGGTCAATCAGGCTTCAGTTTTAAAGCTTATAGCCTGAAGGTACACCGGGCTTGAGTTCTATAGCTTTAAGATTCATCAAAACTTAACTCTATAACATTAAGAATAATCGGGCTTGAGTTTTATGAACTGTACTCTTAGCAATGCTAGGCAATCGGGAATTTGGGCTGTATATGTGGTTGAGTTCTATAGTTTTAAGATTCATCAAAACTTAACTCTAAAGTATTAAGGATAATCGGGCTTGAGTTTTATGGACTGTACCCTTAGCAATGCTAAGCAAACGGGAAATTGGGCTGTAGATGGGCTTGAGTTTATAAAAATGACTGATCCGTTGGTCTGAGTTGTCTACATAACATTTTTACAATGCTGTTAATTTTGTAGGAGTTTTAGGTTTTAGGCTATAATAGCAATGTTGACTAATCAGGATTTTAGGTTATTGTTGGACTAGAGTTCTCTTTACCATGTAGGACTGCCTTAAATTCTGTGGGCTTAGTTGTTTAATTTAATTAATGCTGTCAAGAATCGAAACATTTAGAACCAGGTGCCCAGTACCCGGTAATGAGACCGATCTTCGGTTCCGGTTGTGGGTAAAGGAACCGATCTTCGGTTCTGAAATCTGGCAATCGAAAAAAGTGTTCTTAAGATAATTGTATTATATCAGCTTATCACAATATCTCATACCAATTTTCCCATTACCATTTTTCTTTGTTTCGTCTTATTTCATTAATTAAAAAACTTAACTTTCAAAATATTGAACTTGGTATTCATAACCATAACATATTGATTCATAATACGTAAAATATTCAAAGATCTGAAAAGTTTCCAAGATCGATATTCCAGTTTCATAATTGAAATTCACCCTGTTTCGGCCCCAAAAAGGATAATATATTAATTTCGGTTTTAGAATCGAACCCGATAAAATCTGGGCTCGGTTCAGGTTCTGATTTATTTCTTGAAAGATGGGTTCGTGTTCGGTTTTGAATCAAGCATTAATAAAATTTATGGTTTCGTTCCGGATTCAGGTTCGGTTCGACCTATTAGAAATTTAATTAATATTTTTTGAATAACAATCTTTGTAAACAAATAATTTAAAATGCAAGCCGGAATTAATAATGCAACAATTTCACGAACAGTCAACACAGGCAGCAACGCAGATCGGCTGATTAAACCTTGAATTTCGAACTGAAAATGAACCTGAACCGGAGTTGAACCCTAAACCCGAATTTTAATACCCGGTTCGAGTCCAACTCAGGTTCTATAGCTTGCGGACACTCATGTGACGAAGCGAATTAGCCAATCAGAACTTGGGGAGAAACTGTCACATCGAAGATCAGAGTGCTGGACTGCTTTCCAAATTCAAGAGTACCGTAATTTAAGAGTGTAGTGTGTTTTGGAAGAATGAGTTTTGTTGGAGTAAAAAATTGATATTAAATTTTAAAAAATTAACAAAACTACTTATAATTACAACATTAATGTCAAGCCCCCTCTGAGAGTAAGGTTATTAGTTTTGGAACGATTTTGAGTAATTTCGTACTCTGTAGTAGTTTTGGAACGCAACTCTGAAGTTTGTTGTGGTAGCGTGTTCAGAGGTTATGAGTTTTGTTTTCATAGTTTGGCAATTTTCATATTAAAGTTTTTAGTACGTATTGAGTTATTTTATATTTTTTTGCCAAACTATGAAAACAAAACGCATAATACGCTATAAACCAAAACAAACTTCAAATCTCCGCCTTTCAATCTGACAGTTTCTCCCCAAGTTCGGATTGGCTAATTCGCTTCGTCACGTGAATGTCCGCAAGCTATTGAAAAATATATCTGAATTTCGGTTGGGGATTTGGGTTTGCTAAAATGTTACGGTTTGATTCCGGTTTTGGTTCGATGTCCTGCCGAAAACCGAGTAGTTTCGATTTTAGAACGAGTGAAAACCGGATAGTTTTAGTTCTAGAAATGAGAATTGGTAGGGTAGGAACCGAAAACCGGTTAATTACACTTTCAAATAACCGGGAAATCGAACCGAATTGAAACAGGTTTTCATCGGGAAATCGGGATTGAGTTCTATTTACAAAAACGAATAATTCTTGGGACTGGTTTAAGATTTTTTGTATATTTTTGGGCAAATATAAGCACAAAAGTCGTACAATCACGTTCATAAACCCAACCCAATCCCGATCCAGTCCCGAGGCGTTCCGATTCCCTCCGACGTCCTCGGTTGCACGCGGCCATGTTCCAACACTCAGTACGAAGCGTTCGTTTGTCGCGATAACTAAACCCGCACTCTAGATTTTCTTTGTTCCAAAACTAATAACTCATTAAATTAAGACTAATCGACGAGGTACCGTCGCACCGCGATCAAAAGTGTCCCGGTATGTGATGTGAAGTGTTGTGAATAAGTTCTATTAAGGATTATACCGCATTTGTAAGGATATTGGATTCTAGAAGGTAAGATGTAAACAGAGAGACAGATTGAATATAAATTTGAGCATTTTTTATAAACAGAATTTAATTATTTTTGTATAAATTAATAAAAAACCAATATAAATAATGCCTAGAATTTATCAAGCCGTGTTATTAAAACCAGAAGTTTTTTACAATTATTAGCCACCCTGTATATATTTATGGATAAAATTATACATACAAATTTGCACAACAATATTCTGGATATTTTGGTACCAAGATTATTAACGTCACACTTTTGGTACCAAAGTAAATTTAATTTAAAGACGCAATGTAAAGGAACACAGTTGTCCGACGTAACTATTAGACCTACCAATACATTGTCTTTAAGTTAAGATTACTAGGTACCTAAAAACGTAAATTAAACAAATCTACCACCAAAATATTCGGAATTTTATAGTCTAAATCTTTATACATAAAAAATCCCATAAAAATTACGGGGCCGATGATATATAGAAAAAAACTAATGCCCAGTTGCAGTAACGTTTATTAATTCCTTGTTCAGCTAGCCAGTTAGCGGACTTTCAAAATGAACAAATTCTAATTAGTTTCCTAATCATTGTTGTCAAAAAATAGCGTTGCATTTGTTTCCCCTGATGAACCGTTGGTATAGGGGCTGTACACGTAGGCGATATCTTGAGAGTATAGTTTTTCATTGAGCGTTTGTTTCTTCCCAAAAAAATTTAACTGAAAAATTCTTCAAATGAAAGTTGTAGAATACAAAATTCTGCTTATACCAATGAACAAATATTATAATTTATTCATGACATGGATTTGACACCTGTGCTATTTGACAAGTTCAACAATTTTTTCATTTTTGTAATTTGAGTTTTTGCTATTTGACAGCTTCTACGATTTGACAGTTTTTGTTTACTATTTGACAGTTATTTGCGATTTCATCTACAATTTGAAAAGTATTATAATTGACAGCTTCTCTTTGCCAGATTTTGCAGTTTAACTGCTTTTTCTGACAGCTTAAATTTAACAGCTTTTACTATTTGACAGTTTTTACAATTTGACCGATTGTACCTAATAATAAGTATGTACGAATAAATGACAATATATGTTCCGTAAGTTTTGAACCTGGGGGAACCGGGTTCGATCCCGACAGACGCCAAATATTTCCAATTTTAAATGACACAAAAGTGACCCCTGTGGTGCACTCTCCATGCCAGCTATGACTGCCCGTGAGGTGACGCCTGGTAAGCGCCCACACGGTAAAATATATCGCCATCATTACCGATGTCTACATGTGTTGTAGATACTGGCACACCCAGAAATGGGTAATATGCCGTGATGATATATTTATTTATTTTATTTAAGTTTTGGCCCAAATTTCAACTTTTTTTTTTGTAAAAAAATCATTTACTTAAAGTTATGTAATATTAAATAACTAACTGTTTCATAAGCACCAAAATTATGAACTTAAATTAAATAAAAAGAACTGTTTTTTCACAAGAAGCAATTTTTTACGGACACCTAGCGTTAGAGTTTGGGCGACATTTACATGGATTTCTGGGACTTTTTTTGTATATTCTGCGTGGAAGTTCCTCCTTATCCTGGGCTTCTCATTGTCCATCGTAAACTTTTCGAAATAAAGCCCAAAGATCTGCTATGGGACGAGCCTGGGGAAGATTAGAGGAATTGTCTTTGGTGGTACGTTGTGGTCTAATAGCCAATTTTGGGTTTGTCTTGTATAAAATCGTCCCCAACGAATTCTTCTTCAAAACAATTAATAAATTTTGTTAGATGCACCTTTGACTATCCAGAGCTTCAATTCATTCGGCCCTCTTAAGGCCTGGATACACCCATTGTGGAAATAATGCTTCATACCAATATCTTATCTGCTAATTTGGATTTTTATTTATATCTGATTTTATTAGAGACCTTGTGGAAGAACACAACTCTCTTTATTTAATATAAGTTTATATTTTCGTTGCTTTATAAAACAGTTTATTATTAAATATTACAAAACTTTAAGTAAATGCATTTTTGCAAAAATATATTGACATTTGTGCTAATCGGACACCGTTATTTCAAATATGGTTAGGTTCATTTCATTACTTTGTTCATACTACTTCAAAGTTATTTGTACTGAAAATCAACTTTAACAGAAAATTACGCATCTTTGTAACATAATTCTGTAGAATTGAAACGTTATAAAAAAAATTGTAAAACTATACTTTTCAAATTGGTATGTGATAAATTCATTTGACAAAATCATAAATACGACAATATTACACAATTTGTATATTTCCAACTCTAGTATTTTCAATGTAAACAAACGTATTCTCGCATTCTCCGATGGATTTTACGCCTACCTCAATGAAACTTGGGAATTGAATGGAAGTGCGCTGTTTGTAAGAAGACTACGGCTCAGAAATATTATCAAACTTTTACTTCCTCTAACTGATATAAAGAAAACGTACATAACAAAATAATTTTATCCGTTATGAAGATAAAGTTTTTATAACTCGATTTATTCATTTAAGTTTGAAATAAATAACCAATGCATTGTAACATCTTGAAAATTATAAAATTTTAGTTAGTCCTGCATTAACCAGTCGGTAAGACAGTGTTCCAGAAAATGGGGTTTACTGGATAATAAGTAAAGTCAAGTAAAAAAAATTCCGGGTATTATAAAGTAGTGTTAGAAAAACAAAATTAAGTATTTCGAAGAAGGTCCATTCGCACTGTAACTGGATATTTCGACAGGTAAACAACAAAATTGTAATCTTTTCTAAGAAATAGATTTACAGCCTTATGCTAGAACATCCAATGTTATACCCCAGCATGAAATTTCAAACTCAAGAAATAAAGATATATGTTGCAAGTTTCATTTATCAGGAAATAATGAATTGTATTACAATTAAGATTAAAAATATATATGTAACAACTACGCAAAAATAGCTTTCATTTTGCTTTTTAAAATTGGATATTTATGTAGGTTAGGCATAAAATGAAATCATACACTCGCGAGAATGTTCATAAAAGCTAATATTAATGGGATCTACATTTTTATTTTGGAAATCAGTAGTTTATTATTTTTTTTATTAAAACTTATCTAGTGTTCTGATTTGGAGTAAACAAGGACTACGTGGTTTCATACACATATACAAACATCAATAACCATATGGATTTTATAAAACGACAGACAACTTACGGCCCCATATTGCCACATGTTTTACATCTAGCGAAAACATATTTATAACTACAAAACATTATGCCGAATGCCGAGTATTCGCTAGACATAATTCCTAAAAATCGGCTCTATCCCAATATTCGCTAGTCCTAAAACAGTATATTCCTTTAGTATACACCTAGCGAATACTCGGCTATAACCGATTCTTATAGTATTAGGACTAGGATATTTTGTTTCAAAAAGCCAAATTTCAACGTTTAATAATTTTTTACACAAAAACTATGCATCCTACAGAAAATTAATCGAGATAACAATTTCCTACAACTTGAAACAAATTTCATGAAAATCCCTTGAACCGTTTAGGCTGTAGCTTTATTTAAAGTTTTACCGATGATCGAGATGAAACTATAGATAAATCCGCAACCTGTTTAATATACAGACTAGCGAAAACTCGGCTACATTCAACTGATTAATAAAAACTATTTTTTAAGATTCTTAACTTTTTATTTATAACCGTTTAGAGTGGTTCCACACAACTTGGCATGAAGGACTAAATCTTATTCTCGGAATTAGGAGAAAATTGTGATTTAAACGAATGATAATTAAGATTAGTCTAGACTTTTTACCAAAACATTTGTAAAAACTGAATGTTTTTATTTATCTCATTTCCAGGTAATATATTACGTGCGTTTCTAATTTTGTAGTAGCATAGATTTAGAACAATATGACGGATTAAATTTTGACTTTCTAAATACTGGCAACATAATATAGAGCTGGCCCGATTTCTTCTAGTCGAAGAAAATTAGTTCTGACCTGCCTCATGAGTTTTGGAAAATTCCTACTCCTTAATTGTTTTCATTTTGGGGCTCCTATTGTCGTATTCCTTTCTTGGAACTGACGCCCAAAAAGTTTCAACGTAAAATTTAAAGTGAAAGCAAAGTTTTGGGATAAAGTTCGTCGAATAAAATTACCTGCCGAAGTTACATGATTTCATCAATAGGGCACTATATCATAGTCAAATTTTAACTATCTTAAATAACAAGACGAAAATATACATAAATTAATGAGTATTAGCGAAAAACATTTGTTTAAATATTGATTAGATCGCAAACTATAAACGATTTAAGTTGATTACTAACTGGGTATGACGCGTTAGGTCCTAAAAATTTGATTGGTCGCCTAATTTTAAAAATGAGATTAGCGCGTTTGCTGCGGTCACCTTTAAAAGATTATAAACTGTCACGTTGATGTACAACCTAACAAAAAATTTGATGTGGCCAACACAAAACCTCCCGCTATTTAATTTTTATTAATTTAAATACATACCTCCCTACGTATTTAGAAATACTTCAAACTATATTATGTTCTATTGCATATAACTATTGCTTTATTTACGATTTTCTTTATTATTTAATATGTCACTATTATTAATTTGAAGTGATTACTATTTTGACAATGACGTTTACCTGTCAGTTACATTCATTTGAAAAATAAATTGTGTAACAAAGGAATTTTGTTTATCTTAGGCTTCGGGATTAAAAAAGAAAAATGATTTTTAAATCTGTAAAATATATAGAAAAAGTATTAATGTATACCTGTGCAAAATTCAATAATCTATAATTTTCCAATGACGTTAAATGCGAAAAAATGGCATTTAATGGTATTTTTTGAAGAAAAACCATTATGAGCTTCTAGTAAAGTGCCATTTCCGTTTATCCGATTTACACCAAAATCTAATGGCTTCTATTCCTATTAGAACAGAGAAATACAAGGTTTCAGAAATTTGTACACATACACACACACACACACACCCACACACACACACACACACACACACACACATACATACATACACACACACACACACACACACATACATACATACACACATCATCGTGAAAATGTTAAAATTGGATTCTAGGGACCTTAAAACGTGGTCATTTACTAAAATCGCGATATGTGATTTTTAGCACGATCCCTATACCCCCCTTACAATTTTGTTTATGATGAATTTGTTTAATTATAATATGTAGTAATATTAACAATAATAATGTATTTATTATTAAATCAATTTGTAATATTATTTAAATTAATAATAATGTCAGAAACTTGAAACATTCAAACTTCAAAACAAACACTAACGCTATCCGCCATCATACTTGTGTCATAATATTGTAAAACTGTTTCAATGTTCTATAATTTATTATGAAAAAAATGCTTATTATTTATGTTATTTAAACTTAATAATAAAATAAAACCGGAACCAAACCGTAACATTTTAGCGAACCGAACCTCAGATAATTTTTCAACAAACCCCAGACAGAAGCAAACTCGGTATTAAAATTCGGATTCATTTTCAGTTCGAAACGCAAGCGTATCGTAATACAGCCGATCTGCGTTGCTGCCTTCGTGAAATTATGTTATATTATTAATTCATTCTCGCGTTTTAAATTATTTCTTTATAAAGATTGTTATTCAAAAAACATTAACTCAATTTTCATTAGGTCGAACCGAACTTGAACCCGGAACAAAACTGCAAATTTTATTAATGCTTGAACCAAAACCTCACACGAACCCATCTCTCAAAAAAACAAATTAACCTGAACCTAAACCGAAAACAGTTTTTGGCGGGTTCAATGCCCTATTTAGAACTAATCGTATAGAAGAAAACGGGCCACTAGCTCTATATTAAACATGAATGTTAAAGCAGATTCAATATTACCTTAAACCACAGTATCGTCCGTTCAAATATTTTCGACAACCTATGTGACATGTTATTTTAGTTACAAGATTTGGTCAGATAAATATTAATAACTCTGAACATGACAGTGTACTCGTCTGACTAACAGAAGACATGTGGAGAATTATTTGATTTCAAAGGCATTTGATAGCTCAGTTGAGAGTATTCTGGATTTAAATCCAAGTAAAGAGTAAAGTTTTGGCCCATGTATAACCCGCAGTAAAACTAATTATTATGTAAATGAACCCACTAAAACAACTTCAAAAACATGTATTTTTCGCGATCCTGTTATTAAGCACTGTCTTGTTGCTCGTGTTGTTGCAATTTGGCGATTTTATCTAACCATTCCTGGTGGACTACGTCGATGGAAGGGGAGCTTTTCTTCATTATTTCTTTGCTCGTCGTAAGAGTAAGTTTTATAACTGGTCCCAAGCGCCGGTATGAATTTAAATTTCATGTTTTTCAATACAGCAGTCATTAAAGAATTCTTACTTTGCGAAGACCTTAATAGGAGATGCAATCGGGTCAGTTTAATTGGTCTGTTTATATTATTATCTGATATGATTATAATTGTTGATGGCAGGATCCATTCTTTTTCTTTGTAAGGTGGTTTTATTTTTTAACCGTAGAGTAGTTTTTATATAACGCTACAACAGCGCCTCACTTCACAGTCTTCACACGATTTAGGGGTTCTTTTTCGGCTTCATTATCACGTCAATCTGTTGTTTTATTATTAACAACAATATATTTTTAAAGAATTTACAAAAGTTATTAAAAATTTTGTTAAATACGAGGTGTGGCAGTTTTAAGTACCTAAATTAAAAGAAATAAATAGGTACTTTCTCCATTACATCTTTCAATTCAATGGTGTTACCTCCTTAACTGACGATTAACAGACACTTTAACCAGCCCCTAAGAGAACAACTGCCGTACTATTTTACAGAATGCTTTAATTTTTATAAAATACGAGGTGTAGCAATTAAATAACGAGATTATTTTTTTTCGGCTTCCTTGTAAATTTGGCAACATTGCAGGCTATGTCATATTAATTTGTCATCTTTCCTCCATCCACTGTTAAAATTTCAAAATAATTAGGCAAACCGTTTGGCAGTAGCCTTTGATTGAAGTTAACTACTTTTTCGTACTCCGCCGGAATTATGTTGGTATCAATATGAAATTCTGTGTGAAACTTAAAAAATCCTCTACAGAAATGTACGAATTGTTGAAGAATGTTTATGGTGATGAGGGTCTATCTAGTATTCAAGTTTTCGAGCAGTTTAGAAGATTTAAAGAAGGAAGAAAAGAGATCGGAGACGATTAGCGCCTCGGCCGTGCACTGGCATTGTTTTTTTCGAAATGCGAGTGATTGTTCACATGGATTGGGTGCCTGAGGGGCATTTCGTTAACCAAGCATATTACATGAAGGTTTTGATAACCCTTCATGCACGGATGAGAAGAAAAAGGGCTGAAATGTGATGGATTCTCCATGAAGACAACGCCCTGTCCGGCAAGACATTTTTAACGAAATACATAATCACCGTGTTGGTACATCCACCGTACTCACTTTTATTCCCAAATTGTAATTCTGTGTTAAAAGGTACCAAATTCGGGGTCGAGATGTAGTTATAGAAAAGCAGCAGAGCTTATAAACAACCTAACAAAAAAGTCCTGCAGGCATTGCTTCCAACAATGGAATATTCGCATCGGGCGGTGTACTTTGCGTAATTTTATACATTGTCAATGTTTTAAGATCAATCTTGTTATTTAATTGCCACACCTTGTAAGTACCGGGAAATACATTTTAAAAAGCCCGCGCAAGATTCTTCATTTACTGGCTGAATTACTCGATCCACAAATTATGGATCCGGTAGATGGATGTGGTGTGATATGGTACAATTTTCGAACACGGTAACTATTAACCACTTGTGTTTTTGAACGCAGTCAATAGGTGAGATATCTACCGGTAGAATTTTTTTAAATGCCTATTGACTGCTTCCTTTGACTATAGTGGTGATGTCCTGTTGTCCACTAAGTATTTCTTCAATAAGGACAAATATCATTAAACATACATACATACAATCACGCGTTTCCCACTTAGTGGGTTAGCAAAAATCCGAAAATAATAAGAAAAGGGATGAAAGTAAGAGCTCCACTGAATCACTTAACTCTTTAAAAACATTCTTCTTCCGCATTGTCCAAAATCATCATAACATTCATACAAAGAACATTAATGTGACCGATTTTCGGTAGCGAATAACCGCATCCGGACCACAATAATAGTTACACAAAAATCATCTTTCGCTACACATTCCTATCCATGCACACTTCTTTCACCTCAGCCACATTCATAAACGTATTCATACATAATAACATATTAAAATGACCGATTTCCGGTATCGAATAACCGCATCCGGACCACAATAATAGTTACACAAAAATCATCTTTCGCTACTCATTCCTGTACAAACATACTTCGTTCTTCGCGTCCACATAAAAGTTCAGCTGTCTCTCCATTCTCATAAAACATTCTTACTAACCATACATCTTCACACCACAATAATTACGAAACAATCATCCTTCGCCATATACATTCCTATCCAGGCAAACTTCTTTCGCCTCAGCCACATTCATAATCGTATTCATACATGCTCTTCTTCTCTTTCCACTCGGAAACTTACGCTCCTTCAAAACACTACCAATCATATCCATCCACTTACACACTGGACGGCCACAATATTATGTATCTGAACGAGAATGTTTAGAATATGTAGTGTAGTAAATAAACAGCTCATGTAATTTAGAACACAAATATTTACTACCTTCGTTTAAATTTGTAAAACTATACCAACATCACTAAACTTTTATTAATAAGACATTTTATTACGTATTTCTTTTTCATTTTAAAAATAATAAATGTTACATATTTTTATGATGCTTTAAGTTTAAAAACACAAGTGAATAAAGTTGCAACTTTAATAAGTTGAAGAAATTCTACAAAGCTTTAAAGAGAAACTTTGTATGGGTTTTGAAGCGAACAATAAAACTTTGATACTTTTGCTTTAAAAAGGTTGCGTTGTACTTTAATAAAATATCAAATACTTCAATACTTTAAAACTTTTATACTGAATCTGAAATAAAAAGTATTTTATTCACTGTTCTCTTAATCAATTTCATATGATTTTGTCGTTCCTAAAAGACTTAACCATAACACTATGTAAATACATATCATGAACTTTTAACAAAAATGATCACAATATTTCTTTGTCATTTTGTAACTTGTTTTATGCAAATTAAATTGAAGTATATATGTACAAATGTTGCGTTTCAGTGTGCTAATAAAATACAGTGTCCTTTAAATGTCAATCGAATTGTAATATGCATAACTACATAGTTGCACTTTTAAAGTATTTTGCATAATATATGTAGATAACAGTATTCACAAAAATACAGCTATTATTTTTAATGGCCATACAAAAATACTGGAAATTCTAAACGGGGCCTTTGGGTATTTTGGAAGATGGCAAACAAGTGAATTTGTCAGTAGAACATATCCTACCGGAAGGAATAAGTATGATAAAGCTTTAGTGTTCCTGAAAAAAAAAATCGTACCTTGTTATTACTAATAAAGGTGATGTAACCCAATATTAAATGGCGGAATACTTGAATAATATATTCATTTTTAGCTCCTGCTATCCTTGGTAAGGGAGGTATAAGGATCGTGCTAAAAATTGTATATCTAGATTTAAGATCCATAGAATCCGATTTTAACATATTCACAATGATGTCTGTATATGTATGTATGGATTTTGCCAACGCTCTAACTCAAATACTATCAATCAGAAAATTTTGAAATCATGTACCTTTGTTCTAATCTAAAGTGGAAAGAAGTCATTAGATTTTGATGTAGATCAGATAACCGGAAATGGCACTTTACTTTAACCTCAAAATAGTTTTGCGTAGCAAAATACCCTTGAATATAATGAAAATTAAAGATAGATAATTATTTACAGGAATGCGTCATTACTTTTTCAATATATTTTAAATAAATAAATAAATCATCACGGCATATTACCCATTTCTGGGTGTGCCAGTATCTACAACACATGTAGACATATTTTACCGTGTGGGCGCTTACCAGAAGTCACCTCACGGGCACTCATAGCTGGTGTGGAGAGTGTACCACAGGGGTCACTTTGTGTCATTTAAAATTGGAAATATTTGGCGTCTGTCGGGATTGAACCTGGTTCCCCCAGGTTCGCGACCAGACACTCAGGCACGCGGCCACGGGACCCCGTAGATAGATTTATAAAATAATCTGTTTTATAAATCCCGGAGCCTATATGGCCTATGTTTCAACCAGAAGCACATTTCCTTAGTTACACAATTCAGATGTCTAATATATATATATAATTTTCAGATAAATGCCACTGTCAAAGACCTAACATTTCAAACTAGTCAAAAGAAATTTGCAGAAATTTCTCATCATTTGCCTAGGTTTTATAATTTTTTCAAAATATAAACTACAAAAAAAATATTAATAAACGGTTGACTCTAGAAATGCTACAAATACAGCAGGATAAAAATAAAGTTAATTTCAGGACTTATATTATGTACATTAGTAAAATATACACCAACGTCTTAAAACATAGCTTAAAAAATAAGGATAAAACTTAATCACAAAATACATTTTTCTAATCCTTAAAAATAAAATTTTTTTCATTAAAAAATAAATTGCACTAAAATAAATTTAAAATATTTTACTTAATTAAACAATAAAAAACTTTGACTTTAGTAAGTATCTTAACTTGCTAATATTTTACTTAAGTAGTTCCATGAGTGTGGTTCACGTAGAACATTTGTTCTTAGTTTTTTATAAAAGTTTTATATAAATTTATTTATTTTTTATCTTTTGACGAAATCCATGTGCTTTATGTTGCACTTACGTTTTCATTTTCTTGCCATGTATCTAAAATGTTCTTAATTCTCATGTAAGTAATTTATAATTTTTGTTATTTCTGATTATTAAATTGTAATGTTTTGTAAATACTGTTCAGCTCCTGAGGTAGGCTCATGTGGAGCTCGAAACCGGTCGACCCGAGAATTTAAAATAAAATTTTGTGACTGCAATCCAGAAATTTTTATTACCTCATCAATATATCCACTCAAGGAACTTTTTCTATCATAAACTACAATGGTGTATGAAAACAATAATATATATCACCACCAAAATTAAGACTAGTCCGAGATGTTAGCTTCTTTGGAAGCATATATGTTTGTCAACTAGTTGCGTAACTTGGGAAGTTATACGCTGTTCCACGCAATATACAATGCGTTATTTTTAGAAATCTCATTTGTCTTGTGGGGCATGTCACTTCAGCCTAAACCCGACCATACACTACAATATTTCACGAAATGCACTTACAACAGAATATAATTACTCTACTTCTACACAGATTATGTATTGAGCTTAGAGATTAATTAGAATATTAGAACCCTATTCTGCAATGATGCAGTTTTACTCTTTCGTGATTCTTAGGCTGTGTCCGATGTTGGACTTTTATTACCCTAATATCTAAATCCTAAATTTATATGCCCTAAATCTAGTGATTATTTAGGATTTTAGGAATTAGATTTTAGAGTTTTTCAGGAGCACACTATGCCTTGAAGTTGACGCGCACTAATTAAACAAATTATGTTCGTTGCTATAATTTTCCAAATTTAAAATTTACTGTCAAAGAATAGCTTCTTAATTTCTAATTTATGTAATATAATATTAACATTTACTCTCAAGCATCAAATTGAATCGAATTGTATAATTCATTTTTGTTGTTCTAAAGTGTTGCCCATACCAACCAATGGATATCACTAGTGTGCCATTCGGGGTTGTATTTATATGAAGAAGACTTAAATACTAAATGCCAAAATGCGACAACGGGTACAGCTTTTGTATATTCGAATATGCGTACCTTCGTATATTCACTTATAAATGCGTTTTGTTATTTTGTTCTATGTACTCAAAGTTGTTAAGTCATTTTGAATTCTATTTACACATAGAGAACGATCATTTTTCAAACACAGTACCTACTACATAAATGAATTTGTAGTTTGACTTTAAGGAGAAAAATTATACTTTTTATGCTTTAGGTAGACATCTAAAATGACTTTTACAGCTCCGAATGCACCTATTGTTTGACAGCAAAGCCTTATTAAAATGCCATTCGGAGTTGTATTTATGTGAAAAAGACCTTAATCCTAAATATTAAATGTCAAAATACAACAAAAATAAATTATACAATGAGGTCATGCAAAAAAAAAAATAATTGTACCTTTTTTCTGTTTAAATCGAAAAAGGATAGTCTAATTCATCGATCAGTATGATTAAATTATTTTTTATTTATATTTTTTGTTGTATAAAATCGTTTTAAAGTATGGTATTTTTAAAAAGTTGCAAAAACCAGCCATGTTTTGTCGTCACAACGTTACGAACGAAGTTCAGACTCATTTCAAACAGACATTTTATATGGACACATAATTTCTAAAAGAAAAATATATATAAACTATAAATTGAGGATTACATATCTAACTATGCTATTTTATATTAACATAATATCGTTCTATTTATTTTTATAAATATAATTTTCATTTGGCGTGAAATTATCTACGTTACATCAGATGTTTCTTTCACTTTTGAATCTTTGAATTAGACGGTAGGAGGTTATAAACGCGTATGAGACATTGAATATATTCCAGAATATTATTTTATTCTTTATTTTGGCACGAAACAACGTTCCATCGACATGTTTACTTTCATAAATTTTAGGTTATCTTTAAATGTCACTTTGACGTTTAAGACAATGTGAAAATCAAAATGGTCGTGCTTCTCACTCTGTGACGTCAATAGACAAGGGACGAAGCGGGGGTCTTCAGCCGCATTTTAAAGAATGTCATTTTCAATTACAATTTTTTCATGATTAAAGATCGATTTGAGGAAAAATAAAAAATACGGGTCTATTATTTTTCACTACTCTATCGATTAAAATTATAAAAAAAAGTCGTGCATGACCTCATTCGATTCAATTTGATGCTTGAGAGTAAATGTTAATATTATATTTCATAAAATAGAAGCTAAGAAGCTATTATATGACAGTAAATTTGACGTTTTGTACATATTATAGCAACGAACATGATTTGTTTAATTACTGTGCGTCAACTTCAAGGCATAATTTGCTCCTTCAAAACCTTAAAATCAAATTTCTAAAATCCTAAATAATCACTAGAATTAGGGTATATAAATTTAGGATTTAGATATTAGTGTGATAAAAGTGCAACATCGGACACAGCCTTACAATGAATTATATCTAACAGCTGTAGCTGTATACGATGATGACATTAGCGAATTTGAAAAATTTTGTTTACACTGGAACCAAAGTCGGAATTCCTAAGAATTTCTGCGTTCATTGAAGCCGGCAGGAGATTGGAATTTTTGTAAAAGTTTCTCAACACAAAAGGAAGGCAACAACAAGACCGCTAGTAATTGACGTTCCGCGTTATCCGAGATGAATCGGGCGAACTTTCCCATAGGTACATAATTTTCTTTATAATACAACCGAATTTTTTTAAAGTTATTTTTATCAGAATTATTACAGCTAATTACTAAAATTATTATAGTTGTAAGAAGGGATCTAAGGATTTCACTCATGAAGGGTTTACAACCTTTGCTTAGTGGTCAAGATTCATAAATTATTCGAACTTGAACGTATTCCTTAAGGGCTAAGAAATGAAACGTATTAAAATAATTCATACTGAATTTTTGTACTGTTGAAATAATATAATCCATATTTAGAAGTACATAATTACAAGATATCTTGAACGCAAATTTCGAATACGGTTCATGACAGAATAAACTACCTGTGCGAGGAACCTTTACTACAAGTTCCATAAAACTTTATACGAGCATTGGCAGAATCTATAATGAGTTTCTTAGATTCCTTCATACACTCTCCACACCAGCTATGAGTGCCCGTGAGGTGACGCCTGGTAAGCGCCCACACGGTAAAATATATCATCATTACCGATGTCTACATATGTGTAGATAATGGCACACCCAGAAATGGGTAATATGCCGTGATGATATATTTATTTATTTAACAATAAAATCATTTACAATTTCAATTTTACTCTCAAAACTGGTCGTATTACCTTAATAACCAAATAAAACATTTTTTCAATTATAGTTTTACTACTATCCCATTTAGATTTAGCAAACCTATTTGTAATTTGCTGCTAGGTAATAAGCATCACAGTAATTACGTATATTTTGTAAGAAACGACAATTTGCTGCACTGAAAATCGTTATTTCCCTACTCCAATGCAAATAAATTGCGTGAAGTTCTCTCGCTATAATCCACAGCATTTGTAGCAAACTTCAATCCAATAAATGCGATTGGATTGCGTGGTGTATTTTTATCCATCGAATTTGCAAGTTTTATTTATGTTAATCTAGTAACATGGGTATTAGCACCCACTTGTTTCATACAGCGGCGTACAGTTATTTTTGGTTCTGGTTGTTGGTTTTTATTACACAAATTATTTTATGTATCTGCGCGTACGGAATTATAGAGTGGTTAATTATGCTTTTTATTATTTATACGAGGACTATTATAGGCAGAAAAATTAACTCTGTTGATATCTCTACCTACTTTTGAGTTATTACCCCAAAAGTCAATATGCCCCATATTTAGATAAAAACCTCAAAATTTCCAAAAATTTAATTTTTATGTATCTAGATACTTCTCACTGCGCTGATTTCAGATTTTGAAACGGCAGGTCGATATCTCTTTTCGTTCTCGAGATATTTAGGTTCAAAGTTTTGCTCAAAACAGCCCATTTTTGGGTAATAACCCAAAAATGGGTCGAGATATGAATTTGGCGACATCACCATTCGATTTTACGGGCAAAATTACATCAGGATACCAATTTTCATAATTTTTGAACATCGCATACAATCTCTAAAGCAAAATAACTGAAAATGGCCAAAAATCGCAAAAATCCTAAGGGGTACCCCTTACGATTTTTTCAGATTTTGACCATTTTCAGGGGATTTCAAACTTTTATTCATAAAAAATTAACCGGTTGGACAAAAATTATGAAAATTGGTACACTGATGTAATTTTGCCCGTAGAATCGAATGGCCGTGTCACCAAATTCATATCTCGACCCATTTTTGGGTTACTACCCAAAAATGGGCAGTTTTGAGCAAAACTTTGAATCTAAATATCTCGAGAACGAAAAGAGATATCGACTTGCGGTTTTAAAATTTGGAATCAGCGCATTGAAGAGTATCTAGATACATAAAAATTAGATTTTTGAAAATTTTGAAGTTTTTATCTAAATATGGGGTATATTGACTTTTGGGGCAATAATTCAAAAATCGCTAGATATATAAACTTGGTAGTAATATTATTTGCTTGTAAAGACAATGTTACGTAAGTGTACGCATTTTTAGAGTAATGTATCTAGTATAGCTCAAATAACTCCATGGAAACCAGTTGAAAATCCATTTACATTACTGATGACTTTTTCTGGGAAGTACATTTAATATTTATTTTATTATTAATTAAATATTTAAGGTTATAGGTACATATATACACATCAAAAATACCGCAAAACTTGTTAATGAATTTGAAGAATCTCGAACATTTAGAAGAGTAGGAGGAAACTTATTATAGAATGAATTAAAAAATATATTAATGATTAGAATTTTTGTGTATGTACCAGAAAAGTTAAGCTCGTACCACTATCACGGTTTTAACTAAAACACTGTTTTAAGAAACGTCAAATTCAAATTTCAATATTTAATTTCACCCTTATGTTTGAAAAACGATTTTTTAAAAATATTTGTTTGAATAGAAACTATGTTCTGTTTTAAAATCATATATTGATAAATTTGATATTATTTATTTTTATTATTAAATAATGAAATTTGACATTTCTTAAAACAGCGTTTTAGTTAAAACAGGGCTTGTGCTACCAGCCAATATGTACTCATATAGCCTAATATGGAAATGGGGAGAGGTCTTGTGTTAGCCACAACAGATTTTTTATTAGTATCTCTAAATAGTAAACATGTTCAAAACTAAAAAAATACCCAACCTTTTTAGGGCAAATCTACCCCAGTACTAAACTACGAGTAGATAGGAATATGTTACAATAGATCTTACAGGTTGGAGTGCCTAACGCCCTCAACTAAATAATTAA
Source organism: Ophonus ardosiacus (assembly GCA_943142095.1). Classification (NCBI taxonomy): domain Eukaryota; kingdom Metazoa; phylum Arthropoda; class Insecta; order Coleoptera; family Carabidae; genus Ophonus; species Ophonus ardosiacus. The sequence goes on from OW964836.1 coordinate 40,103,190, forward strand.
TTGGAATTTACACCGTAGAAAGTATTGAATATAGTTTGAATTCCACTATAGTTAATATTAATTATGTATCAAGCAATCGTCCATGAGGAGGTACATATTTTTCTTGTAATTAATTCATGGCTAAAATAATTAGTTACCTATTTAATATATCTTGAACAGCAGACTGCACTTATTGTATGTAAATGATAATTCCGATAAATACTTAATATTAAACAAGTGTTCGTTGCGTAGAGAAAACTCCGCCGTATTTTTTGCAGTGTACTGGTTCTACTCAGCGGCTTTGGAATGCCGTCTGCATTATCAGTGTAGTTTTTGTTAGCTTTTGAATTATATTTCCTTTCCTGTTGCATAAATTATTTGTGAACAAAGTTAATTCTTTCGAGCTATAATGGCTGTGGATTAAATTATTGTCATTTTCGAATTGTCCATTAAAAATGACTTCCCACATTAAAATGTTTGTTTTTGAACGAAAAAACTCATTGTAAATTTTAATCCCGTTGGATAATTAATTAATACAGGCAGGATATGCAGAGCATAAATAATATAAAAATGTCAAAGGGGTTATTATCGTTTTGAATATAATTATAATTTTATACATTTATCCGTTCGACCGTACACCTCTACAGAATTTTTCATATCTAATTGCTTCAATCTAAACTAAGCATTTTTTTACTTACGTTTTTATAAATAAATGCCCTATTTTATTCCTGTATTCCTTTACACAGCAGTACTGTATTTTGTTTGGTTATGTAATATAGTGACAGAGCAGTCATATGTTAGATTGACTTGTGGAGGTGGTAATTGTGTAAGTAACTACAGCGCCATTAGTTCCTGATTAAACGTTCCAATTATGAATCTAGACAAGTGACATTTCTCAACATTTGACATTTTAAAACCCCTAGCGAAAATAATTTTGTCTTACTAGTATGTTATTGTTTTATAACAACCTCAACATTAGGTCCGTTATTGAGTAAATAATACCCTAGGGCGTATTAAGTTGCTATGGTAATGTTGACAACAAACTGAGGTTAATAATACTGATACTAACATAAAGTGCAGTTAAGGTTAAGAAGCATTGTGAATTGTAGTCGTTTATAATCATATTTGTTTCATCATAAATACAAACCAGCATACTTCTTATTCTTAGCAATAACATTGCTCGTCCATATTGACAGAAAAATACTACAAGAAATATATTTTTTGTTTGAAAAAATGCTTTGTTTACAGAAACAAAATATTACCTAGAAACCGCATTCACAGGCTACTTTGTAAGTTGTATTAAAATTTTGTGATTTATTATTTTTGTTTGATAAATTTTAGTCAGACAAAATGTTTATTAAGAATTTCTATTAAGACATGAAACGTTGAAGGCCAGAGGCCCTCGACAGTACACTGTTGACCTCAGACATTATTATCCTTATAACAACCCTTGGTACCTTAAGTACTATAACAGCCCGATTCACAAAAGAGTTTAAGCTAATCCTCATTTTTTGATTAGAGAATTCTACTCTAATTTTGACAGTTTATATCTTAAAATATAGTCTAATCTATTCCTAGTATCTACCTTTGTTGATAAAATCATGAAAATTAAATTTGAAATACCGGAATAGAATAGAATTCACTAATCCAAAAATGAGGATTAGCTTAAACTTTTTTGTGAATTGGGCTGTAAATATTTAGTTAAAGTCCTGTGTTTGGGAATTCCAGAGTACTAAGAGCGTTTTTTTTTCTGTTTCAGGTGTCATAATAGTGCTGTTTACGTGTTGGTGAAGTGAGTGTAGTTGTGTTCGGTCATGTGACAATTTGGAGCGAGCGGCTCCAAATACCGCCCGTCTACCCACCTACTCCTGAATGGAGCAACTAAATTTGATTACTACACACCAGACCACAGGTAAACTAACTAACCTAAAAATGGGTATTTCTGGCCATGACTTTAAATGCAAATATCTCGAAAAAGGGAAAAGATAACGACCTGCGGTTTCAAAAGTTTAAATCAGAAAATTATCTAAATACATAAAAATTTAAAAGTGGCTTTTGAGGTAACAACTGACAGTGTTGTTTGTCATTTCTTATGCATACAAAAAATTTTAATTGTATTACACTGTACAACATTTGAAGTGGTACACTTACAAGAACGTAGTATACAAATAACAATTTACAACTTTTTGAGCAACACCTTCTTGTTTAATTGATAGTATATAGTTCTGGAAACACTTTTAGGGCGAAGAATTAAAAGAATAAAACTCAAATAACGAATTTCAAATGTTTTAATAGAAATATAACAAAATCATCATTTTAGTATTACAGAAAAGTTTGCTCTGGAAAGAAATGATAACCAAACCATTAAAGATTAATAATGCGTGAATTAAAACTTACTCGAGAAATTTGCAACAATTCTCTTAAAACTTAATAAAGTATAAGCGTTCGCGAACTCATTAACTGCACTTATGACAGAAAAACAACAATTGAATCGAAAATATTATTCGATAGGCATTTGTTTGCATTCCGAAACACAGCCCTGATCATGTAGTAAGTCATGCCAAACGCCTAACAAGGGTTGTTTACTTTTACTGCATGTTATATAAGTGTACTAGTTCAAATATTGAGCAATGTATTTCATTCTATGAGGAAGTTCCTATTTGTCAGAGATTCTTCCAATTCATGCACAAGATCGGCGGAACTTCTTATGGATATTTGCATTTTGACTTTAATAACATAGTTTGATAGATTCTTTGAATATTTAATTTTAACCTTTTTATTACCTCTCGTTACCCTTGGTGAGGGAGGTATAGGGATCGTGCTAAAAATCTCACATCGAGATTTTAGTAAATGACCACGTTTTAAGGTCCCTAGAATCCATTTTTAACATTTTCACGATGATGTATGTGTGTGTGTATGGATTTTGTCTTCGCTCTAACTCAAATACTATCATACAAACAATTCTGAAACCTTGTATTTCTATCCTATTCTAATATGAAAAGAAGCCATTAGATTTTGGTGTAAATCGGATAACCAGAAATAGCACTTTACCTGAAGCTCATTATGGTTTCTCTTCAAAAAATACCATTAAATGCCATTTTTTCGAATTTTATGTCTTATGAAAATTAAAGATTATTGAATTTTCTACAGGAATACATTAATACTTTTTCTATATATTTTACAGATAAATTCAATTTTTTTTTTTTAATAGTCGCGAAGCCGAAGATAAAAACTATTCCTTTGTTACACAGTTTATTTTTCAAATGAATGTAACTGACAGTAAATGTCACTGTCAGAAAACTTATCACTTCAAATTAATAATAGTGACATTTTAAAAAGAAAATAGTAAATAAAGCAATAGTTTTCTGCAATGGAACAGTTTGCAGCGTTAGTAAATACGTAGGTATGTATATAATAAAAATTAAATAGCGGGAGGTTTTGTGTTGGCCACATCAGATTTTTTATTTAGTACGATAACAAAAATACATTTAAAGATTGTATTTATTAATATTTCGCTGATAATCTCAGTATTATTATTAATTTTCTGTGTGTATGTTTTGTATATTCTGTACGTAGTGTTTGGAGTTCTCTGTTGTGCTATTTGAAATCTCTGGTAAGATCGCAGAGGACAGGTTAGGCTAAGCGCTAGGGTCTGAGTTGTGTTTGTGTTTCTTGTGCCTTTCCAAGGCCTTGTCATGTTCCTCAGGCTTGTATTAAGCGCCGGCCTTGATGCAGCAAGCAACGGATGGCTTTACTTCAACTTGCTACACTCCAAAGTTTTCTTCATGTAAGGCTTTAGAAGCTACAATTACATGCGATATTTTTAATTTAAATCACAATTAGTTAATAAAAATTACAATAATTCGAATAGGGCTGGTTCATGATGACTTTAATTTATAAATTTACATTTAAAAGTTTTGATTTAAAATTTACAATTTTCTGTCTGATGTTCAATTTTGAAATTCTGGATTTGACCAATCAGTATCTATCACATGACTTGTCACTACTTGTCACACGTTTCACCAGTTACTAGTTCAGATATTAGGTTACAAATTTATTTTCATTGCCATGAATTTGTTAGACGCTAATGAACATTTTAATAATATCGGGAATGTTTTGTACTATTGTTGATTTATATAATAAAGAACTAAAACAAAAGCAAACTTAAAAGACGTAGATGATCTGTTAGGCCATGATTAGGCTTATAAACACATTGGGTGGTAGTATGAACAAGTGATTAAGGGTGATTAGCTAGGAGATGACTAGCAGTGTTTTAGCGCTGTCAATCGTTTATGGATTATTTTAGAGAAAAATACTTCAAATAAAAGTTGTGTACAATTAATTTTTCTATAATTGCTATTTGAAGTATTTCTCTCTAAAATAATCCATAAACGATTGAGAGCGCTAAAACACTGCTAGTCATCTCCTAGCTAATCACCCTTAATCACTTGTTCATACTACCACCCATTGATTTGTTAACAGGCAATGGGGAAGTTTAGCGATTTTTAAATTTTTTTTATTTCATGGAAAATGACTTGAAAATGATGTAACATGTTTTATTTTTTTCAAAAATGCCCAGATTTTCCGGAAAAGCCGATTTTAAACTGTGATGACGTCGGCAGAGGCTTGGCGCAACGTATGTCATTTTATACATTGACGCACGCGGTTGCGGTTACCAGTGAAGCGCTTTTAGGCTTTGTTACGACCTACGTTCAAGTGATTCGATTTCACCGTCCTGTCTGAGTTTGCGCATAACTGACTTGTGACGTACTTAGAGTTTACCCAAAAAATATTATTTATACATAAATGGAGCAATAATTTTAATTTTTAATTTCAATTTCAGCAGTCATTTGTGTTATATTTGTGAGAAAAACTATGAAAGTGAAATGAGATCGTGAACAATTCTTCAAATATACTCGTATGTGTGCCTGCTTTGTCGTACAAAATATGATATTCGGAAATACTGTTATTAACAAAAAACAAAATATCATTTTGAATTTGTGAATCCATTTTCAAAATGTCAACAACTCACAAACAAAAAAGACAGCTAACGGATGACAAAGTTATACCTTACCACCATGTTTAATAGTTCTGTCTTGTGATTGGTCGAATTTGAAATTTACATTTGAAAATATAAAATATATTTACATTTCAAATCTAAATTTGTAAATCGTTCATAAACCATCGTATGCGTTTTAAGTGTTTAAGTTTAGATTTGAGGAGTTATTCTATTCTAAGTTTCGTGGGAGAGACTACAAAAGGTATTGTAAAGGGATATTAAGAAATGTAAATGAAGCTATTTATACTCCGAAAGTAGAAGTGGTTCCTTGATTAGTTGCTCAAGTTCAAATGCAAATTTGTGTTAAAAGTTTAAGGATTTTATCTACCTAGGAAACAGAATTATAGGAGTTAGGGATAAATTTAATTTTAAAATTTATTATTAAGTGCAAAACCAATCTTGAAAAGACATCCATGATAAATTTGCGTCTACGAAATAGAATAGGTTTCTTTGAAAACCGTCTGCAACTAATAATAAGACCTGATGTACGGAAAATAGAGTATAAGGCTGTGTCCAATGTTGCATTTTGGCATTTAGTATTTAGGATTTAAGTCTTCTTCCCATAAATACAACTCCGAATGGCACACAAGTGATATCCATTGGTTTGTATGGCAACACTTTAAAACAACAAAAATGAATTATACAATTCGATTCAATTTGATGTTTGAGAGAAAATGTTAATATTATATTTCATAAAATAGAATCTAAGGAACTATTATTTGACAGTAAATTTGACATAAATTATAGCAACGAAGATGATTTGTTTAATTAGTGCGCGTCGACTTCAAGGCATAGTGTGCTCCTGCAAAACCCTAAAATCTAATTCCTAGAATCCTAAATAATCACTAGATTTAGGGCATATAAATTTAGGATTTAGATATTAGGGTGATAAAAGTGTAACATCTTTTTATTCACGATATAATCTACCTGTATACAACTCGACAATAGAAAATTCTCGACATACTCAACGAATTGCCTTTTGGAAACACGTTTAGTATTTATCGAAAATTTTCAATCGTCTGTTATAATATATGAGAATAATCACAAATACCAGACTATTTTAATTTGTTTATACTCGTGTAAGTTGTAATAGGCGTCCACATTGATAAAATAATAATTTATTGCTTTAGTCTGTAGCGCTATGCTTTTATCTTGAATTTTATAAAACTTTGTTATTATTATTAGGCTGATAATACAAAGACTAAATGCAGACAGGCATGCCATTCTTACGTAAAATGCAATACAACTTGTCCTGTACCAATAATTAAATATGAACGTTCTTGTCGAAATGACTAAGTTAAGTATCATAAGGAATCAAATAGATTTGAATTCAAATTTTATAAAAAATTGAACATGCGCATGACATGAGTGACGAATTTTTTTTTTAAGAATAGGAAAACTATGTGAAATTTCCTAGAAAACGTTTTGCATGATTAAGGTTATTTTTAAAATCTATTTGATGGTTGACAGTTCTGTGTTTTTGTAAGTTGATATGTAATGTTTCTTTCACCAGTATTTTATTTTGGGCTCTGTCAACAATCTGGACATTGTTAAAAACAAATGTGTGCACTGTGAGTTGCATTTTTCTGTTTGCAATTATAAAGAAGTTGATAACAACGTTTTTTTAAAGTTTGGCTGTTTCTCCTATATATATTTTGACACAATTTGTACAATTTATATTGTAGACGACGTTTTTATTGTTTTCTTTTTCTAATTTTAAAAGTTTTGTAAATGGTGAGAAATTAGAATTATTTTTAGAATATTCTTATAATTTTTCGTTTTTAATTTTTTTTTTATTGTAAATGTACCGTGCTGAGGATAAACCACTACAGTTTCGAAATCTCCAAAAGTTAAAAATAAAGAAATACTGGATCAACAATCCCTTTTTCGATTTATCTACGATATTCCAGTTGATCCTTCTTAACTCAACAATTCTATGGTTGTGTCCTATGTCGCATTTTGATATTTAGATTTTAAGATTTTAGGATTTAGGTCTTCTTCACATAAATACAACTCCGAATGGCACACTAATGACATCCATTGGTTTGTATGGCAACACCTTAGAATAACAAAAATAAATTATGCAATTCGATATTACAGATTAAATATGAATTTTTATATTTTATAAAATATAAGCTAGGAAGCTATTCTTTGTCAGTAAATTTGACGTTTTACACAATAACAACGAACATGATTTGTTTAATTAGTGCGCGTCAACTTCAAGGCATAGTGTGCTTCTGCAAAATTCTAAAATCTAATTCTCAAATAATCACTAGATTTAGGGCATAGAAATTTATTATCATTACCGAAGTCTACATGTGTTGTAGATAATGGCTCACCCAGTAATGGGTAAAATGCCGTGATGATATATTTATTTTATTAATTTTATTTAAATTTAGGATTTAGATATTAGAGTGATAAAAGTACAACTTCGGGTACAACTTATATGTACGCTATTATTGCATTAATACCTATAACGATTTCTATGGGATCCCGTGGCTGCGTGCCTGAGTGTCTGGTCGCGAACCTGGGGAACCGGGTTCGATCCCGACCGACACCAAATATTTCGAATTTTAAATGGCACAAAAGTGACCCCTGTGGTGCACTCTCCACGCCACAAATATGTCATCATTATTACCGATATCTGCGATAAAGCAGATTGTGGCACACTCAGAAATGGGTAATATGCCGGGATGATATATATATTTTTATTTATTTATATAACGATTTCTCCAACGATAAATTGCATTTTAATGCAGATTGCAATTTATTTGGCGTTGCAGGTCTGTTTACCGCCTAAGAGTACAATTACTTGTTACTTTGTGTGAAATATTATTCAACGAAACTTTCATAGCAATTAGACCGACCAACAAGCGCTACACTTATCATTTTTATACAATCAACTTTTCAAAATAAATACTCCAGTTGGTTTCGAAAATAAAGTAACAATATCATCATTTTAGAGACGAACATTTTATAGAAATTAAAATTTTGATTATTAAAGTTTTCAGTCATAAGAAAACTCACAATCGCTTCGTATTGGAAACATGCATCGGCTGAGTCATACAGTGCGACAATAATAAACAATCAAACAGCCGTTTCTGTCAGAGTCTTTTATGTACTGTCATAAATACATTCACACTACAGCAATGACGCAAAGTCAACTTAGCCAATGCAAAGAAAACTTATGTAAAAATCTTTATTGCTACCGGATTCTAGGAACTCCGAGTTGTTTGCTACACATAAAATACTATACAGTGTCCCACACTCTATCTTCAGTGTGGCAGAGATAGCCCATGCTATTCTTATGGAGGTTTTCTGTACCATGTTGCCAATTTTTCATTGTAATTGAAACATTCATAAATTTTCATTGCTATAACAAAACTAGTTAACACTGTACAATTTAAGTTTTATTAGGGTCTCTTATTTACCCAAGGGCTTATTGTATACACCCAATATTTATCTAAATAGTTTTATATACAGGGCTATTTGTACCTGTAATAAGTAGTATTTCAATACAATATTTTAAAACCGCCCAGCATACTAATCTTGATTAAATGCATTAGAAGTTAGAATTTTAAAATATAAATTCAAATTGGAGATTACAAAGAAAGAATAAAGACTTATGAACTATGTAAAATATATGCAGTATTTCTATCAAGCTTAAATATTAGTAAATTATCAAATAAGAAGATATAAATTAAATAAAAAATATGTATTATTAAACTGACCAGTGTGTTATTCAATTCCATTGTTTTCTTCGCACCTATGCTATTTTACATCTATATATTGTACTCGTATATGTATTAATTTTATATCTTTTCGTAGAATGGAAATATGTAACATAGGGAATTTATATTGTTGACGACGATTGTAAAATGTTCAATTCACTAGAAAAATGTTTTATATTATTTACTTTAAGTTGACTAGAGTTTATATGTTAATTCATTTCATTTACCTACGCTTGTTATAATTTTATATCCTACTTACATTTTTTATTTGTATTATTTTATATTTTTTGTAAATTATTAAACTGACCAGTTCATTATTTAATTTAATTTTTTTTCTTTTCACCCACCTGTTTAGATACACTGAAAGTATACCAGTCATAAATACATTCAATGAAGTACCCAGAATATTTCATCTCTTTTTGGGCATCTATTTTGCTCTTTCTATCTTGCAGATTTACAGCAGATAATATGGCAACATGGTACTCCATAAGACTCAATACTGAACATAGAGTGTGGGACACTGTATAGTTTTCTTGTTTTGTATTTACAGGCAATTTTGATACTGTTTTAGTTAGATACTCTCAATACGGTACAAGAGCAGATCCTTGGGGGACTCCAGTGTCTATATTCAGAAAGAATCAAATGTCTTCTCTAAAACTTTTTCCAATTTACAATCCATAAACTAATCCCAAAGCAACATTTTATTTCCTAGTCCACCCATCTGAGCCTATCCAATTAAATTATTCAAATAGGCTGGAAATATCTTTGGGTTTCTGGTGTCTAGCAAGCGCCTAGCTACACCCGTACTACGGACTTTCAATTCAGCGAGAGACCAGCAGAATTATCCAACGGAGCTGAGCTCAATAGACAGGTTTCTCATTAACATCTGTGGCTCAGTCCACGGTCAGAATACGAGTTAGCTCCACCTCTCTGAGGAGGGGGGAATGACGAAGGCTTAAAATATAGAAACACCGCGGGAGAGGAAACGAGTTGATGGTTTAGGATTTTATGTTTTAGAATAGTGCAGGCCTATTGATGGGTGATAATAGTTCGACCAACATCTTCTAGTGCAGATTTATCTTTTACAAGACCCTTTTCTTTTGGCATAATCATTGTTTTTATATATTTCATAAAGCAAATATATATAGCACAATAAATAAACTTTGTAAAATCTAACTGCCCGATTCACAAAAAAGTTTAAGCTAATCCTCATTTTTGGATTAGTGAATTCTATTCTATTCTGGTATTTAAAATTTAATTTTCATGATATTATCAATAAAGGTAGATACTAGGAATAGATTAGACTATATTTTAAGATATAAACTGTCAAAATTAGAGTAGAATTCGCTAATCCAAAAATGAGGATTAGCTTAAACCTTTTTGTGAATCGGGCTGTAAAAATCTAATGTGTACAGTGTGTTGGAAGACATATGAGAAGATACTCATATCAGAAAAAAGTCCTGAAAATTAGGCAGGAAACGATTGTTTTTGCTGCATGACTATGCTTCAGTATATAGTTCCCTCGGGTGAAACTTTGGGTTATAACCCTAAAATGGGTGGAAATACAGACATGCCGATAACACCATTCGATTGTCTTGGCAAAATTACATAAGTACAACAATTTTCAAAATTTTTAAACAATGAGTACAATTTCTAGAAGAAAGTAACTGAAAATGGTCAAAATCTGAAAAAATCACCCTTGATATTTGGCGATTTTTGACCATTTTCAGTTATCTTCCTCTGGAAATTCTATAAGTTGTTCAAAAATATTGAAAATTGGTATATTTATGTAATTTTACCCGTAGAATCGAATGGTGATATATCCAAATTCATATCTCGACCTATTTTTGGGTTATTACCCAAAAATGGGCAGTTCTGAGCAACACTTTGAATCTAAATATCTTGAGAACGAAAAGAGATATCGACCTGCGACGTAAATTAGATTTTTGAAAATTTTAAAGTTTTTATCTGAATATGGGGTATATTGACTTTTGGGATATTAATTCAAAAATGGATAGAAATATAAACTTGCTAGTAATATTATTTGATTGTAAAGTCAATGTTACGTAAGTGTACGCATATTTAGAGCATTTGAACTACTGAGTGAATTTTTAGAAAGTTTAGAGGTTATTACCCACAAATGGGTATTTTTGATCATGACTTTAAATGCAAATATCTCGGAAACGAAAAAAGATAGCGACTTGCAGTTTCAAAATTTGAAATCAATGACTTGAGGTAACAAGTTGAAGTGTTTGTCATTTTTTGCGAACTCTAAAATCAGATTTTAACATTTTCACGATGATGTCTGAATGTGTGTGTGTGTGTGTGTGTGTATATGTGTGTGTGTATTTGTGTATGTGTGTGTGTGTATTTATGTATGTATGTGAGTATGAATTTTATCGACGCTGTAACTTAAATACTATTCAGAAAATTCTGAAACCTTGTATTTCGCCCTATTCTAATATGGAAGAAAACCATTAGATTTTAGTGTAAATCGGATAACTGAAAATGACACTTTTCTTGAAACTCATAATGGTCTTTCGTCAAAAATTATGTCATTTTCTCGCATTTTATGTCATGAAAATTAAAGATTATTGATTTTTTTACAAGCATAAATCCCAGAGCTTATATTTTTAAGATAAAACACAATACCTTTGTTACAAAGTTCATATTTCAAATTTATGTAACTGACAGATGTCACTGTAAAAACTAATCATTTCAAATTAATAATGATGACATTTTAAAAAGAAAATAGTAAATAAAGCAACAGTTATGTGCAAAGGAACTTAATATAGTTTGCAGCATTAGTATATATGTAGGTATGTATTTAAATTAATAAAAATTAAATAGCGGGAGGTTTTGTGTTGGCCACATCAAATTTTGACGCTATGTCGTTATGAACCTGGGGTCGAAAATGCATGATTGATTAATTTATGATTGACATCAAATTATTTGATAAATAAAAGTGATAAATCTTCGTAATCTACCAAATTATTTGCACAATTTTTAAAGTCACGCACAAATTAAAAAGTTCTGGCGTTATTTATCACAAAATGACATATTCAAGATCAGGAGGATAACGCATCAATCATTCTGTTTACTCTCTAAAACCAAAATAAACTCAGAGTTTATCTATGATGATATTTCATGCTATGTATATGGGTTTCACTCTCAAACAGTTTATTTGACTAGAATTTAAACTATTTTGTGATATCTGCGGAGTTGATAATCTAAGTTATAAAGTGCCGAGTCAATCTACGAAAGCTTTTGAACGCAGTTCTCTCTCAGTCGGTTATCTCGCACGTTTCCTGGTGCTTTATCGCAAAAACCACACTTCTCACAATGAAATTAAACAGTATTGTTCACAACTAGGTAGTTATAAAATTTTAATTTAGGCTGTGTCCGATGTCGCATTTTGACATTTAGTTTTTGGGATTTAGGTCTTCTTCACATAAATACAACTCCGAACGACACATTAATGATATCCATTGGTTTGTATGGCAACACTTAAAGACAACAAAAATAAATTGTACAATTCGATTTAAATGATGCTTCAGATTAAATATTAATATTATATTTCATAAAATAGAAGCTAAGAAGCTATTATTTGACGGTAAATTTGACTGTTACAGCGAGAAAATTAAAGGATATAAAGAAGAGAGTAATAAATTATAACAAAAAAGAAGCAAATTGTTCTGTGAGATTGTAGAAACAAAGATTTGAGAAGAATATTGAAAATAAAAAAATCAATGCGGTATCCAAGACGAATATTCTAAAAAATAACACCTTGAAATTAATTGTCGCAGCATTGGCTATAAAATGTGGGCAAATATGAAGACCTCCGTTTATAGGAATGGAGATGGTTCATATAAAAATATTAAAAATAAATAATATATTTGGAAAAAATCAATTCTGTTATTTATTTGTCGCGGAGATCTACCGTTTTCGACAATACTGGTACTGACTGTACCCGAGGGGTACGACAATTGAAATTTTGAACACATATGTACAAAAGTTCATAGAATCGAATGGCGCAAAGCGCGTCAATGTATCTTTTACAGTTCATTAGTTATAGGCCGGCGAAGTGAAAAAACCATGAAAGGTTTCTAATCAAAATAAAAATTTCTATTTTGGAAACTAAGGCCTAGTGAATTTTTAAGTTATTTTTCCCGTAATCAACATGTCTGAATTAAGGGAAAATGATACTTTTCATTTAAATACAGGTGATCGGTTTTTTACTCGAATAGCGACTAGTTAAAGTTACCATTTTTTAATTATTTGCTTTCTCTGACTGTACCAGAGGGGTACGAGAATTTAAGTTTTGACCACATATGTACAAAAGTTCATAGAATCGCATGGCTCAAAGCGCGTCAATGTATCTTTTACCGTTCATTAGTTATAGGCCGGCAAAGTGAAAAAACCATGAAAGGTTTCTAATCAAAATAAAAATTTCTATTTTGGAAACTAAGGCCTAGTGAATTTTTTAATTATTTTTCCTGTAATCAACATGTCTGAATTAAGGGAAAATGATACTTTTCATTTAAATACAGGGTGATCGGTTTTTTACTCGAATAGCGACTAGTTAAAGTTACCATTTTTTAATTATTTGCTTTCTCTGACTGTACCAGAGGGGTACGAGAATTGAAGTTTTGACCACATATGTACAAAAGTTCATAGAATCGAATGGCTCAAAGCGCGTCAATGTATCTTTTACCGTTCATTAGTTATAGGCCGGCAAAGTGAAAAAACCATGAAAGGTTTCTAATCAAAATAAAAATTTCTATTTTGGAAACTAAGGCCTAGTGAATTTTTTAATTATTTTTCCTGTAATCAACATGTCTGAATTAAGGGAAAATGATACTTTTCATTTAAATACAGGGTGATCGGTTTTTTACTCGAATAGCGACTAGTTAAAGTTACCATTTTTTAATTATTTGCTTTCTCTGACTGTACCAGAGGGGTACGAGAATTGAAGTTTTGACCACATATGTACAAAAGTTCATAGAATCGAATGGCTCAAAGCGCGTCAATGTATCTTTTACCGTTCATTAGTTATAGGCCGGCAAAGTGATCAAAATAAAAATTTCTATTTTGGAAACTAAGGCCTAGTGAATTTTTTAATTATTTTTCCGTAATCAACATGTTTGAATTAAGGGAAAATGACACTTTTCATTTAAATACAGGGTGATCGGATTTTTAGCGAATACCAACAAAATCAACTTCCTTTACAGTATCCACGACGTTAATGTCGTCAAAATTAGGGAAATCCGGTTAATCCATATCGAATATTGTTGAACGAATACAAACATAAATCCTGATAAACCCAACGCCAGCTTTGACGTTTGACACCGGTATTTTATTTTGAATCGCTAAATTTCAAATTGACCAACCATAGATCAGCATTAGGCCTTTGCCAATGTAATTTGTGACATACGAGGTGTAGCAATTAAAGAACAAGATTTATCTTAGAACATTGATAATGTATAAAATTACACAAAACAAATATTGTCATTTTCAATGTACTCCTCTTCGACGCCTACACCGTCCGATGCGAATATTCCATTGTTGGAAGCAATACCTGCAGGCCTTTTTTGTTAGGTTACTTGGTTAACGAAATGCCCCTCAGGCACCCAATCATATGAACAATCACTCGCATTTCGAAGAAAACAATGTCAGTGCACGGCCTAGGCGCTAATCGTCTCCGATCTCTTTTCTTCCTTCTTTAAATCGTCTAAACTGCTCGAAAACTTGAGTACTAGATAGACCCTCATCACCATAAACATTCTTCAACAATTCATACATTTCTGTAGCGGATTTTTTAAAGTTTCACACAAATTTCATATTGACACTAACAAAATTCCGGCGGAGTACGAGAAAGTAGTTAACTTCAATCAAATGCTACTATGGTTTGCCTAATTATCTTGAAATTTTAACAGTGGATGGAGGGAAGATGACAAATTAATATGACATAGCCTGCAATGTTGCCAAATTTACAGGGAAGCCGGAAATGCCACACCTAGTAAGTTCGCATGAGCCTGTTTCACATTTTTCAAAAACTATTTTAAATGAAAGTTTATGGAATGATATTCTTAGTAATAATTTTTATTTTAATAATTTGTTGTTATTTGTGGAAATAATTAAATAAAAAGATTGGCGTCCTGAAAAACTACCACCCACTCGTGTGACGTAGAAGCACATACATTACATCATTAATAGCCAATAGGAAAATAGTTTTTCCATCACCTACGTTTATTCATATTATTTATATAAATAAACGTAGGCTAAAGTTTGTCACATGTTAATAACAAAATCTTTTAATTTGACATTTGACGCTGACATTGCTCATTGTAAATGAATAATAAAGTAATAGTGGCTAATTCAAATTACACTCAAGCTAAATCGGACAATTAACCGAAGGTCGATAGTTGGATGATGGCTGAATTTATATCAGAACGATTGTTTTACTGCTACCGAAATAAGGGGTGTTAAAGAGTTGAGGTAAAATAAAATATAAAAACTGAATTTAATATATAAATTGATAATATATTTTACTTTAAAGTTCTGGTCGTGATTCTTATTTGACAACTTTGACAATACACTTGACACCTTAGAACCGCTGAAGATGTATGTACTCTGACGTCACATTCTGTTTCAGTTCAGATCACGTGACATTCAAAATTTTATCCAAAATTAATTGTAAAATAGCTAAAGGATATTTCAAATTTGAGGCTCTTTAAAGAACAATATCTTTTCAAATTTAATACTTAGAAGTCATATAAAAATTCTTGCAACAGCCCTTTTGGGATATAAGGCCTACTACAATTATGTAGCACTTTAATAATCAACAACTTAAGTTGCTGTATAGAAACTAGGCATACAGACTTGTACATTTTACCTTATAACCGAACAAGCATTCGATGGCCACAGTCTTTTTCTGTCGTTTTCCTACCATCAAACCAAACACTAACAAATTAGTGTGAGCGGCTGCAAACGCCTAGATTTTTTTATCCCTACGTTTCCATTTACGCTGTTTAGAAGTCCCTCAGTGCTGTGTGGTGTAGCCATGTGTTACCGTGTTTATTTGCATTACGTGACAAATCGTCAAATTTGACGCGAAGCAGGCTAGCCAACCGACTAAACAATCAACCCTGTTAAGACCTTGAACTCTTATTCAAACCTTTCATCGGCCTCAGAAATCAGAGCCGACACGAAGTAAACGCAGGCAATCAAAGACTTTGCATTCGTAAGGTTTAAGAATTCAAAAGGTACTTTGACAATTTTAACTATTTATTCGTTAAAGCTACGATTCCACCAAATGTTTTGATGCTTAATGCATATGGCTTAAGTTACTTTGTTTAGTTGTCTATACAGTGTCCCACACTCTATCTTCAGTGTGGCAGAGATAGCCAATGCTATTCTTATGGAGGTTTTCTGTACCATGTTGCCAATTTTTCAATGTAATGTAATATTGAAACATTCATGAATCTTCATTGCTATACCAAAATTAGTTAACACTGTACAATTTAAGTTTTATGAGGGTCTCTTATTTACCCAAGACCTTATTGTATACACCTAATATTTATCTAAATAGTTTTATATACAGGGCTATTTGTACCTGTAATAAGTAATATTTCAATACAATATTTTAAAACCGCCCAGCATACTAATCTTGATTAAATGCATTAAAAATTAGAATTTTAAAATATTATAAATTCAAATTGGAGATTACAAAGAAAGAATAAAGACTTATGAACTATGTAAAATATATGCAGTATTTCTATCAAGCTTAAATATTAGTAAATTATCAAATAAGAAGATATAAATTAAATAAAAAATATGTATTATTAAACTGACCAGTGTGTTATTCAATTTCATTTTTTTCTTCGCAACTATGCTATTTTACATCTATATATTGTACTCGTATATGTATTAATTTTATATCTTTTCGTAGAATGGAAATATGTAACATAGGGAATTTATATTGTTGACGACGATTGTAAAATGTCCAATCAAATATAAAAATGTTTTATATTATTTACTTTAAATTGACTAGAGTTTATATGTTAATTCATTTCATTTACTACGCTTGTTATAATTTTATATCCTACTTACATTTTGTATTTGTATTATTTTATATTTTTTGTAAATTATTAAACTGACCAGTTCATTATTTAATTTAATTTTTTTTCTTTTCACCCACCTGTTTAGATACACTGAAAGTACACCAGTCATAAATACATTCAATGAAGTACCCAGAATATTTCATCTCTTTTTGGGCATCTATTTTATTTTTCTATCTTGCAGATTTACAGCAGGTAAATATGGCAACATGGTACTCCATAAGACTCTATACTGAACATAGGGTGTGGGACACTGTAGTCTGCAACCTTTTCAGCTCTTCCCAGGAATGTCAGATTGAGGAATTCATTATAAGTCTTAAGTTTTATAGTTTTTGTGAATCGTCCCTCCAACATCCAGACATACACACATCCACACACACACATCCACACGTCATTTTAAAAATGTTATAATGGATATGCGAATTTTACCATGAATCCAATACCTCTCTTAGCGAGAAGTAAAAATCTAACCAAAGTTTTTTTGAGAAAAAAATTGCAATAACAATTTTTTTACATTCATATAAATGTTTATTTATAATTTATAATAATGTGACTTGTAAAAGGAAAGCAGCATACAGCAAAACGTTTCTTAGGCTTAAACGTTTATCGCATAGAACGCCGATCTCCTATCCGTCGGGTTTCAACATTCAGTACCTGTTTCCCCTATATATGGTCAACCACAGCGTTTCTCTGTCTATTGTATTTTGAATAAAGGGTTAGCCATGAATAGAAAAGTAGCTAATCTAATGATAACTAATTAAAGTATACAATACAAATTAGAAATTAAATTCACTGCACTGGTGTGTCTTTATATACAATATTTTTAAAGTGTTCGTAATTAAATTTAAACGGTTTTGTTGCAATGTTATTATTTATGCTATAACGAGGTTGCTTATTGTATATATAGTGCTCATCACCAAAAATGCTCTGTCATGTCAAATTCAAGAGCTTGTAGTTTATTTACTGACTTATTTTGAAAATGAAAAATAGAATGGTGGGCCTTTACTTACGTTGAAGTGTATTATTGAAGTAATATTTTGTTCTATTTATTAGTACAGTTGTATTAATTCAATCACGAAAGAAAATGAAGACAAAATTAAGTCCTGTGATTGATTCAAATTAACAGTTTCACTGAAGTTGTTATACGAAATGTACAGAAACAGTGAGAAATTGTAAACAGATATGTATTCGGACCGGGCTTTGAGGTTTTGATCGACTCGGCCAGAAAATATAACAATTTTCTTTTAATACTTTAATTAATTTGAAATGCTCTAAATATGCGTACACACGTAACATTGTGTTTACAATCAAATAATATTACTAGCAAGTTTATATCTCTATCCATTTTTGAATTAATGTCCCAAAATTCAAATAAAAACTTTAAAATTTTCAAAAATCTAATTTTTATGTATCTAGATACTTCTCAATGCACTGATTCCAAATTTTGAAACAGCAGGTCGATATCTCTTTTCGTTCTCGAGATATTTATGTTCAAAGTTTTGCGCAAAAGTGCCCATTTTTGGGCAATAACCCAAAAATGGGTCGAGATATGAATCTGGAGATATCATCATTCGATTCTACGGACAAAATTACATAAGTATACCAATTTTCATAATTTTTGAACACCGCATACAGTCTCTAAAGCAAAATAACTGAAAATGGCTAAAAGTCGCAAAAATCGTAAGGGGTACCCCTTAGAATTTTTTCAGATTTTGGCCGTTTTCAAGGGTTTTCAAACTTTTATTCATAAAAAATGAACCGGTTGGACAAAAATTATGAAAATTGGTATACTTATATATTTTTATCCGTAGAATCGAATGGTGGTGTCGCGAAATGCGTATCTCGGCCCATTTTTGGGTTATTACCCAAAAATGAGCAGTTTTATACAAAACTTTGAATCTAAATATCTCGAGAACGAAAAGAGATATCGACCTGCGGTTTCAAAATTTAGAATCAGCACATTGAGAAGTATCTAGATGCATGAAAATTAGATTTTTGAAAATTTTAAAGTTTTTATCTGAATATGGGGTATATTGACTTTTGGGGCAATAATTCAAAACTAGGTAGAGATCTAGCCTAGAAATGAGTAATTTTGGGAATATATTTGAGGTTGAATATCTCCAAAATTAAAAGAGATATCGACCTGCGTTTTCATGATTTGGAATCATGGTATTTATGACTTTTTGTGGTAAAAACTTAAAAATGAGAACAGTTATGAACTGGTGGTAATATTAGTCAATTTCATTCATTGAAAAATGATACAAGCTATTTCCATAGTTACTATACAGTGTTCCACACTCTATGTTCAGTATAGGGTCTTATGGAGTACCATGTTGCCATATTTACCTGCCGTAAGTCTATAAGATAGAAAGAACACAATAGATGCACAAAAAATTAAATGAATAATTTACAAAAAATATAAAATAATACAAACACAAAATATAAGTAGGGTATAAAAAGAAATTCAGCATATATTTTACATAGTTCATAAGTCTTTATTTTTTCTTTATAATCTCCAATTTGAATTTAAAATATTTCAATATTCTAATCTCTAATTCATTTGATCAAGATTAGTATGCCGGGCGGTTTTAAAATATTGTATTAAAAAACTTATTACAGGTACAAATAGCTTCAGCATGTTTTTTACACCCCGGTTCCAACGGATCTTTTCGCGGCCCTGTATATAAAACTATTTAGAATTGCAGACAAATTTCTGGTGAATACAATAAGCCCTTGGGTAAATAAGAGACTCTCATAAAACTTAAATTGTACAGTGTTAACTAATTTTGATATAGCAATGAAAATTTATGAATGTTTCAATATTACATTACAATGAAAATTTGGCAACATGGTACAGAAAACATCCGTAAGAATAACATTGGCTATCTTCGCTACACTGAAGATAGAGTGTGGGACACTGTATAGAGACGATCACTACACTAGTGAAAAGTGCTAAATTCAGCCCATTGTATTTATGACGTAAATCACTTGATTGGCTAGATAGTCTATACAAGAAATAAACGCAAATACTTCCTAAACATTGTATCCTATATGTAAAGTGTACGTCGAATCTATGTAGCATAATTATTGGCGTAACCAACCTATAATATGGTATTGGACTGTCTGTATTTAACCCATCACGGCATCTATTAGCAAGCCAAGTAATTTCATTTCCATTAGCTTTGTATGTACGGCAGCCGTAAGCAAAATCCACGGAAATTAAATACAAGTTAGTGAGGATGCAATTGCCTCCTGGCAATGTATAGAGTGCCGTGGATTAAAAAATGAAGACAGGTTATTATAATCATTACACTGGAAAGGAAATGAATTAAAAAGTTTTAAAATAATTGATGCATATAAATACAAGTTTTTGTTTCAAAGTTGTTTGAACTAAATTTACTATATAAAAAAGAAAAAAAATTGTTGTGGCCAGCACAAAACCTTCCGTCAATTCGATGTATTTTGTACATATCCTATACCAAAAGTTCCTTGAAAAAAATTCTATATATCCTGTATAATTGTAACAAGAACACACTATTTTTTACATATCCATACTGAAAGTTCCTTTGAAAAGATTCTAAAATCTAATAAAATTATAATACGAATACGAACGTACATTATGTATTGCACTTAACACTTCCTCCTGCTTCAACTTTTCCCTATTTTATTAGAAGTCGCTGTTTCTTACTCTTCTCTTCTACTCATTCCTGTCCAAAGCACCTTCGTGCCACAGTTCTTCCTCTCTCAAATCTTCTGCTATACAGTCTTCTCTTTTGCCTTTCTCGTACTTCTGGCATTATAAGTTCCTATCTTGAGGCGAGGCCGCAAATGCAAGTCACTGGCGAGGGATACTCTGTCACTTATATCACTTTCACATCATATACTTTCCACTTTGGTTTTGCACTTGCCACTACATCTGTCAATTAGATTTTTTTGAATATGTCTGTTGTTTTCATAATTTTTGCAAAGCTGACTGATTTTCGAAAGTTAATCTCTCTATAACTCTATATCTATTGAATATGAAGGAAAATGTATAATCGAACCGTATAGAGAATAAGATATTCTTTCTATTGATAATCACATAAAATGTCGAAAATGATATTTAACTGCGATTTTTCAAGAAAAACTGTTAAGAACTTCAAATAATGGTACTTCCGGTTGACCAATTATAACCAAAATCTAATCAGCTCTTCATATGGTTGTAAAGAAGAGAAATATGAAAGAATCATAATTTTTAGAATTGTAGTTTTGGAGTTATCGTCGGAGAAAAATTTTTCACACACACACACACACACACACTCACGGACACACAGACACACACAGAATTAAATATTAGCAAAACTTTTGCATTTAAATTATTAAAAGATGGTAAATTTCATTCTTGTCTTTTTCAAAATGAGCAATAGTTAAGAAACGTTATTTATAAATCAGTATTATTATGATTACAAGTTAATTTAACACTGACAACCTATGTCGCATTTTATCTGGAACGATACATGTGTTACTGGTATAATATAGTAATACATTAATGACAGAATAGTAAATATTGCGTCTTAGCTGAAACTCACGGTATATTAAAATACCCCAAAGCACTGATTCCAAATTTTGAAACCGCAGGTCGATATCTCTTTTAATTTTTCTTCGGATATTTACATTAAAGTTTTACCCATTTTTGGGCCTAAATCAAAGAATGAGTGGAAATACAAACTTGGCGACTTCGCCATTTGATTTTTTGCATACTGGATACAATTGCCAGAGCAAAGTAACTGGAAATGACCAAAATCTGAAAAAAATCACCTTGGATTTTACCAAAAAGTGTATTAATTTTGGGGGAAGTAAATAATTTTAAAACGAAGTTTATGTTTCCTGCATATTTGAAGGAATTTACTTGTTCTTTTTCTCGATTCAACAATATTTCTCGAACATCTAAACTGTTTGGAAACGCGTATAAATAAATGACTAAATATTGTTTGATATAAAATAAGAAACTGAAAGTTAATTACATAACATTTGCGCTGAAAGTTTATCCTAGTATTTACGATGTATAATATAAATTTAAACTGCTTGGTGGATGTGATAAAGGTGAACATCCAGAAAATAATCTATCAACTTTAACATTTATTTCTCGCCGTAGTCAATCGCGATTACCTGGTATATTTACGTGAAAAAATTCAGAGACACTTTCCTCAAATCAGTGCATATGCATACTCTAAGATTAACTAAGGCTGCGTCCGATGTCGCATATTGGCATTCAGAATTTAGGATATCCATGGTTTGCATGGCAACACTGTAGAACAACAAAAATGAATTATACAATTTGATTTACTTTGATGCTTGAGAGTAAATGTTAATATTTCATTAAATAGAAGCTAAGAAGCTATTATTTGACAGTAAGTTTGACATATTGCACAAATTATAGCAACGAACATAATTTGTTTAATTAGTGCGCGTCAACTTCAAGGCATAGTGTGCTACTGCAAAACCCTAAAATCTAATTCCTAAAATCCTAAATAATCACTAGATTTAGGGCATATAAATTTAGGATTTAGATATTAGGGTGATAAAAGTGCAACATTGAACACAGCCTCAGTTAATCTTAGAGTATGCACTAATTTGAAAAAATGGCACTTTACTTGAAGCTACTAATTGTTTTTCTTCAAAAAATACCATTAAATGCATTTTTTTCGTATTTTAGGTCATTATGGATATTAAAGATTATTAAATTTTCTACAGCTATACATTCATACTTTTTCTATATATATTTTACAGATAAATTGAAAAAATAATCTTTTTTATAAATCCCGAAGCCTAAGATAAACACAATTTCTTTGTTACACGGTTCATATTTCAAATGTTTGAAGTCAAAAAATACCATTAAATGCCATTTTTTTGTATTTTATGTCTTATGAAAATTAAATATTATTGAATTTTCTACAGGTATACATTAATCCTTTTTCTATTTTACAGATAAATTTAAAAAATAATCTTTTTTATAAATCCCGAAGCCTAAGATAAACATAATTTCTTTGTTACACAGTTCATATTTCAAATGAATGTAACTGACAGGTAAATATCACTGTCAAAAAAATAATCACTTTAAATTAATAACAGTGACATTTTAAAAAGAAAATAATAAATAAAGCAAGAGGTAAATGCAATGGAACATAATATAGTTTGCAGCATTAGTAAATACGTAGGTATGTATTTAAACAAATAAAAATTAAATAGCGGAAGGCTTTGTGTTGGCCACATCAGATATTTGTTTTTAGTCCTGTTATGTCTTAATAACAGCATGGTATTACGAAAAATGACAAACAGTGACAAATCATGTGATAGATATTGATTGGTCAAATCCAGAATTTCAAAATCGAAAAAAATGTAAATTTTAAATCAAAATTTCTAAATTAAATGCATCATAAAACAGCCCTAAGTACACAAAAAGGGAAAATCACAATTAATATAATTAGCGGATTCACATGAAACTTGGCAGACACTAAGACAGTTATAATGTTACCCTATCTATGTCAGACCGAAAACTATTTAATCATGAATTCTCTACCGACATTACCAAATTAGTTTATTCATCATTCATTTTTCAAACAATATAACATTTCCTTTTCAATTGAAAACATACATTTCATCTGTGCCTTTGTACATAACGCAAACTTAAAACTTCTCTGACTACGTATATACAAAGGCGTTGTTACTCTGTCGCCTACTAAACGTATTCATGTTCTCCTCGCATTAATTTCATCATACCCACTCATTTTCAAGCTTTATTCTAAATTTTCTGCCTCTTCCTCTTCGCGCTTTTGATGTTTTCGTTTGTCTTCCTTTTTGCCTTCGTGCGTTGTGGTCAGAGAGATAAGAAAAACATGAGAAAAGTGATTTCAGAGGAAATGATTTTCTGGGTTTTGCCGATGTTTACAACAAGTCGCGCGATTTATTGTCTGTGTTGTTGATTGTTTACTGGAATTGGTTATGTAACTAACCGTAGACTTGTACACATAAAAAAGAGTAGTTTATTAAAGTTTTCTTGGATTGAATAAATGATGACAGACTACGCAAGAAATAGAAATAATATACAATAAATGGCTTTATTGTTTTTCAAAATAGACATCATCTTTAGCAACTACAGAAATAGATGAACGATTTTCACAAAAAATAGTGCATCCTCGTTGGAATTCGGCAAATCAATTCTAAACTAGCATATTGAATGGTGTTCCATCCCCTATAGACAAATCAAGTCGATCGATATTTCCAATAGACGTCAGATTACATTTCAAGTACACTTTATACTTACAGTACTATCCAATAAATAATGATTATATTTTTTAATTTTGATTTATCGTTATTTTCCATTCCTCTTGAGCTATTCGCGAGTGAAGAAGAGGAGGAGCTTAGCGCGTGACGTAACAATATGGCCGGTTTAAGGTAGATGCTTCGTTTCCCGCAACTGTATTCTTATACACTCTGGCATTTAAAATACAAAGTAATATTAATATTATAGTTAATATTAAATAAAAATAATGTTTCTAGTATGAATAACATTTTGAATTTTGCGAACTAGTCCGTTTCATATAAAAATTTTGTTCAGCATTCTCTCGAATTTTGAATTTACATGATTCGAGTCTTTGTTTTCTTGAATCTACATAGTACTGCTTTATTACAGTCTTTGGTAGATTAATGGAGAGATAAGTATTATTATTTTTTAGATTTCATTACGAAGTATTTTAATAAAGACACTAAGTAATTATTGTCTTGTAGTTATACCCGGCAAAATATAATCTTGCTTTACAAAATGCAAGGAGCAAGCATTATTTTTACTCTGTTCCTTTCCCATTTTTAAAAGATGAATGCATAACTTTCGTCTACCAACTATTTCAAATTGACAAATTTCTCTAATAAATTATTCTATAGAATTTAGGTTTTTGTTTTCGGGAAATTATGGAAATTAATTATTTCTGGATTTCTGCGTGCTAATGACGTACATAGGTTAAATGCAACTAAAACGTGTTGAAGTTTTAGATTTTGTTATTATACTTTATTTCACGTAAGAATAGCGTTGGTTTAGTTAGGGATATATAAATTCTACCCTTTGATTGGTCAGAATATAAACCTATTTCACAGAAACGAAACAAATATCACCTGTCAGTTGTCAAATAAAATCTACAGAATTAAGTGATGTTTAACCATATTTTGTTGCAATTTTAGATTTTGGCATTATTACAGATAAATATATTTATTATTGACAAAGCTTGGTTTCACAAATTTAAATTATTTATTCAATGCATGTAAAAACGGTCGGCTCTTAAGAATAATCTACTATTTTCTTACGTAAAATTAAGTATAGCGTACAAATTTCAATCCACTCGTGATTTATTTGTTAAATAAGTGACAGAAACGATGCGTTCGCCGCTACCTCGGCTAGGACTTACTACCATGTACTAGTTCATATTTTCGCCGCTAGACGTCATATTGCTCTATTCACTAGCGAATAGAGTTACAGTGTTATAGAGCAAAGTTACAGAATAGAACCATTAGTAACCGAATGGTTGCACAAAAATAACTTAACACCAAAGCAAATAATTGAAAACATGGAAAATACTTTGAGAACATTTTGTCTTTCATACACACTAACAAAAAAGTGGACAGCTAAATTTAAACGTGTGAGGGATAACGAAAGTGTATATTCTCTCAATTCATCAGCATTTCATTCACATCCAATTTACTATCTGATCTTCGAAATGCATATACTTACAATCGTCTACACAAAGTTTGTTTGTTTAGTTTATACAATGGAGTACCTCTGCAGTTCGCATATCTAGCGGGGTATTTATTATTGCTCGGGATCAGGAAAGTTTGTTCGCAGTAATTAACGAGTTTATCGAGTAATCACATATGGATCAACCACCTGCCACTGCAATTGCAATGAGAAGAGAGCAAGATACGGAGAGAACTAAGAGAGAAAAGAATAGGCACTAGATTCGTCATCTTTACTTTTTACGGGGAGTTTTACTAGTCAAATCGAGACGTCAATATGGGAATACTTCAAAATTTTTTCACACGAGAAAAAAATAACATTTATTTTTTTTACACGTAACAAAACACAAATAATATATCTTTTTTTGACAATTGTAGGAAAGAAATTTTGTGATTTGTGTCATTGAAATCAATCGAAAATGAGTGAAAATATAAACAAGAAGAAGTAACGAAATAAAAACTATTTAGAGGAAGAAAAAAAGTTTAAAACTTGTTAGAAAATAACAACTGATGATTTGGGAATATGATCTTCACAAAAAAAACTGGCATATTTTTGAATTTTGGCTCGAAATGATTCCGAAACGTATTTAAAATTTTAAAAACGCATTGTTTTAATAATCTGAATCGCATTAGAAAATATGCTTCGTCAAATTAAATAAATATATCATCACGGCATATTACCCATTTCTGGGTGTGCCAGTATCTACAACACATGTAGACATCGGTAATGATGACGATATATTTTACCGTGTGGGCGTTTACCAGGCGTCACTTCACGGGCACTCATAGCTGGTGTGGAGAGTGCACCAAAGGGGTCACTTTTGTGCCAATTAAAATTGATAGATTATGTAGATCATTACTTTTTCGCCTGAATAACAATTTCTCCGATAGAAAATGTCAACAATGATGAGGATGACATTCTAATTTTGAAAGATATAATAACAAATAAAGATAACTTAATAATACAGGGTGTTATGTAAGATAGTAAATCTGGCAATAATTTTTGTTTAACATACTTTCTACAAGAACTAAAGGCCTTTAAAACTGACCAATCACGTCATAGTTCAAAACTTTATAAAAGTAAAAATCAATGTGTTCTCTGAAAAAAAAAATTGATTGTCAATCTGACGTTAAATGTTTTTTTTTGCATAGACGTACAATTTATATTGTTTTTTTGATATTTTCAAAATGCCATTTACCTTCAACAACCAAGAGTATGCAGACATGCATATGGTTTATGGCGAGACATTACAAAATAGTCGTGCTGCTGTAAGACGGTACAAAGAGTTATTTCCAAATAGACGTCAATGATTTTATATGTCATTTGTGACAGGTATCACATTTTTTCCAGAGATCACATTGATTTTTACTTTTTTATAAAGTTTTGAACTATGACGTGATTAGTCAGTTTTAAAGGCCTCTAGTTCTTGTTCTTGAAAGTATGTTAAACAAAAATTATTGCCAGATTTACTATCTATGGGTTAAGCGTTGAACACTTACTTACATAACACCCTGTATATCGTTTTCTATATTCATCTATTATTGGTATCTAATAATAATTATAGTATTATAACACGCACAATAAAAATGTCATGTCACAATATTCGTTGAATAAATATTTAAGGGCCAGGTTAAAATTTTAACTGTCAGTTAAAATAAAACGAAATGAACTGTCAAATGACACAATAATTGCTTGCTGTCAATAGTCCGATTGAATTTGTTGTTAAATTTCTAACCGGAGATTGTAAAACTGGCCATAACTGGGCAAAACTCTAGATAATTTAACCAACGATTTATTCGTTAGCGAAACAAAAATTTGCTATTTTATTCGATGAATATTAACTAGCGAAACAAATATTTATTTGTCAATAGTGAAAAACCGAGCATTAGACAGTCGAAGTCATAGGCTTACAGTTCTAGAGAGACACTCCTCATCGCTTAGCAAATGTGGTACTGTGTCTAATCATCATTCCAACCTAAACATGAAACAAGCTTTGCTATATGCGTTGGTTTACGGTTTGTTTACAAAGTCCGACGCCGTCTTAGTGTCCATGTGATGTGGGTTTCGCGGAACTCTATCTGCTGCACATAAAAGAGACTACATTTTGCAGTGTAAGGACACGAGAAAAGTGTAGGATGGATGACGTTGATACAACATACTATTATTTATTGCTTCGGAATATTTTCAAAATAATTTACCCTCATAATTATAAATTCATTTTGATCCAATTAAGCTTTACTTAGGGCTTTTAACTAACCTAACATAAATTGTCAAGGAATTAATATATGACAACATAATAACACCTTTATTGTTCAGCTTCGAGGTAACATAAGGGTACTGACGAATAATGATACTTATTTGAACACATGGCTTATATAACCACTATAGTTTGCAATTTGAAAAAGCCAATTACCTACTGTTATAAAATATTTATTTGTGGCACTAGTTTTTCGAAAGCTTCGATCAACAAACTATATTTTGTGCCAAAAATAAAAACAAGTCTTTATCGCAGATGAAGTTCTAAAATTTCTTTTACGTATACTTTCCTTTAGCTTGGGAAATAAATAAAAATCACTAGGCGTTAGGTCAGATGAATACAGTAGATGTAACATCAGTCTGAAACCGACATCGTGAATGGGGTATTTTTTACATTAGTACAGACCAGTAGGACTCTGAGTATCTAACTTTGAATAAGAAAATGTATGTATCACATGAGATATGAATTTTAAAAAATTTCATCGCAATTCAAATTTTCTTATCATGGCGCGCTTATGACGTCAACTCGATGGTGACATCTGCAACGAACTTCAGCGCCTAAATCCACATGTTCATGACAGCCATTTGCTTGTTTACATATGATTTTAGTAGCAGCGTGTATTTCGGTGTTTGTCCTGTGTTTGTTTATGGTAAAAATAGGAATAATAATTATAAAGTGGACGAAATGTCAAACAAGAAATATACCCGCGCGTGTTAACTACTGGCGCCATCTGTGTTTTTAAACGAAAGTATTTACTTTGAAATAAACAACAGATTATCAACTTGACGTCTCAAATTTCAAGGACGTTTCTAGAACTGTAAAAATTCCAATTTTGTAACATTAAATTATTAATATATTAATGCTAATTCACACCACCATTCTTCAAAGAAATTTGGCACAATAAAATGTCTAATAAGAAGAGCTACAGGTATATGCCATCCAGATAAATTAAAAGAAGAGATGAGTGAAATTAAAAATATTTTTATGAAGAATAGATATTCTGTGTCTTCTATTGAAAAATGTCTTAAAACAAAAAGAACAACAAACAATGAAGAAGAAATGAACGTCTTATATGCATCGCTTCCGTGTGTTAAAAACGTAACGGACAAGATTGGTAGAATTCTTCGTAAGAAGAACAAGAAGATTTCGTTTTCACCATGTTAAACTTCGTCATATGTTGAAACAAGTGAAAGACGTCATCCCTCTTCAATCATCAAGGATTTACAGAATTCCATGGGTCTGCGAGAGAGTTTACATCGGCCAGACTGATAGAACTGTCTCTACAAGATTGAGCGAACATCATCGATCGATCAGATTGAACCAGCCTGAGAAATCGTCCGCTGTAGAACATGCCTTGGAAGACTTACACCAAATTAAATTTGAAGATACGAAAATAATTGCAAGACCTACTCGACTTAACAACAGATTAATTAGAGAAGCCATTGAGATTTATGAATCAAGAAATATCAATCTGAATCATTGTGACGGATTAGAACTTAGTCGCGCATGGCTTCCAATATTAGTTATGTTGTAATTTGTAATATGTATACAAATTTTTATCTGTTAATAAAGAGTACGGCTGCGGTATTTCGCTACCGATAAAGCGTCTCTGAGTTATACAGATCACTTCTCTGCCAGTTTTTGGGACGGTTTTTCCTCTGGCAAAAGGATATTTTTTCCTGAGAAGATGCATGTTCGCCGTCCATGTTATTGCCGTGCATGCATATATTGTCTAGAAAATTGTATACATAAAAAAGGTAACATTTATGAACATTTCTTGTTACCTTTGTTACTTGTTGTTTTTTTATTATTTCACATATTTATGTCAATGTATCCCCTGAAGAAGGCACCAGTTTTTGGTGCCGAAATGTTGGGTTAAATAATAAATACAGAACTTAAACTAAAAAATCTGTTGTGGCCAGCACAAGACCTCTCGCCATTTCCATATTAGGCTATATAAGTATTGTATTGCACTTCGCTTTCGAACCGTCGTTTTATAACAAAAAAATACAGAACATTACCCAAATATTGTTTTTTTATTGTATTTAACATGTCTTCTGCACACATATAATTCTAATTATATCTATTTTTCATTGTATGAGGAAGTTTCTAAATGTCAAAAATTGTTCCAATTCATTAACCAGATTGGCGGTATTTCTGATGGATATATGCATTTTACCACAATTTTACCTATAATTTCAAATATTTAATTAATAAAACAATAAGAAAAGTTAAATATACTTCCCAGAAAAAGCTATCAGAATGTCACTAAAACTGTTGATATTTGACAATGACATGTGTCATGTTATAAACTGTCAACTGGTTTCCTTAGTGCCTTGGCCTCTGCGATTAGTTTACTCTATTATAGTGTCTTCATCTCTAAATCTATACAAGATATAATAAAAAAAACTCCCAAAAAAATATATTTAGAAGAATTTTTCTAAGAAACTACTACTTCCGGTTGTTCAATTGTTACCAAAACTGCAGTTAAATATTTTTTAAGTCTTATAGTTTTTGAGGAATCGTGACTACAACATCCAGACATACACACATCCACACAGACATCATTTTAAATATGTTATAATTGGATTCTAGGGACCTTAAATCGTGTTTATTCAATAAAATCTGGATATGCGAATTTTAGCATGAATCCAATACCTCTCTTAGCGAGAGGTAAAAAGGTAGTATTATTCCAATTAATAATATGAGTTCTGAAAGATATTTTAATAATTGCTGTTGTTATGAAGACAATATTTCAAAGCCTACTGTGTTAGGAACAATATACCTATATTGTACAACCGTCGTATGTACCAAATCGTTGACTTGGTTTTAGTTAACACCGGTGTTAGAACCATGCTCATGGTACCAGCTATTACACTCTCCAAATTTGCTTGAAAATCTTGTCTCATCAACACATTAATTTTAATTTAAAAAAATCATCTCTTCTTCCGAATTCATATTTCTCGTTCATCCTCATTCATTGTACTCCTCTCGTACTCGTACGCTTTACTACGTCGCGGCTCCGTGGCTATGTCCGCGTCCGCGGTATCGATCCAGCATTCCCGGGTCGACTTCCTCCCGCCTCCGCGCCGCCCCGGCCACCACCGATCTTCCGCGCACCCCCCGACCCGGCGACGTGACCTGTGCCATAGCGGCAGTGTTGCGCATCCAACGCGTATGACGCAGTAGAAGTTGCAGAGGATGATGGAGCTATAGTGGAGAGAGGACTACAGGGGTCACTTTTGGGCAATATAAGATGGTGGTTTTGTTTGACATGTAAAAGACCAATGAGCTTTCTTCAATTGTTACTAAACAGCAATCCTGTTTTATACTAGTACACTGTTCAGACAAAAAAAGTCTTAAAAGTCACTTTTTTACCTCCCGCTACCCTAGTTAAGGGAGGTATAGGGATCGTGTTAAAAATCGCATATAGAGATTTTAGTGAATAAGCACGTTTTGATGCCCCCAGAATCCGATTTTAACATTTTTACAATGATGTCTGTGGGTATGTATGTGTGTGTGGATCCTGTGGACACGATTACTGAAATACTATCAATCAGAGTTGAAATTTTGTATTCCCATTCTATACTAATTTGGGAAGAGTTGATTAGTTTTTAGTGTATATCAGATAACCGGAAGTATCACTTATACAAGCTTTTACCAGTTTTTCTTGAAAAAATTGCATTGAATATAATTTTTCAGCAACTTTTACTATTAAAAATATAATATAATGGTACAATCTTCAATTCTACGATAATATAACATTAAAAAACTTTAAATAACTTTAAATATAAATTTATAAAATAATTTATTTTTGTACATCTGACCCATGCATCAAACAAAAACATATTACTTTAATAAAATTTTGACAAATGTCACTGTCACATTTACATTAATAATGAAACCGTATTAAGAAGAATTAAGTAGAAATATAATTGATTTGTAAATATAAATCTATCAGTATAAGTACGTGTTTTTAAAATGTCAAATATTGGTTTACAACTACACATTTACGACATGGATCATGTACGGCAAAGAATTTACACAGATTGCGTTTTTAGAGCACTTGGAAGTTGATGATGATTTTTCGCGGATTATCTTTTTCTTTGGCGAGGCACATTTTCTACTCTCTGGGTATGGGCAGAGGAAAATCTTACGAGGTATACCACTACATGTCAATATGAGACTGTTTGGTGCGCACTATGGTCAGGTGGCGTCATTGGAACTTACTTTTTCTAAAATGATGAAGGTCGAACTGTTATAGTTGATGGTGAACGCTATAGGCCCATGATAATCGATTATTTTTGGCACGAAATTAATTTCGTATTACAGACTTTTATTTATTAAAACAAACAAATTAGATTTTGTTTATAAAACGATCAACCGGAACTTTACGATGAAATTTTGTAAGTACCGTAAAAGTACAGCTATGGAAAAAATGATTAGACAGAAGACTTACTTCATCAAATAATACTACTAAAGTAATGACATCATATACTACTACGTTTACATGAGATACTAATTTATAAGGCGCGAGCATTCATGTGACTTTGTTAAATATTTCACCTTTCGCTAAGAGAGGTATAGGAATCATGCTATCCAGATTTTAGTGGATAAACACGTTTTAAGGTCCCTATAATCCGAGTATAACATTTTTACGATGATGTCCGTGTGTGTGTATGTGTGGATGTTGGAACCACTGTTTCTCAAATACTATAAGACTTAAAAAAAATATTTAACTGCAGTTTCCTCAATCTAACATTCATGGGAAGAGCTGATAAGATTTTGGTAACAATTGGACAACCGGAAGTAACAGTTTCTTTAAAAAATCTTCTAAATATTATTTTTTGAAAAATTTTGTTATTACATATATTGAAGAACATAAAATTGTCCATCTAATACACTTAAAATTTTTATTATATCTTGTATAGATTTAGAGATAAAGGCACTGTAATATTTATAATAATCTAATCGCAGAGGCTAAGGCACTATGAAAACTCGTTGACGAATTCAAATGTTTATAACATAGTTTGTAAATGACAGACGTCAGTGTCAAAAATTAACAGTTTTAGTGACATTCTGAAAGCATTTTCGGGGAAGTACATTTAATCTTTCTTATGCCCGGTTGCACCGACGTTTCTTAAATTTACACTTAATAAAACTGAACTTACATTTTATATCACTTAATTTTTATCTGCTGTTGCACACATATTTTTTTTAATAACCTTAAGTGGAGTTTATATATTTTTAAGCTGTTTAAATTGTACTTTTAGTAACAAGAAAAATAAAATTTAGAGATTTTGTTTGTGCTAAAGTTTGGAGGTTATATTGGTAAGTTCGATTCAAATAGAATTATAGTTTTTAAAATTGAAGTGTAATTAAATATATTCATTGTATTTAGCAAAAATGGTATCAGACGAAAAAAGAAAGCGAACACGAAGTGCCAACTAATTAAATTAATAAGTAAAACATTGAAAGAAAAATGAATGCAATACTTACATGTCGTTATAAAATTCAATATTATTTTCTATTAAAATCAGTAATTGCAATACTGTATATTTGGTTAATCGAAACCGTTGAAAAAAGCATAATCAGAAAGAATATGAAAATGATCAGATCTGTCGTATATTTGCCTTGGTATTCCGCATAAAATTAAATCCAATGCGTCTAAATCGTCATCATCGACAATAAAATCAATAACTTCAATGATTCTGATAGAAATTAAAAACGTTTCCATTCAATATAACCTCACTACTTACTTAAGTGCAAGATAAACGTCAATTTCGGAGGCTTAAATTTATGGAGTTAAGATGTTTATGGAGAGTTTAGCGCACGGTACAACGAAATAAAACTAAACTTAAGGCTAAACTAAACTTAAATTCGTAGGTGGTATCGGTGCAACTGGGCATTACTGTTTTATTAATTAAATATTTAAAATTGTACGTAAAATGCATATATCCATCAAAAATACCGCCAATCTAATTAATGAATTGGAAGAATATCTGATATTTAGGAACTCCTCATACGATGAAAAATAGATAGTTGCTCCAGAGAAACCGCGCATCATAGCCTTATTCTCAGACAAAATTATGTACATTGGGACTCCAATTTTAATCCAAACGCAATTATTAAAAAAAAAAACCGATAGTAGCAAATTTATGCTAGTTCGTCCGCAATTTAATATTTCGTTTGACGTCTTCGCGGCTTCCGTCACTTCAGGCTGTGATGTTTTTGCTTGCAATTACAATACACCTGCTTGCTGCAAGAATGCAGGAGTAAAAATCTGCATCCTGCCCACAACAGCCTATAGCTGTCATCCTGCAAATTTATTGCTCTCTTTGTTGCTTGCAATTACAGGAATTTGTTATTATGCTCAGAATTTTTACAAGCGCACCTATCTACAAAAGGTTATTTATCCATAGAATTATTGTTTCTTTATTATAAACAGTTTAATGCAGCCAAAGAGAATTATTTTTTTCTTATTATACTTCTTGTAAGTTTTTTTTTCATTTAAATTCACACGGAGTTGGAAAGAAAATGATTTTCTTCTACTATTCTAGTCTGTGCTTTCATTCATAATTCCTTATAAGTGTATTTACTTTGTAAGATTCTTTTTTTACTTCTGACAATCTGACGTAAACCTCATAAAATATCAAGCTTTTTATCTCAAAGAAAACAAATTTAGTCAGAAAGAAATAGAAAAGAAAATGTATGATTCAATCAAATAAGTATTCATAAACATAAATTGATCTTAAAATATTTACGTGCATAGAAATCGACCACTTCGCATTTTTAAATTAGAATTACTTTTTTCTTAGAAATTAACTAAATCAGATTGAAATAAAATTTATGCTTTTGATAAAGGAGGCATACGGATCGTGCTTAAAGTCGCATGTGAAGATAAAACTTAAAATTTTTCAAAAATCTATTTTATTTGTATCTAGATACTTCTCACATATTTATTATACAAGACGATAAAGAGATACTTTATCGATAAGTGGAAGGTTGTGCCCCAAAAGTCAATATACCCGACATTTAGATAAAAACTTCAAAATTTTCAAAAATTTAATTTTCATGTATCTAGATACTTCTCAATGCTCTGATTCCAAATTTTAAAACCGCAAGTCGATATCTCTTTTCGTTCTCGAGATATTTAGATTTAAAGTTTTGTTCAAAAATGCCCATTTTTGGGTATTAACCCAAAAATGGGCGAAGATATGAATTTGGCGACTTCACCATTCGATTCAACAGGCAAAATTACATAAGTACACCAATTTTCATAATTTTTGAACACCGCATACAATCCCTAAAGCAAAATAACTGAAAATGGCTAAAAATCACGAAAATCGTAAGGGGTACCCCTTAGGATTTTTTCAGATTTTGGCCATTTTCGGGGGTTTTCACACTTTTATTCACAAAAAATAAACCGGTAGGACAAAAATTATGAAAATTGGTACACTTATGTAATTTTGCCCGTAGAATCGAATGGTGGTGTCGCCAAATTCATATCCCGACCCATTTTTTGGTTAATACCTAACAATGGGTAGTTTCGAGCAAAACTTTGAATCTAAATATCTCGAGAACGAAACGAGATATCTACCTGCCGTTTCAAAATCTGGAATCAGCGCATCGAGAAGTATCTAGATACATAAAAATTATATTTTTAAAAATTTTGAAGTTTTTATCTGAATGTGGGGTATATTGACTTTTGGGGCAATAATTAAAAAATGGGTAGATATATAAACTTGGTAGTAACATTATTTGATTGTAACGGATTATTTTATATATTTATGAGTCTCCTCTAAATGTATAGAAGATATAAAAAAAAATGCTCAGATCTTGAGATTTTTTTAAGAAACTACTACTTCCGGTTGTTAAATTGTACCAAAACCTTTTCAGCTTTTCCCATTAATGTCAGATTAAGGAATAGTCTTTAGTATCTCCAACATCCAAACATTGTGGTAACAAATTGTAATATAATAACACATATTGCGGCAGCAAAATTTTCATTTTGTTTATGTCATAATGAAATTTTTAAACTAAAACACAACATAACGTGATTAAGTTTCCCAAAAGCTTTCTATTTGTGCAATATTAGCGGATAATTGGAACGAATTAACACGTTACGTAAACAATGCAGGCATTTTTCACATTCGCCTGTAATCCCAGACCACGCAGCGAATCTCATGAATAATTACAGTCGTTAGAAGGAAAGGCTAAGGCAACGAAGTATAGTAATTTTTATATGATTATAATAACCGTCTTTCGTGTTCACCATCCGAAACGGATTTTCTCTATTGATGTTTTTGTTTTATTGCGGTGCTGACTACGATTGAAAGTTGTTGATAATTATTCTAAAACGAAACAATAGAACAGATGTAATTGTCGTTCAAATATTTTATTATTATTTAGTTGAGGGCTTTAGGGCTACAGCCCCGAAGACACAGTATTGATACGTCCCCTACTGAATATCTGAGGTATAGAAACGTAACGAAGTGCAGGTAGGGCGTAGCTAAGACTGTACTACTGAACTATGAGCGCAAATTAATAAGAATTTTAGAAAATAGTGTTTATCGCGCGAAACTCCTCAGCCTCTATTTCTAGGAATTTGAGTATAAATTTTTAGTATGTTACTAACATAAAACCAATGAACAAAATGTTCCAAACGAAATTTTGAAATGTTGCAAAGGACTTATGATACCAGCTATCAAAAATAGCTGTTTTTCAAGTAGTTATAACTTGGGCCCCAAAAAATTTTTCACGAAGTGTACGGTCAATTTGCAGATCATACTTTTTTCTTTCATAATATGTATGGTTTGTAATGAATAGTTTTCGTCACTGCGACCTGTAAGATTTATAGACCACGTTAGTGTAAAGGTCAATTTGTGGCGGCAAATTCAAAATAAAATCCTAACTCGCCTTTGCCGATTTATACTCCCATGTTATTCATACGGAAACAAAAATATGCTATTTTTAAAATGTCCGAAAGAGCTTTAAATTGCAAATCTTTCTATTCAACTTTATAAATACAAATCTCTAATGTATTTTCTATATACTTACGTCGTATAAATATCTGAAACACCCAAAATTATTGAATAAACTGTAACTAAAGCAGCAAGTGCAATTTCATTAAAACGTAGGTCGTAGCTGTTTTCGATTCTATTTAATCCTGACAATTTAGATCGTCAGCAAAGAAATTATTTATTGCGGACAACTTAATAACCCTTTCAGATATCGCAAACAACAAAAACGAAAAACTTATAACCACCTTATATTTATAACTTTAAAGACAAACAGCGTCAAATCCAAAACTAACCTACAAATTCAGTTGACCAGACTGCACCAAGTTGCGATATATGTTACTATTTGCAATCCTACTTTCTTTAAAATAAAATTATGCTTAACTTAGTATTTCGTTTATACTTTTACTGTACAGAAAGCAAAGAGTATTGTTAAAAGTTAGTAAGAAACTCAAAATTGTACTCAAGAAACACAGAACAGCTTTAATAATATGAATTGAAAATGCGCGTCCATAAGAACTTCATACAATCTGATTTGATATAGGGTTTCGCGCATCGAAGCCGTCAAAAACTGGGTTCGGTTTAGGTCCAGGTTAATTTGTTTTATGAAAGATGGGTTCGGGTGCGGTTCTGGTTCAAGCATTAATAAAAATTGCGGTTTTGTTCGCGGTTCAGGTTCGAAATAATGTAAAATTAGAGCCGGAATTTATGCAAAACGCAACAAGAAACGAACACAATTTTCACGAAAAGTCAGCCCAGACAGCAACGCAGACGGCTGTATTTACTTTTCAAACTAAAAATTAACCTGAACCGGAGTTGAACCCCGAACCTGAATTTTAATACTCGGTTCGGTTTCGATTCAGGTTCAATTAAAAATATATCTGAGGTTCGGTTCTCGGTTTGGGTTCTCTAAAATGTTACAGTTTGGTTCCCGTTTTGGTTCGGTTCAGGTTCGGGTCAAACAAAAATCTTAACCTCACTAATGTTGTTTATAAATAAATAAATAAATAAATATATCATTACGGCATATTACCCATTTCTGAGTGTGCCATTATCTACAACACATGTAGACATCGGTAATGATGACGATGTATTTTACCGTGTGGGCGCTTACATCTGTAATAGTTAAACATTAATTTATTTTGTAAGTAGTGTCCATTTGTTTAAAATTATTCAATGTTTTTTATACTTATTCCGTAGTCCCTGAGAATGATCGTGCTAGGGTCGAAACGTTGAAGAGATAATAAAAAAAATTACATGACTGCTTATGAGGCTATGGCTGACTCCCAATTTTTGATATTTTTCTTTATTTGGCTTGTCAAGAGTTCACAAAAATTTGGCTCCCATTTGAGCACTACATTTATAATATAACTATAATTGTAACCCTATATTTGATAACTAAATAGAACTTAATTGATTTTAGTATTTTTGTTTTGATTTCAGTGTGGTGAGACAGCTTAATGCTAGGTAACGGCGGGGTTGGAACCCGCGGAGCGTGGCCTTTAGGGCAGACGCCCGCTACTGCTGAACCCACTGCCCGTTATGGCGTCTACTCCTTATTTCCCGGCGCCGGATCTCCCGCTCCGGCATTGCCCGGACTCTCCACGTACCATGCTCAACATAAAGGTAACCCTACCCTACCCTAACTAATTTAGTACATCAATAATTTCCATTATGTATTTCTTTATAATTCTTCCGCTTCTCAATACCACGGGTTGTCCAGCAAATAGTTTTTGTCGGGCGTTCCGCGGCAATTCTTATTCTTAGTGAGGTCAGTGCTCGCTTTTGGCCGAAGTATACAAGGTTCGTGCTCGAAGACTCTGTACTCCGTTGTGATTTGACCGCATGCTGAGTTCGTACAACGTTGAATTCAGCTCTCGGATACGATCTGACACGTGGAAGATGGAACTTACAGAGTACGAGCCAAATTTCAACAAAATTCTTTCGGCAAATTTAAATTTAGACTTACTTAAAGCCTTCATTAGTCATGGTCAATAAAGATGAACCGAATTTATACCTTTTTAAATTCAGATTCGGTACAGATCTGTTAAATATATAATTAAAAACATTTACCGCTTTGTATCGAAAATCCACATCCGATTAACCCTTTTAATTCTCATTTTCTTAAACCAAGACTTAAATTCATTTCGGTTCAGATTTCTACTTAAACTTAAAAATATCTGATGTGGACAACACATGACTTCCTTGTACGCCTGGCGTTACACTATACATATTTTGTTAATAATTAAAATATGTATTATTACAGACCCAATCATTAAATTGCACGTATTGGACATAATTTGACATTGACATTAAATTCTTTATTTTTTTGTTATTTTTTGTCCTAATTAATAGCAAACTTAATTACAGAAACCAAAAAGTACATAATTTTTAAATTTACATATCTCGCTTATACAAAGAGCTAACTTAATCATACTTGATATTTTTTTTAAGAAAAACTGATAACAGCTTTAAGCAAAGTATCACTTCCGGTTAGACTATTTTAACCAAAATCTATTATGTTATTTCCATTAATATAAAAGTATAAAATACCAAATTTGAGATGTTTTGGTTTATATTTTAAAATAGTTTTTCATTAAAATCTATTATAGGCTTCAAGTAAAGTACCACTTCCGGTTAGACCATTTTAACTAAAATCTAATATATTATCCCCATTGATATAATGAAAAGTTTTGGATTATATTTTAATATAGTTTTTCATTAAAATCTATTATAGGCTTCAAGTAAAGTACCACTTTCGGTTAGACCATTTTAACTAAAATCTAATACATTATTCCCATTGATATAAAAGTCATATTTACCAAATTTTAAAAGTTTTGGATTATATTTTAATATAGTTTTTCATTAAAATCTATTATAGGCTTCAAGTAAAGTACCACTTCCGAAAGTTATGTAATGACCAAAAAGGGAGGTGCACAACTAGATGTTATAACAGTCCTAAATACAAAATTTTAACTTTCTACGGCTTCCCGTTTTTCAGTTATGCGAGA
This sequence comes from Ophonus ardosiacus, assembly GCA_943142095.1. Taxonomy (NCBI): domain Eukaryota; kingdom Metazoa; phylum Arthropoda; class Insecta; order Coleoptera; family Carabidae; genus Ophonus; species Ophonus ardosiacus. Next base: position 40,143,131 of record OW964836.1, read on the forward strand.
TACGTACGTATGTACGTACAGACGTCACGCCGAAATTAGTCAAAATGGATTCAGGGATGCTCAAAATGGATATTTCCGTTGAAATCTGGAAACCGAATTTTTTCGCGATTACAATACTTCCTTTACTTCGTACAAGGAAGTAAAAAATGTGGCTTAAAAATGACTGGTGATAATAGTTCCACCTGCATTGTAAGGGCGATCTTCTATACAGTGTCCCACACTCTACGTTCAGTATAGAGTCTTATGGAGTACTATGTTGCCATATTTACCTGCTGTAAATCTGCAAGATAGAAAAACAAAATAGATGCCCAAAAAGAGATGAAATATTCTGGGTACTTCATTGAATGTATTTATGACTGGTGTACTTTTAGTGTATCTAAACCGGTGGGTGAAAAGAAAAAAAATTAAATTAAATAATGAACTGGTCAGTTTAATAATTTACAAAAAATATAAAATAATACAAATACAAAATGTAAGTAGGATATAAATTATAACAAAAGTAGGTAAATGAAATGAATTAACATATAAACTCTAGTCAATTTAAAGTAAATAATATAAAACATTTTTGTACTTAATTAGACGTTTTACAATCGTCGTCAACAATATAAATTCCCTATGTTACATATTTCCATTCTATAATTTTAGTTGTTCTCTAATCATATCATTTCTGATTCTTTCTCGTAGTGTTCCTCTTAACTCGTCTTATTTTTCTTATTATCGTAGTTTCGTAGTTAGTACCCAAGATTCACCAATCTTGTATTAAAATGGATCTGTATATTAAATTATATAAATTTCTACTTGAGCTTATTTAGAATACGTATAATTTGCCAATTAAGATAATCTAGTAAGAAAATTATATCTTTGCAATTTAATAAAGTTAGATACAAAATTATTTAAGTTTAGGAAAACTAAACAAAGAGCGTATCAACAATCTTTATTATTATGTAACTGGAGTACTTTCAGTGAAAACGAATAAAAACATAATTTTCTCATTTTGTAATATTTAATCTATTTTGTCCGCCAATCTTTTGTACAAGATTTATGTATCTTATAACAAAATAAATAGTATTTATCCATCTATCTTATATTGAATTATATAGTATTATCTCCGTTTTGATCTTTATCCATTATTTTCTAAATAATGGAACTTGTTGTTTTTTGAAACGAAATATAAAGTGTTTTATGTCTTGTTCAAAAAAGAATAAACAATTTTCTAGTAATGGAAAAATACTTCTCAAATATTCTAACAAAAAAAAAAAAAACTGTGCATAGCCTATTTAGATAATCCTAACAGTAGTAACATCTATTATGATAATGGTAGAAAAAAGTAAAGTAAAAAAAAACATTTGGAAGTCGATGTTATAAAAACACGTCTTGGTCACTCCCTCATCTGCCGAGAGAGGCGCTGTCTTCCACACAAGTGTCTACGGAAGAATGTGATGACGTAACCGCACAGTCAACTTTTCTTTTATCGCGTTTTTTACCGCTCTTACTTGTCATTGGTGGAGAGAACCATAGGCGGCGAAACCGGACATTAGCTTCAAAATAAAAGGGGATTGTTATTGTAAGATTAAAGTCTTGGGTTCGAATCCCGTGCACACCAATAAATATCATTAAGATTGTACAACATTTACATATCAACTGTATTAATCTTTTAAGATTCTCCTTCATTATCGAAATTTATTGTACTCTTCTATCATAATAACTATTGTCCCTATACACAGCTTTCATTCGGTACAAATTTCCAATAGATAATGCCGTTCAGCAACCAAAAATAGAAGTACTGAATGTAGTCAGAAAAACTGACTGCCAAAATTTTTTTCAAAAAACAGCATTTATATTAAAGGAACAGCATGATTATTTTACTATATTTTACTATACAGAGCAAGTCTTTATTTCAACCGTGCGGCGCAAATAATGGTCCATTCCATTCAATGTTTATAATGGAAGCGGTGAGCGATATGCCGCTCTATCATAACGGAGGATTCCAGCTCAATAGAATTAAAAGAAAATAGTAAAAAAATTACGAATGTATATCCTGAATAACGAATATTAATTTAAAAAAATGAAATGGTATAATTGAGATATTTCGAAAATAAGGGGTTTTTTTGTTATAGCGCTTCGACACTAATATAAAATCTATATATTATATTTTAATTGGCAACCGAAAGACCGCCTATACATGCATTACAAATAGCGTGTTAGGAGGCGGGGATTACTACCAATGGAAGTTAAGAAATTCAAATTCGAAAGGAGGGGCTAACATTCCTGTACTGCAGTTTCCAAACAGTTTTTATTTTAACATAAATTTCTTGCATTAAACTTAATAATTTAAATACACCTGTAATTATAAAGTATGTAGACTTATACAGTGTTATAATATTCATTTATTTTTATGTAAATATAATTTAAAATAGCATATATTTCAAGAACATTTAGGTCCGTGATGGAAACAGTTTGATATAAAAACACATAAATGTGATGTCACGTCAATCTTTTCAAAATTCGGGAGACCATAACTCGCTTATTAATAGGAATTTTTTCACCGGATTTTTATCAATAGTCTTAGTTTTCCTAATATTTTCCGATGAAATTATAAAAAAAATGGTGGAAACCCCCATTACGATATTTATAGTTTTATTGCTGGACCCAACAGCGCTAATTTTTTCTGAATATTTCTTATCGCCGCCTCTGGTTAAAGCATAACCTACCACGATTTGACTCAAGTGAAGTGACGCAACGAATGGTGTGAAATGTCCATGCTTCTAATGCATTTTGACTGGCATAAGATGACTACACATTTTTATGTATTGCTTGAGTGTTTTAGTATTGCAGAGAACGAACATTTGAGACATATTCGACCATGTGGAAAAGTTAAAAATAATTATAAATTTCGATTCAGTAATATAGAGAATTCATATTTCAACTACCTACCTAATTTATAATCCTCATTGCAGAAATTGTACAGATATTCTTTTTTTATTTTATTTATTATTTAAATATACTTTAATGTATTTGTTATTCCGTGATAACTATTAACACACCAAATAGGAATCGCTAGATAATTTCAAAATCAAATCATTAATATTGTCATAACATACGCAACGCTTTGCAAAATAAATTATTCACCAAGTTTATTTTATTATGTGATAAGAAGAAATATGTTCTTGTTTTGACTATTTTTCGTCTTATATGAAAGCTTTAAATACAAGTACGCGCCATTTAGTCATTGGATATATAAATAAACTTAGTTATAAATTAAATGAAATAAATTGTGGAAAGATAATGTCAGAAACTGGTATTTGAACCCGATATAGTAGGTATAAGTCAGCAGAAGTCGAGGGATCATAATAAACCGTTTATACACCCCTCAATTACGTTCACAAAGAAACCTTAAATTCTATCTGCCATAAATATAAAACACTATAATTAATTTCTCAAGTTTTGCACACAGTCTGTCCTAACAAAAATAAGAAATGAAATAAGAATTAAATTAAACAACTTTTTAAAATGTTGCAAAAATATTTATTTATAGTGTTGCTGTAAATTTTTACTATATTTATATACAATTTTTAAATTATTACCCATTATTATTTCAATACTTTCATTTCTAAAAATTCACACAGTTATTCATATACTCTAAAAATGTGTACACATACGTAACATTCTCTTTACAATCAAATAATATTACTACCAAGTTTATATCTCTACCCATTTTTGAATTATTACCCCAAAAGTCAATATACCCCACTTTTAGATAAAAACTTCAAAATTTTCAAAAATCTAATTTTTATGTATCTAGATACCTCTCAATGCGCTGATTCCAAATTTTGAAACCGCAGGTCGATATCTCTTTTCGTTCTCGAGATATTTAGATTCAAAGTTTTGCTCAAAACTGCCCATTTTTGGGTATTAACCCAAAAATGGGTCGAGATATGAATTTGGCGACATCACCATTCGATTCTATGGACAAAATTACATAAGTATAGCAATTTTCATAATTTTTGTCCAACCGGTTCATTTTTTATGTATAAAAGTTTGAAAACCCCTGAAAATGCCCAAAATCTGAAAAAATCCTAAGGGGTACCCCTTACGATTTTTGCGATTTTTGGCCATTTTCAGTTATTTTGCTTTAGAGATTGTATGCGGTGTCCAAAAATTCTGAAAATTGGTGTACTTATGTAATTTTGCCTGTAGAATCGAATGGTGTTGTAGCCAAATACATATCTCGACCCATTTTTGGGTTATTACCCAAAAATGGGCAGTTTTGAGCAAAACTTTGAATCTAAATATCTCGAGAACGAAAAGAGATATCGACCTGCGGTTTCAAAATTTGGAATCAGCGCATTGAGAAGTATCTAGATACATACAAATTAGATTTTTGAAAATTTTGAAGTTTTTATCTAAATATGGGGTATATTGACTTTTGGAGCAATAATTCAAAAGTAGGTAGAAATATAAACTTGATAGTAGTATTATTTGATTTTAACGAATTATTTTATATATTTATGAGTCTCTATCTCTAAATGTGTAGAAGATATAATAAAAATATTCAATGTATTGGATAGAGAATGGATGAAAATTTTGAAGTTTTTATCTAAATATGGGGTATATTGACTTTTGGGGCAATAATTCAAAAATGGGTAGAGATATAATCTTGGTAGTAATATTATCTGATTGTAAAGAGAGTGTTACGTAAGTTTACGCATTTTTAGAATATTTATATATGAGTATACATAATGTATGTATATTTATGTGATAATTTTATTGGATTTATAGAATATTTTCCAATCAACTTACTGTATGGAATTAGTAAAAAATGTTGTGTTACAATTTTGCTTGATATATAGAATCTTCTTCAATGAACTTTTGGTATGGGATTTATACAAAATACATCAAATTAACGGAAGGTCTTGTGCTGGCCACAACAGATTTTTTAAAATAATTTTCAATTTAGTTTAAATTTTTTACTCCAACAAAACTCTCATTCGTTCTAAAACACACTACATTCTTAAATTACGTCATCATACTCTAAATCCTACTCCAATACTCGGTACTCTTGATTTTGGAACGCAGCCTTTGAGAACGAAAAATACCCAGCAGAGCAAAAGAGCGCTAATTATAAAGGATGTTTCTGCTTCTTACGCAAAGAACTTACAATTTTATAGCATAGAATGACAACTGTAATACATTGTCACTCTATTACAATAACATAATTGACATGATCACAAACATGTTGTTAATTAAATTTTATAATTCGCTTTACAAGGAACAACTCTGTATTTAAAGCTATTTACAATTAAAAACATAGTCATACAATTATACAATTAAACCTAGTCAATAACAAAATATTTATCTTATCTTTCGTATTATATTAGACCAATCAATAAAGGTTCTTATCCCACAAAAGGTCGAGTAGAAGCGATTTAGATCTCAGTTTTACCTCTCGCTAAGAGGTATTGGATTCATGCTAAAATTCACATATCCATATTTTAGTGGATAAGCACGATTTAAGGTCCCTAGAATCTAGAATCCGATTATAACATAACGATTCCTCAAAAACTATTAGACATAAGACCTGTTTAACTATGAATTCCTCAATCTGACATTCCTAGAAGGAACTGAAAAGGTTTTGGTAACAATTGAACAACCAGAAGTAGTAGTTTCTTAGAAAAAATATTCTAAATATAATTTTTTGGAAATTTTTGTTATTACAAATATTGAGAACATAAAATTCTCCGATTTAATATACTTAAAAATTGTATTATATCTTGTATAGATTTAGAGATAAAGACACTATAATATATAGAATTATCTAATCGCAGAGGCTAAGACACTAAGGAAATCACTTGACAAATTCAAATGTTTATAACATAGCTTGTAAATGACAGATGTCAGTGTCAAAAAACAACAGTTAGTGACATTCTAAAAGCTTTTTCTGGGAAGTACATTTAATCTTGTTTGTTGTTTTATTAATGTAATGTCTTTTGGGGGTGTTTAATTGAAAGTAAATTGTTGAAATATAGCAATAACGTTTATTGAACAATCACAGAATATATGTTACACACGACAACCTTTCTTAATGACGAACACTGTTAGACTGCCTGTAGCAATGTTTTTACTAATTAAACAATGTTGAACATTGCAAAAGTACAGTCCGATACACTACATTTAAGAAAATATTTAAAATTGTAGGTAAAATGTATATATCCAAAAGAATATAATTAGAATTATATGCATGCAGAACATGCTAAATATAATAAAAAAAAAAAACAATATTTGGGTAAATTTCTGTATTTTTTTTTTTTTTGTTATAAAACGACGGAATGGAAATGGCGAGAGGTATTGTGCTGGACATAACAGATTTTTTTTTATTTATGTTAATATGAAGCGTCTCTTTAAGTAATCGAGGATATTTGTTATTAACTTTAACAATAATTTTAACATCATCAAATTTAAATTTACATACATACATAAAATCACTCGTTTCCCACTTAGTGGGTTAGCAAAAACCAGAAAATAATACGAAAAGGGATGAAAGTAAGAGCTCCACTGAATCACTTAACTCTTTAAAAACATTCTTCTTTCGCCTTGTCCAAAATCATCATAACATTCATACAAAGAACATATTAATGTGACCGATTTTCGGTAGCGAATAACCGCATTCGGACCACAATAATACTTAGTTATTTATGGCCAGTATTAACTGTTTTATATTAAATGTAATTATTTGTGCCGCTCTGTTAAAATGATAACATGCACTGAATGGATTCCCTTTTTACTACTGTTCCTGTAACAATGTAAATCCCATTTTTGTTTCAAGTATCTCAAATAGCTCTAAGACCATAAACGTTTATGAAACTATACCCGTATCGTCACAAACATAATAAATACATTATCCAATCACCCTGACACCCACTTGTAACCCATAACAACGTATATTCATCATGTGTAGCCGTAGCCGTATCCGTGGTCGTACTCGTACAGTTGCTCACTGTTTTTGCTGACAGATGACATTGGCAAGGAACCTGCATCAATCATCCGCATGGCGCGCAGTCGTTGCGTCGTGTAACCAAACCGGCATTAGTCTGCGACACATGGCCCATAGCCAACGCTTGAAGGACTCCCACTATTTATAAGTCGTAAAAATTAAGTTACATGAGCTGCAGGACTGAATATTTAAGCAAGGATGAGAAAAGTTGAAGAAGTGGGAAACGATATTTAATTTAAAGATAGAATCATACAGTTAGGGTTTTAAGCGCTACTTACTTTTATCACTGTAACCTGTACCTATCTTGGTTTTCCGAAAGCTCTAATGCAGGCAGTTACTGCTCCAGGAGACAATTTCCCAATTTATTTTTACTTATATACGAGTACAAGTTGTTCTTATACCGTGAGTATTTTTTAACGTGAAACATTGGGTTTGTCATATCCATGGATACGACTTGACATTTGATTGACAGCAATGTATTTGCCCGTTCCATTTAAAATGAAACATAGAGAACGAATTTGACATTTGATAAGACGTCAATAGGGGTTAATTTTGTTTAAATAATTATACCTGCATTCTAAATTAAAATTAGTTGTAGAAAAAATATAGTGTGTACCTTGTGCCCGAGTGGTTTTCTGACCCGGCTAAATATCTTACAATATTTAAATATAATACTTCTGTCAAATTCATTCACCATGTGTCATTTTAAATGAGACAGACAAATCATAACTTATAGGAAAATTCAACGGTTATCTGTCACATTGACAAGATGTTATTAGAGGTTAATTTTGTTTAAATAATTAATAATTACCTGTTTTCTAAAAATTTAATTTAGATGTAGAAAAAATACTGTGTGCACCTTGTGCCCGAAATATGTCTAGTACTCTCGAGTGGTTTTCTGACTCCTTTAAATTTCTTACAATATTTAAATATAATACTTTTGTCAGATTCGTTCCCTATGTTTCATTTTAAATGGAACGGGCAAATACATTGCTGTCAATCAAATGTCAATTCGTATCCATGGATATGACAAACTCAATGTTTCACGTTAAAAAATACTCACGGTATTCCCGAACTTATATTGTTTTTTAATCACATATTCCTTGGTAAAGTATGTGACAATTTACAAAACAATTGCAGCAATATTAGTTGTAATATATGTCAGTTTGTGTTGTCACCACGATTTAAAATATACTGGTTGTACCACTCTGCACAAAACGAGAAACTAAAACGATACGTGTTTCCTCGTTTTTTCCGCTAGAGGCGCAACGTGAGAACGACCCAACTGACATTGTCATTTGCATGTCATTTTGAAAATATTACATTTTATATCTTATAAAAAGGTAAATAAAACAGGTTTTGAAGTACATTTTCGTATTATATATAATGTAATATAAATATTTTGTTGAAAGTAGAGATGCATTCGGGTCGGGCCGGGCCGGGCTTTAAGGTTTGGATTGACTCGGCCCGAAAATAAAAATTACCGACACGACTCGAAGATCGACTCGACAAAAAAATTAGCTAGCTCGGATCGAAAATTGACTCGAAATCGGGCCGGGCTAAAGCTCGAAATTGGGTGCATCCGGCATTCCTAAAGTTGATTTTTATGTTAAGGCAAAATGTTTAACTTTTTTCGTGTCAAACATAAAAACCTCTACATTCTTATAACTTTCAACATAAGTTAACATAAGTATCTAGTTGAAAAAGAGACCCTTCTAGTGTAAGTTTGTTATAAAAATTAACGACCTACGAGTATTTAATTAAACGACTTTTTCACAAATCTTATATAAAAAAATATAATTATAATTTACATAAGGATTTTTTTTATCTAACTTTGTTCTGCTCAAAAATAGAACAAGAAATCATTATGGTAGAACAAAAATCACTTTGATTTAAGTATACGAGTAATAACAATAATAATAATATCACAATATAATTTTTATGCTTTAATGAATAACCTTGAATTCTTGAAGTAATATAATACATTTTTATTTATTATTTGATCCTTTTTAACTTCATCCATTTTCATTAAAATATTAAGGAAACTGTGCATTTGATTGAACTATAAGACTTTTCGGGCCAGCCCGAAAAGTTCGAATTTTCGGGCCGGGCCAAAATCATAAGTCCGACTCGCCTCGATTTTTGAAAATGATTATCCCGATTCGGCCCGATAAAAAATATCTTCGGCCCGGCTTGATCGACTCGAAATCGAGGCGGGCTTCGGGCCGGGCCAAAGCTCGAAATCGAGTGCATCTCTAATTACCGATATCAGTGACACCTAGAAATTTATAGTAATAAGATTTGGAGAGTGTAATATCACTCTAATGATGAATGTATTATTTTTTGTTTCAGTAACTGAAGCCCTGTTCGCCTCATCTCAGTACAGCGCCTTTGGTGCCCCCACCCCACCACCCGGCTCCCCATACTCCCCTCTCCCTGTCCAACAACTCGAACTCCTAGCCAAAGGTCTGGGTTCAACTCCTTCCACAATATCCAATATTTCAACCTCAAAATCTCTCCATCTTCATGTATCCACGCCGATACCGACCACCGCTGTTGTGAGCACTTTTACAACAAGCAGTCCAGCACCAATGGTTGCGACCGCCAACGCGGTGGGCACCAAGAGATGCTGTTGGATGAAAGCTTCTTGTAATTGTAAACCGATGGTGAAATTGCAACAGCAGACAGGGTGCAGTAGGACCAATCCTGTTGAGTGGAATAATATGGCGGTTAAGAGGGAACCCTGTCAGGTGGCTGAGGTGACGACAAGTGAGAGGTTGGTGAAGGTTGAGGCGGAAGAGACGGCTCAACAAGGAGGCAATAATGGTGAGTACTTCAATATTTACGTCCTTGATGTCTTTTCTATTTTTCCGGTCTTTATCATCTTTTCTGTTATACTGGTCCTTATAGTCTTATCTGTTATTCTGGTCCTTATTGTCTTTTTCGATATCCTCGACTTTGGGCGAGTATCTTTATTCACCGATGACTAGTGCGTATTAATGAGTATTAATCGTAAATTCATCACATCGTTTCTTTATTCACTGCTACATTGCAGATGAAATTCATGATACCGTTCTAATTACCGCGCACTATCCATCGTAAATTCATCGCATGCATCGGCTTTGACTGCCAATAGATTTTACGATTTCCGATGGAGGTATTGGATTCATGCTAAAATTCGCTTTTCCAGATTTTATTGGATAAGCACGATTTAAGGTCCCTAGAATCCGATTATAACATTTTTAAAATGTCTGTGTGTGTGTGTGTGTGTGTGTGTGTGTGTGTGTGTGTGTGTGTGTGTGTGTGTGTGTGTGGATGTGTGTATGTCTGGATGTTGTAGTCACGATTCCTCAAAAACCATAAGACTTAAAAATTGTTTAAGTATGAATTCCTCAATCTGACATTCCTGGGAAGAGCTGAAAAGGTTTTGGTAACAATTGAAAAACCGGAAGTAGTAGTTTCTGAGAAAAATTCTTCTAAAGATAAGTTTTATAAATTTTTGTTATTACAAATATTGAGAACATAAAATTCTCCATTTAATATACTTAAAAATTTTATTATAATATATAGAATTATCTAATCGCAAAGACTAAGACACTAAGGAAATCACTTGACAAATTCCAACGTTTATAACATAGTTTTTAAATGACACATGTCAGTGTCAAAAATCAACAGTTTTAGTGACATTCTGAAAGCTTTTTCTGGGACGTATATTTAATCTTTCTTATTGTTTTATTAATTAAATATTTGAAATAATGAAAATGACTGCGGCGTTTGAAATACAAAGTAATATTAATATTACAGTTAATATTAAATAAAAATAATGTTTCTAGTATGAATAACATTTTGAATTTTACGAACTAGTCCGTTTCATATAAAAATTATGTTCAGCATTCTCTCGAATTTTGAATTTACATGATTCGAGTCTTTGTTTTCTTGAATCTACATAGTACTGCATTATTACAGTCTTTGGTAGATTAATGAAGAGATAAGTATTATTTTATTGTCATCTTTGTGCAGGCAGGTCTACAAGATTTCATTACGAAGTATTTTAATAACACTAAGTAATTATTATCTTGTAGTTATACCCGGCATAATATAATCTTGCTTTACAAAATGCAAGGAGCAAGCATTATTTTCACTCGGTTCCTTTCCCATTTTTAAAAGATGAATGCATAACTTTCGTCTACCAACTATTTCAAATTGGCAAATTTCTCTAATACATTTTTCTACAGAAATTAGGTTCTAGTTTTCGGGAAATTATGGAAATTATTTCTGGATTTCTGCGTGCTAATGACGTACATAGATTAAACGCAACTAAAACGTCTTGAAGTTTTAGATTTTGTTATTATACTTTATTTCACGTAAGAATAGCGTTGGTTTAGTCAGGGATATATAAATTCTACCCTTTGATTGGTCAGAATATAAACCTATTTCACAGAAACGAAACAAATATCGCCTGTCAGTTGTCAAATAAAATCTACAGAATTAAGTGATGTTTAACCATATTTTGTTGCAATTTTAGATTTTGACATTTTTATAGATAAATATATTTATTATTGACAAAGCTTGGTTTCACAAATTTAAATTATTTATTCAATGCATGTAAAAACGGTCGGCTCTTAAGAGTAATCTACTATTTTCTTACGTAAAATGAAGTATAGGCTACAAATTTTAATCCACTCGTGATTTATTTGTTAAATAAGTGACAGAAACGATGCGTTCGCCGCTACCTCGGCTAAGACTTACTACCATGTACTAGTTCATATTTTCGCCGCTAGACGTCATATTGCTCTATTTCACTAGCGAATAGAGCGACGGTTCTTTTAACTATAACACTTTTCATAACAGTTAACTGGTGGTTAACAGTTTATATTTAAGATTAGGAGATTCATCGCAATTTTCAGCAACCCGTTTCTTTAATCTAACTGATAGAGATACCTTAATTTGACTAAGTTTTGTCTCAATCTTAAACAACTATATTTAGAAAAAATATTCAACTATGTTTACTTATTACAATGACCGGTAAAGAAGAGATACCGGCAAGTGTTCCATTGTCTACGGTCATCAGAAACGCAATCTTGGGAAACTTTTTGCAGTTATACTTGTTGCTAACACTTTATCTATTCTATTACTATCTGCAGTAAACTCTAGGCAGGTGAAGTTTTAATTACATTGGACCTTGGGCGATATAAATTATAGATGCGGTAATTAATCAAACTTAGCAAATGTATTCCTATATAGTCATGGGCTATAAGAAGGCGGAGCGTTTGATAAAACGTGGCGTTCACTTAGCCTTCATTTGGCCCTGTTGCTTTTAAGTACCTTCAGAGAAATGAATTATAAATGCAGTTGGTTTCTTTACAAAATTAGTTACATTCAGATTGAAGGCTGTATTCTAATTTACTAGTTGTTGTAATAAATATAAAATTAAAATATTTTGAATATATTAATATTATTATTATTGATGCGTTTTGCACAAAAGAAAAACTTGTTATATTTTTTCAACAAATTATAAAATCTACAAAAATGATGCGAAATTTTATTAATTTCTTTGGATTTATAGTCCAGTCATTGACGACCAAAAAAAAAAATCTTACAAAAGGTCGGATAGAAACGATTCTAATAGTGTTCAAAAAAATCTTAATTCGGAGTAGGCTATGAACAAAAAAAAAACGTATGTCAATTTGAAAGTAATTAATTAAATGTCAATTTGACAAGAGATATTGATCAAAATGTTATCTAAAAAAATGGAAGCTTTTCTTCTTGAATTCTTATTTTAGAAAAAGAAATAAATTAGAAAACAGTGAATGGCAATATTTTGTATCCTTTTTTTATTATCTATTCTCTTTAAAATTACATTTCACAATCAATTTTGCCAACTTGACTTTTGAATTGAATGATTAGTCATAACGTTTCCGTGTTCATAGGTTTTTTTTATTAAAACACTGTATATATTGTTTAGATCGAGACGGGGATGAAAAAAAAAACAGTGTCCCACACTCTATCTTCAGTGTAGCAGAGATAACCAATGTTAATCTTATGGACGTTTTCTGTACCATGTTGCCAATTTTTCAATGTAATGTAATATTGAAACATTCATAAATTTTCATGGCTATACCAAAATTAGTTAAAACTGTACAATTTAAGTTTTATGAGGGTCTCTTATTTACCCAAGGGCTTATTGGAATCACCCGAAATTTATCTGCAGTTCTAAATAGTTTTATTTACAGGGGTGCGAAAAGATGAGTTGGGACCGAGGTGTAAAAAACATGCTGAAGCTATTTGTACCTGTAATAAGTAATATTTCAATGCAATATTTTAAAACCGCCCGGCATACTAATCTTGATCAAATGCATTAGAGATTAATATATTATAAATTCAAATTGAAGATTATAAAAAAAGAATAAAGACTTATGAACTATGTAAAATATATGCAGTATTTCTATCAAGCTTAAATATTAGTAAATTATCAAATAAGAAGATATAAATTAAATAAAAAAATAATGGTTAATAATTTTAACTTTTTATGAGTTCATCATATAATATGTCGACATAAATAGCATAAAACATAAAAAAAATATTCTTCATCAATTAGGATAATGTATCGTAGGAGGAACAAAAAATTAGGGATTTCAATTCATCATATCTTTCTGCTCCAATCGGCAAGTATAGTGTTAATTATTTTATGTAGCTCTATATCTTTTCGTAGAATGGAAATATGTAACATATGGAATTTATATTGTTGACGAAGATTGTAAAATGTCCAATTAGGTAAGTACAAAAATGTTCTATATTATTTACTTTAAATTGACTAGAGTTTATATGTTAATTCATTTCATTTACCTATGCTTGTTATAATTTTATATCCTACTTACATTATATATTTTTTGTAAATTATTAAACTGACCAGTTCATTATTTAATTTTTTTTTTTTCTTTTCACCCACCTGTTTAGATACACTGAAAGTACACCAGTCATAAATACATTCAATGAAGTACCCAGAATATTTCATCTCTTTTTGGGCATACATTTTGCTCTTTCTATCTTGTAGTCTAACAGCAGGCAAATTTGGCAACATGGTACTCCATAAGACCCTATACTGAACATAGAGTGTGGGACACTATATAGAAGATGACCGGTCAAATTAATATCACCCCATCATTTGGCCCACAGTTTTTCAACTTGCAAACTTGTAACCCGGTCGAACAATTATAAGCATAGGCTTGTATCTACTCGGTTGAATTTCATTCTATCTGTAGGTTAATTATACAGTCCTGATGCATTTGTAAATAATTGCAGTAATTAATGCTCCAAACAAATTATTATTTATTAATGCAGATATACCATTTAATGCATTGTTTTATCCTGTAACCGTTTTTATAGTACTATTTTTTTTACATTTCGTATGAAGGACAAAATATTTCCAACATATTTTCCGTGTCTTCATGAATTTGCTTAAGTGTTAATTCCATTTCGACCTAATCAGGAAATGGATTGTACATAAACGTTCAACATACTTGGGGCGAGGAAAAAGTAAAGACTAGCTAGTGAAGCCCATGTGGCAGAGAGAGATAGTTTGATATCTTAGCACAGCTGCTGTGACAAGTAGTGAATAGTCGATCGCCTTTTGTTTTTGTTCTGTCGCCCACGACGACTTGAGAGAGCAAAGCGTTAGACTTTTTCCTCAAGAAAATTGATATTCAGTACACGATAAGCGGATGACTTTTTCTTAAGGTGGTTCTAATCATGGAAGTATTTACGACAGTTTTTAATGAAATTTAAGTGTTATTTTTTATGAATTTTTACACATGTTGGCAATGTTTTAAAAAGATGTCTCATCCATGAGCTGAGATATTTTTAACCAAAATAGATCGAAAATATATTGGCAATATAGGAATAGTATCACATTAGAATGGTTTTTTCGAAGGAACTCAAATGATAGATTTGTACAAAAACGACCTAACGACAGTTCAAGTGACATTTCAGACATTAATGCAAAAAAGTCCAGTTACTTTTGTAGTAATACTCTTCGAAAGTTGGAAACTACGTGACTTTTGATTTTCGCATTTATTATCTATAACAGTTATATATTTTTCTTGAATATACTTAATATTTTTTGTCTAATATGCTATTACAATTTAATTGTCTAATTAATCCTAACTATTATGGGGTCCCGTGGCCGCATGCCTGAGTGTCTGGTCGCGAACCTGGCGGACCCGGGTTCGATCCCGACTGACGCCAAATATTTCCAATTTTAAATGGCACAAAAGTGACCCCTGTGGTGCACTCTCCACGCCAGCTATGAGTGCTCGTGAGGTGACGCCTGGTAAGCGCCCACACGGTAAAATATATCATCATTACCGATGTCTACATGTGTTGTATTGTTATTTAACTATTAAAAATCTAGTTACCTATTTCTTTTGTACGAGGCTGTCGTAATCATGGACCTGAAATTCAACCCGAACCTGAATTAATCCGATTTTTTGATAGACTTGATCCCGAAACCAAACCTTTATTTGTCAAAGTTAATAAACCTGAACCGAATTTAAACCGCTTTAAAAAATAATAATTATCAACTTTTTGTACTTGGCGCTGAACCAAATTCGAACCCGAACCAAAAATCGATAAACCGTTATTTTATTTTCCTTAAACGGAAACTGAACCTGAACTAGAATTTATTTCCTGAACCTAAAACGAATGTGAATCCTAAAACCCTTGTCATAATAGAACCATCTTAAAAGTGCGAAGCGTTAGACTTGTTCCTCAAGAAAATTTATATTCAGTACACGATAATTGGATGAATAACTCGAAATGTACCATATTTTATTTGTATTATATACCCAAATCATTCAAGCAGCCAATGTACGTCATTAATAAAAATTGAATTTTAGTAAGTAGATGTGTGACGTCATGTACTGCTACGTTTGCAGAGGTTTTAGAATCTTTATGAAGTGTTATACAGATTGCAATCTATATTATCGACATGTTTATGAACTGTCACATCTACAAAATAAATACTATATTTTCGTCACTGTCCATTTCTACTTAAATTATTTTATAATACTAACCTTATTTATACTTATGTATGCCATATAAAGGCAATAAATAAAAGTGAGCCGAATTTCAAAGAAATATACCGAATTCTTCTGATGATTGATTAGAAGTGCTATCTTTGGCAGATTCACAGATTTTGTGTTTGCGTTAACGGTCACGTTGCGTCGTTGCGTTGCGTTTAACATTACTTTATTATAAATAGACCTTTACAACGCACAAAAACGATACAAATATTTTTCAAATAATAACTTTGACAGTATGAACATACAAATTATCAATGTTGCCAACTATAGCAACAATTAAACGAATAATATGACGTTGATGTACATTATTTATATATTATTCATGTCATATACAATAAGTAATGAACTCTACTATTCATCTTAATAATAATTATATAAGGCCATACACTTTTTGACGGTTAAAAATGTTTGAAATTTTATTTCATTTTTCACTATTAGTGATTTTAATGCATTAAGGTTATTACACTAAGTGATGACGTGCATTGGCTGCTTGAATGATTTGGGTATATCATATTAATTATATGAGTGTTATAGGTCAGACTTTTAATATTTTCATATGAAAAAAATTGATAAATATAAACAATTGGCTAGAAATTGGTACAATTTTATATTTAATTTATTCAGCTTGACCAAGTTTTTGAAGTGGTCCTTCCAAAAGTCTTCCAAACATTAAATTATCTTTATTCAATTTCGTTTGATCAAAATTTGAATGTCTGGATTTATTTCCTACTTAGGGACAATCTTTTTTTTGTGTTACAGCAGGAACCAATAATAATGGTAACTCTAATGGCGGGATCCCAGTCGGTATTGCAGTTGCTCGCCAACGCTTACAACAGCAGGAAATGGCGGGAGGTCCTCAACAACAGACTCAGTCGGTACATGGCCTCCTGCAACCGCTTAAAGACATTCCCAGGATACAGGATATTGGTAAGTTAAATCATCAATTAAATTACTGTTTAATAAAACTATTATAATTTAGTTTCAAATATCCTTTCGGACAATTTTTAGAGATGTGCACTGACCCTCCAAATCAAGCCAAAAACTAAATTGTTCATTACTATCGCAATCTCTTTTATTCTAGATCAAATTCAAGGGGGCGTGTCCATCAACTCAGGTTCCATCCTATGCGAGGATCGACCTCCCGGATTGGCCTGGCCCGTAGCAGGAGCCACGCCTACCTTGTGGCAATATCCTGGTAAGTGGCTAGAAATAAACAATGGGTGGAGCTAAGTTACGTAATGGTAGTAAAGAAAGGGTAAATAGGGGGGAGCTTACAATAAGAGGAGGGGCTTCTGGGATATGGAATGGGTGGATGGTATTATGGTTTCCTGGTGGACATGGGTAGAGAAGGGCGTTATTTTTTAATGAGCTGATTGTGCAGGAGTTTTTAAGATTGTAACTGATCCGCAGGGTTCTAGTGAGGGCTATCTGATCCGTGTCTATATGACCTTTTGGCTTCGAATTCAACAGACAAAGAATGCAAATTTACGAGGAGTTTTTATATTTCCGGATTAGGCTGTTTTAAATTTTAATGTAATTTATTACATTGTTCCTTAATCACATGTGCCTTGGTAGCGTGGATAACAGTTTACAAAACAATTGCAGCAATAAGAGGTATTTACAAAAATTCTACCGAATGCGTTCGAAAACACAAGTGCATGGTTAATAGTTACCGTGTTCGAAAATTGTGGATCGAGTAAATCAGCCGTATAGAAGACACGTACAATAAAGCCATGAGAATGGTGGGATTTGTAATTAGAAACAGTAAATCGTTCCAAAATCTTTCAGCTATTAAAAGCCTATATTATTCATTTGTTCGGGCTAAACTTGAATACTGCCATATTATCTGGAGTCCATCAAGATTTACTCGAGTCTGTTCAAAAGAAATTCCTAAAATATCTTTATTACAAAGTTCATAACAGGTACCCAGTATATTCAATAACGTATCAACAGTTGTTGGTTATGTTTAATTTTAGGAGTCTTTTTGAACGTCGTGAAAATGCTCTTGTACTACACTTGTCAAAAATAATTAATTATTGTGTTGATGATCCTCGCTCTCTCTCTTCCCTTCATTTTCATACTCCCATTGTCCGTACCAGAAGTAACCTTACATTTTACTTGCCCTTAGCTCGAACTAACTGTTTAATGTTGTCACCTATTCACAGAATGTGCCACGTTTATAATTCTAAATTTTCTGCTGTCGATATTTTCTCTTTTGACTTTGCAAAATTTTTCAAAATTATATGCAAAATGTAATATGTAATATCTTTGTGAAATGTGTACTACTTTCCTACCCTTAATTTGGGCTTAGCCTGTGGGGGTAGTCGTATTAATAAATAAATAAATAAATAAATGTGGTAAATGAAGAATCTAACCTCAAAAAAAGGTAGATATGCCAAGCGAAGTTGGAATCAGAAGTAGATTTCAGAAGTTAATTATGTTAATACAGAAGACGAGACGAGATAACGTTTAACTACGTCAAATTTCAAATCTGTTTCATCTTTCAACTGCATTTCATAGGTTATAAATCTACCCTGTTTATTACTTGCGTTCTTAAAATATCTATCCCGGTAGCTGTAACCTGATGAACAGCTGTTTACCGGTATATACCGGTAACAATTCGCCGGTAGAATTTTCGTTAATGCCTATTAGCCCAATCAAGATTTTCAAAAGCTGCCGTTGCTGAAACGGCTTCACAGAAATTAACCTTCCGCCTTATACTCCAGAACTAGCCCCCTATGACTACTGTTTATTTACAAATCAAAAAATACTAAAAGAAACAAAATTTAGGAACGGTATTGAACTTATAGTGGCTGTTGAAAAGCATTTTGCAAACAAACCAAAGAAATATTTTTAAAATGGATTAAAGATGTTAATTGATAAGATATAATACTTGACCCCTGTGGTGCACTCTCCACGCCAGCTGAGTGCCCGTGAGGTGACGCCTGGTAAGCGCCCACACGGTAAAATATATCGTCATCATTACCGATGTCTACATGTGTTGTAGATACTGGCACACCCAGAAATGGGTAATATGCCGTGATATATTTATTTATTTTAATACTTGTATCCAAAAGCAAGAGACCTTATTGAAAAATAAATTTTTGTTCTAATCTTTTTTTTTCATGCCTAGTCCGGGAATATAAAAACGACTCCTCATTATGTCCCATAAGTTAATGACATAAATTTCAACATTTTTTCTTTTTGTAATAAAATATGAATTTTTCTAAAATTTTAATATACTTAATAATTAACTGTTTCATAGTGAGAAAACTTAAATTAAATAAACACGGGCGTGTTCTTCCACAAGAAGCAACTTTCTACGGATAGCTAGCATTGGGTTTTTGACATTTCCATCAATATCTCAGATTTCACACTGAATAACTCCGAAATTAATGGAAATGATAATTTTTATACTGACATTATTGTACAAATCCCTAATATCAGATATAAACAAAAAGCCAAATTCTCAGCTAAGGTGTTGGAGAGTTGAAGCCCTGGATAGTCTAAGGGTACAGCAATAACAAAATTAGTAAATTTTATGGAAGAAGAACTCGCTAGGGACGATCACTATGCAAGAAAAACTCAAAATTGTTTAACAGACTTAAATGAATTATTTGTTCCGCGAAACGACAATCCCCGTAACCTTCCCCAGGCTCGTCCCATAGATTTCTGAGCTCTTTTATCTCGAAAAGTATACAATGGAGGATGGGAAGCCAAAAATGAGGACGAACTTCAGCACATAATATGCAGAAATCAGGAATTTCAGTCGAAAATGTCGTACAAAATCTAAACTGGTGTCCGCAGAAAGTTGCACTTATTTTTATTTAAATTCATACTTCTGTTGTTTATGAAACAGTTAATTATTAAGTATTACAAAACTTTAAGTAAATCTAGTTTTCTTACAAAAAAAAATTGTTGAAATTTGTGCCAAAAGTTATAGGACATACGTTAGATTAAAGAAGTATTTTGGCAAAATTACGAATGTGTGAATTTACTGCGTAATGATGTAACAAAAATTTTCGAGTACGAGTAAAATGCATCACAAAATAAACATTGTCAATTTTTTTCCCGTTCCTACATGTGATTCATAAATCAATATTTTTCGTTTACCAAGCACACTAAAGCCATAACAAACCCGGCTTAACATTCCTAAATATGTTAGAATTGGAATGGATTCTGGTTTTTTTGGCAAGTGATTTTAAGGGTGAAAACGGTTTGGCAAGGGGATGAAAATGCAATTTATTGGGGTAGGTTGAAATCTAATATTAGGGGATGTGTATAGGGGAGCGACCCTCTATAAGTGGATGTTTCACGTAATCATGTATTTGATGATTGCTGTGTTATTAATCGAAACGAAATAGGGGTTTGTGTCTGAAGCGTTTATTTTTTCTCTTGCAATGTAAACATTTTAGAAAATAGACATTTTATTGATGTCCTTCTTGCCGTCCTCCTCCACATCCTTTGTCCACGTTTTGTCGTCCTTTCCCTGTCGTAGTTCACAGACTTCCTCGGCTTGTATTTTTCATGTCTTTCTTATTGGATATATCCTTCGTCCTCTTTATTTTTAGGACTTTCCTCATTATTTGACATCCTTTTTGTTTACCTCGACCTCACCACTTGCTTTACCCTTAACATCTTTCCAGTCTTCTTTATCCACCTTACGCTCATAGTTTTTAACATCTTTTCTGTCTTTCTCGTACTTTTCGTTATAGTCTTTCCTACATTTCCTAGTTTCCGACTTTTTCGTCCTCTTATCGTCCTGCAGAATATTACTGATATGCGCTTTTTCGTATAAGCAAAAAATTCACAACTATTTCGCCGGCCGACTATTGGAATATATTATGTCTACAAATATTACTTTCGGGAAAAATTACTTCAAAAATTTAAAATGTTATTGCAAAGAATGGATAATTAATACACATGTTGAAATATTTTTGTTCGTATAGTTTCATTTTCCTTGACTGTATGAAATTTGTTAAATCATAATTAAATATTTTCGAAAAATAAAAGTCCTAATTGGACATACTTCAAAATAAAATAGTATATTTAAAAAAATTAACAGCAAATTTAATATTCATGATATTATCAATAAAGGTAGATACTAGGAATAGATTAGACTATATTTTAAGATATAAACTGTCAAAATTAGAGTAGAATTTGCTAATCAAAAAATGAGGATTAGCTTAAACTTTTTTGTGAATCGGGCTGCAAATGTTTTGTACCATGTCCATACTTTTTATTACTTTTATTGTACTATGTCCAAAAGCACGTGACAAAATCATGAAATCTTACTGGCTCTGGACTTGACTCAAAACAATTCTTAGGCTGTGTCCAATGTCGCATTTTGGCATTTAGTATTTAGGATTTAGGTCTTCTTCACATAAATACAATTCCGAATGGCACACAAGTGATATCTATTGGTTTGTTTAGCAACACTTTAGAACAACAAAAATGAATTAAAAAATTCGATTCAATTTGAAGCTTGAGAGTAAATGTTAATATTATTTCATAAAATAGAAGCTAATAAGCTATTCTTTGACAGTAAATTTGACGTTTTGTACAAATTATAGCAACGAATATGATTTGTTTAATTAGTGCGCGTCAACTTCAAGTCATAGTGTGCTCCTGCAAAACCCTAAAATCTAATTCCTAAAATCCTAAATAATCACTAGATTTAGGCCATATAAATTTAGGATTTAGCTATTAGGGTAATAAAAATGCAACATCGGACACAGCCCTAGTGTATATCATTTTATTCACAATCATTATAGTAATATACAGATTCCTAACCTTTTGGAGGTTGGAAAATACTTCATTCCTAACTTTAATGACAATCTCTTGGGTTGGAAATAACAGATTTCACTTCCATTTCTTGGGTTGGAAATGTTTATGTAGGGGTCATCGACCTTTTAACTAATGGACCAAGTGTTTTCTATTCTTTTATTGTTAGAATAATGCTCCAACATAAAAGGATAGAAATATATATTCTGTCCTTCGACAATACGGAAGTTCTCAGTTAAAGTATACTGCACATGCGTTCGTACTCATTGTACATCTTTTTCAGCCATATGTAAACCTCTATACATCGCTCTCTATCACTAAATAGTTGTCAAAATCTATTTGACGTTTCGTGACTGTGTATTACTTTACTTTTTTGGAGAACATTTACAATTATTTCTGTCAACATATACGAATATGTGTTGTGAGGTGCATATGCGACAAAATAATGGGGAAACGGTGTATTTTGTGCAGTCAGCAGTACGTACGCCGTTTAGCTGTGTCATTTCATATGTAAGTTCTTATTAATTATTACTTGTTCCCTATAATATAATATGTGTATACAATATATTGTATTAAAAATATATAATGAAAGTAATTATGCACAAAAAAATTAAATATATACTCTTAGCGATTATGCACCAAGTATAACAAGTTAGGGACATATCAAATTTTTATTTTGCCGCGTTTTCTTAACTTCCGTTTTGTTGAAGGATAGAGATACTGTGTCTGCGCCGTTATGGCGGGACAAGCGTTTTGCTCGTACGCTGCGTCTATTAGTTTAAAGGTCGATGGTAGGGGTTGTCGTAGATCCCCATAATTAAGTAGGCTAAACAAATTTTAAGACAGCTGTCAAAATATTAATAAAATTAAAGGTTATAATTCATTGATTTATTTTGAAAATTATTTATTTAAAATGAGGATGATTGTGAATAAAATAGTATACATAACCTCGGTGGGAGTTTCATAACAGCCTCGCGCATTATCTCACCTCGAGGCTTCGCCCTCGGCTGTAATGAAACATCTCCCACCTCGGATGTAATATACTATTACAGGACATGGTACAAAACTATAAGTCTGTTCAAAGTTCAAGAAGCATGTAACTTGATGTTCTTTCTACTAGCCATGGCACTGAGTAACCTTATTTGACTATATATATTTTTTTTTTTTTTTCAAAAAGTTTACTTGGTATATTTCAATAATCAGCCGACGATTTGTCGAGAAAAGAGTTTGTCACAAAGGAAAAAAATATCAAATGTAGAAGAATCTACCACCCTGTTAGATAGGCACGTGTCAATTTGCCCTTTTGATTAATCCAACCTTGAACATTGCCGAGGCATACAAACATGCGTAGGGTCGCAATGTATTGTACCCTGTCCTATATTGATTGAATAGGGGTTAGGCAATTTGTGTAGAATGATAAACGCTCGTAACGCTTCGCAATCATTTATTGACAATCAGTAAAGAATATAAATCACGGACTACAATACAATTAATATATTATATATCAAATAAATTGATAAAAAAGTGATACTCCTCAAACAAATAATTTGCAGAGATTTTGTGAATCTAGAATAACATAATGCTAAGTCTATTCCTATTTGAGATTCTTGACCATTACTACTGTGTGAAATCTTTGTGCTATGTCAAGCGGAAGAGAGGCTCTCTTGGAGCTAAAACAAAAATAAAAAACAAGACGTGCGGTACAAATTACAGCCGCTCTGACATTTCCAAGGCGAGTGACTAGCATAACCAGAGAGATGGCCTAAGCTGAATAGCATGCCTGGCATCTCTATGCCTACATACACATCTACACACACACACATACACACGCACACGCGAACAAGTGGTGGACAGATGATAATGAACAAGAAAATAAGGAAGACAGAAATGATATTGTGAATATTGACTAAAAAGGGAATGTTTGAAAATTTACTACTTCTAAACCCAGTATTATCATCTCATTAAGCTATCTATTAAGTGTTAGATTAAACAACTATTTGTACAAAATAGACATTTACGCTCGCTTTTGTCAACGCAAAATGTCACTTTGTCGTTCATGCACGACAAAGTAGAAATATCTGATGTGGACAACACATGACTTCCTTGTACGCCTGTTACACTATACATATTTTGTTAATAATTAAAATATGTATTATAACAGACCCAATCATAAAATTGCACGTATTTGACATAATTTGACATTGACATTAAATTCATAAGTACTTGATATTTTCGACGCAGAATTTAAATTTCTAAAACTTTTATTTGAAGCATTTATTGTTAAATTCAAAATAACACCATTTTTTTCAAGAAAAACTGATAACAGCTTCAAGTAAAGTATCACTTCCGCTTAGACTATTTTAACCAAAATCTAATATGTTATTCCCATTAATATAAAAGTATTAAATACCAAATTTGAGAAAATTTGGATTATATTTTAAAATAGTTTTTCATTAAAATCCATTATAGGCTTCAAGTACCACTTCCGGGTAGACCATTTTAACTAAAATCTATTATGTTATTCCCATTGACATAAAAGTATTATATACCAAATTTGAAAAAGTTTTGGATTATATTTTAATATAGTTTTCCATTAAAATCTATTATAGGCTTCAAGTAAAGTACCACTTCCGGTTAGACCATTTTAACTAAAATCTAATATATTATTTCCATTGATGTCATATACCAAATTTGAAAAGTTTTGGATTATATTTTAATATTTTTTATTAAAATCTATTATAGGCTTTAAGTAAAGTACCACTTCCGAAAGTTATGTAATGACCAAAAAGGGAGGTGCACAACTAGATGTTATAACAGCCCTAAATACAAAATTTTAACTTTCTACGGCTTCCCGTTTTTCAGATACGTACATGCGTACGTACAGACGTCACGACGAAATTAGTCAAAATGGATTTAGGGATGGTCAAAATGGATATTTCCGTTGAAATCTGGAACCGAAATTTTTCGCGATTACAATACTTCCTTTACTTCGTACAAGGAAGAAAAAAACCCTAGTTATTCGAATATCTAACTATAAAATGTTAAAAAATGTCACTTGTTTACATTTTTAATGGGAACGTTTTGTCAGGAACTAATGGCTCTCTATATTACATAACCGAACAAAATGCTGTACTCCTGTGCAAAAGAATATAGAAATAAAATAGGGCATTCATTTATAAAAAGCGAAAATGGTGGAGGACGACTGCAGGAAAAATCTTGTGCGTATTTCGAGAGCAAATGGACATTGTGCTATTAATACACAAATAGCTATTATTTTAAAAACCAATTTTCGACTGTGTTTGGGATGGAGATGGTTACAGGGAGTAAAATTCTTCCGACTTGCAGTCAACTAATAAAATTTATTCAAGCCTATACTATAGTCAGGGCTCTACAATATAACACAAGAGCGAAATAGTACATGAGAACAAAAAATAAATTATAAATTACATAAAACTATAACATGAGAACTTACAGAATGATCCAGTTGCAAAAAGAAACCAAATGTGGATAACAAAACATAAAAAACGGACATTTATAATTATAAATAAATATTCCTGTAGTTGATTGCAAGTCCGAAGAATATTACTACCTGTAACCATCTCCAGCTATTATTTTGTCTGATACATTAATCCCGCTTTTAATTATTTGACTAAAGTGTCATTTTATTTGCAGCTCCTATGCCTGTAGAACCAATGTTACCGTTACCAATACCCGTACCACCACTTGGCTACCAATTGGTGAGGGATCCAAGTTCGGGACATTTTCTACTCATCCCTACAGCGAGCCTGGGTAATCATCTCATTTCATACAATACCACTCTAACGTTAAAATAATACATAATTCCAAAAAATAGTCACAAACATATTTTTATTTGTTTCAGAACAAGTAGGCCAAGCTGTAGTATGGCCGACCTATCCTCAACCCCCTCTATTATTACCCCCTCCACCCCCTTTAGCGCCTCTACAACTATTATCCTCCAGTCAGGACTTTCTAGCTACCAGTACTACCTTACAACATAGTACAACCTCTACCAGACTTGTTGTAACCGGTAGTGCTCCTGCATCAAATCATACTGCGCATGCGCAAGACAAACGCGCTAAACTTTTGTTACCAGCGCATGCGGCTTTGATAAAACTAGAAGATTGTGCATCAGACCAACCAGTATTAGTTTATCAACCTAATTTAATATTGCAAGACACTGGAAGTAAAAACCAAGGTACTAGTCCCGGTTGTTTAACACCACCACCAGAAGGAGGTGTTCAAGACGCTAGCAATCAAACTGAACACCATACATTGGAAGATGATCCCACTTCTGAGGCAAAAATCCCTTCGCCAGTACCTATTTGCATTACCGAACCAGAACCTCCACCAATAACCGAAATCCCAATTTCACCTATTGCTCTACCAACTGCTCCTATTGTTCCTATTGCTCCAGAGCAAGCTGAAGTAAAAATGGAGCAACCATGTCACCCCGATCCAGATCCCGACATCTCCGGATTGGAGCTATTATCAAACTCAATCGAAGAATTCGAAAATATTAATAGAACTCCAGTTAAATACGAAAAACCAGTCGAAGAACGCGTAGAAGAAAGACAAGAACACAGCGATGATGTCCTGACAGGTATAGCGCATATGACTTTGAAAGATAAAATTGATGCACCTAGTACTACAACTAATGTAGACGACAATTTAGGCGGACTAGGACTTTTATGTGCGTTAGCAGAGCAACGGTTTATGGAAGAAGTAAACGAGCAACGAAAAGAAAAACGAAAGCAAATGAAACCCGATTCAAAAGAACCTAAAACCAAACGGCCAAAAACAGACGAAAATATTGACTGTACAAACGAACTTGAACAAGAAAAATTGTCAGTTTTTCGACGTGTAGCGGGCGAAAAAGGTCTGCTAACACCCGAACCAGAAACCAATAATAATTGCAGTTGCAAAGACTTTAAAAACAAATCAACCAAAAATTGGTCTCCAGAATTTATGTCAGCAGTAGAACGAGATATGAGGCAAGAACTAGCCGACCTACAACGCAGATGTAAAGAAAAAAAGCTAGAACTCAGTAAACTAACCCCCACAAAAAAAATAAGCACACCTCCGCCCCAACTGGACAAAATAGACCCCATCATAACCCTCAAACCAACTCAAGAACTTTTAAAACCACCAATACTATGCCCTATCATCCCCAAGGAAAACTATAAACACAAACTATCCCTGGATTCAGATTCAGCGTCTACGTCGACTACGCCTGAAAAAATGTCTTCGTCCAAAAAAAGAAAAGTTGGACGGCCAAAAAAATTGATGAGTTTTTCTGGGCTAAAAGGGGCGACTACTGAGACAATAGTTGCCAAGAAACCCAGGGCGAAAGCGGGTTTAGTGGGGTATATTTTGGCAGCAAAGAACAGACTTCAGATGCAACATAAAGCTATGGGGTATAGAGAGAATTCTCCGCCGAGATATTCAGAAGAAGTTTCGTCGCCTACTAACAGTCCAGCCAAAAAGAAGGTCGTCAAAACAGCTTTACCAGTAAGTAATGAAAGTCTACAGTGTGTCCCATTTAGAGGTGCCACCATTGGGATCTCGAGAACTATAAGAGACACGATGTCGGTTAAATGGAACTTTTTATACGCCTTTGGGAGGCCATCTCAGATGTGATTCTCATAGGGCACTAGATAATGACGAAAAACTGAATATTGTTGATTTTATCTTTTTCAAATAACTTCTAAACTATTAATAATTGAGAAAAAGTTTCAAATATAAAAGATAGATATTTTTATTAACTAACCAGTAACGTACGGAATAAATTTTTATATCCGTAAATTTTTGAGATATAACACAAACTTATATTTTTTTAAATGGAACCCATATCTGATTTTAATCTCAAAAAAATAAATATTTTTTCTCTTTTCAACGATGTAAGGGTTATTATGTTTTATATTTGTCTTGCCTTCAAAATTATTATTTTTTCCTTATTTTGTATTAAATTTACAATTATTTTGAAAATATTGGTAGATTTCTATTTGGAAATACTCCTTGTATTTAAATAATTTATTTCGTTAGAAAATTTTGCTCAAAATTCGAATCAAATTAATTTTTATAATATTTTGTATCAGGTCGCCCTTGGCTCATAATAGTGTAATTTGTAATTATGAGTCTAGAATGAAAATATTAATAAAGGCATAAAACAAATTATTTTGATCAAATACAATATAATTAATAAAAATAATGTTTTTTTGGGAAATAATAAGAAAATTCAGGAAAATAAAGAGAAAAATTAAATTTTAGGAGCAAAACAAATATAAAACATAATAACCCTTACATCATTGAAAAGAGAAAAAAATATTGATTTTTTTGAGGCTAAAATCAGATATGGGTTCCATTTAAAAAAATATAAGTTTGTATTATATCTCGAAATTTAACGGATATAAAAATTTGTTTCGTACGCCACTGGTTAGTTAATAAAAATATCTATCTTTTATATTTGAAACGTTTTTCTCAATTACTAATAGTTTAGAAGTTATTTGAGAAAGAAAAAAATCAACAATATTCAGTTTTTCGTCATTATCTAGTGCCCTATGAGAATTTTTGGAAAAACAAAAGCACATCTGAGATGGTCTTCCAAAGGCGCACAAAAAGTTCCATTTAACCGACATTGTATCTCTTATAGTTCTCGAGATCCCAATGGTGGCACTTCTAAATGGGACACACTGTATATGGGTTACATTATTTCTTTTTTGAAATTTTAAATCTGACCAAAATTCTGCAAACAATCATTTTTTTATTTTCTCTTTTAGGCTGTATCACCATCAGACCCAACCCCTAACCGAAGCAAAATTCGCCCCAAACTAAAAGCCGAACCCACTATTAAACCCCCCTCCCCGCCGCCATCTCCTACCCCCTCTGTCTCAATCCCCTCCCCAGATCCTTCTGATCATTCAGATCATTCCCCACCATGTTCCCGTCCTGATTCCCCGCAGGGGGACACAAGATGCGTGCTGACGTCTCATCATTTGGGGATAGACAAGTTACGGGTGCTTACAGCTATGGGGGGACTGTTTTATGCGGGGCAGCTAACTGCAGTTAGGGCGCCGGATGTTTACGCGATAACGCTAGATGGGGAGAGGGGTAACCGACCGCATATTATGAGCAGAGAAGAGATTCTCCGTGATGCGGTAAGTCAAAAAAATATTTTATATATGGGAGTTAATGTGTACCCAGTCTTATATTAGGCATTTACGAAAACACAAGTGGTTAATAGTTACCGTGTTCGAAAATTGTACCATATCTACCAGATCCATGATTTGTGGATAGAATAATTTAGCCGGTAAATGCGGTACATGAAGAATCAACCTCAAAAAAAGGTAGAGATGCCAAGCAAAATTGGAACCGGAAGTAGGTTTCCGAAGTTAATTATGATAATACAGAAGACGAGACGAGATAATGTTTAACTACGTCAAATTTCAAATCTGTTTCATTTTTCAACTGCTTTTCATAGGTTATAAATCTAGCCTGTTTACCACTTGCGTTCTTAAAATATCTACCCCGGTAGCTGTAACCTGATGAACAGCTGTTTACCGATATATACCGCTAACAGTTCACCGGTAGAATTTACGTAAATGCCTATTGTAAATACATCGGATTTACAAAGATTTCCATACTCGAAAGAACTTAAGATTATATTAGCAAAATATACAGGTTGTCTCTAAATTAGGAGGACATTGCTTAACCACAGATTCCTGACGCTAAAATAAGACTCTTTAACTAAACCGGAAAGTGTACCAGTTAGCCAGTATTCTGCTTCAAAATTCTTCGAAAAAAAAAATTGCTTATAATAACAGAACGCTTTATTTGATTTGGATGAAATTTGGTATGCCAATTCATATGGTTATAAGTCATCTTTTAAGATGATACTTCTTATAATTAGTGAACCACTAGTGTGTGAAACTTAGGTGTCCCAACATTGATTAAACCGTAACTTTTTATGGTCACACCGATAACGTGCAATTATTTTTTTTAGAAAGATACATTCAATAGTTAGTAAACTTTTCTCTTTATGCGTAATTTGTGTTATCTGTTACGGTTCACCCAGAAAAAAATAAAACCCGAGTGACTGCACCGTGAATTTTTTAAAATAAATAAACAAATATATCATCACGGCATATTACCCATTACTGAGTGTGCCAGTATCTACAACACATAAAAACATCGGTAATGATGATATATTTTACCGTGTGGGCGCTTAAAAAAAATAAATAAATGAACAGATTCTATGACCTGTGTAACAAAAAGAGACGAGATATTGTATTTGTACGTAGTTAAATATAATAGTTATTTATGTACTAAGAGCGT
Source organism: Ophonus ardosiacus (assembly GCA_943142095.1). Lineage (NCBI taxonomy): Eukaryota > Metazoa > Arthropoda > Insecta > Coleoptera > Carabidae > Ophonus > Ophonus ardosiacus. The sequence continues at coordinate 40,173,338 of OW964836.1, forward strand.
AAGGAGGCTTTTATGGCCTGCGACGGGATTTTGAGCCCGAGGCGTAAGCCGAGGGATAAAAACACGTCAAAGACCATAAAAGCAAGTTACGCTCGTGGTACATACAAAACTTTATGCACGGACGAAAATTTTCAAATTATGAGTGTTAGAAAAATTGTATCGAAAAGAATTTGTCCTCGTACATCCAATATCTAGTGTTGCTATGAAAGCGGAGAACAACAGTTTATTGTTTGTTTATTAGTTATATCATTTGAGTTTTATTTTGTGTATCTCCGTGCTTTCCATATAAATATCACGAAATTAATTTTCATTTTTCATTAAATATAAAAATTTTCGATTTGTAATAAAAACTTTTCATGTTGCCTGTTTAAATTGTTTATATTGTAGGCTATAATTTGGTTTGACGTTTCATTATAGCCCGGCGGTCTATAATGAAGCCCGCGGGCTATAAAATGACGTTTATGTCAAATAAATTCGTGTATAATTGTCAAATTATGATACATCCGTGCATAAATATATTATGTATATTATTGTATGAGAAGGCTTATCAGACGTCATCTCTTAGACACTAACAGCTATATTGAAAAAAACGCCACAATAATTATTTTAAAAATATACATAAATAAAACCATTTATACAAATTTGTATGTTATATTATTATATTTAAATATTATATGAGCCTAGTAGTATAAATTTTTGTTGCTTGGTTTCAGCACCAACGTGTCCAAATTCGTAATTTTTATAAATAAATTGAATAAAATAAAATAGTAATAAAATCGTTAATCGTTAATATTAGGGTGCAGCAGACTTACTACAAAGATTTACTTGTTTTGGCGTAGAAAATATATTTAATTAATTTGCACAAAAATTACTACGCAAATCAGAAAGAATTTGCACTATTTCCTAACAATTTGTAAATATGAAATATAGACTTGCACAAACCAAAACTCTATTTTTAGATTGTTAGTAGTTGGTTTCAAATCGCAGTAAATATGTTTTATTTCACCTGGAAAATATATTTAAATAATAAATATAATAAAAAACGAGATTTAGCGAGATTTTCACACAATTTTGAATATAAAATAACGATCACTAGATGGTATAAGAAGTTTCTTTCTGATTTTATTAAGAAACTAATAGTTTATTGTAAAGAAACTTTTACTTTATTTTTTTTTCTCATTGAATGTAATCTAACGAGGAAGTATACTCCGTGCAAAATGAATTAAAGTCCAACTTTTAACGAGCTTTACTAAAATGAAAATTAATTTTACATGGAACATTATTAGTATGTAATTGTAAATAATTAAGCTCTTTTATACAACATATAAAAAATAGTTACATGTAAGTTACATTCATTAAAATCCTTTAATTAGAATAATAGCTGCAATTTATTACTCTAGAACTATAGAAGTATTTGAAAAGTATTTAATAGCATTTACACAGTGGTTTATGCGCAAGTATACCAACCATGAAATCGGGGTTCGAAACTGGTAACTTACAACTATATACATTTCATATGGGAATGAAAATGCTGTTCCAAAGATTATTTCAAACAAAAATAGCATTTATGTTAAAAAGTACTATAAGATTATTTTATTGGGAGTATGCATTTAATTAAAGTAATAAAGCAACAAAAAATTTTACATGTGCATTAATTTATTTTAATATTATGGCGTGCCTGAGTGTCTGGTCCCGAATTTGAGGAACCGGGTTCGATCCCGACCGAAGCCAAATATTCCAAATTTTAAATGGCACAAAAGTGACCCCTGTGGTGCACTCTCCACGCCAGCAATAAGCGCCCGTGAGATGACGCCTGGTAAGCGCCCACATGGCACAAATGTCATCATCATTACCGATATCTGTGATAAAAGCCGATTGGTACACCCAGAAATGGGTAATATGCCGTGATGATATATTTATATTTATTTTATTATTTTAGTCATTTTAATGTGTACTTGGTAGCAATATTTCTATGGTTCAATTTGACCATTTCTAACATTGAAGACTATTGTACTCGTACTATCTAGTCAAAACGTCGGTCCTTTAGAATTAATTTTTTTTTTTTTATTGAGGTTGCTAGTCTGAAGAATTTTTCATCTTCATCTATACTTAAAGATGACGATATTTCTGGATGTCAGTGAACTTTATTATCTACCAACTAGTTTCGACACCTCATGTAGGTATCTTCTTCAGGGGGTGATTTTTCTTGAAAGTTTGTAATTAATGTTGAAAAAGTATTGTTTAACGTGAAACATTGGGTTTATCATGTCCATGGTTACGATTTGACATTTGATTGACAGCAATGTATTTGCCCGTTCCATTTAAAATGAAACATAGGGAACGAATGTGACAGATGTATTATATTATGTAAGAAATTTAGCCAAGTCAGAAAACCACTCCAGAGCACTAAACATATTTCGGGCACACAATATTTTTTTGCAACTAAATTTAATTTTAAGAAAACAGGTATAATTATTTAAACAAAATTAACCTCTAATGACGTCTTATCAATATGACAGATAACCGCTGAATTTTCCTATAAATTACGACACGACCTGACATTTGATTGATAGTAATATATTTGCCTGTCTCATTCAAAACATAGGGAATGAATTTGACAGAGTATTATATTTAAATATTGTAAGAAATTTGGCCAAGTTAGAAAATCACTCGAGCACAAGGTACACTAAATTTAATTTAGAAAGCAGGTATAATTATTTAAACAAAATTAACCTCTACTGACGTCTTATCAAATGTCAAATTCGTTCCCTATGTTTCATTTTAAATGGAACGGGCAAATACATTGCTGTCAATCAAATCGTCGGATTTCTGGTAAAGACTTAACCGCCAAAAAATGATAAAATGAGTTATGCACATAAACGGATACGTCTCTTCACGACGCATGCTCTAAACACAATATCTGAGCGCCAAAAAATTTATGTTAGAAGGTAATTCATTCTAAAGTTTCGTAAACGCCATCTGACACTATTTGATGCGCACAGAAATTTTATACGAAATGTCTTAAACGCCATTCTGTGTTAATGTAATGGGAGATGTTAACGAGTTGTGTTCCACAAAAGTTAATTTATTTTGATATTATTTATTAATCTGGTGTTCACAACTATATAAATATTAAAAATTTAGGTATTAAGCTATATAGAACAAAAAAAAAAAACATTTTTATTAAATATTTCATGATATATGCTTCAAAATGTTGCGAAAGTATGTTGAAAAATGTATAAAATATTAATCTCATCGATATAACACAATATCTTGTTAAATAAATCAATATTGTAAATAAAAACAAGTTTTTCCTGTTTATCTCAAAATTAGTCAAAAGGCGGTTAAGTCTTTTTACCAGAAATCCGACGAAATGTCGAAACGTAACCATGGATATGACAAACCCAATGTTTCACGTTAAAAAATACTCACGGTATACAACCATAGTTACAAACTGTTAAGAAAAATCATCCCCTGAAGAAGACACATGTGGTGTCGAACTAGTTGGGTATGATAATAAAGTTTACTGAAATCCAGAAAGATCAACCATCCCAGTCAAGTAATCACCTATTTGTGTTTTCAGATTGTGGAAGTATCCCCATCAGATACAGCATCCCTACTACCTGGTACTAGACTGTGCGCTTATTGGTCTCAACAATACCGGTGTCTGTACCCGGGTACAGTAGCAGAACCGGGTACTCCTGACCCTCAACTCGACCTTAGATTTGTAGCTGTTGAATTTGATGATGGAGATAGTGGAAGAATTGCATTGGAAGACATTCGGTTATTGCCTACTGATTATCCAATTATAGGTAGGTGGAAAAGTAGTGGTGTTAGGGGTAAGGTAATTATTGTTGTACTTCAAAGAGGTGTAGTCAAGTGAAAACTTTAACAATACTCTAAAAATAAACCAAACACCAAAGCACGGCTCTAGCTAACGATTTGAGGCATACTTCAGAGTTATAAAGAAAATTAGTCATACCGAAAATGTACTGACAAGCATATTTAATACATTTGGCTTCATTATTTTAAATTGTTTAATATGATTTGTCCCTTGATTTGTAAGGTAAATTATTTAGAAGTCAATACTTCATTTAGAACAAAAGATAATTTACTAAGTTTATCTGAAGTGAGCTGAGACGAACTGAGATTTGGAGCAAAAGAATACAGCTATGGTAGAAATAAAATGGCAGAAGACTTACGTCATCAAAAAATATCCCTAAAGTAATGACGTCATATACTACTAAGTTTACATAGGATACTAATTTATAAGGCGCGAGCAGTCATGTTACTTTGTTCGTCTTTCTTGACAAGTTTAGGTTAGTGTTCTGTGTTGACAAGCAGATATGGGGACTCGTGACAGAATGATAGCTAGTAATATAAATGACAAATGTCATCATTTTTCATTCCAAATTTCATGATATTTTCCAATTTCAGGTGGTTTATCTTCTTACTAATGATTCGAGTTTGCGCAGTTATACGATTTTGGTCAGCTGTTTTGTTAAAAATTAACTTTGTAATTTGGCGTCATTTTCTGTTATATATATGATTGACGAATTCTCATCTGAAGAGTCGTATGAATCGGGGAAATTTTCTTCTAGCGATGAAGACAATCTGGAAATGTTTGGCGAAAATCCGAGGTCAAAGAATGAAAATTATTTAGAACAGTAATAGTAATCATGTACATACATAGATGTCAAATGTCAATATTTTTCATTCCAAATTTCATGTGATTTATGTAACTCGCCATGTAAAGTCCACGCACCTGGTGACAAAAAAACCTCGTGAACTTACAAAATTTTGACATTTTTAATTAAAATTTATGACATTTGTAAGTTACTAGCTGTCATTCTGAAACGGGTGCCCATATCAGCTTGTCAAGATTTGCTTATTTGCAGGGCATTTGCTCCTCTCTTAAAATACATAGTTTAAACATTGATAACAAAAGAAATATTTGAAAAAAAAAAAATAGCTTTTGAACGGCTTTCAACGGAATTAATGGCCCACAATTCCCATTCGAAATAGTTCATGACAAGGTTAGTTTCTGAAATTGCTTTTTTAAGCTTTATATGAATGTAAACTGACAACCAAGTGACAATAGTGACAGGATAGATATTCGATCGATATAAAATTTAATGTAAACATTGTCATGCCAACGTACCGGTATAAAAATGAACTACAATTATTTCAAATAATTTCAAATTGCGTAAAAGAAAAAGAGATTAACTTAAAAATACTTGTAAATTTCATTAATATATACGTTTCTTAATACTAGTATTTTTCTTTCTTCTGTATTTAAAAATAAATAATTTTTACAAGTTATATTTGATTCTATAAAGATCTATGACGTAGGTCTTCTGCCATTTCATTTTCACTATAACAACGTATTTAATAAAGTTTTAGAGAAAAAGTTTGACCTGTTTGACATAAGGGATTGTTCCTATAAACTAAGAAGATAAATCTAATTTAACAACACTGATAAGGGACTGTTTGTTAATACATCGTCTCATTTGCCCTTTAGGGTCCTGATTACGCAGCTAAAATGCCCTTTTGCGAAGGAAGTTACTGCTTCAGTAAATTTTGTTTAACAACATTTTTAAGGTTTTTATTTGACTCTGCCTCGCATATTAGTTTATAAGATTCAGGTACAGGAAATTTGGTACTGTCAACGTTTCTTGGTCATTACATTATTATAACGCAATGAAAAATGTTATTGACTTTGTTTTTCGTATAGCATTGTCCTTGTCTAATATATGTGGCAGCTCTATATCCGGTGGTAAGTGAGGTAACCCATTCATATTTCATATATAACCATTCACGCATTCACAGTGCATGTATGTATATCTCTACATGTTATATACAAATTAACAGCTACTTTTTTAAGGTTAGTATTAGAAAATATCGAAAATCATATAATATACCAATTTATTTAAAATATACAAGGCGTACAGTTTCATTTTTAAATATGTTCGATAATTTTCATCCTGTATCATGAATAAAAAAAAAGTTGGCGTACATTCATCTATCATGTATGCAATGACAAGAAGGGTGCGCATTAAAGATGGATATAACACGCTTATCATTCAAAATATTGTTTCGACTAATATACAACTATTAAAACGATGCTCGTTATTGACAGTATTGGTGCTGTAACGTAAATGTATTGTTTGACGGAAAAGTGACTATTCAAAGGTTGGCAACACTTTCACTACGATGATTATATTGCTGGCTTCCACCATGTTTCTGATGTCTACTGTTAAAATTTCACACAAATCTGACAGATAGTTTATGTTTTATACTAATCTAAAGAAAACTGTTTTTGTTGTTCTGTAAATATGGAGAAAAAAGAATTTTGAGTGTTAATTAAACATTATTTTTTATGTGGAAAAACAATTTAAAAAATATTATTCGGAATGTATTGCGTCCCATGGAATGATTTGTAAGTGGTTTTCTGCTTATAAAAGTCGCCATATGAGCACAGATGATGCAGAACGTCTGGGGCCGTCATTTTCTGTAACTACTCGAGAAATGGTTAATAAAATCAATGCCCTAGTAATTAGCGATCGTCGATTAAAAGTACGTGAGATACCTAATGAAGTCAACATTTCAACCGAACGGGTATGCAATATTTTGCATGAACATTTACATATAAAATAGCTATCTGCGAGATGGGTGCCGCGGCAGATAAAATGCGCGCTCGCATTAAACATTCAAAGATCTTCAAACGTAATCCAAGGGAATTTTTCCGTCGATATGTCACAGTAGATGAAACATGATACACCATTATACGTCAAAAACAAAATGCAGTCGAAACAATGGATTTCTCTTGAGGAAAGTGCTCCCAAGAAGGCAAAAACCGTTTTTTCGGCCAATAGGGTCATGGCTACAGTATTTTGGGATCCCAAAAGTGTGATCTTTATTATTTACAAAAAGGAAAAACAATAACTGGCCAATATTATGCTGATTTGTTGACACGTTTTGGTGCTGAACTAAAGAGGAAACGACCTCATTTGTTTAAGAAAAAAGGTTGCTCCATTACGATAATGCGCCTACTCATTTGTCCGCTGTTGCTACAACAAAATTAGTCGAATTGCGTTACGAGGTGCTACCTCATTCGCCATTTTCACCAGATCTGACTCAGTGATTTCTTCTTATTTTCAAATTTAAAAAGATGGCTCGGTGGAAAGAGATTTCACACCAATGAAGAGGGGATATCCGAGAAAAATGCATATTTTGAAGAGTTGCCGAAAGATTACTTTTTGGATGCTTTGAAAAAATTGGAAACTCGATGGGCTAAGTGTGTACAATTAAAAAAGGATTATGTTGAAAAATAAAATACTTGTAAAAGTAAAATAACTTTTTTTATTGAAGTCACTCTTCCGTCAAACTACCCTCGTATTTGGTTGACTTATTCTTGAATTTTGAATGTAACATAACAAAATAACAGTAGTTTCTTATGCACCCATAAAACTAAATATTCGACCCTAATGAATTTAACAAAATGGGTTAAAATATTAATTGAAGATGTTCTTGATCTTTAATAATTAAACTGTACGTATATTAACTTACATATCAATTCCCAATAAAATAAGTATTATTTTTATTACAGGACAAATTAATTTTAATTGCATTTTAATGGTTATTGTAGTAAGGCTAAAATATCACTGCCTTTTTCTAGTATCGGCCACTTATTTAATGAAAAAAAAATAGTTTCTTGACTGGATTGGATAGTTAAGAAAGTAAATTATTCCGGGATGCAGTCATGTAATTTTTTTTTTCTCTTCAACGTTTCGGCCCTAACAGGATCATCCTCACTTTAGAATATTAAGTATAAATTTTTTGAAAACATTGAATTTTAAAACAAGACACGAAATAATTTAATTTTTAACTATCACTTAACATTCTGTAGTTCCTGAGGATGATTCCTGGTACTGGGCCGAAACGTTGAAGAGATAATAATAAAAAAAAACACATGACTGCATCCCAGAATAATTTGCTTTCTATTTATTGAACATTTTAATTATTTTGTGGGGAACTTGGTATGTAAATTTACGCATTTTTTCGCAAATAGATATTGTAAAAAATATAGACTGATATTCTGATTTCTCAACCAAGAATGCGACTAGCTAGCCACGCAACTAAAGAACATAGATAGGTACTATTTATATTACGATAATTGAGTGACTATCAAGCCACATACTTGGTCAAAAACTCAAAAAATCTGTCATATATTGGACATATTGTACAGCAATTTTTTGTAAGAGTTACTTAAAAATGGGAAAGACAAAATCTCAAGACATTTTCATAATTTGACATTGTTTGTCAATTGTATATCAATAATGACTTCCTTAACACCAAATTTCTCTACATCAGAAGGAAGATCTACATCGGTTTCAGAACCCACTCATTTTCAATTATTATACGCATACACTGACATAAGCAATAAATTTAAAAAAAAAAAACATTTATTTTCACTGCAACGCTTTAGTAAATTTATTTTGAAATATTATGTATACTCAGCTGTCATTGCAAAAACCTAGAATTATTATTACCTCTCGCTAAGAGAGGTATTGGATTCATGCTAAAATTCGCATATCCAGAATTTATTGAATAAGCACGATTTAAGGTCCCTAACTATAAGACTAAAAAAATATTTAACTGCAGTTTCCTCAATCTGATATTCCTGGGAAGAGCTGAAAAGGTTTTGGTAACAATTGAACAACCGGAAGTAGTAGTTTCTTAGAAAAATTCTTCTAAATATATTTTTTTGGGATTTTTTTTATTAAATATTGAAGAACATAAAATTCTCCATCTAATACACTTAAAACTTTTATTATATCTTGTATAGATTTAGAGATAAAGACACTATAAATTTATAGAGTAATCTAATCGCAGGGGCTAAGGCACTAAGGAAACTAGTTGACAAATTCCAATGTTTATAACATAGTTTATAAATGACACGTCAGTGTCAAACATCAACAGTTTTAGTGACATTCTGATAGTTTTTTCTGGGAAGTATATTTAATCTTTCTTATTGTTTTATTAATTAAATATTTGAAATTATAGGTAAAATGCATATATCCATCAGAAATACCGCCAATCTGGTTAATGAATTGGAACAATCTCTGACATTTAAAAACTTCCTCATACAATGAAAAATAGATATAATTAGAATTATATGTGTGTAGAAGACATGTTAAATACAATAAAAAACAATATTTGGGCAAAGTTCTGTAATATTTTGTTATAAAACGACGGTTCGAAAGCCAAGTGCAATACAATACTTATATAGCCTAATATGGAAATGGCGAGAGGTCTTGTGCTGGCCACAACAGATTTTTTTAAAATTTAACTAAGTCTATTCTTAACTAGAATAGTGTAGAATAAAGTAAAGAGTTTTGGTTTTGACTTTCCTGTATATTCAGTAAATTTTTCAAAAGTATGCTGTATACACACACAATTAATATCATTTATACATGTTAGAATAACCAAACTTATAATTTATTATAATTTGTAGAATGGACAATGTTATATTATACTTTTCTATTGTATAATTTATTGTTACCAAAAAATATGATGGTACATTTATAATTTCTAAAAGGTAAGAGTATTAATTAATTTTACCAATAAACATTTAGGGCTTTAAGGGCGCTTTGGTTCATCTCTCATCTTCCAGTAAATAAATTGGTTATATTACGTGATTTACGATCAAAATCCTAACGTAACTTTGTTATAGAATACGATCCGAACCCCTTGCTGAGTTTGAGCAAACGTCGTCGCCGTACATCCGCGAACAGTGACGACCGCAGACCCCAAAAACCCACCCCAGTCACACCGCCTGTTCAAGAAGTAAAACCCCCCAGTCCACAAGCCGAAAAAGAAAACACAGACATTAATAGGCCTACAGATGACATAGTCACCAGCCACAAGGAACGAAAGAGACTGAAGAAACGTAGAAAGGACAAATTGAAGAAGCTTCTTCACGAAGATAAAAAACGAAGGAGAAAGCATAGATGCTGTGAAGAGAAGTGTAAACATAGAAAACATCATAAGAAGCATAGGAAACATAAGAAACATCATCACAGGACGGAGGAAATCGTGGAAGAAGTGGTTGAAGAACAGGGAGACAATAAAGAAGAAGAGAGGGTTAAGGAACATGAGCAGGAAAAGGAAATCGAAGAAGTTGATGTGCCTAAAAAGGTCGAAAATAAAATTAAGGTATTTCATTCACCTCACATTCATAAACGTATTTATACATATTAAAGTGACCGATTTTCGGTAGCGAATACCCGCATCCGGACCACAATAATAGTTACACAAAAAATCATCCTTCGCCACACATTCCTGTACAAACATACTTCGTTCAGCTCGTCCACATAAAAGTTCAGCTGTCTCTCCATTCTCATAAAACATTCTTACTAACCATACATCTTCACACCACAATAGTTACGAAACAATCATCCTTCGTCGCCTCAGCCACATGCTCTTCTTCTCTTTCCACTCGAAAACTTACGCTCCTTCAAAACACTACCAATCACATCCATCCACTTACACACTGGACGGTCACGCAATCGAACACCCTCAACTTTACCAACATATATGCGTTTTACCGTTCACTCATCATTCTCTCCACATGACCAAACCATCTCAACTGGCTCACTCCAACTCTCTTAACAACATTCTTTCAAACCATACATATACACCAAATTAATCCTCACGCGATCCCGTCTTGTATACCCACAAACACCACGTAAATACTAGTGGTGGGATCCGGATAATTTCGGTTTCGGATTCAAAAATATCCGGATATCCAGATAATTGATTGTTGAACTATCCGGATCTAAGTATCGGATTTTGGATCCAGATCTGAGTATCGGATTTTGGATCCGGATTTGAGAATCGGATTTTGGATCCAAATCTGAGTATTGGATTTTGGATCCAAATCTGAGTATTGGATTTTGGATCCGGATCCGAATATGAGTATGAGTATCAGATTTTATATATGAAATTTCAGAATCCACATCGGTTCTCGGATTCGAATATTCTCAGTATTGAACCCGATGATAATATTTGAATGTATAAGTATTATCATTATCATGGAGTTTCAAAACCAAATAAATCTGATTATGAAATAATCCACAATAAATTTTTATAGTTAATAGAATTGGATCCAGAATTAAAATTCGGATCCGGATCCATAAACAAAACATCGAATCCGGATCCAAGTCCAGATCGAATCCAAAAGGGATCCGGATCCAAATCCGAATTAAATTTACGGATATCCGCTTCAATATCCGAACATCAAATATCCGAGGAACCGGATGTTTTGAGATCCGGGTACTCGGATCCAAGTTTTGCCGGATCCTCACAGCACTAGTAAATACCTCATTTCCACGGCAGTCACTCTCCAAAAAAATGTTGAGTTGTCAAGCGAAGTTGGAATCGGAAGTAGGTTTCAGGAGATATTTATGATAATACAGAAGACGAGATGAGATAACAACTACATCAAATTTCAAATTGTTTCACCTTTCAACTGATTTTCATAGGTTATAAATCTACCCTGTTTACCACTTGCGTTCTTAAAATATCTATCCCGGTAGCTGTAACCTGATGAACAGCTGTTTACCGATATATACCGGTAACAGTTCACCGGTAGAATTTTCGTAAATGCCTATTGTCTCTGAATATATGCCTTCAAAACGAAAATAAGTTCAACGATTTTCCTCCAAAATCTTCCAGTATTTAGATACATTACATCTCAATGTATTGATTCATCAATATCTCTTTTCGTTCTCGCTATAACACTAAATCTTCAAAATTGTATCAGTTCAAAAAAATTTAAAACTGTTGTACCTACATATGTTATTTTGCCTGTAAAATCGAATAGCGATTCTCCAAGTTTGTAAACGACGTTAATACACCGCCTTCTAACTCTAACTATGATATTTTATATTGACAGAAGTCGAAAAAGAAGAAAGAACGCCGAGAATCCGTGGAAAGCCGCAGTAAAATGGCTGCTTTTCTGCCTGCTAGACAACTTTGGAGTTGGTCAGGGAGAGGGTACAAACGAGTTGGCGTTAAAGGACGGGCCAGGAAGCAGTTTTTCAAGGCCATTCAACGAGGCAAGGAGTCTATTATGGTAAGCATATTATCGCTTGAGCCAATAGAGTTCAGCTTAAAAAAGAAGATATTATTAATAGAAGAAAACTAGTCTTATTTGTGTTATGTACAGGTGGGCGATTGTGCGGTTTTCTTGTCAACTGGGCGACCAGACCGGCCCTATATTGGGAAAATTGAAGCTATGTGGGAATCTTGGGGTACAAATATGGTGGTTCGTGTTAAATGGTTCTACCACCCCGAAGAGACGGTGGGATGCCCGCTCAACTTAAAATACCCGGTAAGCCAAACATTCTTTACTTGCATTTGATTAAAAAGTAGAAAATATTCAAAAATCCAATTTTCACGTATACTATATACTTCCCAATGCACTGATTCCAAGTCATGAAAACGCAGATAGATATCTCTTTTAGTTTTAGAGATATTCAACCTCAAATATTTTCTCAAAATTATTCATTTCTGGGCTAGACCTCTACTTAGTTTTGAATTATTGCCCCAAAAGTCAATATACCCCATATTCAGATAAAAACTTTAAAATTTTCAAAAATCTAATTTTCATGTACCTAGATACTTCTCAATGCGCTGATTCCAAATTTTGAAACGGCAAGGCGATATCTCTTTTCGTTCTAGAGATATTTAAATTCAAAGTTTTGCTCAAAACTGCCCATTTTTGGGTAATATCCCAAAAATGGGTCGAGATATGAATTTGGCGACAACACCATTCGATTCTACGGGCAAAATTACATAAGCACACCAATTTTCATAATTTTTGAACACCGCATACAATCTCTAAAGCAAAATAACTGAAAATGGCCAAAAATCACAAAAATCGTAAGGGGTACCCCTTAAGATTTTTTCAAATTTTGGCTATTTTCAGGGGTTTTCAAACTTTTATTCATAAAAAATGAACCGGTTAGTCAAAAATTATGAAAATTGGTATACTTATATATTAGTATCCGTAGAATCGAATGGTGTTGTCGCCAAATTCATGTCTCGACCCATTTTTGGGTTATTACCAAAAAATGGGCAGTTTTGAGCAAAACTTTGAATCTAAATATCTCGAGAACGAAAAGAGATATCGACCTGCGGTTTCAAAATCTGAAATCAGCGCATTGAGAAGTATCTAGATACATAAAAATTAGATTTTTGAAAATTTTCAAGTTTTTATCTAAATATGGGGTATATTGACTTTTGGGGCAATAATTCAAAACTAGGTACAGATCTAGCCCAGAAAGGGGTAATTTTGAGAAAATATTTGAGGTTGAATATCTCCAAAACTAAAAGAGATATCGACCTGCGTTTTCATGATTTGGAATCAGTGATTGGGAATACGATATACATGAAAATTGGATTGAAAAATTGTGATTGTAACTATTTGACATTCTTTCAGGGTGCCCTTTTCGAATCGCCTCATATTGACGAAAACGACGTACAGACTATTTCCCACAAATGTGAAGTTCTCCCTCTACAGGACTACACGGATAAGCTGGGCCCCGAACCACAGCGCTACGAAACTATTTACGATAATAACGACATCTATTATCTGGCGGGGTACTACGACCCCACTACAACAACATTGACAATGAAACCTGACATACCCTTCAATTAGGGGCTTAAAAAACTCTTGTACATAAATGATAAAAGATATTATTTTTTCAAACAAATTAGTATAGGTGTACAAAATATTGTTATAAATGACAGATAAACAAAATGGCGGTTGTATAGCGAAGGAATTGGTTGATTGGTACCCGCAAGATCCAGTAAGACAAAACAGATCGATTTTAAAAATTTTATTTACCAAAACTGGCAATAATATTTTGATGATTAACACATGAAAGTATTTTTAAATTATTGTTAATGAACTAGCTTAAAATGCGGGTGTCAATATGCCATTACCTTTGTTGTACTTTAAGTGCCAAATTGCCATTTGTTTTATTTGAAGCTTGTAGTATTACTCTCATTTCCATGTTAAGTATATATATTAAGTTTATCTGTTAATCATTGTGTTTAACAGTTTGTGAACAATTATTTATTTTTATTTTCGTTGTGTTTTGATAAGAAAGGTGCTTGATTTGACTGTTTCGTTTTTTGATAAGAATATTATAGTTTGTTAGTTGTTATTTTTGGTGTTACAGTGACGGAACAAAATGGACTTTTACTTCGAAATGAAGTATATATTAGCCATGTTTTATTATTGGTGTTTTTGTGTTCAGACTAGAAAAGACGGACTATACTTCGTTTCAAAATGTGTTGGAATAATAAATCAAAATTTGCAAAAATAGTATTGGATTTTTGTTAGAAAAATTAGTTATATTACTAGTGTGCCCGCTTTATACCTGGAACAAAACGTCGCTAACAATAGAAAGACCTCAGTAAATAATAATTTGTGATTAAGAAACTTTTTCGAAAAACAATTTGGCATCGTTGAAAGTAAATATCGCTATATGTAACTTATATTTACATTATTTGTTCTACAGTTAAAAATTTGTGGTTAAACATTGAATACCTGCATTTTTGATCACGTGCGCGTAAGTAACCAATCAAAATAAATTTACATTGATAATTATCTTAGAATTAAAGATTAATTGTTTTAATTTGAAAATGTCGTTTTCACGGGATGACAGTGAAAATAACGATTCAATTAATAAAATACACAATAAAACACTACTACAAATTAAAAATTATAAAATATTCTATTATTATTGCTATTAAACATTTGTATAATAAAAATCAACGTGTTTTGTCTTCTCGTTTATTATCGTTACACACTTCACACTGAACATATTCATAGCTACTACTGACATCTACTGGATGAATTTATAATTACCGTGAGTATTTTTTAACGTGAAACATTGGATGTCACATCCATGATTACTTGACATTTGATTGACAGCAATGTATTTGCCTGTCCCATTTAAAATGAAACATAGGGAACGAATTTGACATATGACAGAAGTCAATAGAGGTTAATTTTGTTTAAATAATTATACCTGATTTCTAAATTAAATTTAGTTGTAGAAAAATATAGTGTGCACCTTGTGCCCAAGTGGTTTTCTGACTCGGCTAAATTTCTTACAATATTTAAATATAATACTTCTGTCAAATTCATTCCCCATGTGTTATTTTAAATGAGACAGACACATACATTGCTGTCAATCACATGTCAAATCATAACTTATAGGAAAATTCAACGGTTATCTGTCATATTGACAAGATGTCATTAGAGGTTAATTCTGATTAACTGTTTTCTAAAAATTAAATTTAGTTGTAGAAAAATATTGTGTGCACCTTGTGCCCGAAATATGTTTAGTGCTCTCGAGTGGTTTTCTGACTCGGCTAAATTTCCTACAATATTTAAATATAATACTTCTGTCAAATTCATTCCCTATGTTTCATTTTAAATGGAATGGGCAAATACATTGCTGTCAATCAAAGATATGGCAAACGCAATGTTTCACGTTAAAAAATACTCACGGTATAAAAATTCTGCTAAATACATATTCTTCGTAAATTTAATATTAAAATAGCAAAAAAAAAATCTCACCGAATACTCCTTGATCATTGATAAATACTGATAATTTTATCACAACTTCCTCAAGCACGTTGCTTTTAGGTAACACCCCTACGCTTTCGGCGTCGGGAGGTTACCAATCAAAAAAAGAAAAGAAAACTGAAGCGGTTCAGTCTTTTTCAATTATTCCTTAGCAAATAATTGATTTATTACTCCAACGAAAGTTTCTTGCTGAACTAATATTCTGTCTTTTGAATGTCTGAACATCTATGTTACTATAAAAGTGCAATCCATGATATTTAAATCTATTGTATATAAAGTGATCAATGTACAAATACATAGAATTTATGTATGTGAAGCTTTCTACTATCTTTACACAAAAATAAGTGTTTTACATAAATAATATAGTAATAATAAATTTTCATGCAATACAAATTTCTACTGTAGAAATTAGACTATCAAAAGTACCGCCTAAATTGTTAATTTCGTGGGATGGGGTGGGTAAAAATAAATAAAAAAAGGTCGAATTAACAATAATATTATTTGGACAATCAATCTTTGTCAACAACGTTCCGTCACTGTCCGAAATCTGAACATACATAATCATATAACATAATCACGATTGTGTTAATAAGATGAGATTTTTCGAGAAGCACAAATAAGTAATACTTAAACAAAAACTGAAGGCTGTACATAATACTGTGGTCCAATAGAAATATTTCTTTTCAGTCTTTATCGCATTGCTCGTCTCAAGAAAATATTTAAGACAAACTGTAATATTTCAAGACATATGGACTGAATCGGTGCCTATATATTGGTTAAGTATGGTCACTTATTTACGGCCACAGTTCTACAGTCTAAGGTGGGGGTAGAACTACGAAAAATAGAAAGAGTTTCTTGAGTTTGGATCATTTTCACAGACGATGTTTGACAATAAAATAACTGGATTGACTATTCAAAAATAGTCCTACTTTGGAAGTAATGCTTTAGGCCTTTTTTTGTTAGGTTGTTCATAAGCTCCGTCAGTTTTACTGTAATGCATCACGGACACGAATTTGGTTATTGTTTTTTTTTAGAGAATCCATGAATCGATTTTTCATATTTCATCCCTTTTTCTTATCACCCGTTTACGAAAGGTTATCAAAACCTCCTGGTAGTGATTTTAAAAAAAAAACCTAACTCAGAGTAGGCTATGAACAGAGAATCGTACGTCGGATCATTATTCAATTTAATAGTCAAATCAAAATTTATCTTGAAATGTAAGTTTAAGGAGAAAAGATAATAAAGAAAGAAACAGAATATTGCCATTCGCCATTTTCTAATTTATTTCCATTTTTAAAATGCTTTGATTTTTTCAAAAAACTTTTTTGGCAATATCTCCTGCTAAATTAAAATTTGATTAATTTTATTTAATTTTAACGTTTTAAACTGTCATTATTAACTCCATAGCAACAAATACAAGTAACATTTTATTCACAAGGGAATTAAATTTTTTAAAATAACTCTCACATTCTGCAACAAATAATGCATTTAAAATAATATCAGGCACGAAAATAACACTTACCACAGTATTTATTAGATATTATCAGACATTTTCCTTATTTTTCACGACACAAATGACAGACAATAATACTTTTTAAATAATTATTAATAATTAATTATTATTAGTCTATCAGCGACGATTGTCATGCTCAGCCTACTAACTGATCAGTTTTTTATTTTGTCAAAATTAAATATTGTAATGATTAGTTAAAAGTATGGAGACGGCGATTTATTGTCGTTAATATTCATTTTAGGAAATTATGTTCAATACAAAAGTTTTTTAAGAAATTTTGATCTACATTTGAGAATACTTGAATTTTTTTTTCCTCAATTGTTTTTGAGTTTCGCTTGTCCGCATAATTTTTTTAAATGGGAACCTATTAATTTTACTGTACCATTCGATAGAGTGTTTTTTTTCTCTTTACAACAGTATGTTTGTTTTTCTGTTTTTCAATTTATTTTAATAACATTTTTACAAGGAAAAACACCGGTTCAAGTATTTACGAATAGTAGGTTCATCTAAGGTAGACAAAATTATTTCCAATAAAGTTGTCGGTTATAATCTTATCATTAAAAACAAATTAATAACTAAGTAAATTACATCGCTCGAGTTTGTTTATCCCTTCGCTTTTGTCTATCTTAGATGTATCTACTATTCGTAAATACTTGAACCAGTGTTTTTCCTTGTAAAAATGTTATTAAAATAAATTGAAAAACAAAAAACAAACATACTGTTGTAAAGAGAAAAAAAAACACTCCATTGAATGGTAGAGTAAAATTAATAGGTTCCCATTTAAAAAAAATACGCAGACAAGAGTAACAAAAACAATTGAAGAAAAAAAATTCAAGTATTTTCAAATGTAGATCAAAATTTCTTAAAAACCTTTTGTTTTAAACATAATTTCCTAAAATGAATATTAACGACAATAAATCGCCGTCTCCATACTTTTAACTAACCCTGTTTAAATTGACATATGTTGTTTTGTTCATAGCCTACTCCGAGTTGGGTTTTATTTATTGAACACAGTGTAGTATACCTGTTTAACAAATTGCCCTTCAGGCATCCGATCCTCGTGAACAATCCCTAGGATTTTGAAAAAGAAAACTATAACTAACCTCCTAAACTCCTCGAAAACTTGAGTCTAGATAACACTCACCACCATAAATTTTCTTCAACAAATCGTACGTTTTTGTAGCGTATTTTTTCACATAGAATTTCATGATTCCGCTGTAGAACAGTGAAAATGATGCTAACTCAAGAATTCTGTCCAAAAAAATGTAGTATCGTACCTTCTTCGAATCAAATGAAATTCAGTGTTGTGCAATGTTTTCATATAAAACAGTACTTATAACTTCCATAGTATAAGAGTGTTAGAAAAGTGATATAATATTTTTTTTATGTCTTTAAGGAGTACGTCAAACTTATCCGAAGTATACTTACAAACTATTATAGTGATTTTTTTGAGTATTAATATACGAAAACTGCAAAGTTTTATTATATAAATGTCGCTTATAGTTAGTGAGGTGTATACCTCGTTTTAGTCATAATAAATGCAGCTATATTGCAGATGAATTCGACGAAATCTTATTCATTATGCGATTTGTAGTTAAATATACGCTTACTCTTAAACACAGTAGCTATAGGTGCTCACAGTATACTTTTAAAGACAAACATATTTTTATTAATAGTATATAATAATTATAATGATCTAAATGTTTCTATTGCCTTTTATTATCTAACTATAGTTAGCTCTGTGTCTTCGTTATAAAATCGGTTATAGTACAAATCGCACAACATGTACGGCAAATATTTGGCAAACGTTTGGATGCCACCAGTGACGCTTTTTGATCGAATTTTAATATACTTTTTGCGCGTGACATACACATAGTTATTTTTATCTAAAGTGTGCATTACACGATGAAGTTGAAAATTATACCTACATAAAATTCTATTTCGTATATATCCATTAAGATTTTTATTACTTCTCTGTCACATTTTGCCATTTTTCAGTTTAATATCAATCACTTAAAATACTACTTGTACACATCAAAAACATAAACACAAATGACATTTGACAGTCAAAACTTATAGGGACTTTTAAGAAAAAGTAGCGCATGTACCAGTTTTTCATTCATTTGTCTCTAATTAAAGAAAAAACCCCTTAACCTTAACAATAAATTTAAAAACTATATACGTACGTATTTCGAATAAACAATTAGCATTTTTTGACACACTGGTTATTAGAAACAAAACTAAATTAGAATTTGACATATATAGGAAACCTACTAATACTAATCGATTTATAACAGCTGACTCGAATCATTTTTGGCAACATAAATTAGCAGCGTTTAACTTTTTAATTAATAGACTGACCAAATTTCCGTTAAACAAAACACGTTTTGAAAATGAATTGAAATATATTAAAGAAATAGCTAAATATAATGGATTCCCGGTTAAAATTATAGATAAACTAGTCCATAAATTTAAAAATCGTCAATCCGTATTAGATTTCACAACTTTAACGCCAACTAATAATAAAAATAATAAATATATAACATTGCCATTTGATAATGCCACCAAAGGTTTAAACAAAATTTTTAAAAATCAAAATTTAACGGTAATTTATAAATCAAATAACACCATTAAATCATTATCAGGTAAGACTCCATTTTAGTTTTATCATTTGTCTGTCTTGCACTCATGTCATTGAGCGAGAAAAAACTTTTCAAGCCACTTAAAAAAAAAAACTTCATGGTGTAAAGCACGCTTAAGTCCGTTTAAAATGATTACAAAATGTTTTTAAAAAAAATTAAAGTATGTAACAAAAGTTTTGAGAAAAAGTTCGACCTCTTCATCAAATAGAAACGTTTTTTATTAAAGAGTTGTTCCTATAATTTGATACAGTTTTTTAATACTTTGTTTCATTTCATTTGTCTCTGAACGATGTTGAATCTAATTTTGTTACTGCGAATTAATCTTTCGTGTACCCTAATTAAAAAGAATTCATAAAAGAATAATTATTAAAAAAAAAAAACATTTTAAATTTTAAATTTAGGCTGTGTCGGATGTTGCACTTTTATCGCCCTAATAAATAAATCCTAAATTTATATGCCCTAAATCTAGTGATTATTTAGAATTTTAGTAATTAGATTTTAGGGTTTTTCAGGAGCACACTATGCCTTAAAGTTGACGCGCACTAATTAAACAAATCATGTTCGTTGCTATAATTTGTACAAAACGTCAAAATTACTCTCAAAGAATAGCTTCTTAGCTTCTATTTTATGAAATATAATACAAACATTTACTCTCAAGCATCAAATTGAATCGAATTGTATAATTAATTTTTGTTCTAAAGTGTGAAGACCTAAATGCGACATCGGACACAGCCTTAAAATTCAAAAGGCCTATGACATACTACTTAATAAATATTACTTTTTACGCAAATATGTTTTCCATCGATTGAAAAGCGGTATTGGGGATAATCAAACAAATCTTTCTAATCTTCGTGCTTTAGATAATAGCAATAACGTACGCATACAATCAGAAATAATACATTTTGTGTGATTTATAACAATATGAGCTACTGCAATAAACGTCTCGCCCTGAACAAAATTCTCTGTTCCATATGAATTTCACAGAATTTAAGATGTGAAAAAGCCATATTCATTCTTGTATATATTTTGTAATAAGTAGATGTGTTAAATATACGTCCAGTGAAGAATAAATTTATTTATGAGAAGATTTACATAAATTTGTATCAATTATTGATAAGGGTAGGGTTCTTGTTAGTGTGAATACTAAATGTTATTTCGTAGAATGTTAAGATATAAGAGTATAATGAACAAAAATATCTATTTATAAAAATATTTAAAAAATATAGAAACTAATAATATACAGGGTGTTTTTCAAGTTCTGGTAAAAACTTTACGGGCATATCGTCGTCGTAAAATCAAAACCTCACTATAATACAGTAGGTAGGTTTTTAGAAAACACAAAAAAGTATTTAATTCAGAAATGTTAATTTGTAATTGTAATATAAGCCCTTTTGGTCGTTAATACTTTTATGCACGGACGTATCATAATTTGACAATTATACACGAATTTCTTTGACATAAACGTAATTTTATAGCCCGCGGGCATCATTATAGCCCGCCGGGCTATAATGAGACGTCAAACCAAATTATAACCTACAATATAAACAATTTAAACAGGCAACACGAAAAGTTTTTATTACAAATAGAAAATTTTTATATTCTTTAATGAAAAATGAAAATTAATTTTGTGATATTTATTTGGAAAGCACGCAGATACACAAAATAAAACTCAAATGACATAACTAAGAAACAAACAATGAACTGTTGTTCTCCGCTTTCATAGCAACACTAGATACTGGATGTACGAGGACAAATTCTTTTCGATACAATTTTTCATAATTTGAAAATTTTCGTCCGTGCATAAAGTTTTGTATGTACCACGAGCATAACTTGCTTTTATGGCCTTTGACGTGTTTTTATCCCTCGGCTTACGCCTCGGGCTCAAAATCCCGCCGCAGGCCATAAAAGCCTCCTTACGCTCTTAATGCATAAATAACTATTTCGTTATATTATACTGTTACTATAATATAACAGGACTATTTAAAAGCAAAAGTGAAAAGATAAAAATAACGGGGTCTCTATCATTCGAAACTTATTTATTATTTACCAAAACGATGTAATCATGTAACTCAGAAATATCAAAAAAAAAGAGATACAAGATTTTGAGTTTACAAAAACGATGTGCCCTTAAAGTTTGTACCAGAAGTTGTGCAACATGTGTATAATTCGTTAGAAACGAAGTACAAAATAAAATGAAATAATATATTGTAGCTAGTAAATTTAATATTCACATTAACTAGGACATCCTAGAAAACGTCTTGATTAAAAAAAATGTGTATTTAACAGAATGTAGATATATTTAAGCAACTATATTTCATATGAGTATACTAAATGTTTTATATTAAGATAAAAATGAGAAGTGTGAGTGTGTGTGAGCAAAGTAAAAGATATTTTTGCAATTTATGAAGAATAAGAGACTCTAAGGTGCTATAAGTTTATATGAAATTCAATTGGAACTTAAGTATTCGTAAATATATTTGATATTAAGCAGGGTTCGAGAGCAACATATTTCTTACTTTCACTACCTACTTGTAAATATTTCAACTATCGCTTGTATATACGCTTAATAAATCATTCATAATAATTATAAATATTGTTTAATAAATGTCCCTTCCTAATTTCCTTTAAAATCAATTACTATAGACCTGTAGTGCATAACGGGGGGATTCCACAATTTTTTGATTTTTACTTCCTTGTACGAAGTGATAAAATTGGAGAAAGCTGTAGAAGAAGAAAGGAATTGTTAGGTGCAATTTACATAGTGTATGTTCATGTTGTAATTTTATTAGATTTATAGAATCTTTTCAAAGGAATTTTTGGTATGGAACTTGTAAAAAATAGTATGTGTTCGTGTTATAATTTTATTGGATATATAGAATCTTTTCCAATGAACTTTTTTATAGCATTTATCCATTTTTATTTCAATACTTTTATTTCTAAAAATTCACACATTTATTCAAATACTCTAAAAATGCGTACACTTACGTAACATGCTCTTTACAGTCAAATAATATTATTATCAAGTTTCTATCTTTACCCATTTTTGAATTATTGCCCCAAAAGTCAATACCCCTACATTTAGATAAAAACTTCAAAATTTTCAAAAATCTAATTTTTATGTATTATGAAAATTGGTACACTTATGTAATTTTGCCCGTAGAATCGAATGGTCGTGTCGCCAAATTCATATCTTGACCCATTTTTGGGTTATTACCCAAAAATGGGCAATTTTGAACAAAACTTTGAATCTAAATATCTCGAGAACGAAAAGAGATATCGACCTGCGGTTTCAAAATTTGGAATCAGCGCATTGAGAAGTATCTAGATACATAATAATTAGATTTTTCAAAATTTTGAAGTTTTTATCTAAATATGGGGTATATTGACTTTTGCGGGAATAACTCAAAAATGGGTAGATATATAAACTTGGTAGTGTCAAAAATCAATTTACATTACTGAAGGCTTTTTCTGGGAAGTACATTTAATATTTCTTATTTTATTATTAATTAAATATTTAAAATTATAGGTACATACATATATACATATCAGAAATACCTCCAAACTTGACAATGAATTTGAAGAATCTCGAACATTTAGAAGAGTAGGAGGAAACTTATTATAGTATGAATTATAAAATATAAAAATATATTAATAATTAGAATTTTTGTGTAGGTACTAGAAAAGTTAAACACTGTAATTATATAGCCTAATATGGAAATGGCGAGAGGTCTTGTGTTAGCCACAACATTTTTTTTTAAGAAAAATTATCTCTCCATTATATTTTAAAGTTATGAATGATTTTTAATTAGGGTATACAAAAAAATTAATTCGCAAAGGTAACTGCGCTGACCGCTGAGTGGCATTTTCAACGCATTAAAGTGAAAAATAAATAATAAAACAAGAGACTAAAACAAACGAACCTAATATTTACCACGATATTATCAACTTCTTTATTTCGTTCCGATGTGCAAATAATATACCGAGAGTTTATTTTAAAATGCAACATTATAGTTCATCAATTCCATGGTTACTCACTATTGTCAAAAAATGACAGCAATGTAATATTTGTCCATTTTAAAATGCAACATTATAAATAGTATTGCAGCACAGGATATACCTCCAAAACATATAACAAATGATGTCAATTTTTATTACGACCGACTAGAATATTGCCTCAGAGTGATTGGGGGTATTTTTTAACATTTATTACATGAAAATTATAAATTTTTGTAAGCTAAAGTTTGTTAAGATGTACATACAACATTCATGTTTTGATTATTTGTTAATCGTATGTAGGCTAATTTATTGGAAATTAGTTTTGATAATGATAATACAAAACTACAAATTTTGTATGTTGCATTTTAAAATGGACACAAATTACAATGCTGTCATTTTTTGACAATAGTGAGTGGCAGTGATTCGCCATATGTTGCATGTTAAAATAAATTCCCTGTAAATATAGAAGTAAATTGATCATATTTTTAAGAAGTGATATATTACTTAATGTTGTACCACCCGCAAAACTTTCAAGTTATATTCGGTCACAGACATTTTTATTATTGTAAAAATTAATTTTTCAAGCCACTTGAATTGCCTATTTGTAAGACGCATCATATACTTTATTAATATTTTACCTTTTTGTGTCTTTTACCTAATAGATTTTTTTCTCATTTTTATATTGATTCCAAAATTATTTTATTTATTTTTGGAAATATCCATGTATTTGTCTATAAGCGCATTATTTATATTATTTATTTTGTACCGCCGTTTTATATTTTACTGTGCGTAGTTGCACCGCAACTGCAAACCGTATTTTTACCGTAATATTGGGTAGTTAACTATAGATATCTTATAGAGGCCGACACATACATATAAATAAATACAATAAATAAATAAAACAATAACACCTGAAATCCTCAAAAGATTATCTACAATTTCTTATAAATTATAGACATCTATCTTAAGAGGCCAACATATAAAACAATAACACCTGAAATCCTCCAAAGGTGGCCTGTTATCTACATTTTTAATTATAATAAGGAGGACACTTGGGTTCCTCCTTCATTTTAATTATAAAATTATAGACACCTTCAGAGACCAACATATACATGAAACAATAACACCTGAAATCCTCCCAAGGTGGTCTGTTATCTATAATTTCTAATTATAGAATTATAGACACCTTAAGAGGCCGACATATCTATAAACAACACCTGAAATCCTCTAAAGATATCTATATTTTCTAATGGGTCCTCCATTATTTATTTTTGTAATATTTTATCTAATTGAAAGCTATCTATTTATAGCTTTATATAGTTTTAATTGTTATATGTTAAGCCGTATTAATTTTTTTTTAATACTGTATGACGTAGATTTGAAACTCATTTTGTCTAACTTAGAGTACCTATGATGCAAGCAAGTCCTATTAGTTTACTTTTCTACCCGATTCTCAAAAAAAAAATTAAGCTAATCCTCATTTTTGGATTAGGTAGTGAATTCTATTCTATTCCGGTATTTAAAATTTAATCTTCATAATATTATCAAAAAATGGCAGATACTAAGAACAGACTTTATTTTAAGATATAAACTGTCAAAATTATAGTAGAATTCGCTAATCAAAAAATAAGGATTCGATTAAACTTTTTCGAGAATAGAGCTGTTAATGTTTAAAACTACAAACTTTTTTAAAGTTTGATAGTCCCTATCATAGAGTCCCTATGTAGGTACTTACTATTATAACGTTTTAAGGTATATATTTAATATAAATTACCCGAGTTCTAATTACTTGTTATAGCTGGCGCGCGTTAAGTTGAAACTGACCTAGGGTGTTACGTATATTGACGTTTGGCCGAATATTTGCAATAATTGTTACCTATTTACTAGCAAGTGTTATATATTATTATTATTATTATTATTATTATTATTATTATTATTAGAACGAGAAAAACATTCCAACATTTAAAATTGGTATAAAGGAGAAGAAGATTCATTCGCAAGACAAAGAAATTAGTTGATGTTTTCAGATTGGCTAATATGCGCAATGTCAGTCTCAACTTACCTCGCGCCTGCTATACTATGGTGGAGGACCCCATTTGTTATTTAATAGTTATGTACTGTTATTAATTCAAATGAAAAACTAATAAAATGAACAATAAATATTATAATGGAGTATTCTACCACTTCAAAAAATGAAATATTACTTTATTGTAATAAAAATTCTTCATCGATTATTATTGTAAATTTTTTGTTTGAATTCAAATTAAGAATTATAGCAAAACTACTGTCATCTTAATGGCATTGTCAAAATGTTTCATGAAATATATTGAAATAATATGTATTTTAAATATTTTTATTTATTTTTGTATTCAATACCAATTTAACAAAAGAAAGAAGTTTTATTAAAAATAAATGAAAATATATGCCCAATACAGCCAATGCAGATACCCTTACCCTTATAACTAACTGTTTAAGAACCATTACAACCACGGGATATGACGTCACAAATAATTTCGGACATTCAAAAATTCATATCTCGCTTACTAATTCGAATTTTAACATCGCGTTTTTCCCAGTATTCCTAGATTTTTACATATTATCAGAAAAAAATATTTACGATATGGGTAGAATACCCCATTAATTAATTAATTAATTAATTGTTAACTACCCAATATTATTTATTATGTAATCGCGAACCGATTTTGGGCGCAAAGACTTCGAAAACCATGCCATTATTTTAATTTACTAGTATTTTGTGATTGTGTTGTGTATTTTGTATGTGGTGCAGTTACATAAAGATAAAGCAATACATTTTAAGAATTAATACTTATAACTAGAATAAATGGTAGACTTATTTTAAAGGTTTTTTTTTTTTTGTATAATACAATAAATATTTAATTTGGGGGGAGGGGGGGGGGGGGATTCTTCAAAGTAGGGGGATTGCTGGATGCTTCCTGTAAAAAATAAAATTATTGTATTTTATAATTTTTGAGAGAAATATATTTTTTTTATTACCTTTGTTTGGAAGCAGATAAATATTTTCTTTATATATTTTCAGTGCCCAAGTGGTTCTTTTTTTTAGGGGAGGGGGGGATTCTTCAAAGTAGGGGGATTGCTGGATGCTTCCTGTAAAAAAACAAAATTATTGTATTTTATTATTTTTGAGAGAAATATTTTTTTATTACCTTGTTTGGAAGCAGATAAATATTTTCTTTATATATTTTCAGTGTCCAAGTGGTTCTTTTTTGGGGGGAGGGGAATTCTTCAAAGTATAGTGATTGCTGGATACTTCCTATAAAAAATAAAATTATTGTATTTTATTATTTTTGGGGACAAATAATTTTTTTATTACCTTTGGACGCAGATTCGCAGACAGATATTTTCTTTATATATTTTCAGTGTCCGAGTGGTTCTTTTTCTACCTGTAAATAAGAATTTAGTTTAATATATTATATTTTTTTTTCATTTATTATTGACATACCTTTCTGTTCACCATAAAGGGATGTTTTCTCAATGTCCGAGTGGTTTTCGGTCCATCTTGAATTAATACTGAAACATAATTATTTTAATATTTTATATTTTTTTGTATTTATTCATGACATACTTTGCCAATCATCACAAAGGGATGTTTTCTCAATGTCCGAGTGGTTTTCGGTCCATTTTGAATTAATACTGAAACATAAATAATTATTTTAATATTTTATATTTTTTTTTTTGTATTTATTTTTGACATACCTTTCTGTTCACCATAAGGGGATGTTTTCTCAATGTCCGAGTGGTTTTGAAGTGGTTTTCGGTCCATCTTAAATTCATACTGAAACATATTTGTGTGTGTGTGTGTGAGTGTGTGTGTGTGTTTTATTTCTCTCTCAAATATTTATTTCTCTCTCTTTCTCAAATATTAATTTATTTGTCTCTCTCAAATATTAATTTATTTCTGTCTCTCTCAAATATTAATTTATATCTCTATCTCTCAAATATTTATTTATTTCTGTCTCTCTCAAATATTTATTTATTACTCTATATCAAATATTTATTTATTACTCTATATCAAATATTTATTTATTACTCTATATCAAATATTTATTTACTCATATTTTTTTACAATATAATGGCACAATTTTTAAAGTCTAGAGGTTACCTACTATTTGTAGGATTTAAAGATATTGCCTGACGTTAGCAGGACTTTAAATGTGCCTGACGTTAGCAGGACTTCTAGGCGACAACTATTGATGAGCTGAAACTTATAAACGGCCACCCCATAGAAACTAGCGTCTAGGGGTGGCAAGGCGCACACAAATATAAATATAGTGCCGGCCCCGTACCCGTAAGACGTAACTTAAAACTACATAAAGGACCCAACAATGAAATGTCAGGGGCAGTTGTCTTATTTTACATACATGGTCTGCAAAAATATCAAGTAGGTCTTGAATTTTAACTTGTCAATGTCACTACTGTCAATTAAGATGCCAAAGTTCTTACATTTTTCAAGAATTATGTATGTAAAATCAATATTTTTATAATACGCCTAGGGTTTCTTAAAACGACTAGGCGAATTATAAAATGAATATTTGGACATTTAAGTTGTAATTTATCCAAACATAAGATAACCGTAGAGCTAAAAAAAAACCTAATATATCTGTTTGTTTTACATTTACCCCTTTGGAAATAGAACTCTATAAATGACAAATTTATTTTATTCCTGAAATTCCTTACTTATAGACTACCTAATATTTGTATTATTATATTTACCCCTTTGGGAATCGAACCCAATAAGAGCAAATTTGTTGATCCTATTGTCCTGAAAATCGCGAGAACGAAAAGAAAAATTCCGAGTCATTCGATATTACCACCGACGTAAAGTCGTACCCTAGTGCCAGAATAAATTAATATTCTGGCTCTAGGGCGGTAACAGAAGAGACCGCTAAAACCTCGCGGGGTTTCTATGCCTGCCGACGACCGAACGTAAAACGCGGAATCGAAAAACTAACTTAAAACTAAGGCGCAACTAATTTGCAGGGCTTTGTCCCTAAACACTTATTCTACGGTACGGGTACGGGTGCACTTCAAAGACAATAAAAATATAGAAAAAAATGGGTGCCCCTTATTTTACTCTGGATAATTTTTAGGGGGCATCTGATTTCACGATGGGTAAAAATGTGTAATTATCCAAAATATAACAAGGTTTTGCCTTCCAGCGAGTGTGATATATATACCATAAGTATTATACAACAATGTACTAACATAAAAATATTAATTGTTGATTTATTTATTAACAAAGCACCGAACTAATTGTTTAAAAACTCTACAAATGTATTAAACAAATATATTGATCGAATTTTTCAATTGTTTGACATGATTATGAATATAATAAAATTAAGAATATTTATTTTGAGGTTATTATTGAAAATATAACGGTACTTTGCTATTTATGTACGACATCCAATTATCAAAATAATAATTACTATTTAATTAAACAAATAGGTATATATATAATCACCGTAAAAACTCCAAACATCGTACGACTTTTGTTCAAAATATTGAAAAACTTTAAAATTTACTTGTATTTGTACGATATGAAGTTTTTACAACCATTCAGATATTCCTAACGTAATTAAATCTAGCTTAACTGAAATTAAGAACGAAAAATTATTAATCCTGATGTCTTAGGGCTCCGCTGATCGCAATGGGGCGCCTTCTAGCTCAACTAATCTCATCAAGACCTCAAGCTCCGGGGGGCAGGCTAACCTATAATTTTCCCTACCTCTGAAAGACTAAGAAAATAACTTCTAGCTGAAAAAGAGCTGAAAGAAAAGGTTAGCTGTGAAATAAATTTAATTAGGCTGAAAACATGGGTTAGTAAATTTCTAAAACTAGTAGCTAACCATTGGGGAAGAAAATTTACATTTTAGTACATGTGCTGGAAGGCAAAATGGCAAATAAAACATTTCCTACCATTTAATGATGAAATCCGTTTCAAAAACTCCGGAATACAGCTCCAATTGTTGTCGAAATCTGCCTGGAAGGTATGGAATCTGGATTTGATGTCCTGAACCGGAACATTGTCACTTGTTGAACACTAATTTACTTTTATTTATTCACTAACTGCCCATAAAACACTTTAATTATTAATTTGTAATCACTTTTCATTTACTAGTAACTCCTTGATAACAATGTAAACGTTTGTAATCGACTTCTCAAATAATTTTTTCAAACATGCTCAAATATACAAATTCTAATCAATATTTGTTGATTACTCACTATAATAATAGTTTTATTTAATATTTTATTGTTAATAATTAATAAAATAATAAATTTTGAGGAGCCATAACAACACACGTCTACACGCAAAGACATCTGAAGATAAACTGTGATTTGAAGAGACAAGCACTGACCAAGTTCGCTGATGGGTCAAGAAAACACGTACGTCGTTCATTGAATACACGCAATGAAAAGAGATAAAAATGGAGGACATGTCGTGACGAATACCTGACGGAGATAAACAATTGCACATCAAATTTTTCCCCAATAATTAATTTTATTCTAAAAATCAATTAATAGGCTAAAAAGATGTGCTATTTTTTGCTGATTCTAATGGTATATTTACTTTTGCGATTATATTTTTTTTAATGGGAGAAAATAGCCTCCAAACTTTCGAGGTGACATGTTGACATTTATAACTTCAAATAATGATTTTGAACGAATAAAAGCTATATAGACATGTTTTATGCCACAAAACGATGATAAATAATAATAAAAACTTATTATGATTAGTCTCCAACCCATTATTATTGATTTAATACCTAAAATCAGCAAAATTCCATCTCCACATGTAAATCAAATTGCAAGATATTTTATCGATTATTCCTTTCTGGCACAATTGACGGCCCTTTTGCTGTAAGAAATCTAAAATACAGCCCAAATGAATAAACTGGCCGCAGCCACAAACCCTAAAAACCTATTTTAGGGTACGAAAATGAAGAAGGAAGTTTCCCGGAATTAGACCGATTTTTTACAATTTCAGTACTTTTCCCTCAATCTAAGGCTCTTTTGGCGTACAAAACTTAAAATAGACATCGATCCAAGTAATCCACCCATGTTTCAGCCCATAAGACCCAGTTTTGGGTGAATAAGACAGTAGAAGCTCCAGAACCTCCAAATTGGACCACAGCTGATTTCAAAATTTGGCTATTTTACAAAACCAAACCGGGTTTTTTGCTATGAAAATCAAAATAGGCATCACTTAGAACATCTATACCCATTTTTAGGGTAATCGATTCATTTATAAGAGAATCGGAAGTATATGACTGGATTGCTTCGGATCAAAAACAGATTCTGCAGCTTCTGATATATTTAGGATGATTTTTGGCTGATTTACAGTTTCGAACCGGGATTTCTGATATAAAAATCAAAATATCTATCATTCTGAAACTCTATACCCATTTTTAGGGTAATCGTTCACGTATAAAAGATTCGGGAACATAAATGTTTGGTTATTGCAAAAATCATGACCAAATCCTTAATTTTCGATTATCGAACCGGGTTTTCTGCTACAAAAATCAAAGTCTATATCATTTTAAACCACTATACCCATTTTTGGGGCAAACGGTTAAAATATAAAGAAATGACGAGCGTAAATATGAGATTTTCAAGAGCCCAAAAAATGCTCCAATTCCAATAAATATACAAACTGTGAAGTGGATTTATGTACTCTAAACAACTCAACTGTTATGTATACATCTTATTTTAACTGTGCAGTAAGCTCCAGTAAGAGTAAGCACAGTTAAAATACAAATAATTATCCTAAAATTCTGTATAAGTTCGATCTGTACAAACATCAAGATTAACAATTTTTTCTGACAAAACCACTCACAGTAAATATATGGGAGTATCATAATTAGATTAACCATATTTTAAACGTGCTGTGTACCAAATTTCATTCAATTCTATAAAGAAATACAAATTTTATTGACCATAATATGAGAATTGGTCAATTACACTTGTCATGCAACAGATATACAAATACCGGCATTCAATCTTTGGTGTTTATATAACTAAAACACAATAAATCTTAAAGAAACTTAAGTAAAAATTTATTGTACATAGATAAATACATAAAGCGACAAGTATATTAATTTATATTTTAAAATTAAAGCATCTATGTTAAAAAAAATCAATTAAAAGTTACTTAAAATAATAATATTCCGGCTAAACGGTTTACTTTATAAGAAAATTTATTAAGAAAAAGTTTCTTAAAATTAAATTCTAGGTGGGGTTAGTTTTAAACTTTTTTTAAAATTCTCACATTTTTTAAAACAGGATCTTGGACACATTTTAATTTCAAAGAAAATTTTTGGAAAAAAACTTTTTTGTTTATTATTATTAATTAACCAAATTTTAGGTACATATATAACTCGAGCCGTAGATTCCAAAAATCGATAAGCCAATTTTCTAACACCACCCATTTTTGGGCAAGGGATACTCACCCCAAAAATTGGTAAATCTACGAAGTCGACATATCGATTTTTGGAATCTAAGGGTTGAGTTGCATATATACCCAAAATTTGGTTGTAAAATTTTTATAAGTACAGCCCTAGCGAATTTTTAAATGTTATTGCATAATTGTAAAAAAATATATTTCCGGCTAAACGATTCACTTGAGAACAAATTTTATTTGAAAAAAGTTCCTCAAAATTTAATTCTAGGGGGAGTTAGTTTGAAACTTTTTTTAAAATTCTCACATTTTTTAAAACAGGATCTTGGACACATTTTAATTTCAAAGAAAATTTTTAGAAAAAAACTTTTTTGTTTATTATTATTAATTAACCAAATTTTAGGTACATATATAACGCGAGCCGTAGATTCCAAAAATCGATAAGCCAATTTTCTAACACCACCCATTTTTGGGTAAGAGGCAGTCACCCTAAAAATTGTTAGACCTACGAAATCGACATATCGATTTTTAAAATCTACGGGTTGAGTTGCATATATACCCAAAATTTGGTTGTGAAATTTTTATTAGCACAGCCCTAGCAAATTTTTAAATGTTATTGCATAATTGTAAAAAAAAATATTTCCGGCTAAACGGTTTACTTTAGAACAAAGCTTATTTGAAAAAAGTTTCTCAAAATTTAATTCTAGGGAAAGTTAGTTTAAAACTTTTTTTAAAATTCTCACATTTTTTAAAACAGGATCTTGACACATTTTAATTTAAAAGAAAATTTTTGGAAAAAAACTTTTTTGTTTATTACTATTAATTAACCAAATTTTAGGTACATATATAACTCGAGCCGTAGATCCCAAAAATCGATAAGCCAATTTTCTAACACTACCCATTTTTGGGCAAGGGACAGTCACCCCAAAAATTAGTAAACCTACGAAGTCGAAATATCGATTTTTGGAATCTACGGGTTGAGTTGCATATATACCCAAAATTTGGTTGTGAAATTTTTATAAGTACAGCCCTAGCGAATTTTTAAATGTTATTGCATAATTGTAAAAAAAATTATTTCCGGCTAAACGGTTTACTTGAGAACAAATTTTATTAGAAAAAAGTTTCTCAAAATTTAATTCTAGGGGGAGTTAGTCTGAAACTTTTTTTAAAATTCTCACATTTTTTAAAACAGGATCTTGGGCACATTTTAATTTCAAAGAAAATTTTTGGAAAAAAACTTTTTTGTTTATTATTATAATATAACCAAATTTTGGGTACATATATAACTCGAGCCGTAGATTCCAAAAATTGATAAGCCATTTTTCTAACACTGCCCATTTTTGGGCAAGGGACAGTCACCCCAAAAATTGGTAAACCTACGAAATCGACATATCGATTTTTGGAATCTACGGGTTGAGTTACATATATACCCAAAATTTGGTTGTGAAATTTTTATAAATACAGCCCTAGCGAATTTTTAAATGTTATTGCATAATTGAAAAAAAAATCATTTCCGGCTGAACGATTCACTTGAGAACAAAATTTATTTGAAAAAAGTTTCTCAAAATTTAATTCTAGGGGGAGTTAGTTTGAAACTTTTTTTAAAATTCTCATATTTTTTAAAATAGGATCTAGGACATATTTTAATTTAAAAGAAAATTTTTGGAAAAAAACTTTTTTGTTTATTATTATAATATAACTAAATTTTGGATACATATATAACTCGAGCCGTAGATTCCAAAAATCGATAAGCCAATTTTCTAACACCACCCATTTTTCGGCAAGGGACAGTCACTATAAAAATTGGTAAACCTACGAAGTCGACATATCGATTTTTGGAATCAACGGCTCGAGTTGCATATATACCCAAAATTTGGTTGTGAAATTTTTATAAGTACAGCCCTAACGAATTTTTAAATGTTATTGCATAATTGTAAAAAAAAATATTTCCGGCTAAACAGTTTACTTGAGAACAAAATTTATTTGAAAAAAGTTTCTCAAAATTTAATTCTAGGGGGAGTTAGTTTGAAACTTTTTTTAAAATTCTCACATTTTTTAAAACAGGATCTTGACACATTTTAATATCAAAGAAAATTTTTGGAAAAAAACTTTTTTGTTTATTACTATTAATTAACCAAATTTTAGGTACATATATAACTCGAGCCGTAGATTCCAAAAATCGATAAGCCAATTTTCTAACACTACCCATTTTTGGGCAAGGGACAGTCACCCCAAAAATTAGTAAACCTACGAAGTCGAAATATCGATTTTTGGAATCTACGAGTTGAGTTGCATATATACCCAAAATTTGGTTGTGAATTTTTTATAAGTACAGCCCTAGCAAATTTTTAAATGTTATTGCATAATTTAAAAAAAAATATTTCCGGCTAAACGATTCACTTGATAACAAATTTTATTTGAAAAAAGTTTCTCAAAATTTAATTCTACGGGGAGTTAGTTTGAAACTTTTTTTAAAATTCTCATATTTTTTAAAATAGGATCTTGGACATATTTTAATTTAAAAGAAACTTTTTGGAAAAAAACTTTTTTGTTTATTATTATAATATAACCAAATTTTGGGTACATATATAACTCGAGCCGTAGATTCCAAAAATCGATAAGCCAATTTTCTAACACCACCCATTTTTGGGCAAGGGACAGTCACTACAAAAATTGGTAAACCTACGAAGTCGACATATCGATTTTTGGAATCTAGCGCTCGAGTTACATATATACCCAAAATTTGGTTGTGAAATTTTTATAAGTACAGCCCTGGCGAATTTTTAAATGTTATTGCATAATTGTAATAAAAATCATTTGCGGCTCAACGATTCACTTGAGAACAAATTTTATTTGAAAAAAGTTTCTCAAAATTTAATTCTAGGGGGAGTTAGTTTGAAACTTTTTTTAAAATTCTCACATTTTTTAAAACAGGATCTTGGACATATTTTAATTTAAAAGAAACTTTTTGGAAAAAAACTTTTTTGTTTATTATTATAATATAACCAAATTTTAGGTACATATATAACTCGAGCCGTAGATTCCAAAAATCGATAAGCCAATTTTCTAACACCACCCATTTTTGGGCAAGGGACAGTCACTACAAAAATTGGTAAACCTACGAAGTCGACATATCGATTTTTGGAATCAACGGCTCGAGTTGCATATATACCCAAAATTTGGTTGTGAAATTTTTATAAGTACAGCCCTAACGAATTTTTAAATGTTATTGCATAATTGTAAAAAAAAATATTTCCGGCTAAACGGTTTACTTTAGAACAAAATTTATTTGAAAAAAGTTTCTCAAAATTTAATTCTAGGGGGAGTTAGTTTGAAACTTTTTTTAAAATTCTCACATTTTTTAAAACAGGATCTTAGACACATTTTAATTTCTAAGAAAATTTTTGGAAAAAAACTTTTTTATTTATTATTATTAATTAACCAAATTTTGGGTACATAGGTAATGCGACCCGTAAATTATAAAAATCGATAAGCTAAGTTTCTATCGCCACCCATTTTTGGGTATATTGCATCCTACCTAAAAATGGGTACACCTACAAAATTAAAACCTTGATTTTTGGAGTCTA
This sequence comes from Ophonus ardosiacus, assembly GCA_943142095.1. NCBI lineage: Eukaryota > Metazoa > Arthropoda > Insecta > Coleoptera > Carabidae > Ophonus > Ophonus ardosiacus. The sequence continues at coordinate 40,209,180 of OW964836.1, forward strand.
CGGGTCAAGTTATGTATTTACCGACAATCTGGTTACATAATAATTATAAACAAAAGCACAGTCCATTTTTAAATGTTATTGCAAAATTAGAACAAAATTTATTTCCGGCTAAACGGTCAACTTGAGTACAAAATTTATTTAAAAAAAGTTTCTCAAAATTAAATTCTAGGAAGGGTTAGTTTGAAACTTTTATTCAAATTTCTACATTTTTAAAAAAAGAACTGTAGAATCAATTTCATTTTTTTGTAAGAATTTTTTTTTTTAAATTAGCATTGTTTAAATTTACTAATTAACCAAATTTTGGGTACATAGGTAACGCGACTCGTAGATGCCAAAAATCGATATGGCCACCCATTTTTGGGTAAAGGAGTACATTACCTAAAATGGATGCGATGGAAACGGCTTATATAAAGAATAGTTCATACAAAATAGGTTAGTATTATTTAGTCAAAATTAAGATAAAAGTGTCAATTTATATCTATATACAAATGATAACAAAATATATGTGGGTATTTAAGGAAGGATCTGCCAATAATATTACTCAACAAAATAAAAAAATTATTTGGCTAACGTAAGTAACCATTTCAATATAATATACAGTTCTTTCCTTTAAAATTTGAGATTTTTTGGGCGAAAAATGTTATATATAATACATGTATAATTTTTGTTTTAGATGAACTTTTCTTGGAGATTAATAATTGTTGTATCCATGTTTTTTATGGTTTTGCTAGAGTCTCTTGTGTGGCAACTATTACAAAATGCCGAAAATTCTAATAGTGATAAACAGGATCAAAATATAAATTCAAACGCAAATATCAATATTTTTGATCGTAAACAAACATGATTAATATTATGTACATTAATATATTAATAACTTAATATATGTGTTATGTGTTATAAAAGAAAAATAAATAATATTTTGATCTGAAATCGATTTTGTAAACCTTTTTTCCTACGGGTATAAAAATTACTCACTGATAATATTTTAATAAATAGGTTATCTGAAAACTAAGTAGGCTATTATTGAAAAATGGCGTGGCAAAAGCTGCTGAAAAATTTGTAGGGAAGAAATGATCACGTTTTAATAACATTTTTACAAGGAAAACACCGGTTCAAGTATTTACGAATAGTAGGTTCATCTAAGATAGACAAAATTATTTCCAATAAAGTTGTCGATCACAATCTTATCATTAAAAACAAATAAATAACTGAGTAAATTACATCGCTCGAGTTTGTTTGTCGCTTCGCTTTTGTCTATCTCAGCTGTACCTACTATTCGTAAAATTGAAAAACAAAAAAAAAACAAACATACTGTTGTAAAGAGAAAAAAAACACTCTATCGAATGGTAGAGTAAAATTAATAGGTTCCCATTTAAAAATATTATGCGGACAAGCGTAACTCAAAAACAATTAAAAAAAAAAAAAAATTCAAGTATTTTCAAATGTAGATCAAAATTTCTTAAAAAACTTTTGTATTGAACATAATTTCCTAAAATGAATATTAACGACAATAAATCGCCGTCTCCATACTTTTAACTAACCCTGTATGTATATGTAAATGTTTGAAATTTGCTAGAATTTTTTTTCAACCTTTTGTCTTTAAGAGATAAAATTTTTAATTCTGTATCTCAATGTACTATGGAGTTATGGAGTTTCAAACAGAAATAATATTAAATAATCGCCTATTTATATTATATGTATATTTTGTTATTTATAGTAAATTCTTATTTATATTATGTTTTTGTGATAAATAAATGGGGCAATATTCAGTATCTTAATTGAAAAAGAAAATAAAAAATTCCTCTCTTAAATTAACGTTATCTAATTACCTAATATGTAACAATGATTATGAAAAATTTACAGGTATTTAAACGAAAATTTTACAAAAAAAAATCATTACGATCATTCCACTTTTTAAAGGTAAGTAACATTTTTATTTTTATTTCATAAATATGAATAAAACATAATTTTCTTGTTGAACTCAAATATTATTGTTCACTTTAAAAAAAATTTCAGATGAATTTACCATTGTTACTAGTGATTGTTGGATCCATACTATTTTTGGGTTTAGCAAATCCAATTTCTGGTCAAAATGTCAACAGTAATCAGAACTCAAATTTCAACAATGGTGGGCCTGGGTCTGGTGGACCAAATATTAATGAAAATAGCAATGCCAATACAAATATCCGAGGCAAACGGGATTTGAATTCGAATAATAACCAGAACTCAAATGTCAACGTTAGAAATCCGAACTCAGGAGGTGAAAATAGAAATGCTAATACAAATATCCGTGGCAAACGCCAACTGAACTCAAACTCAAACAGCAATCAGAACTCAAATTTTAACGAAGATATCCCGAACTCAGGAATACCAGAGTCTGGTGGGCCAAACATCAATGAAAATAGCAATGCCAATACAAATATCCGAGGCAAACGCCAACTGAACTCAAACAGCAATCAGAACTCAAATGTCAACGTAAGAAATCCGAACTCAGGAGGACCAAGATCTGGAGGTTCTAATATTAATGAAAATAGCAATGCCAATACAAATATTCGAGGCAAACGCCAACTGAACTCAAACTCAAACAGCAATCAGAACTCAAATGTCAACGTAAGAAATCCAAACTCAGGAGGACCAAGATCTGGTGGACACAATATCAATGAAAATAGCAATGCTAATACAAATATCCGAGGCAAACGCCAACTGAACTCAAACAGCAATCAGAACTCAAATGTCAACGTAAGAAATCCAAACTCAGGAGGACCAAGATCTGGTGGACAAAATATCAATGAAAATAGCAACGCCAATACAAATATCCGAGGCAAACGGGATTTGAATTCGAATAATAACCAGAACTCAAATGTCAACGTAAGAAATCCGAACTCAGGAGGACCAAGATCTGGTGGACAAAATATCAATGAAAATAGTAATGCCAATACAAATATTCGCGGCAGACGTCAATTGAACTCAAACAGCAATCAGAACTCAAATGTCAACGTAAGAAATCCAAACTCAGGAGGACCAAGATCTGGAGGTTCTAATATCAATGAAAATACCAATGCCAATACAAATATCCGAGGCAAACGAGATTTGAATTCGAATAGTAACCAGAACTCAAATGTCAACGTAAGAAATCCGAACTCAGGAGGCCCAGGATCTGAAGGTTCTAATATTAACAGAAATGACAATTCCAATACAAATATCCGAGGCAAACGGGATTTGAATTCGAATAATAACCAGAACTCAAATGTCAACGTAAGAAATCCGAACTCAGGAGGCCCAAGATCTGGTGGACAAAATATCAATGAAAATAGCAATGCCAATACAAATATCCGAGGCAAACGAGATTTAAATTCGAATAGTAACCAGAACTCAAATGTCAACGTAGGAAATCCGAACTCAGGAGGCCCAAGATCTGGTGGACAAAACATCAATGAAAATAGCAATGCCAATACAAATATCCGAGGCAAACGGGATTTGAATTCGAATAATAACCAGAACTCAAATGTCAACGTAAGAAATCCGAACTCAGGAGGACCAAGATCTGGAGGTTCTAATATCAATGAAAATAGCAACGCCAATACAAATATCCGAGGCAAACGGGATTTGAATTCGAATAATAACCAGAACTCAAATGTCAACGTAAGAAATCCAAACTCAGGAGGCCCAAGATCTGGAGGTTCTAATATTAATGAAAATAGCAATGCCAATACAAATATCCGAGGCAAACGGGATTTGAATTCGAATAGTAACCAGAACTCAAATGTCAACGTAAGAAATCCGAACTCAGGAGGCCCAAGATCTGAAGGTTCTAATATTAACAGAAATGACAATTCTAATACAAATATTCGAGGCAGACGTCAATTGAACTCAAACAACAATCAGAACTCAAATTTTAACGAAGATTTCACGAACTTAGGAGGACCTGCAATTGGAAATTCAAATGTTAATGAAAATAGAAATGCCAATACAAATATCCGAGGCAAACGAGATTTGAATTCGAATAGTAACCAGAACTCAAATGTCAACGTAAGAAATCCAAACTCAGGAGGACCAAGATCTGGTGGACAAAATATCAATGAAAATAGCAACGCCAATACAAATATCCGAGGCAAACGGGATTTGAATTCGAATAATAACCAGAACTCAAATGTCAACGTAAGAAATCCGAACTCAGGAGGCCCAAGATCTGAAGGTTCTAATATTAACAGAAATGACAATTCCAATACAAATATTCGAGGCAGACGTCAATTGAACTCAAACAGCAATCAGAACTCAAATTTTAACGAAGATTTCACGAACTTAGGAGGACCTGCAATTGGAAATTCAAATGTTAATGAAAATAGCAATGCCAATTCAAATATCCGAGGCAAACGAGATTTGAATTCGAATAGTAACCAGAACTCAAATGTCAACGTAAGAAATCCGAACTCAGGAGGACCAAGATCTGGTGGACAAAATATCAATGAAAATAGTAATGCCAGTACAAATATTCGCGGCAGACGTCAATTGAACTCAAACAGCAATCAGAACTCAAATGTCAACGTAAGAAATCCAAACTCAGGAGGACCAAGATCTGGTGGACAAAATATCAATGAAAATAGCAACGCCAATACAAATATCCGAGGCAAACGAGATTTGAATTCGAATAATAACCAGAACTCAAATGTCAACGTAAGAAATCCGAACTCAGGAGGCCCAAGATCTGAAGGTTCTAATATTAACAGAAATGACAATTCCAATACAAATATTCGAGGCAGACGTCAATTGAACTCAAACAGCAATCAGAACTCAAATTTTAACGAAGATTTCACGAACTTAGGAGGACCTGCAATTGGAAATTCAAATGTTAATGAAAATAGCAATGCCAATTCAAATATCCGAGGCAAACGAGATTTGAATTCGAATAGTAACCAGAACTCAAATGTCAACGTAAGAAATCCGAACTCAGGAGGACCAAGATCTGGAGGTTCTAATATCAATGAAAATAGCAATGCCAATACAAATATTCGCGGCAGACGCCAATTGAACTCAAACAACAATCAGAACTCAAATACCAACTTGGGTAATCCGAACTCAGAACCCGGGTCTGTTGGACAAAATGTAAACCAAAATGAGAATTCTAATTCTAATATCAACAGAGGGAAAAGAAACTCAAATTTTAATTCTAACAGTAATGTAAATAGTAACTCTAATTTTGCTCAGGGGAGTCCGGACATCGACTTTAATGAAATTGAGCGAGAAAATGAAATACTAAGAGCAAATTCTCATATAGGGATAGGAGGGCAACAATCGAATAACGCCAATGTGAACTCAAATTCTAACAGTAATTTTAATGCAGGAGGTTAAAATTATGATGTATGCTTAATAACTGAAATTGTTGACCCTAGCATGTATACTATATGTAATGAAAAAGAAATAAATGTCTGTAATTTTGGTGTTATAAAATACGTATAACTTTTTATTTTTCCTTTGTGCCTATTCACAACTTCAGTATTCCATTTTTTGATTATTTAATTGGTAATTTTGCATTAGCTGCACAAGAAATTTACAAATTGCATATGGGTAGCTGGCAAAGAGAGGAACAATTTTTGCCAATAAAATTATTCAATAGCATGTTTAGATTCGAAGTTAATCGAATGATAAAGGCCTTGTCACAAAACCGTAGCTGAATCCAAATTTGCAAAGGATGTACAGTTTTTTTTTTCTTTTTGTTAATACTCACAAGATTAAAGCGATAAAAATTTTCTTTTAAGACTTTAACACTTACGTAAGATTGTCTTTACAATCAAAGAATTATACTAGCAAGTTTATATATCTATCCATTTTTGAAAGCCAAAAATTAGTGAACATACGTAGAGATGTCCATACAATCGATTGCCGCTACACCTGTTAAAGTATCTTTTACCATTGATTAGCTATAGCCCGGCAAAGTGAAATAGACGTGTTAGATTTCCAGTCGAAATAAATCTTCGTATTTCTAAAACTAGAATCCAGAGAATATTTTTTCCGTAATCAGCACGTTTGATTTAGTAGGAATTGATACATTTTTATTTAAATATAGGGTGTTTAAATATTTTGGTTTATAACTGGCTACTGAAAAATCCAAGGTACCATTTTTTGATTTATTGCATGCCAATATTGTATCAGCTGAACACGAAAGACAAACATTTGTGTACATACGTAGAAATGTCCATAGAATCGATTGCCGCAACGCCCGTTAACGTATCTTTTACCGTTCATTAGCTATAGCCCGGCAAAGTGAAATAAGCGTGATAGATTTTCATTGGAAATAAATCTTTGTATTTTTAAAACTAGAATCCAGGGAATTTTTTTACTATTTTTTTTCGTAATCAGCACGTTTGATTTAGTAGGAATTGATACATTTTTATTTAAATATAGGGTGTTTAAATATTTTGGTTTATAACTGGCTACTGAAAAATCCAAGGTACCATTTTTTGATTTATTGCATGCCAATATTGTATCAGCTGAACACGAAAGACAAAAATTTGTGTACATACGTAGAAATGTCCATAGAATCGATTTCCGCAACGCCCGTTAACGTATCTTTTACCGTTAATTAGCTATAGCCCGGCAAAGTGAAATAAACGTGATAGATTTTCATTGGAAATAAATCTTTGTATTTTTAAAACTAGAATCCAGGGAATTTTTTTACTATTTTTTTCGTAATCAGCACATTTGATTTAGTAGGAATTGATACATTTTTATTTAAATATAGGGTGTTTAAATATTTTGGTTTATAACTGGCTACTGAAAAATCCAAGGTACCATTTTTTGATTTATTGCATGCCAATATTGTATCAGCTGAACACGAAAGACAAAAATATGTGTACATACGTAGAAATGTCCTTAGAATCGATTTCCGCAACGCCAGTTAACGTATCTTTTACCGTTAATTAGCTATAGCCCGGCAAAGTGAAATAAACGTGATAGATTTTCATTGGAAATATCTTTGTATTTTTAAAACTAGAATCCAGGGAATTTTTTTACTATTTTTTTCGTAATCAGCACGTTTGATTTAGTAGGAATTGATACATTTTTATTTAAATATAGGGTGTTTAAATATTTTGGTTTATAACTGGCTACTGAAAAATCCAAGGTACCATTTTTTGATTTATTGCATGCCAATATTGTATCAGCTGAACACGAAAGACAAAAATTTGTGTACATACGTAGAAATTCCATAGAATCGATTTCCGCAACGCCCGTTAACGTATCTTTTACCGTTAATTAGCTATAGCCCGGCAAAGTGAAATAAACGTGATAGATTTTCATTGGAAATAAATCTTTGTATTTCTAAAACTAGAATCGAGGGAATTTTTTCACTATTTTTTTCGTAATCAGCACGTTTGATTTAGTAGGAATTGATACATTTTTATTTAAATATAGGGTGTTTAAATATTTTGGTTTATAACTGGCTACTGAAAAATCCAAGGTACCATTTTTTGATTTATTGCATGCCAATATTGTATCAGCTGAACACGAAAGACAAAAATTTGTGTCGTTACGTAGAAATGTCCATAGAATCGATTTCCGCAACGCCCATTAACGTATCTTTTACCGTTAATTAGCTATAGCCCGGCAAAGTGAAATAAACGTGATAGATTTTCATTGGAAATAAATCTTTGTATTTCTAAAACTAGAATCCAAGGAATTTTTTTACTATTTTTTTCGTAATCAGCACGTTAGATTTAGTAGGAATTGATACATTTTTATTTAAATATAGGGTGTTTAAATATTTTGGTTTATAACTGGCTACTGAAAAATCCAAGGTACCATTTTTTGATTTATTGCATGCCAATATTGTATCAGCTGAACACGAAAGACAACAATTTGTGTACATACGTAGAAATGTCCACAGAATCGATTTCCGCAACGCCCGTTAACGTATCTTTTACCGTTAATTAGCTATAGCCCGGCAAAGTGAAATAAACGTGATAGATTTTCATTGGAAACAAATCTTTGTATTTCTAAAACTAGAATCGAGGGAATTTTTTCACTATTTTTTTCGTAATCAGCACGTTTGATTTAGTAGGAATTGATACATTTTTATTTAAATATAGGGTGTTTAAATATTTTGGTTTATAACTGGCTACTGAAAAATCCAAGGTACCATTTTTTGATTTATTGCATGCTAATATTGTATCAGCTGAACACGAAAGACAAAAATTTGTGTACATACGTAGAAATGTCCATAGAATCGATTTCCGCAACGCCCGTTAACGTATCTTTTACCGTTAATTAGCTATAGCCCGGCAAAGTGAAATAAACGTGATAGATTTTCATTGGAAATAAATCTTTGTATTTCTAAAACTAGAATTCAAGGAATTTTTTTACTATTTTTTTCGTAATCAGCACGTTTGATTTAGTAGGAATTGATACATTTTTATTTAAATATAGGGTGTTTAAATATTTTGGTTTTTAACTGGCTACTGAAAAATCCAAGGTACCATTTTTTGATTTATTGCATGCCAATATTGTATCAGCTGAACACGAAAGACAAAAATTTGTGTACAAACGTAGAAATGTCCATAGAATCGATTTCCGCAACGCCAGTTAACGTATCTTTTACCGTTAATTAGCTATAGCCCGGCAAAGTGAAATAAACGTGATAGATTTTCATTGGAAATATCATTGTATTTTTAAAACTAGAATCCAGGGAATTTTTTTACTATTTTTTTCGTAATCGGCACGTTTGATTTAGTAGGAATTGATACATTTTTATTTAAATATAGGGTGTTTAAATATATTGGTTTATAACTGGCTACTGAAAAATCCAAGGTACCATTTTTTGATTTATTGCATGCCAATATTGTATCAGCTGAACACGAAAGACAAAAATTTGTGTACATACGTAGAAATGTCCATAGAATCGATTTCCGCAACGCCCGTTAACGTATCTTTTACCGTTAATTAGCTATAGCCCGGCAAAGTGAAATAAACGTGATAGATTTTCATTGGAAATAAATCTTTGTATTTCTAAAACTAGAATCGAGGGAATTTTTTCACTATTTTTTTCGTAATCAGCACGTTTGATTTAGTAGGAATTGATACATTTTTATTTAAATATAGGGTGTTTAAATATTTTGGTTTATAACTGGCTACTGAAAAATCCAAGGTACCATTTTTTGATTTATTGCATGCCAATATTGTATCAGCTGAACACGAAAGACAAAAATTTGTGTACATACGTAGAAATGTCCATAGAATCGATTTCCGCAACGCCCATTAACGTATCTTTTACCGTTAATTAGCTATAGCCCGGCAAAGTGAAATAAACGTGATAGATTTTCATTGGAAATAAATCTTTGTATTTCTAAAACTAGAATCCAAGGAATTTTTTTACTATTTTTTTCGTAATCAGCACGTTAGATTTAGTAGGAATTGATACATTTTTATTTAAATATAGGGTGTTTAAATATTTTGGTTTATAACTGGCTACTGAAAAATCCAAGGTACCATTTTTTGATTTATTGCATGCCAATATTGTATCAGCTGAACACGAAAGACAAAAATTTGTGTACATACGTAGAAATGTCCACAGAATCGATTTCCGCAACGCCCGTTAACGTATCTTTTACCGTTAATTAGCTATAGCCCGGCAAAGTGAAATAAACGTGATAGATTTTCATTGGAAATAAATCTTTGTATTTCTAAAACTAGAATCCAGGGAATTTTTTAACTATTTTTTTCGTAATCAGCACGTTTGATTTAGTAGGAATTGATACATTTTTATTTAAATATAGGGTGTTTAAATATTTTGGTTTATAACTGGCTACTGAAAAATCCAAGGTACCATTTTTTGATTTATTGCATGCTAATATTGTATCAGCTGAACACGAAAGACAAAAATTTGTGTACATACGTAGAAATGTCCATAGAATCGATTTCCGCAACGCCCGTTTACGTATCTTTTACCGTTAATTAGCTATAGCCCGGCAAAGTGAAATAAACGTGTTAGATTTTCATTGGAAATAAATCTTTGTATTTCTAAAACTAGAATTCAAGGAATTTTTTTACTATTTTTTTCGTAATCAGCACGTTAGATTTAGTAGGAATTGATACATTTTTATTTAAATATGGGGTGTTTAAATATTTTGGTTTATAACTGGCTACTGAAAAATCCAAGGTACCATTTTTTGATTTATTGCATGCCAATATTGTATCAGCTGAACACGAAAGACAAAAATTTGTGTACAAACGTAGAAATGTCCATAGAATCGATTTCCGCAACGCCAGTTAACGTATCTTTTACCGTTAATTAGCTATAGCCCGGCAAAGTGAAATAAACGTGATAGATTTTCATTGGAAATATCTTTGTATTTTTAAAACTAGAATCCAGGGAATTTTTTTACTATTTTTTTCGTAATCAGCTCGTTTGATTTAGTAGGAATTGATACATTTTTATTTAAATATAGGGTGTTTAAATATTTTGGTTTATAACTGGCTACTGAAAGATCCAAGGTACCATTTTTTGATTTATTGCATGCCAATATTGTATCAGCTGAACACGAAAGACAAAAATTTGTGTACATACGTAGAAATGTCCATAGAATCGATTTCCGCAACGCCCGTTAACGTATCTTTTACCGTTAATTAGCTATAGCCCGGCAAAGTGAAATAAACGTGATAGATTTTCATTGGAAATAAATCTTTGTATTTCTAAAACTAGAATCGAGGGAATTTTTTCACTATTTTTTTCGTAATCAGCACGTTTGATTTAGTAGGAATTGATACATTTTTATTTAAATATAGGGTGTTTAAATATTTTGGTTTATAACTGGCTACTGAAAAATCCAAGGTACCATTTTTTGATTTATTGCATGCCAATATTGTATCAGCTGAACACGAAAGACAAAAATTTGTGTACATACGTAGAAATGTCCATAGAATCGATTTCCGCAACGCCCATTAACGTATCTTTTACCGTTAATTAGCTATAGCCCGGCAAAGTGAAATAAACGTGATAGATTTTCATTGGAAATAAATCTTTGTATTTCTAAAACTAGAATCCAAGGAATTTTTTTACTATTTTTTTCGTAATCAGCACGTTAGATTTAGTAGGAATTGATACATTTTTATTTAAATATAGGGTGTTTAAATATTTTGGTTTATAACTGGCTACTGAAAAATCCAAGGTACCATTTTTTGATTTATTGCATGCCAATATTGTATCAGCTGAACACGAAAGACAAAAATTTGTGTACATACGTAGAAATGTCCACAGAATCGATTTCCGCAACGCCCGTTAACGTATCTTTTACCGTTAATTAGCTATAGCCCGGCAAAGTGAAATAAACGTGATAGATTTTCATTGGAAATAAATCTTTGTATTTCTAAAACTAGAATCCAGGGAATTTTTTCACTATTTTTTTCGTAATCAGCACGTTTGATTTAGTAGGAATTGATACATTTTTATTTAAATATAGGGTGTTTAAATATTTTGGTTTATAACTGGCTACTGAAAAATCCAAGGTACCATTTTTTGATTTATTGCATGCCAATATTGTATCAGCTAAACACGAAAGACAAAAATTTGTCTACATACGTAGAAATGTCCATAGAATCGATTTCCGCAACGCCCATTAACGTATCTTTTACCGTTAATTAGCTATAGCCCGGCAAAGTGAAATAAACGTGATAGATTTTCATTGGAAATAAATCTTTGTATTTCTAAAACTAGAATCCAAGGAATTTTTTTACTATTTTTTTCGTAATCAGCACGTTAGATTTAGTAGGAATTGATACATTTTTATTTAGATATAGGGTGTTTAAATATTTTGGTTTATAACTGGCTACTGAATAATCCAAGGTACCATTTTTTGATTTATTGCATGCCAATATTGTATCAGCTGAACACGAAAGACAAAAATTTGTGTACATACGTAGAAATGTCCACAGAATCGATTTCCGCAACGCCCGTTAACGTATCTTTTACCGTTAATTAGCTATAGCCCGGCAAATTGAAATAAACGTGATAGATTTTCATTGGAAATAAATCTTTGTATTTCTAAAACTAGAATCCAGGGAATTTTTTCACTATTTTTTTCGTAATCAGCACGTTTGATTTAGTAGGAATTGATACATTTTTATTTAAATATAGGGTGTTTAAATATTTTGGTTTATAACTGGCTACTGAAAAATCCAAGGTACCATTTTTTGATTTATTGCATGCTAATATTGTATCAGCTGAACACGAAAGACAAAAATTTGTGTACATACGTAGAAATGTCCATAGAATCGATTTCCGCAACGCCCGTTAACGTATCTTTTACCGTTAATTAGCTATAGCCCGGCAAAGTGAAATAAACGTGATAGATTTTCATTGGAAATATCATTGTATTTTTAAAACTAGAATCCAGGGAATTTTTTTACTATTTTTTTCGTAATCGGCACGTTTGATTTAGTAGGAATTGATACATTTTTATTTAAATATAGGGTGTTTAAATATTTTGGTTTATAACTGGCTACTGAAAAATCCAAGGTACCATTTTTTGATTTATTGCATGCCAATATTGTATCAGCTGAACACGAAAGACAAAAATTTGTGTACATACGTAGAAATGTCCATAGAATCGATTTCCGCAACGCCCGTTAACGTATCTTTTACCGTTAATTAGCTATAGCCCGGCAAAGTGAAATAAACGTGATAGATTTTCATTGGAAATAAATCTTTGTATTTCTAAAACTAGAATCGAGGGAATTTTTTCACTATTTTTTTCGTAATCAGCACGTTTGATTTAGTAGGAATTGATACATTTTTATTTAAATATAGGGTGTTTAAATATTTTGGTTTATAACTGGCTACTGAAAAATCCAAGGTACCATTTTTTGATTTATTGCATGCCAATATTGTATCAGCTGAACACGAAAGACAAAAATTTGTGTACATACGTAGAAATGTCCATAGAATCGATTTCCGCAACGCCCATTAACGTATCTTTTACCGTTAATTAGCTATAGCCCGGCAAAGTGAAATAAACGTGATAGATTTTCATTGGAAATAAATCTTTGTATTTCTAAAACTAGAATCCAAGGAATTTTTTTACTATTTTTTTCGTAATCAGCACGTTAGATTTAGTAGGAATTGATACATTTTTATTTAAATATAGGGTGTTTAAATATTTTGGTTTATAACTGGCTACTGAAAAATCCAAGGTACCATTTTTTGATTTATTGCATGCCAATATTGTATCAGCTGAACACGAAAGACAAAAATTTGTGTACATACGTAGAAATGTCCACAGAATCGATTTCCGCAACGCCCGTTAACGTATCTTTTACCGTTAATTAGCTATAGCCCGGCAAAGTGAAATAAACGTGATAGATTTTCATTGGAAATAAATCTTTGTATTTCTAAAACTAGAATCCAGGGAATTTTTTAACTATTTTTTTCGTAATCAGCACGTTTGATTTAGTAGGAATTGATACATTTTTATTTAAATATAGGGTGTTTAAATATTTTGGTTTATAACTGGCTACTGAAAAATCCAAGGTACCATTTTTTGATTTATTGCATGCTAATATTGTATCAGCTGAACACGAAAGACAAAAATTTGTGTACATACGTAGAAATGTCCATAGAATCGATTTCCGCAACGCCCGTTTACGTATCTTTTACCGTTAATTAGCTATAGCCCGGCAAAGTGAAATAAACGTGTTAGATTTTCATTGGAAATAAATCTTTGTATTTCTAAAACTAGAATTCAAGGAATTTTTTTACTATTTTTTTCGTAATCAGCACGTTAGATTTAGTAGGAATTGATACATTTTTATTTAAATATGGGGTGTTTAAATATTTTGGTTTATAACTGGCTACTGAAAAATCCAAGGTACCATTTTTTGATTTATTGCATGCCAATATTGTATCAGCTGAACACGAAAGACAAAAATTTGTGTACAAACGTAGAAATGTCCATAGAATCGATTTCCGCAACGCCAGTTAACGTATCTTTTACCGTTAATTAGCTATAGCCCGGCAAAGTGAAATAAACGTGATAGATTTTCATTGGAAATATCTTTGTATTTTTAAAACTAGAATCCAGGGAATTTTTTTACTATTTTTTTCGTAATCAGCTCGTTTGATTTAGTAGGAATTGATACATTTTTATTTAAATATAGGGTGTTTAAATATTTTGGTTTATAACTGGCTACTGAAAGATCCAAGGTACCATTTTTTGATTTATTGCATGCCAATATTGTATCAGCTGAACACGAAAGACAAAAATTTGTGTACATACGTAGAAATGTCCATAGAATCGATTTCCGCAACGCCCGTTAACGTATCTTTTACCGTTAATTAGCTATAGCCCGGCAAAGTGAAATAAACGTGATAGATTTTCATTGGAAATAAATCTTTGTATTTCTAAAACTAGAATCGAGGGAATTTTTTCACTATTTTTTTCGTAATCAGCACGTTTGATTTAGTAGGAATTGATACATTTTTATTTAAATATAGGGTGTTTAAATATTTTGGTTTATAACTGGCTACTGAAAAATCCAAGGTACCATTTTTTGATTTATTGCATGCCAATATTGTATCAGCTGAACACGAAAGACAAAAATTTGTGTACATACGTAGAAATGTCCATAGAATCGATTTCCGCAACGCCCATTAACGTATCTTTTACCGTTAATTAGCTATAGCCCGGCAAAGTGAAATAAACGTGATAGATTTTCATTGGAAATAAATCTTTGTATTTCTAAAACTAGAATCCAAGGAATTTTTTTACTATTTTTTTCGTAATCAGCACGTTAGATTTAGTAGGAATTGATACATTTTTATTTAAATATAGGGTGTTTAAATATTTTGGTTTATAACTGGCTACTGAAAAATCCAAGGTACCATTTTTTGATTTATTGCATGCCAATATTGTATCAGCTGAACACGAAAGACAAAAATTTGTGTACATACGTAGAAATGTCCACAGAATCGATTTCCGCAACGCCCGTTAACGTATCTTTTACCGTTAATTAGCTATAGCCCGGCAAAGTGAAATAAACGTGATAGATTTTCATTGGAAATAAATCTTTGTATTTCTAAAACTAGAATCCAGGGAATTTTTTCACTATTTTTTTCGTAATCAGCACGTTTGATTTAGTAGGAATTGATACATTTTTATTTAAATATAGGGTGTTTAAATATTTTGGTTTATAACTGGCTACTGAAAAATCCAAGGTACCATTTTTTGATTTATTGCATGCCAATATTGTATCAGCTAAACACGAAAGACAAAAATTTGTCTACATACGTAGAAATGTCCATAGAATCGATTTCCGCAACGCCCATTAACGTATCTTTTACCGTTAATTAGCTATAGCCCGGCAAAGTGAAATAAACGTGATAGATTTTCATTGGAAATAAATCTTTGTATTTCTAAAACTAGAATCCAAGGAATTTTTTTACTATTTTTTTCGTAATCAGCACGTTAGATTTAGTAGGAATTGATACATTTTTATTTAGATATAGGGTGTTTAAATATTTTGGTTTATAACTGGCTACTGAATAATCCAAGGTACCATTTTTTGATTTATTGCATGCCAATATTGTATCAGCTGAACACGAAAGACAAAAATTTGTGTACATACGTAGAAATGTCCACAGAATCGATTTCCGCAACGCCCGTTAACGTATCTTTTACCGTTAATTAGCTATAGCCCGGCAAATTGAAATAAACGTGATAGATTTTCATTGGAAATAAATCTTTGTATTTCTAAAACTAGAATCCAGGGAATTTTTTCACTATTTTTTTCGTAATCAGCACGTTTGATTTAGTAGGAATTGATACATTTTTATTTAAATATAGGGTGTTTAAATATTTTGGTTTATAACTGGCTACTGAAAAATCCAAGGTACCATTTTTTGATTTATTGCATGCTAATATTGTATCAGCTGAACACGAAAGACAAAAATTTGTGTACATACGTAGAAATGTCCATAGAATCGATTTCCGCAACGCCCGTTTACGTATCTTTTACCGTTAATTAGCTATAGCCCGGCAAAGTGAAATAAACGTGATAGATTTTCATTGGAAATAAATCTTTGTATTTCTAAAACTAGAATCCAGGGAATTTTTTCACTATTTTTTTCGTAATCAGCACGTTTGATTTAGTAGGAATTGATACATTTTTATTTAAATATAGGGTGTTTAAATATTTTGGTTTATAACTGGCTACTGAAAAATCCAAGGTACCATTTTTTGATTTATTGCATGCTAATATTGTATCAGCTGAACACGAAAGACAAAAATTTGTGTACAAACGTAGAAATGTCCATAGAATCGATTTCCGCAACGCCAGTTAACGTATCTTTTACCGTTAATTAGCTATAGCCCGGCAAAGTGAAATAAACGTGATAGATTTTCATTGGAAATATCTTTGTATTTTTAAAACTAGAATCCAGGGAATTTTTTTACTATTTTTTTCGTAATCAGCACGTTTGATTTAGTAGGAATTGATACATTTTTATTTAAATATAGGGTGTTTAAATATTTTGGTTTATAACTGGCTACTGAAAGATCCAAGGTACCATTTTTTGATTTATTGCATGCCAATATTGTATCAGCTGAACACGAAAGACAAAAATTTGTGTACATACGTAGAAATGTCCACAGAATCGATTTCCGCAACGCCCGTTAACGTATCTTTTACCGTTAATTAGCTATAGCCCGGCAAAGTGAAATAAACGTGATAGATTTTCATTGGAAATAAATCTTTGTATTTCTAAAACTAGAATCGAGGGAATTTTTTCACTATTTTTTTCGTAATCAGCACGTTTGATTTAGTAGGAATTGATACATTTTTATTTAAATATAGGGTGTTTAAATATTTTGGTTTATAACTGGCTACTGAAAAATCCAAGGTACCATTTTTTGATTTATTGCATGCCAATATTGTATCAGCTGAACACGAAAGACAAAAATTTGTGTACATACGTAGAAATGTCCATAGAATCGATTTCCGCAACGCCCATTAACGTATCTTTTACCGTTAATTAGCTATAGCCCGGCAAAGTGAAATAAACGTGATAGATTTTCATTGGAAATAAATCTTTGTATTTCTAAAACTAGAATCCAAGGAATTTTTTTACTATTTTTTTCGTAATCAGCACGTTAGATTTAGTAGGAATTGATACATTTTTATTTAAATATAGGGTGTTTAAATATTTTGGTTTATAACTGGCTACTGAAAAATCCAAGGTACCATTTTTTGATTTATTGCATGCCAATATTGTATCAGCTGAACACGAAAGACAAAAATTTGTGTACATACGTAGAAATGTCCACAGAATCGATTTCCGCAACGCCCGTTAACGTATCTTTTACCGTTAATTAGCTATAGCCCGGCAAAGTGAAATAAACGTGATAGATTTTCATTGGAAATAAATCTTTGTATTTCTAAAACTAGAATCCAGGGAATTTTTTCACTATTTTTTTCGTAATCAGCACGTTTGATTTAGTAGGAATTGATACATTTTTATTTAAATATAGGGTGTTTAAATATTTTGGTTTATAACTGGCTACTGAAAAATCCAAGGTACCATTTTTTGATTTATTGCATGCCAATATTGTATCAGCTAAACACGAAAGACAAAAATTTGTCTACATACGTAGAAATGTCCATAGAATCGATTTCCGCAACGCCCATTAACGTATCTTTTACCGTTAATTAGCTATAGCCCGGCAAAGTGAAATAAACGTGATAGATTTTCATTGGAAATAAATCTTTGTATTTCTAAAACTAGAATCCAAGGAATTTTTTTACTATTTTTTTCGTAATCAGCACGTTAGATTTAGTAGGAATTGATACATTTTTATTTAGATATAGGGTGTTTAAATATTTTGGTTTATAACTGGCTACTGAATAATCCAAGGTACCATTTTTTGATTTATTGCATGCCAATATTGTATCAGCTGAACACGAAAGACAAAAATTTGTGTACATACGTAGAAATGTCCACAGAATCGATTTCCGCAACGCCCGTTAACGTATCTTTTACCGTTAATTAGCTATAGCCCGGCAAATTGAAATAAACGTGATAGATTTTCATTGGAAATAAATCTTTGTATTTCTAAAACTAGAATCCAGGGAATTTTTTCACTATTTTTTTCGTAATCAGCACGTTTGATTTAGTAGGAATTGATACATTTTTATTTAAATATAGGGTGTTTAAATATTTTGGTTTATAACTGGCTACTGAAAAATCCAAGGTACCATTTTTTGATTTATTGCATGCTAATATTGTATCAGCTGAACACGAAAGACAAAAATTTGTGTACATACGTAGAAATGTCCATAGAATCGATTTCCGCAACGCCCGTTTACGTATCTTTTACCGTTAATTAGCTATAGCCCGGCAAAGTGAAATAAACGTGATAGATTTTCATTGGAAATAAATCTTTGTATTTCTAAAACTAGAATCCAGGGAATTTTTTCACTATTTTTTTCGTAATCAGCACGTTTGATTTAGTAGGAATTGATACATTTTTATTTAAATATAGGGTGTTTAAATATTTTGGTTTATAACTGGCTACTGAAAAATCCAAGGTACCATTTTTTGATTTATTGCATGCTAATATTGTATCAGCTGAACACGAAAGACAAAAATTTGTGTACAAACGTAGAAATGTCCATAGAATCGATTTCCGCAACGCCAGTTAACGTATCTTTTACCGTTAATTAGCTATAGCCCGGCAAAGTGAAATAAACGTGATAGATTTTCATTGGAAATATCTTTGTATTTTTAAAACTAGAATCCAGGGAATTTTTTTACTATTTTTTTCGTAATCAGCACGTTTGATTTAGTAGGAATTGATACATTTTTATTTAAATATAGGGTGTTTAAATATTTTGGTTTATAACTGGCTACTGAAAGATCCAAGGTACCATTTTTTGATTTATTGCATGCCAATATTGTATCAGCTGAACACGAAAGACAAAAATTTGTGTACATACGTAGAAATGTCCACAGAATCGATTTCCGCAACGCCCGTTAACGTATCTTTTACCGTTAATTAGCTATAGCCCGGCAAAGTGAAATAAACGTGATAGATTTTCATTGGAAATATCTTTGTATTTTTAAAACTAGAATCCAGGGAATTTTTTTACTATTTTTTTCGTAATCAGCACGTTTGATTTAGTAGGAATTGATACATTTTTATTTAAATATAGGGTGTTTAAATATTTTGGTTTATAACTGGCTACTGAAAGATCCAAGGTACCATTTTTTGATTTATTGCATGCCAATATTGTATCAGCTGAACACGAAAGACAAAAATTTGTGTACATACGTAGAAATGTCCACAGAATCGATTTCCGCAACGCCCGTTAACGTATCTTTTACCGTTAATTAGCTATAGCCCGGCAAAGTGAAATAAACGTGATAGATTTTCATTGGAAATAAATCTTTGTATTTCTAAAACTAGAATCCAGGGAATTTTTTCACTATTTTTTTCGTAATCAGCACGTTTGATTTAGTAGGAATTGATACATTTTTATTTAAATATAGGGTGTTTAAATATTTTGGTTTATAACTGGCTACTGAAAGATCCAAGGTACCATTTTTTGATTTATTGCATGCCAATATTGTATCAGCTGAACACGAAAGACAAAAATTTGTGTACATACGTAGAAATGTCCACAGAATCGATTTCCGCAACGCCCGTTAACGTATCTTTTACCGTTAATTAGCTATAGCCCGGCAAAGTGAAATAAACGTGATAGATTTTCATTGGAAATAAATCTTTGTATTTCTAAAACTAGAATCCAGGGAATTTTTTCACTATTTTTTTCGTAATCAGCACGTTTGATTTAGTAGGAATTGATACATTTTTATTTAAATATAGGGTGTTTAAATATTTTGGTTTATAACTGGCTACTGAAAAATCCAAGGTACCATTTTTTGATTTATTGCATGCTAATATTGTATCAGCTGAACACGAAAGACAAAAATTTGTGTACAAACGTAGAAATGTCCATAGAATCGATTTCCGCAACGCCAGTTAACGTATCTTTTACCGTTAATTAGCTATAGGCCGGCAAAGTGAAATAAACGTGATAGATTTTCATTGGAAATAAATCTTTGTATTTCTAAAACTAGAATTCAAGGAATTTTTTTACTATTTTTTTCGTAATCAGCACGTTAGATTTAGTAGGAATTGATACATTTTTATTTAAATATAGGGTGTTTAAATATTTTGGTTTATAACTGGCTACTGAAAAATCCAAGGTACCATTTTTTGATTTATTGCATGCCAATATTGTATCAGCTGAACAAGAAAGACAAAAATTTGTGTACAAACGTAGAAATGTCCATAGAATCGATTTCCGCAACGCCAGTTAACGTATCTTTTACCGTTAATTAGCTATAGGCCGGCAAAGTGAAATAAAATTGATAGATTTTCATTGGAAATATCTTTGTATTTTTAAAACTAGAATCCAGGGAATTTTTTTACTATTTTTTTCGTAATCAGCACGTTTGATTTAGTAGGAATTGATACATTTTTATTTAAATATAGGGTGTTTAAATATTTTGGTTTATAACTGGCTACTGAAAAATCCAAGGTACCATTTTTTGATTTATTGCATGCCAATATTGTATCAGCTGAACACGAAAGACAAAAATTTGTGTACATACGTAGAAATGTCCATAGAATCGATTTCCGCAACGCCCGTTAACGTATCTTTTACCGTTAATTAGCTATAGCCCGGCAAAGTGAAATAAACGTGATAGATTTTCATTGGAAATAAATCTTTGTATTTCTAAAACTAGAATCGAGGGAATTTTTTCACTATTTTTTTCGTAATCAGCACGTTTGATTTAGTAGGAATTGATACATTTTTATTTAAATATAGGGTGTTTAAATATTTTGGTTTATAACTGGCTACTGAAAAATCCAAGGTACCATTTTTTGATTTATTGCATGCCAATATTGTATCAGCTGAACACGAAAGACAAAAATTTGTGTACATACGTAGAAATGTCCATAGAATCGATTTCCGCAACGCCCATTAACGTATCTTTTACCGTTAATTAGCTATAGCCCGGCAAAGTGAAATAAACGTGATAGATTTTCATTGGAAATAAATCTTTGTATTTCTAAAACTAGAATCCAAGGAATTTTTTTACTATTTTTTTCGTAATCAGCACGTTAGATTTAGTAGGAATTAATACATTTTTATTTAGATATAGTGTGTGTAAATATTTTGGTTTATAACTGGCTACTGAAAAATCCAAGGTACCATTTTTTGATTTATTGCATGCCAATATTGTATCAGCTGAACACGAAAGACAAAAATTAGTGTACATACGTAGAAATGTCCACAGAATCGATTTCCGCAACGCCCGTTAACGTATCTTTTACCGTTAATTAGCTATAGCCCGGCAAATTGAAATAAACGTGATAGATTTTCATTGGAAATAAATCTTTGTGTTTCTAAAACTAGAATCCAGGGAATTTTTTCACTATTTTTTTCGTAATCAGCACGTTTGATTTAGTAGGAATTGATACATTTTTATTTAAATATAGGGTGTTTAAATATTTTGGTTTATAACTGGCTACTGAAAGATCCAAGGTACCATTTTTTGATTTATTGCATGCCAATATTGTATCAGCTGAACACGAAAGACAAAAATTTGTGTACATACGTAGAAATGTCCACAGAATCGATTTCCGCAACGCCCGTTAACGTATCTTTTACCGTTAATTAGCTATAGCCCGGCAAAGTGAAATAAACGTGATAGATTTTCATTGGAAATAAATCTTTGTATTTCTAAAACTAGAATCCAGGGAATTTTTTCACTATTTTTTTCGTAATCAGCACGTTTGATTTAGTAGGAATTGATACATTTTTATTTAAATATAGGGTGTTTAAATATTTTGGTTTATAACTGGCTACTGAAAAATCCAAGGTACCATTTTTTGATTTATTGCATGCTAATATTGTATCAGCTGAACACGAAAGACAAAAATTTGTGTACAAACGTAGAAATGTCCATAGAATCGATTTCCGCAACGCCAGTTAACGTATCTTTTACCGTTAATTAGCTATAGGCCGGCAAAGTGAAATAAACGTGATAGATTTTCATTGGAAATAAATCTTTGTATTTCTAAAACTAGAATTCAAGGAATTTTTTTACTATTTTTTTCGTAATCAGCACGTTAGATTTAGTAGGAATTGATACATTTTTATTTAAATATAGGGTGTTTAAATATTTTGGTTTATAACTGGCTACTGAAAAATCCAAGGTACCATTTTTTGATTTATTGCATGCCAATATTGTATCAGCTGAACACGAAAGACAAAAATTTGTGTACAAACGTAGAAATGTCCATAGAATCGATTTCCGCAACGCCAGTTAACGTATCTTTTACCGTTAATTAGCTATAGGCCGGCAAAGTGAAATAAACGTGATAGATTTTCATTGGAAATATCTTTGTATTTTTAAAACTAGAATCCAGGGAATTTTTTTACTATTTTTTTCGTAATCAGCACGTTTGATTTAGTAGGAATTGATACATTTTTATTTAAATATAGGGTGTTTAAATATTTTGGTTTATAACTGGCTACTGAAAAATCCAAGGTACCATTTTTTGATTTATTGCATGCCAATATTGTATCAGCTAAACACGAAAGACAAAAATTTGTCTACATACGTAGAAATGTCCATAGAATCGATTTCCGCAACGCCCATTAACGTATCTTTTACCGTTAATTAGCTATAGCCCGGCAAAGTGAAATAAACGTGATAGATTTTCATTGGAAATAAATCTTTGTATTTCTAAAACTAGAATCCAAGGAATTTTTTTACTATTTTTTTCGTAATCAGCACGTTAGATTTAGTAGGAATTGATACATTTTTATTTAGATATAGGGTGTTTAAATATTTTGGTTTATAACTGGCTACTGAATAATCCAAGGTACCATTTCTTGATTTATTGCATGCCAATATTGTATCAGCTGAACACGAAAGACAAAAATTTGTGTACATACGTAGAAATGTCCATAGAATCGATTTCCGCAACGCCCGTTAACGTATCTTTTACCGTTAATTAGCTATAGCCCGGCAAAGTGAAATAAACGTGATAGATTTTCATTGGAAATAAATCTTTGTATTTCTAAAACTAGAATCCAGGGAATTTTTTCACTATTTTTTTCGTAATCAGCACGTTAGATTTAGTAGGAATTGATACATTTTTATTTAAATATAGGGTGTTTAAATATTTTGGTTTATAACTGGCTACTGAAAGATCCAAGGTACCATTTTTTGATTTATTGCATGCCAATATTGTATCAGCTGAACACGAAAGACAAAAATTTGTGTACATACGTAGAAATGTCCACAGAATCGATTTCCGCAACGCCCGTTAACGTATCTTTTACCGTTAATTAGCTATAGCCCGGCAAAGTGAAATAAACGTGATAGATTTTCATTGGAAATAAATCTTTGTATTTCTAAAACTAGAATCCAGGGAATTTTTTCACTATTTTTTTCGTAATCAGCACGTTTGATTTAGTAGGAATTGATACATTTTTATTTAAATATAGGGTGTTTAAATATTTTGGTTTATAACTGGCTACTGAAAAATCCAAGGTACCATTTTTTGATTTATTGCATGCTAATATTGTATCAGCTGAACACGAAAGACAAAAATTTGTGTACAAACGTAGAAATGTCCATAGAATCGATTTCCGCAACGCCAGTTAACGTATCTTTTACCGTTAATTAGCTATAGGCCGGCAAAGTGAAATAAACGTGATAGATTTTCATTGGAAATAAATCTTTGTATTTCTAAAACTAGAATTCAAGGAATTTTTTTACTATTTTTTTCGTAATCAGCACGTTAGATTTAGTAGGAATTGATACATTTTTATTTAAATATAGGGTGTTTAAATATTTTGGTTTATAACTGGCTACTGAAAAATCCAAGGTACCATTTTTTGATTTATTGCATGCCAATATTGTATCAGCTGAACACGAAAGACAAAAATTTGTGTACAAACGTAGAAATGTCCATAGAATCGATTTCCGCAACGCCAGTTAACGTATCTTTTACCGTTAATTAGCTATAGGCCGGCAAAGTGAAATAAACGTGATAGATTTTCATTGGAAATATCTTTGTATTTTTAAAACTAGAATCCAGGGAATTTTTTTACTATTTTTTTCGTAATCAGCACGTTTGATTTAGTAGGAATTGATACATTTTTATTTAAATATAGGGTGTTTAAATATTTTGGTTTATAACTGGCTACTGAAAAATCCAAGGTACCATTTTTTGATTTATTGCATGCCAATATTGTATCAGCTGAACACGAAAGACAAAAATTTGTGTACATACGTAGAAATGTCCATAGAATCGATTTCCGCAACGCCCGTTAACGTATCTTTTACCGTTAATTAGCTATAGCCCGGCAAAGTGAAATAAACGTGATAGATTTTCATTGGAAATAAATCTTTGTATTTCTAAAACTAGAATCGAGGGAATTTTTTCACTATTTTTTTCGTAATCAGCACGTTTGATTTAGTAGGAATTGATACATTTTTATTTAAATATAGGGTGTTTAAATATTTTGGTTTATAACTGGCTACTGAAAAATCCAAGGTACCATTTTTTGATTTATTGCATGCCAATATTGTATCAGCTGAACACGAAAGACAAAAATTTGTGTACATACGTAGAAATGTCCATAGAATCGATTTCCGCAACGCCCATTAACGTATCTTTTACCGTTAATTAGCTATAGCCCGGCAAAGTGAAATAAACGTGATAGATTTTCATTGGAAATAAATCTTTGTATTTCTAAAACTAGAATCCAAGGAATTTTTTTACTATTTTTTTCGTAATCAGCACGTTAGATTTAGTAGGAATTGATACATTTTTATTTAGATATAGTGTGTGTAAATATTTTGGTTTATAACTGGCTACTGAAAAATCCAAGGTACCATTTTTTGATTTATTGCATGCCAATATTGTATCAGCTGAACACGAAAGACAAAAATTAGTGTACATACGTAGAAATGTCCACAGAATCGATTTCCGCAACGCCCGTTAACGTATCTTTTACCGTTAATTAGCTATAGCCCGGCAAATTGAAATAAACGTGATAGATTTTCATTGGAAATAAATCTTTGTATTTCTAAAACTAGAATCCAGGGAATTTTTTCACTATTTTTTTCGTAATCAGCACGTTTGATTTAGTAGGAATTGATACATTTTTATTTAAATATAGGGTGTTTAAATATTTTGGTTTATAACTGGCTACTGAAAAATCCAAGGTACAATTTTTTGATTTATTGCATGCTAATATTGTATCAGCTGAACACGAAAGACAAAAATTTGTGTACATACGTAGAAATGTCCATAGAATCGATTTCCGCAACGCCCGTTTACGTATCTTTTACCGTTAATTAGCTATAGCCCGGCAAAGTGAAATAAACGTGATAGATTTTCATTGGAAATAAATCTTTGTATTTCTAAAACTAGATTTCAAGGAATTTTTTTACTATTTTTTTCGTAATTAGCACGTTAGATTTAGTAGGAATTGATACATTTTTATTTAAATATAGGGTGTTTAAATATTTTGGTTTATAACTGGCTACTGAAAAATCCAAGGTACCATTTTTTGATTTATTGCATGCCAATATTGTATCAGCTGAACACGAAAGACAAAAATTTGTGTACATACGTAGAAATGTCCATAGAATCGATTTCCGCAACGCCCGTTAACGTATCTTTTACCGTTAATTAGCTATAGCCCGGCAAAGTGAAATAAACGTGATAGATTTTCATTGGAAATAAATCTTTGTATTTCTAAAACTAGAATCGAGGGAATTTTTTCACTATTTTTTTCGTAATCAGCACGTTTGATTTAGTAGGAATTGATACATTTTTATTTAAATATAGGGTGTTTAAATATTTTGGTTTATAACTGGCTACTGAAAAATCCAAGGTACAATTTTTTGATTTATTGCATGCTAATATTGTATCAGCTGAACACGAATGACAAAAATTTGTGTACATACGTAGAAATGTCCATAGAATCGATTTCCGCAACGCCCGTTTACGTATCTTTTACCGTTAATTAGCTATAGCCCGGCAAAGTGAAATAAACGTGATAGATTTTCATTGGAAATAAATCTTTGTATTTCTAAAACTAGAATTCAGGGAATTTTTTCACTATTTTTTTCGTAATCAGCACGTTTGATTTAGTAGGAATTGATACATTTTTATTTAAATATAGGGTGTTTAAATATTTTGGTTTATAACTGGCTACTGAAAAATCCAAGGTACCATTTTTTGATTTATTGCATGCTAATATTGTATCAGCTGAACACGAAAGACAAAAATTTGTGTACATACGTAGAAATGTCCATAGAATCGATTTCCGCAACGCCCGTTTACGTATCTTTTACCGTTAATTAGCTATAGCCCGGCAAAGTGAAATAAACGTGTTAGATTTTCATTGGAAATAAATCTTTGTATTTCTAAAACTAGAATTCAAGGAATTTTTTTACTATTTTTTTCGTAATCAGCACGTTAGATTTAGTAGGAATTGATACATTTTTATTTAAATATAGGGTGTTTAAATATTTTGGTTTATAACTGGCTACTGAAAAATCCAAGGTACCATTTTTTGATTTATTGCATGCCAATATTGTATCAGCTGAACACGAAAGACAAAAATTTGTGTACAAACGTAGAAATGTCCATAGAATCGATTTCCGCAACGCCAGTTAACGTATCTTTTACCGTTAATTAGCTATAGGCCGGCAAAGTGAAATAAACGTGATAGATTTTCATTGGAAATAAATCTTTGTATTTCTAAAACTAGAATTCAAGGAATTTTTTTACTATTTTTTTCGTAATCAGCACGTTAGATTTAGTAGGAATTGATACATTTTTATTTAAATATAGGGTGTTTAAATATTTTGGTTTATAACTGGCTACTGAAAAATCCAAGGTACCATTTTTTGATTTATTGCATGCCAATATTGTATCAGCTGAACACGAAAGACAAAAATTTGTGTACAAACGTAGAAATGTCCATAGAATCGATTTCCGCAACGCCAGTTAACCTATCTTTTACCGTTAATTAGCTATAGGCCGGCAAAAATGAAATAAACGTGATAGATTTTCATTGGAAATATCTTTGTATTTTTAAAACTAGAATCCAGGGAATTTTTTCACTATTTTTTTCGTAATCAGCACGTTTGATTTAGTAGGAATTGATACATTTTTATTTAAATATAGGGTGTTTAAATATTTTGGTTTATAACTGGCTACTGAAAAATCCATGGTACCATTTTTTGATTTATTGCATGCCAATATTGTATCAGCTGAACACGAAAGACAAAAATTTGTGTACATACGTAGAAATGTCCATAGAATCGATTTCCGCAACGCCCGTTAACGTATCTTTTACCGTTAATTAGCTATAGCCCGGCAAAGTGAAATAAACGTGATAGATTTTCATTGGAAATAAATCTTTGTATTTCTAAAACTAGAATCGAGGGAATTTTTTCACTATTTTTTTCGTAATCAGCACGTTTGATTTAGTAGGAATTGATACATTTTTATTTAAATATAGGGTGTTTAAATATTTTGGTTTATAACTGGCTACTGAAAAATCCAAGGTACCATTTTTTGATTTATTGCATGCCAATATTGTATCAGCTGAACACGAAAGACAAAAATTTGTGTACATACGTAGAATTGTCCATAGAATCGATTTCCGCAACGCACATTAACGTATCTTTTACCGTTAATTAGCTATAGCCCGGCAAAGTGAAATAAACGTGATAGATTTTCATTGGAAATAAATCTTTGTATTTCTAAAACTAGAATCCAAGGAATTTTTTTACTATTTTTTTCGTAATCAGCACGTTAGATTTAGTAGGAATTGATACATTTTTATTTAGATATAGTGTGTGTAAATATTTTGGTTTATAACTGGCTACTGAAAAATCCAAGGTACCATTTTTTGATTTATTGCATGCCAATATTGTATCAGCTGAACACGAAAGACAAAAATTAGTGTACATACGTAGAAATGTCCACAGAATCGATTTCCGCAACGCCCGTTAACGTATCTTTTACCGTTAATTAGCTATAGCCCGGCAAATTGAAATAAACGTGATAGATTTTCATTGGAAATAAATCTTTGTATTTCTAAAACTAGAATCCAGGGAATTTTTTCACTATTTTTTTCGTATTTAGCACGTTTGATTTAGTAGGAATTGATACATTTTTATTTAAATATAGGGTGTTTAAATATTTTGGTTTATAACTGGCTACTGAAAAATCCAAGGTACAATTTTTTGATTTATTGCATGCTAATATTGTATCAGCTGAACACGAAAGACAAAAATTTGTGTACATACGTAGAAATGTCCATAGAATCGATTTCCGCAACGCCCGTTAACGTATCTTTTACCGTTAATTAGCTATAGCCCGGCAAAGTGAAATAAACGTGATAGATTTTCATTGGATATAAATCTTTGTATTTCTAAAACTAGAATTCAAGGAATTTTTTTACTATTTTTTTCGTAATTAGCACGTTAGATTTAGTAGGAATTGATACATTTTTATTTAAATATAGGGTGTTTAAATATTTTGGTTTATAACTGGCTACTGAAAAATCCAAGGTACCATTTTTTGATTTATTGCATGCCAATATTGTATCAGCTGAACACAAAAGACAAAAATTTGTGTACATACGTAGAAATGTCCATAGAATCGATTTCCGCAACGCCCGTTAACGTATCTTTTACCGTTAATTAGCTATAGCCCGGCAAAGTGAAATAAACGTGATAGATTTTCATTGGAAATAAATCTTTGTATTTCTAAAACTAGAATCGAGGGAATTTTTTCACTATTTTTTTCGTAATCAGCACGTTTGATTTAGTAGGAATTGATACATTTTTATTTAAATATAGGGTGTTTAAATATTTTGGTTTATAACTGGCTACTGAAAAATCCAAGGTACCATTTCTTGATTTATTGCATGCCAATATTGTATCAGCTGAACACGAAAGACAAAAATTTGTGTACATACGTAGAAATGTCCATAGAATCGATTTCCGCAACGTCCGTTAACGTATCTTTTACCGTTAATTAGCTATAGCCCGGCAAAGTGAAATAAACGTGATAGATTTTCATTGGAAATAAATCTTTGTATTTCTAAAACTAGAATCCAGGGAATTTTTTTCACTATTTTTTTCGTAATCAGCACGTTTGATTTAGTAGGAATTGA
This sequence comes from Ophonus ardosiacus, assembly GCA_943142095.1. Classification (NCBI taxonomy): domain Eukaryota; kingdom Metazoa; phylum Arthropoda; class Insecta; order Coleoptera; family Carabidae; genus Ophonus; species Ophonus ardosiacus. The sequence goes on from OW964836.1 coordinate 40,238,454, forward strand.
TACATTTTTATTTAAATATAGGGTGTTTAAATATTTTGGTTTATAACTGGCTACTGAAAAATCCAAGGTACCATTTCTTGATTTATTGCATGCCAATATTGTATCAGCTGAACACGAAAGACAAAAATTTGTGTACATACGTAGAAATGTCCATAGAATCGATTTCCGCAACGCCCGTTAACGTATCTTTTACCGTTAATTAGCTATAGCCCGGCAAAGTGAAATAAACGTGATAGATTTTCATTGGAAATAAATCTTTGTATTTCTAAAACTAGAATCGAGGGAATTTTTTCACTATTTTTTTCGTAATCAGCACGTTTGATTTAGTAGGAATTGATACATTTTTATTTAAATATAGGGTGTTTAAATATTTTGGTTTATAACTGGCTACTGAAAAATCCAAGGTACCATTTTTTGATTTATTGTATGCCAATATTGTATCAGCTGAACACGAAAGACAAAAATTTGTGTACATACGTAGAAATGTCCATAGAATCGATTTCCGCAACGCCCGTTAACGTATCTTTTACCGTTAATTAGCTATAGCCCGGCAAAGTGAAATAAACGTGATAGATTTTTATTGGAAATAAATCTTTGTATTTCTAAAACTAGAATCGAGGGAATTTTTTCACTATTTTTTTCGTAATCAGCACGTTTGATTTAGTAGGATTTGATACATTTTTATTTAAATATAGGGTGTTTAAATATTTTGGTTTATAACTGGCTACTGAAAGATCCAAGGTACCATTTTTTGATTTATTGCATGCCAATATTGTATCAGCTGAACACGAAAGACAAAAATTTCTGTACATACGTAGAAATGTCCATAAAATCGATTTCCGCAACGCCCGTTAACGTATCTTTTACCGTTAATTAGCTATAGCCCGGCAAAGTGAAATAAACGTGATAGATTTTCATTGGAAATAAATCTTTGTATTTCTAAAACTAGAATCGAGGGAATTTTTTCACTATTTTTTTCGTAATCAGCACGTTTGATTTAGTAGGAATTGATACATTTTTATTTAAATATAGGGTGTTTAAATATTTTGGTTTATAACTGGCTACTGAAAAATCCAAGGTACCATTTTTTGATTTATTGCATGCCAATATTGTATCAGCTGAACACGAAAGACAAAAATTTGTCTACATACGTAGAAATGTCCATAGAATCGATTTCCGCAACGCCCGTTAACGTATCTTTTACCGTTAATTAGCTATAGCCCGGCAAAGTGAAATAAACGTGATAGATTTTCATTGGAAATAAATCTTTGTATTTCTAAAACTAGAATCCAGGGAATTTTTTCACTATTTTATTCGTAATCAGCACGTTTGATTTAGTTGGAATTGATACATTTTTATTTAAATATAGGGTGTTTAAATATTTTGGTTTATAACTGGCTACTGAAAAATCCAAGGTACCATTTTTTGATTTATTGCATGCCAATATTGTATCAGCAGAACACGAAAGACAAAAATTTGTCTACATACGTAGAAATGTCCATAGAATCGATTTCCGCAACGCCCGTTAACGTATCTTTTACCGTTAATTAGCTATAGTCCGGCAAAGTGAAATAAACGTGATAGATTTTCATTGGAAATAAATCTTTGTATTTTTAAAACTAGAATCTAGGGAATTTTTTTACTATTTTTTTTCGTAATCAGCACGTTTGATTTAGTAGGAATTGATACATTTTTATTTAAATATAGGGTGTTTAAATATTTTGGTTTATAACTGGCTACTGAAAAATCCAAGGTACCATTTTTTGATTTATTGCATGCTAATATTGTATCAGCTGAACACGAAAGACAAAAATTTGTGTACATACGTAGAAATGTCTATATAATCGATTTCCGCAACGCCCGTTAACGTATCTTTTACCGTTCATTAGCTATAGCCCGGCAAAGTGAAATAAGCGTGATAGATTTTCATTGGAAATAAATCTTTGTATTTCTAAAACTAGAATCCAGGGAATTTTTTTACTATATTTTTCGTAATCAGCACGTTTGATTTAGTAGGAATTGATACATTTTTATTTAAATATAGGGTGTTTAAATATTTTGGTTTATAACTGGCTACTGAAAAATCCAAGGTACCATTTTTTGATTTATTGCATGCCAATATTGTATCAGCTGAACACGAAAAACAAAAATTTGTGTACATACGTAGAAATGTCCATAGAATCGATTTCCGCAACGCCCGTTAACGTATCTTTTACCGTTAATTAGCTATAGCCCGGCAAATTGAAATAAACGTGATAGATTTTCATTGGAAATAAATCTTTGTATTTCTAAAACTAGAATCGAGGGAATTTTTTCACTATTTTTTTCGTAATCAGCACGTTTGATTTAGTAGGAATTGATACATTTTTATTTAAATATAGGGTGTTTAAATATTTTGGTTTATAACTGGCTACTGAAAAATCCAAGGTACCATTTTTTGATTTATTGCATGCCAATATTGTATCAGCAGAACACGAAAGACAAAAATTTGTGTACATACGTAGAAATGTCCACAGAATCGATTTCCGCAACGCCCGTTAACGTATCTTTTACCGTTAATTAGCTATAGCCCGGCAAAGTGAAATAAACGTGATAGATTTTCATTGGAAATAAATCTTTGTATTTCTAAAACTAGAATCCAGGGAATTTTTTCACTATTTTTTTTCGTAATCAGCACGTTTGATTTAGTAGGAATTGATACATTTTTATTTAAATATAGGGTGTTTAAATATTTTGGTTTATAACTGGCTACTGAAAAATCCAAGGTACCATTTTTTGATTTATTGCATGCCAATATTGTATCAGCTGAACACGAAAGAAAAAAATTTGTGTACATACGTAGAAATGTCCATAGAATCGATTTCCGCAACGCCCGTTAACGTATCTTTTACCGTTAATTAGCTATAGCCCGGCAAAGTGAAATAAACGTGATAGATTTTCATTGGAAATAAATCTTTGTATTTCTAAAACTAGAATCGAGGGAATTTTTTCACTATTTTTTTCGTAATCAGCACGTTTGATTTAGTAGGAATTGATACATTTTTATTTAAATATAGGGTGTTTAAATATTTTGGTTTATAACTGGCTACTGAAAAATCCAAGGTACCATTTTTTGATTTATTGCATGCTAATATTGTATCAGCTGAACACGAAATACAAAAATTTGTGTACATACGTAGAAATGTCCATAGAATCGATTTCCGCAACGCCCGTTAACGTATCTTTTACCGTTAATTAGCTATAGCCCGGCAAAGTGAAATAAACGTGATAGATTTTCATTGGAAATAAATCTTTGTATTTCTAAAACTACAATCGAGGGAATTTTTTCACTATTTTTTTCGTAATCAACACGTTTGATTTAGTAGGAATTGATACATTTTTATTTAAATATAGGGTGTTTAAATATTTTGGTTTATAACTGGCTACTGAAAAATCCAAGGTACCATTTTTTGATTTATTGCATGCCAATATTGTATCAGCTGAACACGAAAGACAAAAATTTGTGTACATACGTAGAAATGTCCATAGAATCGATTTCCGCAACGCCCGTTAACGTATCTTTTACCGTTAATTAGCTATAGCCCGGCAAAGTGAAATAAACGTGATAGATTTTCATTGGAAATAAATCTTTGTATTGCTAAAACTAGAATCGAGGGAATTTTTTCACTATTTTTTTCGTAATCAGCACGTTTGATTTAGTAGGAATTGATACATTTTTATTTAAATATAGGATGTTTAAATATTTTGGTTTATAACTGGCTACTGAAAGATCCAAAGTACCATTTTTTGATTTATTGCATGCCAATATTGTATCAGCTGAACACGAAAGACAAAAATTTGTGTACATACGTAGAAATGTCCATAAAATCGATTTCCGCAACGCCCGTTAACGTATCTTTTACCGTTAATTAGCTATAGCCCGGCAAAGTGAAATAAACGTGATAGATTTTCATTGGAAATAAATCTTTGTATTTCTAAAACTACAATCGAGGGAATTTTTTCACTATTTTTTTCGTAATCAACACGTTTGATTTAGTAGGAATTGATACATTTTTATTTAAATATAGGGTGTTTAAATATTTTGGTTTATAACTGGCTACTGAAAAATCCAAGGTACCATTTTTTGATTTATTGCATGCCAATATTGTATCAGCTGAACACGAAAGACAAAAATTTGTGTACATACGTAGAAATGTCCATAGAATCGATTTCCGCAACGCCCGTTAACGTATCTTTCACCGTTAATTAGCTATAGCCCGGCAAAGTGAAATAAACGTGATAGATTTTCATTGGAAATAAATCTTTGTATTGCTAAAACTAGAATCGAGGGAATTTTTTCACTATTTTTTTCGTAATCAGCACGTTTGATTTAGTAGGAATTGATACATTTTTATTTAAATATAGGATGTTTAAATATTTTGGTTTATAACTGGCTACTGAAAGATCCAAGGTACCATTTTTTGATTTATTGCATGCCAATATTGTATCAGCTGAACACGAAAGACAAAAATTTCTGTACATACGTAGAAATGTCCATAAAATCGATTTCCGCAACGCCCGTTAACGTATCTTTTACCGTTAATTAGCTATAGCCCGGCAAATTGAAATAAACGTGATAGATTTTCATTGGAAATAAATCTTTGTATTTCTAAAACTAGAATCGAGGGAATTTTTTCACTATTTTTTTCGTAATCAGCACGTTTGATTTAGTAGGAATTGATACATTTTTATTTAAATATAGGGTGTTTAAATATTTTGGTTTATAACTGGCTACTGAAAAATCCAAGGTACCATTTTTTGATTTATTGCATGCCAATATTGTATCAGCTGAACACGAAAGACAAAAATTTGTCTACATACGTAGAAATGTCCATAGAATCGATTTCCGCAACGCCCGTTAACGTATCTTTTACCGTTAATTAGCTATAGTCCGGCAAAGTGAAATAAACGTGATAGATTTTCATTGGAAATAAATCTTTGTATTTTTAAAACTAGAATCTAGGGAATTTTTTTACTATTTTTTTTCGTAATCAGCACGTTTGATTTAGTAGGAATTGATACATTTTTATTTAAATATAGGGTGTTTAAATATTTTGGTTTATAACTGGCTACTGAAAAATCCAAGGTACCATTTTTTGATTTATTGCATGCTAATATTGTATCAGCTGAACACGAAAGACAAAAATTTGTGTACATACGTAGAAATGTCTATATAATCGATTTCCGCAACGCCCGTTAACGTATCTTTTACCGTTCATTAGCTATAGCCCGGCAAAGTGAAATAAGCGTGATAGATTTTCATTGGAAACAAATCTTTGTATTTCTAAAACTAGAATCCAGGGAATTTTTTTACTATATTTTTCGTAATCAGCACGTTTGATTTAGTAGGAATTGATACATTTTTATTTAAATATAGGGTGTTTAAATATTTTGGTTTATAACTGGCTACTGAAAAATCCAAGGTACCATTTTTTGATTTATTGCATGCCAATATTGTATCAGCTGAACACGAAAAACAAAAATTTGTGTACATACGTAGAAATGTCCATAGAATCGATTTCCGCAACGCCCGTTAACGTATCTTTTACCGTTAATTAGCTATAGCCCGGCAAAGTGAAATAAACGTGATAGATTTTCATTGGAAATAAATCTTTGTATTTCTAAAACTAGAATCGAGGGAATTTTTTCACTATTTTTTTCGTAATCAGCACTTTTGATTTAGTAGGAATTGATACATTTTTATTTAAATATAGGGTGTTTAAATATTTTGGTTTATAACTGGCTACTGAAAAATCCAAGGTACCATTTTTTGATTTATTGCATGCCAATATTGTATCAGCAGAACACGAAAGACAAAAATTTGTCTACATACGTAGAAATGTCCATAGAATCGATTTCCGCAACGCCCGTTAACGTATCTTTTACCGTTAATTAGCTATAGCCCGGCAAAGTGAAATAAACGTGATAGATTTTCATTGGAAATAAATCTTTGTATTTCTAAAACTAGAATCGAGGGAATTTTTTCACTATTTTTTTCGTAATCAGCACGTTTGATTTAGTAGGAATTGATAAATTTTTATTTAAATATAGGGTGTTTAAATATTTTGGTTTATAACTGGCTACTGAAAAATACAAGGTACCATTTTTTGATTTATTGCATGCCAATATTGTATCAGCTGAACACGAAAGACAAAAATTTGTGTACATACGTAGAAATGTCCATAGAATCGATTTCCGCAACGCCCGTTAACGTATCTTTTACCGTTAATTAGCTATAGCCCGGCAAAGTGAAATAAACGTGATAGATTTTCATTGGAAATAAATCTTTGTATTTCTAAAACTAGAATCGAGGGAATTTTTTCACTATTTTATTCGTAATCAGCACGTTTGATTTAGTAGGAATTGATACATTTTTATTTAGATATAGGGTGTTTAAATATTTTGGTTTATAACTGGCTACTGAAAAATCCAAGGTACCATTTTTTGATTTATTGCATGCCAATATTGTATCAGCAGAACACGAAAGACAAAAATTTGTCTACATACGTAGAAATGTCCATAGAATCGATTTCCGCAACGCCCGTTAACGTATCTTTTACCGTTAATTAGCTATAGCCCGGCAAAGTGAAATAAACGTGATAGATTTTCATTGGAAATAAATCTTTGTATTTCTAAAACTAGAATCGAGGGAATTTTTTCACTATTTTTTTCGTAATCAGCACGTTTTATTTAGTAGGAATTGATACATTTTTATTTAAATATAGGGTGTTTAAATATTTTGGTTTATAACTGGCTACTGAAAAATCCAAGGTACCATTTTTTGATTTATTGCTTGCCAATATTGTATCAGCTGAACACGAAAGACAAATATTTGTGTACATACGTAGAAATGTCCATAGAATCGATTTCCGCAACGCCAGTTAACGTATCTTTTACCGTTAATTAGCTATAGCCCGGCAAAGTGAAATAAACGTGATAGATTTTCATTGGAAATAAATCTTTGTATTTCTAAAACTAGAATCCAGGGAATTTTTTCACTATTTTTTTTCGTAATCAGCACGTTTGATTTAGTAGGAATTGATACATTTTTATTTAAATATAGGGTGTTTAAATATTTTGGTTTATAACTGGCTACTGAAAAATACAAGGTACCATTTTTTGATTTATTGCATGCCAATATTGTATCAGCTGAACACGAAAGACAAAAATTTGTGTACATACGTAGAAATGTCCATAGAATCGATTTCCGCAACGCCCGTTAACGTATCTTTTACCGTTAATTAGCTATAGCCCGGCAAAGTGAAATAAACGTGATAGATTTTCATTGGAAATAAATCTTTGTATTTCTAAAACTAGAATCGAGGGAATTTTTTCACTATTTTATTCGTAATCAGCACGTTTGATTTAGTAGGAATTGATACATTTTTATTTAAATATAGGGTGTTTAAATATTTTGGTTTATAACTGGCTACTGAAAAATCCAAGGTACCATTTTTTGATTTATTGCATGCCAATATTGTATCAGCTGAACACGAAAGACAAAAATTTGTCTACATACGTAGAAATGTCCATAGAATCGATTTCCGCAACGCCCGTTAACGTATCTTTTACCGTTAATTAGCTATAGCCCGGCAAAGTGAAATAAACGTGATAGATTTTCATTGGCAATAAATCTTTGTATTTCTAAAACTAGAATCGAGGGAATTTTTTAATTATTTTTTTCGTAATCAGCACGTTTGATTTAGTAGGATTTGATACATTTTTATTTAAATATAGGGTGTTTAAATATTTTGGTTTATAACTGGCTACTGGAAAATCCAAGGTACCATTTTTTGATTTATTGCATGCTAATATTGTATCAGCTGAACACGAAAGACAAAAATTTGTGTACATACGTAGAAATGTCTATATAATCGATTACCGCAACGCCCGTTAACGTATCTTTTACCGTTCATTAGCTATAGCCCGGCAAAGTGAAATAAGCGTGATAGATTTTCATTGGAAATAAATCTTTGTATTTCTAAAACTAGAATCCAGGGAATTTTTTTACTATATTTTTCGTAATCAGCACGTTTGATTTAGTAGGAATTGATACATTTTTATTTAAATATAGGGTGTTTAAATATTTTGGTTTATAACTGGCTACTGAAAAATCCAAGGTACCATTTTTTGATTTATTGCATGCCAATATTGTATCAGCTGAACACGAAAGACAAAAATTTGTGTACATACGTAGAAATGTCCATAGAATCGATTTCCGCAACGCCCGTTAACGTATCTTGTACCGTTAATTAGCTATAGCCCGGCAAAGTGAAATAAACGTGATAGATTTTCATTGGAAATAAATCTTTGTATTTCTAAAACTAGAATCGAGGGAATTTTTTCACTATTTTTTTCGTAATCAGCACGTTTGATTTAGTAGGAATTGATACATTTTTATTTAAATATAGGGTGTTTAAATATTTTGGTTTATAACTGGCTACTGAAAAATCCAAGGTACCATTTTTTGATTTATTGCATGCCAATATTGTATCAGCTGAACACGAAAGACAAAAATTTGTCTACATACGTAGAAATGTCCATAGAATCGATTTCCGCAACGCCCGTTAACGTATCTTTTACCGTTAATTAGCTATAGCCCGACAAAGTGAAATAAACGTGATAGATTTTCATTGGAAATAAATCTTTGTACTTCTAAAACTAGAATCCAAGGAATTTTTTTACTATTTTTTTCGTAATCAGCACGTTAGATTTAGTAGGAATTGATACATTTTTATTTAAATATAGGGTGTTTAAATATTTTGGTTTATAACTGGCTACTGAAAAATCCAAGGTACCATTTTTTGGTTTATTGCATGCCAATATTGTATCAGCTGAACACGAAAGACAAAAATTTGTGTACATACGTAGAAATGTCTTTAGAATCGATTTCCGCAACGCCCGTTAACGTATCTTTTACCGTTAATTAGCTATAGCCCGGCAAAGTGAAATAAACGTGATAGATTTTCATTGGAAATAAATATTTGTATTTCTAAAACTAGAATCCAGGGAATTTTTTCACTATTTGTTTCGTAATCAGCACGTATGATTTAGTAGGAATTGATACATTTTTATTTAAATATAGGGTGTTTAAATATTTTGTTTTATAACTGGCTACTGAAAAATCCAAGGTACCATTTTTTGATTTATTGCATGCCAATATTGTATCAGCTGAACACGAAAGACAAAAATTTGTGTACATACGTAGAAATGTCCATAGAATCGATTTCCGCAACGCCCGTTAACGTATCTTTTACCGTTAATTAGCTATAGCCCGGCAAATTGAAATAAACGTGATAGATTTTCATTGAAAATAAATCTTTGTATTTCTAAAACTAGAATCGAAGGAATTTTTTCACTATTTTTTTCGTAATCAGCACGTTTGATTTAGTAGGAATTGATACATTTTTATTTAAATATAGGGTGTTTAAATATTTTGGTTTATAACTGGCTACTGAAAAATCCAAGGTACCATTTTTTGATTTATTGCATGCCAATATTGTATCAGCTGAACACGAAAGACAAAAATTTGTGTACAAACGTAGAAATGTCCATAGAATCGATTTCCGCAACGCCCGTTAACGTATCTTTTACCGTTCATTAGCTATAGCCCGGCAAAGTGAAATAAACGTGATAGATTTTCATTGGAAATAAATCTTTGTATTTCTAAAACTAGAATCCTGGGAATTTTTTTACTATTTTTTTCGTAATCAGCACGTTTGATTTAGTAGGAATTGATACATTTTTATTTAAATATAGGGTGTTTAAATATTTTGGTTTATAACTGGCTACTGAAAAATCCAAGGTACCATTTTTTGATTTATTGCATGCCAATATTGTATCAGCTGAACACGAAAGACAAAAATATGTGTACATACGTAGAAATGTCCTTAGAATCGATTTCCGCAACGCCCGTTAACGTATCTTTTACCGTTAATTAGCTATAGCCCGGCAAAGTGGAATAAACGTGATAGATTTTCATTGGAAATAAATCTTTGTATTTCTAAAACTAGAATCGAGAGAATTTTTTCACTATTTTTTTCGTAATCAGCACGTTTGATTTAGTAGGAATTGATACATTTTTATTTAAATATAGGGTGTTTAAATATTTTGGTTTATAACTGGCTACTGAAAAATCCAAGGTACCATTTTTTGATTTATTGCATGCCAATATTGTATCAGCTGAACACGAAAGACAAAAATTTGTGTACATACGTAGAAATGTCCATAGAATCGATTTCCGCAACGCCCGTTAACGTATCTTGTACCGTTAATTAGCTATAGCCCGGCAAAGTGAAATAAACGTGATAGATTTTCATTGGAAATAAATCTTTGTATTTCTAAAACTAGAATCGAGGGAATTTTTTCACTATTTTTTTCGTAATCAGCACGTTTGATTTAGTAGGAATTGATACATTTTTATTTAAATATAGGGTGTTTAAATATTTTGGTTTATAACTGGCTACTGAAAAATCCAAGGTACCATTTTTTGATTTATTGCATGCCAATATTGTATCAGCTGAACACGAAAGACAAAAATTTGTCTACATACGTAGAAATGTCCATAGAATCGATTTCCGCAACGCCCGTTAACGTATCTTTTACCGTTAATTAGCTATAGCCCGGCAAAGTGAAATAAACGTGATAGATTTTCATTGGAAATAAATCTTTGTATTTCTAAAACTAGAATCCAGGGAATTTTTTCACTATTTTTTATCGTAATCAGCACGTTTGATTTAGTAGGAATTGATACATTTTTATTTAAATATAGGGTGTTTAAATATTTTGGTTTATAACTGGCTACTGAAAAATACAAGGTACCATTTTTTGATTTATTGCATGCCAATATTGTATCAGCTGAACACGAAAGACAAAAATTTGTGTACATACGTAGAAATGACCATAGAATCGATTTCCGCAACGCCCGTTAACGTATCTTTTACCGTTAATTAGCTATAGCCCGGCAAAGTGAAATAAACGTGATAGATTTTCATTGGAAATAAATCTTTGTATTTCTAAAACTAGAATCGAGGGAATTTTTTCACTATTTTTTTCGTAATCAGCACGTTTGATTTAGTAGGAATTGATACATTTTTATTTAAATATAGGGTGTTTAAATATTTTGGTTTATAACTGGCTACTGAAAAATCCAAGGTACCATTTTTTGATTTATTGCATGCCAATATTGTATCAGCAGAACACGAAAGACAAAAATTTGTCTACATACGTAGAAATGTCCATAGAATCGATTTCCGCAACGCCCGTTAACGTATCTTTTACCGTTAATTAGCTATAGCCCGACAAAGTGAAATAAACGTGATAGATTTTCATTGGAAATAAATCTTTGTACTTCTAAAACTAGAATCCAAGGAATTTTTTTACTATTTTTTTCGTAATCAGCACGTTAGATTTAGTAGGAATTGATACATTTTTATTTAAATATAGGGTGTTTAAATATTTTGGTTTATAACTGGCTACTGAAAAATCCAAGGTACCATTTTTTGGTTTATTGCATGCCAATATTGTATCAGCTGAACACGAAAGACAAAAATTTGTGTACATACGTAGAAATGTCTTTAGAATCGATTTCCGCAACGCCCGTTAACGTATCTTTTACCGTTAATTAGCTATAGCCCGGCAAAGTGAAATAAACGTGATAGATTTTCATTGGAAATAAATATTTGTATTTCTAAAACTAGAATCCAGGGAATTTTTTCACTATTTGTTTCGTAATCAGCACGTATGATTTAGTAGGAATTGATACATTTTTATTTAAATATAGGGTGTTTAAATATTTTGTTTTATAACTGGCTACTGAAAAATCCAAGGTACCATTTTTTGATTTATTGCATGCCAATATTGTATCAGCTGAACACGAAAGACAAAAATTTGTGTACATACGTAGAAATGTCCATAGAATCGATTTCCGCAACGCCCGTTAACGTATCTTTTACCGTTAATTAGCTATAGCCCGGCAAATTGAAATAAACGTGATAGATTTTCATTGAAAATAAATCTTTGTATTTCTAAAACTAGAATCGAAGGAATTTTTTCACTATTTTTTTCGTAATCAGCACGTTTGATTTAGTAGGAATTGATACATTTTTATTTAAATATAGGGTGTTTAAATATTTTGGTTTATAACTGGCTACTGAAAAATCCAAGGTACCATTTTTTGATTTATTGCATGCCAATATTGTATCAGCTGAACACGAAAGACAAAAATTTGTGTACAAACGTAGAAATGTCCATAGAATCGATTTCCGCAACGCCCGTTAACGTATCTTTTACCGTTCATTAGCTATAGCCCGGCAAAGTGAAATAAACGTGATAGATTTTCATTGGAAATAAATCTTTGTATTTCTAAAACTAGAATCCTGGGAATTTTTTTACTATTTTTTTCGTAATCAGCACGTTTGATTTAGTAGGAATTGATACATTTTTATTTAAATATAGGGTGTTTAAATATTTTGGTTTATAACTGGCTACTGAAAAATCCAAGGTACCATTTTTTGATTTATTGCATGCTAATATTGTATCAGCTGAACACGAAAGACAAAAATTTGTGTACAAACGTAGAAATGTCCATAGAATCGATTTCCGCAACGCCCGTTAACGTATCTTTTACCGTTCATTAGCTATAGCCCGGCAAAGTGAAATAAACGTGATAGATTTTCATTGGAAATAAATCTTTGTATTTCTAAAACTAGAATCGAGGGAATTTTTTCACTATTTTTTTCGTAATCAGCACGTTTGATTTAGTAGGAATTGATACATTTTTATTTAAATATAGGGTGTTTAAATATTTTGGTTTATAACTGGCTACTGAAAAATCCAAGGTACCATTTTTTGATTTATTGCATGCCAATATTGTATCAGCTGAACACGAAAGACAAAAATTTGTGTACATACGTAGAAATGTCCATAGAATCGATTTCCGCAACGCCCGTTAACGTATCTTTTACCGTTAATTAGCTATAGCCCGGCAAAGTGAAATAAACGTGATAGATTTTCATTGGAAATAAATCTTTGTATTTCTAAAACTAGAATCCAGGGAATTTTTTCACTATTTTTTTTCGTAATCAGCACGTTTGATTTAGTAGGAATTGATACATTTTTATTTAAATATAGGGTGTTCAAATATTTTGGTTTATAACTGGCTACTGAAAAATACAAGGTACCATTTTTTGATTTATTGCATGCCAATATTGTATCAGCTGAACACGAAAGACAAAAATTTGTGTACATACGTAGAAATGTCCATAGAATCGATTTCCGCAACGCCCGTTAACGTATCTTTTACCGTTAATTAGCTATAGCCCGGCAAAGTGAAATAAACGTGATAGATTTTCATTGGAAATAAATCTTTGTATTTCTAAAACTAGAATCGAGGGAATTTTTTCACTATTTTATTCGTAATCAGCACGTTTGATTTAGTAGGAATTGATACATTTTTATTTAAATATAGGGTGTTTAAATATTTTGGTTTATAACTGGCTACTGAAAAATCCAAGGTACCATTTTTTGATTTATTGCATGCCAATATTGTATCAGCTGAACACGAAAGACAAAAATTTGTCTACATACGTAGAAATGTCCATAGAATCGATTTCCGCAACGCCCGTTAACGTATCTTTTACCGTTAATTAGCTATAGCCCGGCAAAGTGAAATAAACGTGATAGATTTTTATTGGAAATAAATCTTTGTATTTCTAAAATTAGAATCCAAGGATTTTTTTTACTATTTTTTTCGTAATCAGCACGTTAGATTTAGTAGGAATTGATACATTTTTATTTAAATATAGGGTGTTTAAATATTTTGGTTTATAACTGGCTACTGAAAAATCCAAGGTACCATTTTTTGATTTATTGCATGCCAATATTGTATCAGCTGAACACGAAAGACAAAAATATGTGTACATACGTAGAAATGTCCTTAGAATCGATTTCCGCATCGCCCGTTAACGTATCTTTTACCGTTAATTAGCTATAGCCCGGCAAAGTGGAATAAACGTGATAGATTTTCATTGGAAATAAATCTTTGTATTTTTAAAACTAGAATCGAGAGAATTTTTTCACTATTTTTTTCGTAATCAGCACGTTTGATTTAGTAGGAATTGATACATTTTTATTTAAATATAGGGTGTTTAAATATTTTGGTTTATAACTGGCTACTGAAAAATCCAAGGTACCATTTTTTGATTTATTGCATGCCAATATTGTATCAGCTGAACACGAAAGACAAAAATTTGTGTACATACGTAGAAATGTCCATAGAATCGATTTCCGCAACGCCCGTTAACGTATCTTGTACCGTTAATTAGCTATAGCCCGGCAAAGTGAAATAAACGTGATAGATTTTCATTGGAAATAAATCTTTGTTTTTCTAAAACTAGAATCGAGGGAATTTTTTCACTATTTTTTTCGTAATCAGCACGTTTGATTTAGTAGGAATTGATACATTTTTATTTAAATATAGGGTGTTTAAATATTTTGGTTTATAACTGGCTACTGTAAAATCCAAGGTACCATTTTTTGATTTATTGCATGCCAATATTGTATCAGCTGAACACGAAAGACAAAAATTTGTGTACAAACGTAGAAATGTCCATAGAATCGATTTCCGCAACGCCCGTTAACGTATCTTTTACCGTTAATTAGCTATAGCCCGGAAAATTGAAATAAACGTGATAGATTTTCATTGGAAATAAATCTTTGTATTTCTAAAACTAGAATCGAGGGAATTTTTTCACTATTTTTTTCGTAATCAGCACGTTTGATTTAGTAGGAATTGATACATTTTTATTTAAATATAGGGTGTTTAAATATTTTGGTTTATAACTGGCTACTGAAAAATCCAAGGTACCATTTTTTGATTTATTGCATGCCAATATTGTATCAGCTGAACACGAAAGACAAAAATTTGTCTACATACGTAGAAATGTCCATAGAATCGATTTCCGCAACGCCCGTTAACGTATCTTTTACCGTTAATTAGCTATAGCCCGGCAAAGTGAAATAAACGTGATAGATTTTCATTGGAAATAAATCTTTGTATTTCTAAAACTAGAATCCAGGGAATTTTTTCACTATTTTTTATCGTAATCAGCACGTTTGATTTAGTAGGAATTGATACATTTTTATTTAAATATAGGGTGTTTAAATATTTTGGTTTATAACTGGCTACTGAAAAATACAAGGTACCATTTTTTGATTTATTGCATGCCAATATTGTATCAGCTGAACACGAAAGACAAAAATTTGTGTACATACGTAGAAATGTCCATAGAATCGATTTCCGCAACGCCCGTTAACGTATCTTTTACCGTTAATTAGCTATAGCCCGGCAAAGTGAAATAAACGTGATAGATTTTCATTGGAAATAAATCTTTGTATTTCTAAAACTAGAATCGAGGGAATTTTTTCACTATTTTTTTCGTAATCAGCACGTTTGATTTAGTAGGAATTGATACATTTTTATTTAAATATAGGGTGTTTAAATATTTTGGTTTATAACTGGCTACTGAAAAATCCAAGGTACCATTTTTTGATTTATTGCATGCCAATATTGTATCAGCAGAACACGAAAGACAAAAATTTGTCTACATACGTAGAAATGTCCATAGAATCGATTTCCGCAACGCCCGTTAACGTATCTTTTACCGTTAATTAGCTATAGCCCGACAAAGTGAAATAAACGTGATAGATTTTCATTGGAAATAAATCTTTGTATTTCTAAAACTAGAATCGAGGGAATTTTTTCACTATTTTTTTCGTAATCAGCACGTTTGATTTAGTAGGAATTGATACATTTTTATTTAAATATAGGGTGTTTAAATATTTTGGTTTATAACTGGCTACTGAAAAATCCAAGGTACCATTTTTTGATTTATTGCATGCCAATATTGTATCAGCTGAACACGAAAGACAAAAATTTGTCTACATACGTAGAAATGTCCATAGAATCGATTTCCGCAACGCCCGTTAACGTATCTTTTACCGTTAATTAGCTATAGCCCGGCAAAGTGAAATAAACGTGATAGATTTTCATTGGAAATAAATCTTTGTATTTCTAAAACTAGAATCCAGGGAATTTTTTCACTATTTTTTTTCGTAATCAGCACGTTTGATTTAGTAGGAATTGATACATTTTTATTTAAATATAGGGTGTTTAAATATTTTGGTTTATAACTGGCTACTGAAAAATACAAGGTACCATTTTTTGATTTATTGCATGCCAATATTGTATCAGCTGAACACGAAAGACAAAAATTTGTGTACATACGTAGAAATGTCCATAGAATCGATTTCCGCAACGCCCGTTAACGTATCTTTTACCGTTAATTAGCTATAGCCCGGCAAAGTGAAATAAACGTGATAGATTTTCATTGGAAATAAATCTTTGTATTTCTAAAACTAGAATCGAGGGAATTTTTTCACTATTTTTTTCGTAATCAGCACGTTTGATTTAGTAGGAATTGATACATTTTTATTTAAATATAGGGTGTTTAAATATTTTGGTTTATAACTGGCTACTGAAAAATCCAAGGTACCATTTTTTGATTTATTGCATGCCAATATTGTATCAGCAGAACACGAAAGACAAAAATTTGTCTACATACGTAGAAATGTCCATAGAATCGATTTCCGCAACGCCCGTTAACGTATCTTTTACCGTTAATTAGCTATAGCCCGGCAAAGTGAAATAAACGTGATAGATTTTTATTGGAAATAAATCTTTGTATTTCTAAAATTAGAATCCAAGGATTTTTTTTCTATTTTTTTCGTAATCAGCACGTTAGATTTAGTAGGAATTGATACATTTTTATTTAAATATAGGGTGTTTAAATATTTTGGTTTATAACTGGCTACTGAAAAATCCAAGGTACCATTTTTTGATTTATTGCATGCCAATATTGTATCAGCTGAACACGAAAGACAAAAATATGTGTACATACGTAGAAATGTCCTTAGAATCGATTTCCGCATCGCCCGTTAACGTATCTTTTACCGTTAATTAGCTATAGCCCGGCAAAGTGGAATAAACGTGATAGATTTTCATTGGAAATAAATCTTTGTATTTTTAAAACTAGAATCGAGAGAATTTTTTCACTATTTTTTTCGTAATCAGCACGTTTGATTTAGTAGGAATTGATACATTTTTATTTAAATATAGGGTGTTTAAATATTTTGGTTTATAACTGGCTACTGAAAAATCCAAGGTACCATTTTTTGATTTATTGCATGCCAATATTGTATCAGCTGAACACGAAAGACAAAAATTTGTGTACATACGTAGAAATGTCCATAGAATCGATTTCCGCAACGCCCGTTAACGTATCTTGTACCGTTAATTAGCTATAGCCCGGCAAAGTGAAATAAACGTGATAGATTTTCATTGGAAATAAATCTTTGTATTTCTAAAACTAGAATCGAGGGAATTTTTTCACTATTTTTTTCGTAATCAGCACGTTTGATTTAGTAGGAATTGATACATTTTTATTTAAATATAGGGTGTTTAAATATTTTGGTTTATAACTGGCTACTGTAAAATCCAAGGTACCATTTTTTGATTTATTGCATGCCAATATTGTATCAGCTGAACACGAAAGACAAAAATTTGTGTACAAACGTAGAAATGTCCATAGAATCGATTTCCGCAACGCCCGTTAACGTATCTTTTACCGTTAATTAGCTATAGCCCGGCAAAGTGAAATAAACGTGATAGATTTTCATTGGAAATAAATCTTTGTATTTCTAAAACTAGAATCGAGGGAATTTTTTCACTATTTTTTTCGTAATCAGCACGTTAGATTTAGTAGGAATTGATACATTTTTATTTAAATATAGGGTGTTTAAATATTTTGGTTTATAACTGGCTACTGAAAAATCCAAGGTACCATTTTTTGATTTATTGCATGCCAATATTGTATCAGCTGAACACGAAAGACAAAAATTTGTGTACATACGTAGAAATGTCCATAGAATCGATTTCCGCAACGCCCGTTAACGTATCTTTTACCGTTAATTAGCTATAGCCCGGAAAAGTGAAATAAACGTGATAGATTTTCATTGGAAATAAATCTTTGTACTTCTAAAACTAGAATCCAAGGAATTTTTTTACTATTTTTTTCGTAATCAGCACGTTAGATTTAGTAGGAATTGATACATTTTTATTTAAATATAGGGTGTTTAAATATTTTGGTTTATAACTGGCTACTGAAAAATCCAAGGTACCATTTTTTGGTTTATTGCATGCCAATATTGTATCAGCTGAACACGAAAGACAAAAATTTGTGTACATACGTAGAAATGTCTTTAGAATCGATTTCCGCAACGCCCGTTAACGTATCTTTTACCGTTAATTAGCTATAGCCCGGCAAAGTGAAATAAACGTGATAGATTTTCATTGGAAATAAATATTTGTATTTCTAAAACTAGAATCCAGGGAATTTTTTCACTATTTGTTTCGTAATCAGCACGTATGATTTAGTAGGAATTGATACATTTTTATTTAAATATAGGGTGTTTAAATATTTTGTTTTATAACTGGCTACTGAAAAATCCAAGGTACCATTTTTTGATTTATTGCATGCCAATATTGTATCAGCTGAACACGAAAGACAAAAATTTGTGTACATACGTAGAAATGTCCATAGAATCGATTTCCGCAACGCCCGTTAACGTATCTTTTACCGTTAATTAGCTATAGCCCGGCAAATTGAAATAAACGTGATAGATTTTCATTGAAAATAAATCTTTGTATTTCTAAAACTAGAATCGAAGGAATTTTTTCACTATTTTTTTCGTAATCAGCACGTTTGATTTAGTAGGAATTGATACATTTTTATTTAAATATAGGGTGTTTAAATATTTTGGTTTATAACTGGCTACTGAAAAATCCAAGGTACCATTTTTTGATTTATTGCATGCCAATATTGTATCAGCTGAACACGAAAGACAAAAATTTGTGTACAAACGTAGAAATGTCCATAGAATCGATTTCCGCAACGCCCGTTAACGTATCTTTTACCGTTCATTAGCTATAGCCCGGCAAAGTGAAATAAACGTGATAGATTTTCATTGGAAATAAATCTTTGTATTTCTAAAACTAGAATCCTGGGAATTTTTTTACTATTTTTTTCGTAATCAGCACGTTTGATTTAGTAGGAATTGATACATTTTTATTTAAATATAGGGTGTTTAAATATTTTGGTTTATAACTGGCTACTGAAAAATCCAAGGTACCATTTTTTGATTTATTGCATGCTAATATTGTATCAGCTGAACACGAAAGACAAAAATTTGTGTACAAACGTAGAAATGTCCATAGAATCGATTTCCGCAACGCCCGTTAACGTATCTTTTACCGTTCATTAGCTATAGCCCGGCAAAGTGAAATAAACGTGATAGATTTTCATTGGAAATAAATCTTTGTATTTCTAAAACTAGAATCCAAGGAATTTTTTTACTATTTTTTTCGTAATCAGCACGTTTGATTTAGTAGGAATTGATACATTTTTATTTAAATATAGGGTGTTTAAATATTTTGGTTTATAACTGGCTACTGAAAAATCCATGGTACCATTTTTTGATTTATTGCATGCCAATATTGTATCAGCTGAACACGAAAGACAAAAATTTGTGTACATACGTAGAAATGTCCATAGAATCGATTTCCGCAACACCCGTTAACATATATTTTACCGTTAATTAGCTATAGCCCGGCAAATTAAAATAAACGTGATAGATTTTCATTGGAAATAAATCTTTGTATTTCTAAAACTAGAATCCAGTTAATTTTTTTACTATTTTTTTCGTAATCAGCACGTTTGATTTAGTAGGAATTGATACATTTTTATTTAAATATAGGGTGTTTAAATATTTTGGTTTATAACTGGCTACTGAAAAATCCAAGGTACCATTTTTTGATTTATTGCATGCCAATATTGTATCAGCTGAACACGAAAGACAAAAATTTGTGTACATACGTAGAAATGTCCATAGAATCGATTTCCGCAACGCCCGTTAACGTATCTTTTACCGTTAATTAGCTATAACCCGGCAAAATGAAATAAACGTGATAGATTTTCATTGGAAATAAATCTTTGTATTTCTAAAACTAGAATCCAAGGAATTTTTTTACTATTTTTTTCGTAATCAGCACGTTTGATTTAGTAGGAATTGATACATTTTTATTTAAATATAGGGTGTTTAAATATTTTGGTTTATAACTGGCTACTGAAAAATCCAAGGTACCATTTTTTGATTTATTGCATGCCAATATTGTATCAGCTGAACACGAAAGACAAAAATTTGTGTACAAACGTAGAAATGTCCATAGAATCGATTTCCGCAACGCCCGTTAACGTATCTTTTACCGTTCATTAGCTATAGCCCGGCAAAGTGAAATAAACGTGATAGATTTTCATTGGAAATAAATCTTTGTATTTCTAAAACTAGAATCCAGGGAATTTTTTTACTATATTTTTCGTAATCAGCACGTTTGATTTAGTAGGAATTGATACATTTTTATTTAAATATAGGGTGTTTAAATATTTTGGTTTATAACTGGCTACTGAAAAATCCAAGGTACCATTTTTTGATTTATTGCATGCCAATATTGTATCAGCTGAACACGAAAGACAAAAATTTGTGTACATACGTAGAAATGTCCATAGAATCGATTTCCGCAAAGCCCGTTAACGTATCTTTTACCGTTAATTAGCTATAACCCGGCAAAATGAAATAAACGTGATAGATTTTCATTGGAAATAAATCTTTGTATTTCTAAAACTAGAATCCAAGGAATTTTTTTACTATTTTTTTCGTAATCAGCACGTTTGATTTAGTAGGAATTGATACATTTTTATTTAAATATAGGGTGTTTAAATATTTTGGTTTATAACTGGCTACTGAAAAATCCAAGGTACCATTTTTTGATTTATTGCATGCCAATATTGTATCAGCTGAACACGAAAGACAAAAATTTGTGTACATACGTAGAAATGTCCATAGAATCGATTTCCGCAACACCCGTTAACATATATTTTACCGTTAATTAGCTATAGCCCGGCAAATTAAAATAAACGTGATAGATTTTCATTGGAAATAAATCTTTGTATTTCTAAAACTAGAATCCAGTTAATTTTTTTACTATTTTTTTCGTAATCAGCACGTTTGATTTAGTAGGAATTGATACATTTTTATTTAAATATAGGGTGTTTAAATATTTTGGTTTATAACTGGCTACTGAAAAATCCAAGGTACCATTTTTTGATTTATTGCATGCCAATATTGTATCAGCTGAACACGAAAGACAAAAATTTGTGTACAAACGTAGAAATGTCCATAGAATCGATTTCCGCAACGCCCGTTAACGTATCTTTTACCGTTCATTAGCTATAGCCCGGCAAAGTGAAATAAACGTGATAGATTTTCATTGGAAATAAATCTTTGTATTTCTAAAACTAGAATCCTGGGAATTTTTTTACTATTTTTTTCGTAATCAGCACGTTTGATTTAGTAGGAATTGATACATTTTTATTTAAATATAGGGTGTTTAAATATTTTGGTTTATAACTGGCTACTGAAAAATCCAAGGTACCATTTTTTGATTTATTGCATGCTAATATTGTATCAGCTGAACACGAAAGACAAAAATTTGTGTACAAACGTAGAAATGTCCATAGAATCGATTTCCGCAACGCCCGTTAACGTATCTTTTACCGTTCATTAGCTATAGCCCGGCAAAGTGAAATAAACGTGATAGATTTTCATTGGAAATAAATCTTTGTATTTCTAAAACTAGAATCCAAGGAATTTTTTTACTATTTTTTTCGTAATCAGCACGTTTGATTTAGTAGGAATTGATACATTTTTATTTAAATATAGGGTGTTTAAATATTTTGGTTTATAACTGGCTACTGAAAAATCCATGGTACCATTTTTTGATTTATTGCATGCCAATATTGTATCAGCTGAACACGAAAGACAAAAATTTGTGTACATACGTAGAAATGTCCATAGAATCGATTTCCGCAACACCCGTTAACATATATTTTACCGTTAATTAGCTATAGCCCGGCAAATTAAAATAAACGTGATAGATTTTCATTGGAAATAAATCTTTGTATTTCTAAAACTAGAATCCAGTTAATTTTTTTACTATTTTTTTCGTAATCAGCACGTTTGATTTAGTAGGAATTGATACATTTTTATTTAAATATAGGGTGTTTAAATATTTTGGTTTATAACTGGCTACTGAAAAATCCAAGGTACCATTTTTTGATTTATTGCATGCCAATATTGTATCAGCTGAACACGAAAGACAAAAATTTGTGTACATACGTAGAAATGTCCATAGAATCGATTTCCGCAACGCCCGTTAACGTATCTTTTACCGTTAATTAGCTATAACCCGGCAAAATGAAATAAACGTGATAGATTTTCATTGGAAATAAATCTTTGTATTTCTAAAACTAGAATCCAAGGAATTTTTTTACTATTTTTTTCGTAATCAGCACGTTTGATTTAGTAGGAATTGATACATTTTTATTTAAATATAGGGTGTTTAAATATTTTGGTTTATAACTGGCTACTGAAAAATCCAAGGTACCATTTTTTGATTTATTGCATGCCAATATTGTATCAGCTGAACACGAAAGACAAAAATTTGTGTACAAACGTAGAAATGTCCATAGAATCGATTTCCGCAACGCCCGTTAACGTATCTTTTACCGTTCATTAGCTATAGCCCGGCAAAGTGAAATAAACGTGATAGATTTTCATTGGAAATAAATCTTTGTATTTCTAAAACTAGAATCCAGGGAATTTTTTTACTATATTTTTCGTAATCAGCACGTTTGATTTAGTAGGAATTGATACATTTTTATTTAAATATAGGGTGTTTAAATATTTTGGTTTATAACTGGCTACTGAAAAATCCAAGGTACCATTTTTTGATTTATTGCATGCCAATATTGTATCAGCTGAACACGAAAGACAAAAATTTGTGTACATACGTAGAAATGTCCATAGAATCGATTTCCGCAAAGCCCGTTAACGTATCTTTTACCGTTCATTAGCTATAGCCCGGCAAAGTGAAATAAACGTGATAGATTTTCATTGGAAATAAATCTTTGTATTTCTAAAACTAGAATCCAAGGAATTTTTTTACTATTTTTTTCGTAATCAGCACGTTTGATTTAGTAGGAATTGATACATTTTTATTTAAATATAGGGTGTTTAAATATTTTGGTTTATAACTGGCTACTGAAAAATCCATGGTACCATTTTTTGATTTATTGCATGCCAATATTGTATCAGCTGAACACGAAAGACAAAAATTTGTGTACATACGTAGAAATGTCCATAGAATCGATTTCCGCAACACCCGTTAACATATATTTTACCGTTAATTAGCTATAGCCCGGCAAATTAAAATAAACGTGATAGATTTTCATTGGAAATAAATCTTTGTATTTCTAAAACTAGAATCCAGTTAATTTTTTTACTATTTTTTTCGTAATCAGCACGTTTGATTTAGTAGGAATTGATACATTTTTATTTAAATATAGGGTGTTTAAATATTTTGGTTTATAACTGGCTACTGAAAAATCCAAGGTACCATTTTTTGATTTATTGCATGCCAATATTGTATCAGCTGAACACGAAAGACAAAAATTTGTGTACATACGTAGAAATGTCCATAGAATCGATTTCCGCAACGCCCGTTAACGTATCTTTTACCGTTAATTAGCTATAACCCGGCAAAATGAAATAAACGTGATAGATTTTCATTGGAAATAAATCTTTGTATTTCTAAAACTAGAATCCAAGGAATTTTTTTACTATTTTTTTCGTAATCAGCACGTTTGATTTAGTAGGAATTGATACATTTTTATTTAAATATAGGGTGTTTAAATATTTTGGTTTATAACTGGCTACTGAAAAATCCAAGGTACCATTTTTTGATTTATTGCATGCCAATATTGTATCAGCTGAACACGAAAGACAAAAATTTGTGTACATACGTAGAAATGTCCATAGAATCGATTTCCGCAACACCCGTTAACATATATTTTACCGTTAATTAGCTATAGCCCGGCAAATTAAAATAAACGTGATAGATTTTCATTGGAAATAAATCTTTGTATTTCTAAAACTAGAATCCAGTTAATTTTTTTACTATTTTTTTCGTAATCAGCACGTTTGATTTAGTAGGAATTGATACATTTTTATTTAAATATAGGGTGTTTAAATATTTTGGTTTATAACTGGCTACTGAAAAATCCAAGGTACCATTTTTTGATTTATTGCATGCCAATATTGTATCAGCTGAACACGAAAGACAAAAATTTGTGTACATACGTAGAAATGTCCATAGAATCGATTTCCGCAACGCCCGTTAACGTATCTTTTACCGTTAATTAGCTATAACCCGGCAAAATGAAATAAACGTGATAGATTTTCATTGGAAATAAATCTTTGTATTTCTAAAACTAGAATCCAAGGAATTTTTTTACTATTTTTTTCGTAATCAGCACGTTTGATTTAGTAGGAATTGATACATTTTTATTTAAATATAGGGTGTTTAAATATTTTGGTTTATAACTGGCTACTGAAAAATCCAAGGTACCATTTTTTGATTTATTGCATGCCAATATTGTATCAGCTGAACACGAAAGACAAAAATTTGTGTACAAACGTAGAAATGTCCATAGAATCGATTTCCGCAACGCCCGTTAACGTATCTTTTACCGTTCATTAGCTATAGCCCGGCAAAGTGAAATAAACGTGATAGATTTTCATTGGAAATAAATCTTTGTATTTCTAAAACTAGAATCCAGGGAATTTTTTTACTATATTTTTCGTAATCAGCACGTTTGATTTAGTAGGAATTGATACATTTTTATTTAAATATAGGGTGTTTAAATATTTTGGTTTATAACTGGCTACTGAAAAATCCAAGGTACCATTTTTTGATTTATTGCATGCCAATATTGTATCAGCTGAACACGAAAGACAAAAATTTGTGTACATACGTAGAAATGTCCATAGAATCGATTTCCGCAAAGCCCGTTAACGTATCTTTTACCGTTAATTAGCTATAACCCGGCAAAATGAAATAAACGTGATAGATTTTCATTGGAAATAAATCTTTGTATTTCTAAAACTAGAATCCAAGGAATTTTTTTACTATTTTTTTCGTAATCAGCACGTTTGATTTAGTAGGAATTGATACATTTTTATTTAAATATAGGGTGTTTAAATATTTTGGTTTATAACTGGCTACTGAAAAATCCAAGGTACCATTTTTTGATTTATTGCATGCCAATATTGTATCAGCTGAACACGAAAGACAAAAATTTGTGTACATACGTAGAAATGTCCATAGAATCGATTTCCGCAACACCCGTTAACATATATTTTACCGTTAATTAGCTATAGCCCGGCAAATTAAAATAAACGTGATAGATTTTCATTGGAAATAAATCTTTGTATTTCTAAAACTAGAATCCAGTTAATTTTTTTACTATTTTTTTCGTAATCAGCACGTTTGATTTAGTAGGAATTGATACATTTTTATTTAAATATAGGGTGTTTAAATATTTTGGTTTATAACTGGCTACTGAAAAATCCAAGGTACCATTTTTTGATTTATTGCATGCCAATATTGTATCAGCTGAACACGAAAGACAAAAATTTGTGTACAAACGTAGAAATGTCCATAGAATCGATTTCCGCAACGCCCGTTAACGTATCTTTTACCGTTCATTAGCTATAGCCCGGCAAAGTGAAATAAACGTGTTAGATTTTCATTGGAAATAAATCTTTGTATTTCTAAAACTAGAATCCAGGGAATTTTTTTACTATTTTTTTCATAATCAGCACGTTTGATTTAGTAGGAATTGATACATTTTTATTTAAATATAGCGTGTTTAAATATTTTGGTTTATAACTGGCTACTGAAAAATCCAAGGTACCATTTTTTGATTTATTGCATGCCAATATTGTATCAGCTGAACACGAAAGACAAAAATTTGTGTACATACGTAGAAATGTCCATAGAATCGATTTCCGCAACGCCCGTTAACGTATCTTTTACCGTTAATTAGCTATAGCCCGGCAAAGTGAAATAAACGTGATAGATTTTCATTGGAAATAAATCTTTGTATTTCTAAAACTAGAATCGAGAGAATTTTTTCACTATTTTTTTCGTAATCAGCACGTTTGATTTAGTAGGAATTGATACATTTTTATTTAAATATAGGGTGTTTAAATATTTTGGTTTATAACTGGCTACTGAAAAATCCAAGGTACCATTTTTTGATTTATTGCATGCCAATATTGTATCAGCTGAACACGAAAGACAAAAATTTGTGTACATACGTAGAAATGTCCATAGAATCGATTTCCGCAACGCCCGTTAACGTATCTTGTACCGTTAATTAGCTATAGCCCGGCAAAGTGAAATAAACGTGATAGATTTTCATTGGAAATAAATCTATGTATTTCTAAAACTAGAATCGAGGGAATTTTTTCACTATTTTTTTCGTAATCAGCATGTTTGATTTAGTAGGAATTGATACATTTTTATTTAAATATAGGGTGTTTAAATATTTTGGTTTATAACTGGCTACTGAAAAATCCAAGGTACCATTTTTTGATTTATTGCATGCCAATATTGTATCAGCTGAACACGAAAGACAAACATTTGTGTACATACGTAGAAATGTCCATAGAATCGATTTCCGCAACGCCCGTTAACGTATCTTTTACCGTTAATTAGCTATAGCCCGGCAAAGTGAAATAAACGTGATAGATTTTCATTGGAAATAAATCTTTGTATTTCTAAAACTAGAATCGAGGGAATTTTTTCACTATTTTTTTCGTAATCAGCACGTTTGATTTAGTAGGAATTGATACATTTTTATTTAAATATAGGGTGTTTAAATATTTTGGTTTATAACTGGCTACTGAAAAATCCAAGGTACCATTTTTTGATTTATTGCATGCCAATATTGTATCAGCTGAACACGAAAGACAAAAATTTGTGTACATACGTAGAAATGTCCATAGAATCGATTTCCGCAACGCCCGTTAACGTATCTTTTACCGTTAATTAGCTATAGCCCGGCAAAATGAAATAAACGTGATAGATTTTCATTGGAAATAAATCTTTGTATTTCTAAAACTAGAATCGAGGGAATTTTTTCACTATTTTTTTTCGTAATCAGCACATTTGATTTAGTAGGAATTGATACATTTTTATTTAAATATAGCGTGTTTAAATATTTTGGTTTATAACTGGCTACTGAAAAATCCAAGGTACCATTTTTTGATTTATTGCATGCCAATATTGTATCAGCTGAACACGAAAGACAAAAATTTGTGTACATACGTAGAAATGTCCATAGAATCGATTTCCGCAACGCCCGTTAACGTATCTTTTACCGTTAATTAGCTATAGCCCGGCAAAGTGAAATAAACGTGATAGATTTTCATTGGAAATAAATCTTTGTATTTCTAAAACTAGAATCGAGAGAATTTTTTCACTATTTTTTTCGTAATCAGCACGTTTGATTTAGTAGGAATTGATACATTTTTATTTAAATATAGGGTGTTTAAATATTTTGGTTTATAACTGGCTACTGAAAAATCCAAGGTACCATTTTTTGATTTATTGCATGCCAATATTGTATCAGCTGAACACGAAAGACAAAAATTTGTGTACATACGTAGAAATGTCCATAGAATCGATTTCCGCAACGCCCGTTAACGTATCTTGTACCGTTAATTAGCTATAGCCCGGCAAAGTGAAATAAACGTGATAGATTTTCATTGGAAATAAATCTATGTATTTCTAAAACTAGAATCGAGGGAATTTTTTCACTATTTTTTTTCGTAATCAGCATGTTTGATTTAGTAGGAATTGATACATTTTTATTTAAATATAGGGTGTTTAAATATTTTGGTTTATAACTGGCTACTGAAAAATCCAAGGTACCATTTTTTGATTTATTGCATGCCAATATTGTATCAGCTGAACACGAAAGACAAAAATTTGTGTACATACGTAGAAATGTCCATAGAATCGATTTCCGCAACGCCCGTTAACGTATCTTTTACCGTTAATTAGCTATAGCCCGGCAAAGTGAAATAAACGTGATAGATTTTCATTGGAAATAAATCTTTGTATTTCTAAAACTAGAATCGAGGGAATTTTTTCACTATTTTTTTCGTAATCAGCACGTTTGATTTAGTAGGAATTGATACATTTTTATTTAAATATAGGGTGTTTAAATATTTTGGTTTATAACTGGTTACTGAAAAATCCAAGGTACCATTTTTTGATTTATTGCATGCCAATATTGTATCAGCTGAACACGAAAGACAAACATTTGTGTACATACGTAGAAATGTCCATAGAATCGATTTCCGCAACGCCCGTTAACGTATCTTTTACCGTTAATTAGCTATAGCCCGGCAAAGTGAAATAAACGTGATAGATTTTCATTGGAAATAAATCTTTGTATTTCTAAAACTAGAATCGAGGGAATTTTTTCACTATTTTTTTCGTAATCAGCACGTTTGATTTAGTAGGAATTGATACATTTTTATTTAAATATAGGGTGTTTAAATATTTTGGTTTATAACTGGCTACTGAAAAATCCAAGGTACCATTTTTTGATTTATTGCATGCCAATATTGTATCAGCTGAACACGAAAGACAAAAATTTGTGTACATACGTAGAAATGTCCATAGAATCGATTTCCGCAACGCCCGTTAACGTATCTTTTACCGTTAATTAGCTATAGCCCGGCAAAATGAAATAAACGTGATAGATTTTCATTGGAAATAAATCTTTGTATTTCTAAAACTAGAATCGAGGGAATTTTTTCACTATTTTTTTCGTAATCAGCACGTTTGATTTAGTAGGAATTGATACATTTTTATTTAAATATAGCGTGTTTAAATATTTTGGTTTATAACTGGCTACTGAAAAATCCAAGGTACCATTTTTTGATTTATTGCATGCCAATATTGTATCAGCTGAACACGAAAGACAAAAATTTGTGTACATACGTAGAAATGTCCATAGAATCGATTTCCGCAACGCCCGTTAACGTATCTTTTACCGTTAATTAGCTATAGCCCGGCAAAGTGAAATAAACGTGATAGATTTTCATTGGAAATAAATCTTTGTATTTCTAAAACTAGAATCGAGAGAATTTTTTCACTATTTTTTTCGTAATCAGCACGTTTGATTTAGTAGGAATTGATACATTTTTATTTAAATATAGGGTGTTTAAATATTTTGGTTTATAACTGGCTACTGAAAAATCCAAGGTACCATTTTTTGATTTATTGCATGCCAATATTGTATCAGCTGAACACGAAAGACAAAAATTTGTGTACATACGTAGAAATGTCCATAGAATCGATTTCCGCAACGCCCGTTAACGTATCTTTTACCGTTAATTAGCTATAGCCCGGCAAAGTGAAATAAACGTGATAGATTTTCATTGGAAATAAATCTTTGTATTTCTAAAACTAGAATCGAGAGAATTTTTTCACTATTTTTTTCGTAATCAGCACGTTTGATTTAGTAGGAATTGATACATTTTTATTTAAATATAGGGTGTTTAAATATTTTGGTTTATAACTGGCTACTGAAAAATCCAAGGTACCATTTTTTGATTTATTGCATGCCAATATTGTATCAGCTGAACACGAAAGACAAAAATTTGTGTACATACGTAGAAATGTCCATAGAATCGATTTCCGCAACGCCCGTTAACGTATCTTGTACCGTTAATTAGCTATAGCCCGGCAAAGTGAAATAAACGTGATAGATTTTCATTGGAAATAAATCTATGTATTTCTAAAACTAGAATCGAGGGAATTTTTTCACTATTTTTTTCGTAATCAGCATGTTTGATTTAGTAGGAATTGATACATTTTTATTTAAATATAGGGTGTTTAAATATTTTGGTTTATAACTGGCTACTGAAAAATCCAAGGTACCATTTTTTGATTTATTGCATGCCAATATTGTATCAGCTGAACACGAAAGACAAAAATTTGTGTACATACGTAGAAATGTCCATAGAATCGATTTCCGCAACGCCCGTTAACGTATCTTTTACCGTTAATTAGCTATAGCCCGGCAAAGTGAAATAAACGTGATAGATTTTCATTGGAAATAAATCTTTGTATTTCTAAAACTAGAATCGAGGGAATTTTTTCACTATTTTTTTCGTAATCAGCACGTTTGATTTAGTAGGAATTGATACATTTTTATTTAAATATAGGGTGTTTAAATATTTTGGTTTATAACTGGCTACTGAAAAATCCAAGGTACCATTTTTTGATTTATTGCATGCCAATATTGTATCAGCTGAACACGAAAGACAAACATTTGTGTACATACGTAGAAATGTCCATAGAATCGATTTCCGCAACGCCCGTTAACGTATCTTTTACCGTTAATTAGCTATAGCCCGGCAAAGTGAAATAAACGTGATAGATTTTCATTGGAAATAAATCTTTGTATTTCTAAAACTAGAATCGAGGGAATTTTTTCACTATTTTTTTCGTAATCAGCACGTTTGATTTAGTAGGAATTGATACATTTTTATTTAAATATAGGGTGTTTAAATATTTTGGTTTATAACTGGCTACTGAAAAATCCAAGGTACCATTTTTTGATTTATTGCATGCCAATATTGTATCAGCTGAACACGAAAGACAAAAATTTGTGTACATACGTAGAAATGTCCATAGAATCGATTTCCGCAACGCCCGTTAACGTATCTTTTACCGTTAATTAGCTATAGCCCGGCAAAATGAAATAAACGTGATAGATTTTCATTGGAAATAAATCTTTGTATTTCTAAAACTAGAATCGAGGGAATTTTTTCACTATTTTTTTCGTAATCAGCACGTTTGATTTAGTAGGAATTGATACATTTTTATTTAAATATAGGGTGTTTAAATATTTTGGTTTATAACTAGCTACTGAAAAATCCAAGGTACCATTTTTTGATTTATTGCATGCCAATATTGTATCAGCTGAACACGAAAGACAAAAATTTGTGTACATACGTAGAAATGTCCATAGAATCGATTTCCGCAACGCCCGTTAACGTATCTTTTACCGTTAATTAGCTATAGCCCGGCAAAGTGAGATAAACGTGATAGATTTTCATTGGAAATATCTTTGTATTTTTAAAACTAGAATCCAGGGAATTTTTTTACTATTTTTTTCGTAATCAGCACGTTTGATTTAGTAGGAATTGATACATTTTTATTTAAATATAGGGTGTTTAAATATTTTGGTTTATAACTGGCTACTGAAAAATCCAAGGTACCATTTTTTGATTTATTGCATGCTAATATTGTATCAGCTGAACACGAAAGACAAAAATTTGTGTACATACGTAGAAATGTCCATAGAATCGATTTCCGCAACGCCCGTTAACGTATCTTTTACCGTTAATTAGCTATAGCCCGGCAAAGTGAAATAAACGTGATAGATTTTCATTGGAAATAAATCTTTGTATTTCTAAAACTAGAATCGAGGGAATTTTTTCACTATTTTTTTCGTAATCAGCACGTTTGATTTAGTAGGAATTGATACATTTTTATTTAAATATAGGGTGTTTAAATATTTTGGTTTATAACTGGCTACTGAAAAATCCAAGGTACCATTTTTTGATTTATTGCATGCCAATATTGTATCAGCTGAACACGAAAGACAAACATTTGTGTACATACGTAGAAATGTCCATAGAATCGATTTCCGCAACGCCCGTTAACGTATCTTTTACCGTTAATTAGCTATAGCCCGGCAAAGTGAAATAAACGTGATAGATTTTCATTGGAAATAAATCTTTGTATTTCTAAAACTAGAATCGAGGGAATTTTTTCACTATTTTTTTCGTAATCAGCACGTTTGATTTAGTAGGAATTGATACATTTTTATTTAAATATAGGGTGTTTAAATATTTTGGTTTATAACTGGCTACTGAAAAATCCAAGGTACCATTTTTTGATTTATTGCATGCCAATATTGTATCAGCTGAACACGAAAGACAAAAATTTGTGTACATACGTAGAAATGTCCATAGAATCGATTTCCGCAACGCCCGTTAACGTATCTTTTACCGTTAATTAGCTATAGCCCGGCAAAATGAAATAAACGTGATAGATTTTCATTGGAAATAAATCTTTGTATTTCTAAAACTAGAATCGAGGGAATTTTTTCACTATTTTTTTCGTAATCAGCACGTTTGATTTAGTAGGAATTGATACATTTTTATTTAAATATAGGGTGTTTAAATATTTTGGTTTATAACTAGCTACTGAAAAATCCAAGGTACCATTTTTTGATTTATTGCATGCCAATATTGTATCAGCTGAACACGAAAGACAAAAATTTGTGTACATACGTAGAAATGTCCATAGAATCGATTTCCGCAACGCCCGTTAACGTATCTTTTACCGTTAATTAGCTATAGCCCGGCAAAGTGAGATAAACGTGATAGATTTTCATTGGAAATATCTTTGTATTTTTAAAACTAGAATCCAGGGAATTTTTTTACTATTTTTTTCGTAATCAGCACGTTTGATTTAGTAGGAATTGATACATTTTTATTTAAATATAGGGTGTTTAAATATTTTGGTTTATAACTGGCTACTGAAAAATCCAAGGTACCATTTTTTGATTTATTGCATGCCAATATTGTATCAGCTGAACACGAAAGACAAAAATTTGTGTACATACGTAGAAATGTCCATAGAATCGATTTCCGCAACGCCCGTTAACGTATCTTGTACCGTTAATTAGCTATAGCCCGGCAAAGTGAAATAAACGTGATAGATTTTCATTGGAAATAAATCTATGTATTTCTAAAACTAGAATCGAGGGAATTTTTTCACTATTTTTTTCGTAATCAGCATGTTTGATTTAGTAGGAATTGATACATTTTTATTTAAATATAGGGTGTTTAAATATTTTGGTTTATAACTGGCTACTGAAAAATCCAAGGTACCATTTTTTGATTTATTGCATGCCAATATTGTATCAGCTGAACACGAAAGACAAAAATTTGTGTACATACGTAGAAATGTCCATAGAATCGATTTCCGCAACGCCCGTTAACGTATCTTTTACCGTTAATTAGCTATAGCCCGGCAAAGTGAAATAAACGTGATAGATTTTCATTGGAAATAAATCTTTGTATTTCTAAAACTAGAATCGAGGGAATTTTTTCACTATTTTTTTCGTAATCAGCACGTTTGATTTAGTAGGAATTGATACATTTTTATTTAAATATAGGGTGTTTAAATATTTTGGTTTATAACTGGCTACTGAAAAATCCAAGGTACCATTTTTTGATTTATTGCATGCCAATATTGTATCAGCTGAACACGAAAGACAAACATTTGTGTACATACGTAGAAATGTCCATAGAATCGATTTCCGCAACGCCCGTTAACGTATCTTTTACCGTTAATTAGCTATAGCCCGGCAAAGTGAAATAAACGTGATAGATTTTCATTGGAAATAAATCTTTGTATTTCTAAAACTAGAATCGAGGGAATTTTTTCACTATTTTTTTCGTAATCAGCACGTTTGATTTAGTAGGAATTGATACATTTTTATTTAAATATAGGGTGTTTAAATATTTTGGTTTATAACTGGCTACTGAAAAATCCAAGGTACCATTTTTTGATTTATTGCATGCCAATATTGTATCAGCTGAACACGAAAGACAAAAATTTGTGTACATACGTAGAAATGTCCATAGAATCGATTTCCGCAACGCCCGTTAACGTATCTTTTACCGTTAATTAGCTATAGCCCGGCAAAATGAAATAAACGTGATAGATTTTCATTGGAAATAAATCTTTGTATTTCTAAAACTAGAATCGAGGGAATTTTTTCACTATTTTTTTCGTAATCAGCACGTTTGATTTAGTAGGAATTGATACATTTTTATTTAAATATAGGGTGTTTAAATATTTTGGTTTATAACTAGCTACTGAAAAATCCAAGGTACCATTTTTTGATTTATTGCATGCCAATATTGTATCAGCTGAACACGAAAGACAAAAATTTGTGTACATACGTAGAAATGTCCATAGAATCGATTTCCGCAACGCCCGTTAACGTATCTTTTACCGTTAATTAGCTATAGCCCGGCAAAGTGAGATAAACGTGATAGATTTTCATTGGAAATATCTTTGTATTTTTAAAACTAGAATCCAGGGAATTTTTTTACTATTTTTTTCGTAATCAGCACGTTTGATTTAGTAGGAATTGATACATTTTTATTTAAATATAGGGTGTTTAAATATTTTGGTTTATAACTGGCTACTGAAAAATCCAAGGTACCATTTTTTGATTTATTGCATGCTAATATTGTATCAGCTGAACACGAAAGACAAAAATTTGTGTACATACGTAGAAATGTCCATAGAATCGATTTCCGCAACGCCCGTTAACGTATCTTTTACCGTTAATTAGCTATAGCCCGGCAAAGTGAAATAAACGTGATAGATTTTCATTGGAAATAAATCTTTGTATTTCTAAAACTAGAATCGAGGGAATTTTTTCACTATTTTTTTCGTAATCAGCACGTTTGATTTAGTAGGAATTGATACATTTTTATTTAAATATAGGGTGTTTAAATATTTTGGTTTATAACTGGCTACTGAAAAATCCAAGGTACCATTTTTTGATTTATTGCATGCCAATATTGTATCAGCTGAACACGAAAGACAAACATTTGTGTACATACGTAGAAATGTCCATAGAATCGATTTCCGCAACGCCCGTTAACGTATCTTTTACCGTTAATTAGCTATAGCCCGGCAAAGTGAAATAAACGTGATAGATTTTCATTGGAAATAAATCTTTGTATTTCTAAAACTAGAATCGAGGGAATTTTTTCACTATTTTTTTCGTAATCAGCACGTTTGATTTAGTAGGAATTGATACATTTTTATTTAAATATAGGGTGTTTAAATATTTTGGTTTATAACTGGCTACTGAAAAATCCAAGGTACCATTTTTTGATTTATTGCATGCCAATATTGTATCAGCTGAACACGAAAGACAAAAATTTGTGTACATACGTAGAAATGTCCATAGAATCGATTTCCGCAACGCCCGTTAACGTATCTTTTACCGTTAATTAGCTATAGCCCGGCAAAATGAAATAAACGTGATAGATTTTCATTGGAAATAAATCTTTGTATTTCTAAAACTAGAATCGAGGGAATTTTTTCACTATTTTTTTCGTAATCAGCACGTTTGATTTAGTAGGAATTGATACATTTTTATTTAAATATAGGGTGTTTAAATATTTTGGTTTATAACTAGCTACTGAAAAATCCAAGGTACCATTTTTTGATTTATTGCATGCCAATATTGTATCAGCTGAACACGAAAGACAAAAATTTGTGTACATACGTAGAAATGTCCATAGAATCGATTTCCGCAACGCCCGTTAACGTATCTTTTACCGTTAATTAGCTATAGCCCGGCAAAGTGAGATAAACGTGATAGATTTTCATTGGAAATATCTTTGTATTTTTAAAACTAGAATCCAGGGAATTTTTTTACTATTTTTTTCGTAATCAGCACGTTTGATTTAGTAGGAATTGATACATTTTTATTTAAATATAGGGTGTTTAAATATTTTGGTTTATAACTGGCTACTGAAAAATCCAAGGTACCATTTTTTGATTTATTGCATGCTAATATTGTATCAGCTGAACACGAAAGACAAAACTTTGTGTACATACGTAGAAATGTCCATAGATTCGATTTCCGTAACGCCCGTTAACGTATCTTTTACCGTTAATTAGCTATAACCCGGCAAAGTGAAATAAACGTGATAGATTTTCATTGGAAATAAATCTTTGTATTTCTAAAACTAGAATCGAGGGAATTTTTTCACTATTTTTTTCGTAATCAGCACGTTTGATTTAGTAGGAATTGATACATTTTTATTTAAATATAGGGTGTTTAAATATTTTGGTTTATAACTGGCTACTGAAAAATCCAAGGTACCATTTTTTGATTTATTGCATGCCAATATTGTATCAGCAGAACACGAAAGACAAAAATTTGTCTACATACGTAGAAATGTCCATAGAATCGATTTCCGCAACGCCCGTTAACGTATCTTTTACCGTTAATTAGCTATAGCCCGGAAAACTGAAATAAACGTGATAGATTTTCATTGGAAATAAATCTTTGTATTTCTAAAACTAGAATCGATGGAATTTTTTCACTATTTTTTTCGTAATCAGCACGTTTGATTTAGTAGGAATTGATACATTTTTATTTAAATATAGGGTGTTTAAATATTTTGGTTTATAACTGGCTACTGAAAAATCCAAGGTACCATTTTTTGATTTATTGCATGCCAATATTGTATCAGCTGAACACGAAAGACAAAAATTTGTGTACATACGTAGAAATGTCCATAGAATCGATTTCCGCAACGCCCGTTAACGTATCTTTTACCGTTAATTAGCTATAGCCCGGCAAAATGAAATAAACGTGATAGATTTTCATTGGAAATAAATCTTTGTATTTCTAAAACTAGAATCGAGGGAATTTTTTCACTATTTTTTTCGTAATCAGCACGTTTGATTTAGTAGGAATTGATACATTTTTATTTAAATATAGGGTGTTTAAATATTTTGGTTTATAACTAGCTACTGAAAAATCCAAGGTACCATTTTTTGATTTATTGCATGCCAATATTGTATCAGCTGAACACGAAAGACAAAAATTTGTGTACATACGTAGAAATGTCCATAGAATCGATTTCCGCAACGCCCGTTAACGTATCTTTTACCGTTAATTAGCTATAGCCCGGCAAAGTGAGATAAACGTGATAGATTTTCATTGGAAATATCTTTGTATTTTTAAAACTAGAATCCAGGGAATTTTTTTACTATTTTTTTCGTAATCAGCACGTTTGATTTAGTAGGAATTGATACATTTTTATTTAAATATAGGGTGTTTAAATATTTTGGTTTATAACTGGCTACTGAAAAATCCAAGGTACCATTTTTTGATTTATTGCATGCTAATATTGTATCAGCTGAACACGAAAGACAAAACTTTGTGTACATACGTAGAAATGTCCATAGATTCGATTTCCGTAACGCCCGTTAACGTATCTTTTACCGTTAATTAGCTATAACCCGGCAAAGTGAAATAAACGTGATAGATTTTCATTGGAAATAAATCTTTGTATTTCTAAAACTAGAATCGAGGGAATTTTTTCACTATTTTTTTCGTAATCAGCACGTTTGATTTAGTAGGAATTGATACATTTTTATTTAAATATAGGGTGTTTAAATATTTTGGTTTATAACTGGCTACTGAAAAATCCAAGGTACCATTTTTTGATTTATTGCATGCCAATATTGTATCAGCAGAACACGAAAGACAAAAATTTGTCTACATACGTAGAAATGTCCATAGAATCGATTTCCGCAACGCCCGTTAACGTATCTTTTACCGTTAATTAGCTATAGCCCGGAAAACTGAAATAAACGTGATAGATTTTCATTGGAAATAAATCTTTGTATTTCTAAAACTAGAATCGATGGAATTTTTTCACTATTTTTTTCGTAATCAGCACGTTTGATTTAGTAGGAATTGATACATTTTTATTTAAATATAGGGTGTTTAAATATTTTGGTTTATAACTGGCTACTGAAAAATCCAAGGTACCATTTTTTGATTTATTGCATGCCAATATTGTATCAGCTGAACACGAAAGACAAAAATTTGTGTACATACGTAGAAATGTCCATAGAATCGATTTCCGCAACGCCCGTTAACGTATCTTTTACCGTTCATTAGCTATAGCCCGGCAAAGTGAAATAAACGTGATAGATTTCCATTGGAAATAAATCTTTGTATTTCTAAAACTAGAATCGAGGGAATTTTTTCACTATTTTTTTCGTAATCAGCACGTTTGATTTAGTAGGAATTGATACATTTTTATTTAAATATAGGGTGTTTAAATATTTTTGTTTATAACTGGCTACTGAAAAATCCAAGGTACCATTTTTTGATTTATTGCATGCTAATATTGTATCAGCTGAACACGAAAGACAAAAATCTGTGTACATACGTAGAAATGCCCATAGATTCGATTGCCGCAACGCCCGTTAACGTATCTTTTACCGTTCATTAGCTATAGCCCGGCAAAGTGAAATAAACGTGATAGATTTTCATTGGAAATAAATCTTTGTATTTCTAAAACTAGAATCGAGGGAATTTTTTCACTATTTTTTTCGTAATCAGCACGTTTGATTTAGTAGGAATTGATACATTTTTATTTAAATATAGGGTGTTTAAATATTTTGGTTTATAACTGGCTACTGAAAAATCCAAGGTACCATTTTTTGATTTATTGCATGCCAATATTGTATCAGCTGAACACGAAAGACAAACATTTGTGTACATACGTAGAAATGTCCATAGAATCGATTTCCGCAACGCCCGTTAACGTATCTTTTACCGTTAATTAGCTATAGCCCGGCAAAGTGAAATAAACGTGATAGATTTTCATTGGAAATAAATCTTTGTATTTCTAAAACTAGAATCGAGGGAATTTTTTCACTATTTTTTTCGTAATCAGCACGTTTGATTTAGTAGGAATTGATACATTTTTATTTAAATATAGGGTGTTTAAATATTTTGGTTTATAACTGGCTACTGAAAAATCCAAGGTACCATTTTTTGATTTATTGCATGCCAATATTGTATCAGCTGAACACGAAAGACAAAAATTTGTGTACATACGTAGAAATGTCCATAGAATCGATTTCCGCAACGCCCGTTAACGTATCTTTTACCGTTAATTAGCTATAGCCCGGCAAAATGAAATAAACGTGATAGATTTTCATTGGAAATAAATCTTTGTATTTCTAAAACTAGAATCGAGGGAATTTTTTCACTATTTTTTTCGTAATCAGCACGTTTGATTTAGTAGGAATTGATACATTTTTATTTAAATATAGGGTGTTTAAATATTTTGGTTTATAACTAGCTACTGAAAAATCCAAGGTACCATTTTTTGATTTATTGCATGCCAATATTGTATCAGCTGAACACGAAAGACAAAAATTTGTGTACATACGTAGAAATGTCCATAGAATCGATTTCCGCAACGCCCGTTAACGTATCTTTTACCGTTAATTAGCTATAGCCCGGCAAAGTGAGATAAACGTGATAGATTTTCATTGGAAATATCTTTGTATTTTTAAAACTAGAATCCAGGGAATTTTTTTACTATTTTTTTCGTAATCAGCACGTTTGATTTAGTAGGAATTGATACATTTTTATTTAAATATAGGGTGTTTAAATATTTTGGTTTATAACTGGCTACTGAAAAATCCAAGGTACCATTTTTTGATTTATTGCATGCTAATATTGTATCAGCTGAACACGAAAGACAAAAATTTGTGTACATACGTAGAAATGTCCATAGATTCGATTTCCGTAACGCCCGTTAACGTATCTTTTACCGTTAATTAGCTATAACCCGGCAAAGTGAAATAAACGTGATAGATTTTCATTGGAAATAAATCTTTGTATTTCTAAAACTAGAATCGAGGGAATTTTTTCACTATTTTTTTCGTAATCAGCACGTTTGATTTAGTAGGAATTGATACATTTTTATTTAAATATAGGGTGTTTAAATATTTTGGTTTATAACTGGCTACTGAAAAATCCAAGGTACCATTTTTTGATTTATTGCATGCCAATATTGTATCAGCAGAACACGAAAGACAAAAATTTGTCTACATACGTAGAAATGTCCATAGAATCGATTTCCGCAACGCCCGTTAACGTATCTTTTACCGTTAATTAGCTATAGCCCGGAAAACTGAAATAAACGTGATAGATTTTCATTGGAAATAAATCTTTGTATTTCTAAAACTAGAATCGATGGAATTTTTTCACTATTTTTTCGTAATCAGCACGTTTGATTTAGTAGGAATTGATACATTTTTATTTAAATATAGGGTGTTTAAATATTTTGGTTTATAACTGGCTACTGAAAAATCCAAGGTACCATTTTTTGATTTATTGCATGCCAATATTGTATCAGCTGAACACGAAAGACAAAAATTTGTGTACATACGTAGAAATGTCCATAGAATCGATTTCCGCAACGCCCGTTAACGTATCTTTTACCGTTCATTAGCTATAGCCCGGCAAAGTGAAATAAACGTGATAGATTTCCATTGGAAATAAATCTTTGTATTTCTAAAACTAGAATCGAGGGAATTTTTTCACTATTTTTTTCGTAATCAGCACGTTTGATTTAGTAGGAATTGATACATTTTTATTTAAATATAGGGTGTTTAAATATTTTTGTTTATAACTGGCTACTGAAAAATCCAAGGTACCATTTTTTGATTTATTGCATGCTAATATTGTATCAGCTGAACACGAAAGACAAAAATCTGTGTACATACGTAGAAATGCCCATAGAATCGATTGCCGCAACGCCCGTTAACGTATCTTTTACCGTTCATTAGCTATAGCCCGGCAAAGTGAAATAAACGTGATAGATTTTCATTGGAAATAAATCTTTGTATTTCTAAAACTAGAATCCAGGGAATTTTTTTACTATTTTTTTCATAATCAGCACGTTTGATTTAGTAGGAATTGATACATTTTTATTTAAATATAGCGTGTTTAAATATTTTGGTTTATAACTGGCTACTGAAAAATCCAAGGTACCATTTTTTGATTTATTGCATGCCAATATTGTATCAGCTGAACACGAAAGACAAAAATTTGTGTACATACGTAGAAATGTCCATAGAATCGATTTCCGCAACGCCCGTTAACGTATCTTTTACCGTTAATTAGCTATAGCCCGGCAAAGTGAAATAAACGTGATAGATTTTCATTGGAAATAAATCTTTGTATTTCTAAAACTAGAATCGAGGGAATTTTTTTACTATTTTTTTCGTAATCAGCACGTTTGATTTAGTAGGAATTGATACATTTTTATTTAAATATAGGGTGTTTAAATATTTTGGTTTATAACTAGCTCCTGAAAAATCCAAGGTACCATTTTTTGATTTATTGCATGCCAATATTGTATCAGCTGAACACGAAAGACAAAAATTTGTGTACATACGTAGAAATGTCCATAGAATCGATTTCCGCAACGCCCGTTAACGTATCTTTTACCGTTAATTAGCTATAGCCCGGCAAAGTGAGATAAACGTGATAGATTTTCATTGGAAATATCTTTGTATTTTTAAAACTAGAATCCAGGGAATTTTTTTACTATTTTTTTCGTAATCAGCACGTTTGATTTAGTAGGAATTGATACATTTTTATTTAAATATAGGGTGTTTAAATATTTTGGTTTATAACTGGCTACTGAAAAATCCAAGGTACCATTTTTTGATTTATTGCATGCTAA
The DNA here is from genome assembly GCA_943142095.1 of Ophonus ardosiacus. Classification (NCBI taxonomy): domain Eukaryota; kingdom Metazoa; phylum Arthropoda; class Insecta; order Coleoptera; family Carabidae; genus Ophonus; species Ophonus ardosiacus. The sequence goes on from OW964836.1 coordinate 40,279,995, forward strand.
TATTGTATCAGCTGAACACGAAAGACAAAAATTTGTGTACATACGTAGAAATGTCCATAGATTCGATTTCCGTAACGCCCGTTAACGTATCTTTTACCGTTAATTAGCTATAACCCGGCAAATTGAAATAAACGTGATAGATTTTCATTGGAAATAAATCTTTGTATTTCTAAAACTAGAATCGAGGGAATTTTTTCACTATTTTTTTCGTAATCAGCACGTTTGATTTAGTAGGAATTGATACATTTTTATTTAAATATAGGGTGTTTAAATATTTTGGTTTATAACTGGCTACTGAAAAATCCAAGGTACCATTTTTTGATTTATTGCATGCCAATATTGTATCAGCAGAACACGAAAGACAAAAATTTGTCTACATACGTAGAAATGTCCATAGAATCGATTTCCGCAACGCCCGTTAACGTATCTTTTACCGTTAACTAGCTATAGCCCGGCAAAGTGAAATAAACGTGATAGATTTTCATTGGAAATAAATCTTTGTATTTCTAAAACTAGAATCGAGGGAATTTTTTCACTATTTTTTTCGTAATCAGCACGTTTGATTTAGTAGGAATTGATACATTTTTATTTAAATATAGGGTGTTTAAATATTTTGGTTTATAACTGGCTACTGAAAAATCCAAGGTACCATTTTTTGATTTATTGCATGCCAATATTGTATCAGCTGAACACGAAAGACAAAAATTTGTGTACAAACGTAGAAATGTCCATAGAATCGATTTCCGCAACGCCCGTTAACGTATCTTTTACCGTTCATTAGCTATAGCCCGGCAAAGTGAAATAAACGTGATAGATTTTCATTGGAAATAAATCTTTGTATTTCTAAAACTATAATCCTGGGAATTTTTTTACTATTCTTTTCGTAATCAGCACGTTTGCTTTAGTAGGAATTGATACATTTTTATTTAAATATAGGGTGTTTAAATATTTTGGTTTATAACTGGCTACTGAAAAATCCAAGGTACCATTTTTTGATTTATTGCATGCTAATATTGTATCAGCTGAACACGAAAGACAAAAATTTGTGTACATACGTAGAAATGTCCATAGAATCGATTTCCGCAACGCCCGTTAACGTATCTTTTACCGTTAATTAGCTATAACCCGGCAAAGTGAAATAAACGTGATAGATTTTCATTGGAAATAAATCTTTGTATTTCTAAAACTAGAATCCAAGGAATTTTTTCACTATTTTTTTCGTAATCAGCACGTTTAATTTAGTAGGAATTGATACATTTTTATTTAAATATAGGGTGTTTAAATATTTTGGTTTATAACTGGCTACTGAAAAATCCAAGGTACCATTTTTTGATTTATTGCATGCCAATATTGTATCAGCTGAACACGAAAGACAAAAATTTGTGTACATACGTAGAAATGTCCGTAGAATCGATTTCCGCAACGCCCGTTATTGTATCTTTTACCGTTAATTAGCTATAGCCCGGCAAAGTGAAATAAACGTGATAGATTTTCATTGAAAATATCTTTGTATTTTTAAAACTAGAATCCAGGGAATTTTTTTACTATTTTTTTCGTAATCAGCACGTTTGATTTAGTAGGAATTGATACATTTGTATTTAAATATAGGGTGTTTAAATATTTTGGTTTATAACTGGCTACTGAAAAATCCAAGGTACCATTTTTTGATTTATTGCATGCCAATATTGTATCAGCTGAACACGAAAGACAAAAATTTGTGTACAAACGTAGAAATGTCCATAGAATCGATTTCCGCAACGCCCGTTAACGTATCTTTTACCGTTCATTAGCTATAGCCCGGCAAAGTGAAATAAACGTGATAGATTTTCATTGGAAATAAATCTTTGTATTTCTAAAACTAAAATCCTGGGAATTTTTTTACTATTTTTTTCGTAATCAGCACGTTTGCTTTAGTAGGAATTGATACATTTTTATTTAAATATAGGGTGTTTAAATATTTTGGTTTATAACTGGCTACTGAAAAATCCAAGGTACCATTTTTTGATTTATTGCATGCTAATATTGTATCAGCTGAACACGAAAAACAAAAATTTGTGTACATACGTAGAAATGTCCATAGAATCGATTTCCGCAACGCCCGTTAACGTATCTTTTACCGTTAATTAGCTATAACCCGGCAAAGTGAAATAAACGTGATAGATTTTCATTGGAAATAAATCTTTGTATTTCTAAAACTAGAATCCAAGGAATTTTTTCACTATTTTTTTCGTAATCAGCACGTTTAATTTAGTAGGAATTGATACATTTTTATTTAAATATAGGGTGTTTAAATATTTTGGTTTATAACTGGCTACTGAAAAATCCAAGGTACCATTTTTTGATTTATTGCATGCCAATATTGTATCAGCTGAACACGAAAGACAAAAATTTGTGTACATACGTAGAAATGTCCATAGAATCTATTTCCGCAACGCCCGTTAACGTATCTTTTACCGTTCATTAGCTATAGCCCGGCAAAGTGAAATAAACGTGATAGATGTTCATTGGAAATAAATCTTTGTATTTCTAAAACTAGAATCCAAGGAATTTTTTTACTATTTTTTTCATAATCAGCACGTTAGATTTAGTAGAAATTGATACATTTTTATTTAAATATAGGGTGTTTAAATATTTTGGTTTATAACTGGCTACTGAAAAATCCAAGGTACAATTTTTTGATTTATTGCATGCCAATATTGTATCAGCTGAACACGAAAGACAAAAATTTGTGTACATACGTAGAAATGTCCATAGAATCGATTTCCGCAACGCCCGTTAACGTATCTTTTACCGTTAATTAGCTATAGCCCGGCAAAGTGAAATAAACGTGATAGATTTTCATTGGAAATAAATCTTTGTATTTCTAAAACTAGAATCCAAGGAATTTTTTTACTATTTTTTTCGTAATCAGCACGTTAGATTTAGTAGGAATTGATACATTTTTATTTAACTATAGGGTGTTTAAATATTTTGGTTTATAACTGGCTACTGAAAAATCCAAGGTACCATTTTTTGATTTATTGCATGCCAATATTGTATCAGCTGAACACGAAAGACAAAAATTTGTGTACATACGTAGAAATGTCCATAGAATCGATTTCCGCAACGCCCGTTAACGTATCTTTTACCGTTAATTAGCTATAGCCCGGCAAAGTGAAATAAACGTGATAGATTTTCATTGGAAATAAATCTTTGTATTTCTAAAACTAGAATCGAGGGAATTTTTTCACTATTTTTTTCGTAATCAGCACGTTTGATTTAGTAGGAATTGATACATTTTTATTTAAATATAGGGTGTTTAAATATTTTGGTTTATAACTGGCTACTGAAAAATCCAAGGTACCATTTTTTGATTTATTGCATGCCAATATTGTATCAGCTGAACACGAAAGACAAAAATTTGTGTACATACGTAGAAATGTCCATAGAATCGATTTCCGCAACGCCCGTTAACGTATCTTTTACCGTTAATTAGCTATAGCCCGGCAAAGTGAAATAAACGTGATAGATTTTCATTGGAAATAAATCTTTGTATTTCTAAAACTAGAATCGAGGGAATTTTTTCACTATTTTTTTCGTAATCAGCACGTTTGATTTAGTAGGAATTGATACATTTTTATTTAAATATAGGGTGTTTAAATATTTTGGTTTATAACTGGCTACTGAAAAATCCAAGGTACCATTTTTTGATTTATTGCATGCCAATATTGTATCAGCTGAACACGAAAGACAAAAATTTGTGTACATACGTAGAAATGTCCATAGAATCGATTTCCGCAACGCCCGTTAACGTATCTTTTACCGTTAATTAGCTATAGCCCGGCAAAGTGAAATAAACGTGATAGATTTTCATTGGAAATAAATCTTTGTACTTCTAAAACTAGAATCGAGGGAATTTTTTCACTATTTTTTTCGTAATCAGAACGTTTGATTTAGTAGGAATTGATACATTTTTATTTAAATATAGGGTGTTTAAATATTTTGGTTTATAACTGGCTACTGAAAAATCCAAGGTACCATTTTTTGATTTATTGCATGCCAATATTGTATCAGCTGAACACGAAAGACAAAAATTTGTGTACATACGTAGAAATGTCCATAGAATCGATTTCCGCAACGCCCGTTAACGTATCTTTTACTGTTAATTAGCTATAGCCCGGCAAAGTGAAATAAACGTGATAGATTTTCATTGGAAATAAATCTTTGTATTTCTAAAACTAGAATCGAGGGAATTTTTTCACTATTTTTTTCGTAATCAGCACGTTTGATTTAGTAGGAATTGATACATTTTTATTTAAATATAGGGTGTTTAAATATTTTGGTTTATAACTGGCTACTGAAAAATCCAAGGTACCATTTTTTGATTTATTGCATGCCAATATTGTATCAGCTGAACACGAAAGACAAAAATTTGTGTACATACGTAGAAATGTCCATAGAATCGATTTCCGCAACGCCCGTTAACGTATCTTTTACCGTTAATTAGCTATAGCCCGGCAAAGTGAAATAAACGTGATAGATTTTCATTGGAAATAAATCTTTGTATTTCTAAAACTAGAATCGAGGGAATTTTTTCACTATTTTTTTCGTAATCAGCACGTTTGATTTAGTAGGAATTGATACATTTTTATTTAAATATAGGGTGTTTAAATATTTTGGTTTATAACTGGCTACTGAAAAATCCAAGGTACAATTTTTTGATTTATTGCATGCCAATATTGTATCAGCTGAACACGAAAGACAAAAATTTGTGTACATACGTAGAAATGTCCATAGAATCGATTTCCGCAACGCCCGTTAACGTATCTTTTACCGTTAATTAGCTATAGCCCGGCAAAGTGAAATAAACGTGATAGATTTTCATTGGAAATAAATCTTTGTATTTCTAAAACTAGAATCCAAGGAATTTTTTTACTATTTTTTTCGTAATCAGCACGTTAGATTTAGTAGGAATTGATACATTTTTATTTAACTATAGGGTGTTTAAATATTTTGGTTTATAACTGGCTACTGAAAAATCCAAGGTACCATTTTTTGATTTATTGCATGCCAATATTGTATCAGCTGAACACGAAAGACAAAAATTTGTGTACATACGTAGAAATGTCCATAGAATCGATTTCCGCAACGCCCGTTAACGTATCTTTTACCGTTAATTAGCTATAGCCCGGCAAAGTGAAATAAACGTGATAGATTTTCATTGGAAATAAATCTTTGTATTTCTAAAACTAGAATCGAGGGAATTTTTTCACTATTTTTTTCGTAATCAGCACGTTTGATTTAGTAGGAATTGATACATTTTTATTTAAATATAGGGTGTTTAAATATTTTGGTTTATAACTGGCTACTGAAAAATCCAAGGTACCATTTTTTGATTTATTGCATGCCAATATTGTATCAGCTGAACACGAAAGACAAAAATTTGTGTACATACGTAGAAATGTCCATAGAATCGATTTCCGCAACGCCCGTTAACGTATCTTTTACCGTTAATTAGCTATAGCCCGGCAAAGTGAAATAAACGTGATAGATTTTTATTGGAAATAAATCTTTGTATTTCTAAAACTAGAATCGAGGGAATTTTTTCACTATTTTTTTCGTAATCAGCACGTTTGATTTAGTAGGAATTGATACATTTTTATTTAAATATAGGGTGTTTAAATATTTTGGTTTATAACTGGCTACTGAAAAATCCAAGGTACCATTTTTTGATTTATTGCATGCCAATATTGTATCAGCTGAACACGAAAGACAAAAATTTGTGTACATACGTAGAAATGTCCATAGAATCGATTTCCGCAACGCCCGTTAACGTATCTTTTACCGTTAATTAGCTATAGCCCGGCAAAGTGAAATAAACGTGATAGATTTTCATTGGAAATAAATCTTTGTATTTCTAAAACTAGAATCCAAGGAATTTTTTTACTATTTTTTTCGTAATCAGCACGTTAGATTTAGTAGGAATTGATACATTTTTATTTAACTATAGGGTGTTTAAATATTTTGGTTTATAACTGGCTACTGAAAAATCCAAGGTACCATTTTTTGATTTATTGCATGCCAATATTGTATCAGCTGAACACGAAAGACAAAAATTTGTGTACATACGTAGAAATGTCCATAGAATCGATTTCCGCAACGCCCGTTAACGTATCTTTTACCGTTAATTAGCTATAGCCCGGCAAAGTGAAATAAACGTGATAGATTTTCATTGGAAATAAATCTTTGTATTTCTAAAACTAGAATCGAGGGAATTTTTTCACTATTTTTTTCGTAATCAGCACGTTTGATTTAGTAGGAATTGATACATTTTTATTTAAATATAGGGTGTTTAAATATTTTGGTTTATAACTGGCTACTGAAAAATCCAAGGTACCATTTTTTGATTTATTGCATGCCAATATTGTATCAGCTGAACACGAAAGACAAAAATTTGTGTACATACGTAGAAATGTCCATAGAATCGATTTCCGCAACGCCCGTTAACGTATCTTTTACCGTTAATTAGCTATAGCCCGGCAAAGTGAAATAAACGTGATAGATTTTCATTGGAAATAAATCTTTGTATTTCTAAAACTAGAATCGAGGGAATTTTTTCACTATTTTTTTCGTAATCAGCACGTTTGATTTAGTAGGAATTGATACATTTTTATTTAAATATAGGGTGTTTAAATATTTTGGTTTATAACTGGCTACTGAAAAATCCAAGGTACAATTTTTTGATTTATTGCATGCCAATATTGTATCAGCTGAACACGAAAGACAAAAATTTGTGTACATACGTAGAAATGTCCATAGAATCGATTTCCGCAACGCCCGTTAACGTATCTTTTACCGTTAATTAGCTATAGCCCGGCAAAGTGAAATAAACGTGATAGATTTTCATTGGAAATAAATCTTTGTATTTCTAAAACTAGAATCCAAGGAATTTTTTTACTATTTTTTTCGTAATCAGCACGTTAGATTTAGTAGGAATTGATACATTTTTATTTAAATATAGGGTGTTTAAATATTTTGGTTTATAACTGGCTACTGAAAAATCCAAGGTACCATTTTTTGATTTATTGCATGCCAATATTGTATCAGCTGAACACGAAAGACAAAAATTTGTGTACATACGTAGAAATGTCCATAGAATCGATTTCCGCAACGCCCGTTAACGTATCTTTTACCGTTAATTAGCTATAGCCCGGCAAAGTGAAATAAACGTGATAGATTTTCATTGGAAATAAATCTTTGTGCTTCTAAAACTAGAATCGAGGGAATTTTTTCACTATTTTTTTCGTAATCAGAACGTTTGATTTAGTAGGAATTGATACATTTTTATTTAAATATAGGGTGTTTAAATATTTTGGTTTATAACTGGCTACTGAAAAATCCAAGGTACAATTTTTTGATTTATTGCATGCCAATATTGTATCAGCTGAACACGAAAGACAAAAATTTGTGTACATACGTAGAAATGTCCATAGAATCGATTTCCGCAACGCCCGTTAACGTATCTTTTACCGTTAATTAGCTATAGCCCGGCAAAGTGAAATAAACGTGATAGATTTTCATTGGAAATAAATCTTTGTATTTCTAAAACTAGAATCCAAGGAATTTTTTTACTATTTTTTTCGTAATCAGCACGTTAGATTTAGTAGGAATTGATACATTTTTATTTAACTATAGGGTGTTTAAATATTTTGGTTTATAACTGGCTACTGAAAAATCCAAGGTACCATTTTTTGATTTATTGCATGCCAATATTGTATCAGCTGAACACGAAAGACAAAAATTTGTGTACATACGTAGAAATGTCCATAGAATCGATTTCCGCAACGCCCGTTAACGTATCTTTTACCGTTAATTAGCTATAGCCCGGCAAAGTGAAATAAACGTGATAGATTTTCATTGGAAATAAATCTTTGTATTTCTAAAACTAGAATCGAGGGAATTTTTTCACTATTTTTTTCGTAATCAGCACGTTTGATTTAGTAGGAATTGATACATTTTTATTTAAATATAGGGTGTTTAAATATTTTGGTTTATAACTGGCTACTGAAAAATCCAAGGTACCATTTTTTGATTTATTGCATGCCAATATTGTATCAGCTGAACACGAAAGACAAAAATTTGTGTACATACGTAGAAATGTCCATAGAATCGATTTCCGCAACGCCCGTTAACGTATCTTTTACCGTTAATTAGCTATAGCCCGGCAAAGTGAAATAAACGTGATAGATTTTCATTGGAAATAAATCTTTGTATTTCTAAAACTAGAATCGAGGGAATTTTTTCACTATTTTTTTCGTAATCAGCACGTTTGATTTAGTAGGAATTGATACATTTTTATTTAAATATAGGGTGTTTAAATATTTTGGTTTATAACTGGCTACTGAAAAATCCAAGGTACCATTTTTTGATTTATTGCATGCCAATATTGTATCAGCTGAACACGAAAGACAAAAATTTGTGTACATACGTAGAAATGTCCATAGAATCGATTTCCGCAACGCCCGTTAACGTATCTTTTACCGTTAATTAGCTATAGCCCGGCAAAGTGAAATAAACGTGATAGATTTTCATTGGAAATAAATCTTTGTATTTCTAAAACTAGAATCCAAGGAATTTTTTTACTATTTTTTTCGTAATCAGCACGTTAGATTTAGTAGGAATTGATACATTTTTATTTAACTATAGGGTGTTTAAATATTTTGGTTTATAACTGGCTACTGAAAAATCCAAGGTACCATTTTTTGATTTATTGCATGCCAATATTGTATCAGCTGAACACGAAAGACAAAAATTTGTGTACATACGTAGAAATGTCCATAGAATCGATTTCCGCAACGCCCGTTAACGTATCTTTTACCGTTAATTAGCTATAGCCCGGCAAAGTGAAATAAACGTGATAGATTTTCATTGGAAATAAATCTTTGTATTTCTAAAACTAGAATCGAGGGAATTTTTTCACTATTTTTTTCGTAATCAGCACGTTTGATTTAGTAGGAATTGATACATTTTTATTTAAATATAGGGTGTTTAAATATTTTGGTTTATAACTGGCTACTGAAAAATCCAAGGTACCATTTTTTGATTTATTGCATGCCAATATTGTATCAGCTGAACACGAAAGACAAAAATTTGTGTACATACGTAGAAATGTCCATAGAATCGATTTCCGCAACGCCCGTTAACGTATCTTTTACCGTTAATTAGCTATAGCCCGGCAAAGTGAAATAAACGTGATAGATTTTCATTGGAAATAAATCTTTGTATTTCTAAAACTAGAATCGAGGGAATTTTTTCACTATTTTTTTCGTAATCAGCACGTTTGATTTAGTAGGAATTGATACATTTTTATTTAAATATAGGGTGTTTAAATATTTTGGTTTATAACTGGCTACTGAAAAATCCAAGGTACAATTTTTTGATTTATTGCATGCCAATATTGTATCAGCTGAACACGAAAGACAAAAATTTGTGTACATACGTAGAAATGTCCATAGAATCGATTTCCGCAACGCCCGTTAACGTATCTTTTACCGTTAATTAGCTATAGCCCGGCAAAGTGAAATAAACGTGATAGATTTTCATTGGAAATAAATCTTTGTATTTCTAAAACTAGAATCCAAGGAATTTTTTTACTATTTTTTTCGTAATCAGCACGTTAGATTTAGTAGGAATTGATACATTTTTATTTAACTATAGGGTGGTTAAATATTTTGGTTTATAACTGGCTACTGAAAAATCCAAGGTACCATTTTTTGATTTATTGCATGCCAATATTGTATCAGCTGAACACGAAAGACAAAAATTTGTGTACATACGTAGAAATGTCCATAGAATCGATTTCCGCAACGCCCGTTAACGTATCTTTTACCGTTAATTAGCTATAGCCCGGCAAAGTGAAATAAACGTGATAGATTTTCATTGGAAATAAATCTTTGTATTTCTAAAACTAGAATCGAGGGAATTTTTTCACTATTTTTTTCGTAATCAGCACGTTTGATTTAGTAGGAATTGATACATTTTTATTTAAATATAGGGTGTTTAAATATTTTGGTTTATAACTGGCTACTGAAAAATCCAAGGTACCATTTTTTGATTTATTGCATGCCAATATTGTATCAGCTGAACACGAAAGACAAAAATTTGTGTACATACGTAGAAATGTCCATAGAATCGATTTCCGCAACGCCCGTTAACGTATCTTTTACCGTTAATTAGCTATAGCCCGGCAAAGTGAAATAAACGTGATAGATTTTCATTGGAAATAAATCTTTGTACTTCTAAAACTAGAATCGAGGGAATTTTTTCACTATTTTTTTCGTAATCAGAACGTTTGATTTAGTAGGAATTGATACATTTTTATTTAAATATAGGGTGTTTAAATATTTTGGTTTATAACTGGCTACTGAAAAATCCAAGGTACCATTTTTTGATTTATTGCATGCTAATATTGTATCAGCTGAACACGAAAAACAAAAATTTGTGTACATACGTAGAAATGTCCATAGAATCGATTTCCGCAACGCCCGTTAACGTATCTTTTACCGTTAATTAGCTATAACCCGGCAAAGTGAAATAAACGTGATAGATTTTCATTGGAAATAAATCTTTGTATTTCTAAAACTAGAATCCAAGGAATTTTTTCACTATTTTTTTCGTAATCAGCACGTTTAATTTAGTAGGAATTGATACATTTTTATTTAAATATAGGGTGTTTAAATATTTTGGTTTATAACTGGCTACTGAAAAATCCAAGGTACCATTTTTTGATTTATTGCATGCCAATATTGTATCAGCTGAACACGAAAGACAAAAATTTGTGTACATACGTAGAAATGTCCATAGAATCTATTTCCGCAACGCCCGTTAACGTATCTTTTACCGTTCATTAGCTATAGCCCGGCAAAGTGAAATAAACGTGATAGATGTTCATTGGAAATAAATCTTTGTATTTCTAAAACTAGAATCCAAGGAATTTTTTTACTATTTTTTTCATAATCAGCACGTTAGATTTAGTAGAAATTGATACATTTTTATTTAAATATAGGGTGTTTAAATATTTTGGTTTATAACTGGCTACTGAAAAATCCAAGGTACAATTTTTTGATTTATTGCATGCCAATATTGTATCAGCTGAACACGAAAGACAAAAATTTGTGTACATACGTAGAAATGTCCATAGAATCGATTTCCGCAACGCCCGTTAACGTATCTTTTACCGTTAATTAGCTATAGCCCGGCAAAGTGAAATAAACGTGATAGATTTTCATTGGAAATAAATCTTTGTATTTCTAAAACTAGAATCCAAGGAATTTTTTTACTATTTTTTTCGTAATCAGCACGTTAGATTTAGTAGGAATTGATACATTTTTATTTAACTATAGGTGTTTAAATATTTTGGTTTATAACTGGCTACTGAAAAATCCAAGGTACCATTTTTTGATTTATTGCATGCCAATATTGTATCAGCTGAACACGAAAGACAAAAATTTGTGTACATACGTAGAAATGTCCATAGAATCGATTTCCGCAACGCCCGTTAACGTATCTTTTACCGTTAATTAGCTATAGCCCGGCAAAGTGAAATAAACGTGATAGATTTTCATTGGAAATAAATCTTTGTATTTCTAAAACTAGAATCGAGGGAATTTTTTCACTATTTTTTTCGTAATCAGCACGTTTGATTTAGTAGGAATTGATACATTTTTATTTAAATATAGGGTGTTTAAATATTTTGGTTTATAACTGGCTACTGAAAAATCCAAGGTACCATTTTTTGATTTATTGCATGCCAATATTGTATCAGCTGAACACGAAAGACAAAAATTTGTGTACATACGTAGAAATGTCCATAGAATCGATTTCCGCAACGCCCATTAACGTATCTTTTACCGTTAATTAGCTATAGCCCGGCAAAGTGAAATAAACGTGATAGATTTTCATTGGAAATAAATCTTTGTATTTCTAAAACTAGAATCGAGGGAATTTTTTCACTATTTTTTTCGTAATCAGCACGTTTGATTTAGTAGGAATTGATACATTTTTATTTAAATATAGGGTGTTTAAATATTTTGGTTTATAACTGGCTACTGAAAAATCCAAGGTACCATTTTTTGATTTATTGCATGCCAATATTGTATCAGCTGAACACGAAAGACAAAAATTTGTGTACATACGTAGAAATGTCCATAGAATCGATTTCCGCAACGCCCGTTAACGTATCTTTTACCGTTAATTAGCTATAGCCCGGCAAAGTGAAATAAACGTGATAGATTTTCATTGGAAATAAATCTTTGTATTTCTAAAACTAGAATCGAGGGAATTTTTTTACTATTTTTTTCGTAATCAGCACGTTAGATTTAGTAGGAATTGATACATTTTTATTTAACTATAGGGTGTTTAAATATTTTGGTTTATAACTGGCTACTGAAAAATCCAAGGTACCATTTTTTGATTTATTGCATGCCAATATTGTATCAGCTGAACACGAAAGACAAAAATTTGTGTACATACGTAGAAATGTCCATAGAATCGATTTCCGCAACGCCCGTTAACGTATCTTTTACCGTTAATTAGCTATAGCCCGGCAAAGTGAAATAAACGTGATAGATTTTCATTGGAAATAAATCTTTGTATTTCTAAAACTAGAATCGAGGGAATTTTTTCACTATTTTTTTCGTAATCAGCACGTTTGATTTAGTAGGAATTGATACATTTTTATTTAAATATAGGGTGTTTAAATATTTTGGTTTATAACTGGCTACTGAAAAATCCAAGGTACCATTTTTTGATTTATTGCATGCCAATATTGTATCAGCTGAACACGAAAGACAAAAATTTGTGTACATACGTAGAAATGTCCATAGAATCGATTTCCGCAACGCCCGTTAACGTATCTTTTACCGTTAATTAGCTATAGCCCGGCAAAGTGAAATAAACGTGATAGATTTTCATTGGAAATAAATCTTTGTATTTCTAAAACTAGAATCGAGGGAATTTTTTCACTATTTTTTTCGTAATCAGCACGTTTGATTTAGTAGGAATTGATACATTTTTATTTAAATATAGGGTGTTTAAATATTTTGGTTTATAACTGGCTACTGAAAAATCCAAGGTACCATTTTTTGATTTATTGCATGCCAATATTGTATCAGCTGAACACGAAAGACAAAAATTTGTGTACATACGTAGAAATGTCCATAGAATCGATTTCCGCAACGCCCGTTAACGTATCTTTTACCGTTAATTAGCTATAGCCCGGCAAAGTGAAATAAACGTGATATATTTTCATTGGAAATAAATCTTTGTACTTCTAAAACTAGAATCGAGGGAATTTTTTCACTATTTTTTTCGTAATCAGAACGTTTGATTTAGTAGGAATTGATACATTTTTATTTAAATATAGGGTGTTTAAATATTTTGGTTTATAACTGGCTACTGAAAAATCCAAGGTACAATTTTTTGATTTATTGCATGCCAATATTGTATCAGCTGAACACGAAAGACAAAAATTTGTGTACATACGTAGAAATGTCCATAGAATCGATTTCCGCAACGCCCGTTAACGTATCTTTTACCGTTAATTAGCTATAGCCCGGCAAAGTGAAATAAACGTGATAGATTTTCATTGGAAATAAATCTTTGTATTTCTAAAACTAGAATCCAAGGAATTTTTTCACTATTTTTTTCGTAATCAGCACGTTTGATTTAGTAGGAATTGATACATTTTTATTTAAATATAGGGTGTTTAAATATTTTGGTTTATAACTGGCTACTGAAAAATCCAAGGTACCATTTTTTGATTTATTGCATGCCAATATTGTATCAGCTGAACACGAAAGACAAAAATTTGTGTACATACGTAGAAATGTCCATAGAATCGATTTCCGCAACGCCCGTTAACGTATCTTTTACCGTTAATTAGCTATAGCCCGGCAAAGTGAAATAAACGTGATAGATTTTCATTGGAAATAAATCTTTGTGCTTCTAAAACTAGAATCGAGGGAATTTTTTCACTATTTTTTTCGTAATCAGAACGTTTGATTTAGTAGGAATTGATACATTTTTATTTAAATATAGGGTGTTTAAATATTTTGGTTTATAACTGGCTACTGAAAAATCCAAGGTACAATTTTTTGATTTATTGCATGCCAATATTGTATCAGCTGAACACGAAAGACAAAAATTTGTGTACATACGTAGAAATGTCCATAGAATCGATTTCCGCAACGCCCGTTAACGTATCTTTTACCGTTAATTAGCTATAGCCCGGCAAAGTGAAATAAACGTGATAGATTTTCATTGGAAATAAATCTTTGTATTTCTAAAACTAGAATCCAAGGAATTTTTTTACTATTTTTTTCGTAATCAGCACGTTAGATTTAGTAGGAATTGATACATTTTTATTTAACTATAGGGTGTTTAAATATTTTGGTTTATAACTGGCTACTGAAAAATCCAAGGTACCATTTTTTGATTTATTGCATGCCAATATTGTATCAGCTGAACACGAAAGACAAAAATTTGTGTACATACGTAGAAATGTCCATAGAATCGATTTCCGCAACGCCCGTTAACGTATCTTTTACCGTTAATTAGCTATAGCCCGGCAAAGTGAAATAAACGTGATAGATTTTCATTGGAAATAAATCTTTGTATTTCTAAAACTAGAATCGAGGGAATTTTTTCACTATTTTTTTCGTAATCAGCACGTTTGATTTAGTAGGAATTGATACATTTTTATTTAAATATAGGGTGTTTAAATATTTTGGTTTATAACTGGCTACTGAAAAATCCAAGGTACCATTTTTTGATTTATTGCATGCCAATATTGTATCAGCTGAACACGAAAGACAAAAATTTGTGTACATACGTAGAAATGTCCATAGAATCGATTTCCGCAACGCCCGTTAACGTATCTTTTACCGTTAATTAGCTATAGCCCGGCAAAGTGAAATAAACGTGATAGATTTTCATTGGAAATAAATCTTTGTATTTCTAAAACTAGAATCGAGGGAATTTTTTCACTATTTTTTTCGTAATCAGCACGTTTGATTTAGTAGGAATTGATACATTTTTATTTAAATATAGGGTGTTTAAATATTTTGGTTTATAACTGGCTACTGAAAAATCCAAGGTACCATTTTTTGATTTATTGCATGCCAATATTGTATCAGCTGAACACGAAAGACAAAAATTTGTGTACATACGTAGAAATGTCCATAGAATCGATTTCCGCAACGCCCGTTAACGTATCTTTTACCGTTAATTAGCTATAGCCCGGCAAAGTGAAATAAACGTGATAGATTTTCATTGGAAATAAATCTTTGTATTTCTAAAACTAGAATCCAAGGAATTTTTTTACTATTTTTTTCGTAATCAGCACGTTAGATTTAGTAGGAATTGATACATTTTTATTTAACTATAGGGTGTTTAAATATTTTGGTTTATAACTGGCTACTGAAAAATCCAAGGTACCATTTTTTGATTTATTGCATGCCAATATTGTATCAGCTGAACACGAAAGACAAAAATTTGTGTACATACGTAGAAATGTCCATAGAATCGATTTCCGCAACGCCCGTTAACGTATCTTTTACCGTTAATTAGCTATAGCCCGGCAAAGTGAAATAAACGTGATAGATTTTCATTGGAAATAAATCTTTGTATTTCTAAAACTAGAATCGAGGGAATTTTTTCACTATTTTTTTCGTAATCAGCACGTTTGATTTAGTAGGAATTGATACATTTTTATTTAAATATAGGGTGTTTAAATATTTTGGTTTATAACTGGCTACTGAAAAATCCAAGGTACCATTTTTTGATTTATTGCATGCCAATATTGTATCAGCTGAACACGAAAGACAAAAATTTGTGTACATACGTAGAAATGTCCATAGAATCGATTTCCGCAACGCCCGTTAACGTATCTTTTACCGTTAATTAGCTATAGCCCGGCAAAGTGAAATAAACGTGATAGATTTTCATTGGAAATAAATCTTTGTATTTCTAAAACTAGAATCGAGGGAATTTTTTCACTATTTTTTTCGTAATCAGCACGTTTGATTTAGTAGGAATTGATACATTTTTATTTAAATATAGGGTGTTTAAATATTTTGGTTTATAACTGGCTACTGAAAAATCCAAGGTACAATTTTTTGATTTATTGCATGCCAATATTGTATCAGCTGAACACGAAAGACAAAAATTTGTGTACATACGTAGAAATGTCCATAGAATCGATTTCCGCAACGCCCGTTAACGTATCTTTTACCGTTAATTAGCTATAGCCCGGCAAAGTGAAATAAACGTGATAGATTTTCATTGGAAATAAATCTTTGTATTTCTAAAACTAGAATCCAAGGAATTTTTTTACTATTTTTTTCGTAATCAGCACGTTAGATTTAGTAGGAATTGATACATTTTTATTTAACTATAGGGTGGTTAAATATTTTGGTTTATAACTGGCTACTGAAAAATCCAAGGTACCATTTTTTGATTTATTGCATGCCAATATTGTATCAGCTGAACACGAAAGACAAAAATTTGTGTACATACGTAGAAATGTCCATAGAATCGATTTCCGCAACGCCCGTTAACGTATCTTTTACCGTTAATTAGCTATAGCCCGGCAAAGTGAAATAAACGTGATAGATTTTCATTGGAAATAAATCTTTGTATTTCTAAAACTAGAATCGAGGGAATTTTTTCACTATTTTTTTCGTAATCAGCACGTTTGATTTAGTAGGAATTGATACATTTTTATTTAAATATAGGGTGTTTAAATATTTTGGTTTATAACTGGCTACTGAAAAATCCAAGGTACCATTTTTTGATTTATTGCATGCCAATATTGTATCAGCTGAACACGAAAGACAAAAATTTGTGTACATACGTAGAAATGTCCATAGAATCGATTTCCGCAACGCCCGTTAACGTATCTTTTACCGTTAATTAGCTATAGCCCGGCAAAGTGAAATAAACGTGATAGATTTTCATTGGAAATAAATCTTTGTACTTCTAAAACTAGAATCGAGGGAATTTTTTCACTATTTTTTTCGTAATCAGAACGTTTGATTTAGTAGGAATTGATACATTTTTATTTAAATATAGGGTGTTTAAATATTTTGGTTTATAACTGGCTACTGAAAAATCCAAGGTACCATTTTTTGATTTATTGCATGCTAATATTGTATCAGCTGAACACGAAAAACAAAAATTTGTGTACATACGTAGAAATGTCCATAGAATCGATTTCCGCAACGCCCGTTAACGTATCTTTTACCGTTAATTAGCTATAACCCGGCAAAGTGAAATAAACGTGATAGATTTTCATTGGAAATAAATCTTTGTATTTCTAAAACTAGAATCCAAGGAATTTTTTCACTATTTTTTTCGTAATCAGCACGTTTAATTTAGTAGGAATTGATACATTTTTATTTAAATATAGGGTGTTTAAATATTTTGGTTTATAACTGGCTACTGAAAAATCCAAGGTACCATTTTTTGATTTATTGCATGCCAATATTGTATCAGCTGAACACGAAAGACAAAAATTTGTGTACATACGTAGAAATGTCCATAGAATCTATTTCCGCAACGCCCGTTAACGTATCTTTTACCGTTCATTAGCTATAGCCCGGCAAAGTGAAATAAACGTGATAGATGTTCATTGGAAATAAATCTTTGTATTTCTAAAACTAGAATCCAAGGAATTTTTTTACTATTTTTTTCATAATCAGCACGTTAGATTTAGTAGAAATTGATACATTTTTATTTAAATATAGGGTGTTTAAATATTTTGGTTTATAACTGGCTACTGAAAAATCCAAGGTACAATTTTTTGATTTATTGCATGCCAATATTGTATCAGCTGAACACGAAAGACAAAAATTTGTGTACATACGTAGAAATGTCCATAGAATCGATTTCCGCAACGCCCGTTAACGTATCTTTTACCGTTAATTAGCTATAGCCCGGCAAAGTGAAATAAACGTGATAGATTTTCATTGGAAATAAATCTTTGTATTTCTAAAACTAGAATCCAAGGAATTTTTTTACTATTTTTTTCGTAATCAGCACGTTAGATTTAGTAGGAATTGATACATTTTTATTTAACTATAGGGTGTTTAAATATTTTGGTTTATAACTGGCTACTGAAAAATCCAAGGTACCATTTTTTGATTTATTGCATGCCAATATTGTATCAGCTGAACACGAAAGACAAAAATTTGTGTACATACGTAGAAATGTCCATAGAATCGATTTCCGCAACGCCCGTTAACGTATCTTTTACCGTTAATTAGCTATAGCCCGGCAAAGTGAAATAAACGTGATAGATTTTCATTGGAAATAAATCTTTGTATTTCTAAAACTAGAATCGAGGGAATTTTTTCACTATTTTTTTCGTAATCAGCACGTTTGATTTAGTAGGAATTGATACATTTTTATTTAAATATAGGGTGTTTAAATATTTTGGTTTATAACTGGCTACTGAAAAATCCAAGGTACCATTTTTTGATTTATTGCATGCCAATATTGTATCAGCTGAACACGAAAGACAAAAATTTGTGTACATACGTAGAAATGTCCATAGAATCGATTTCCGCAACGCCCATTAACGTATCTTTTACCGTTAATTAGCTATAGCCCGGCAAAGTGAAATAAACGTGATAGATTTTCATTGGAAATAAATCTTTGTATTTCTAAAACTAGAATCGAGGGAATTTTTTCACTATTTTTTTCGTAATCAGCACGTTTGATTTAGTAGGAATTGATACATTTTTATTTAAATATAGGGTGTTTAAATATTTTGGTTTATAACTGGCTACTGAAAAATCCAAGGTACCATTTTTTGATTTATTGCATGCCAATATTGTATCAGCTGAACACGAAAGACAAAAATTTGTGTACATACGTAGAAATGTCCATAGAATCGATTTCCGCAACGCCCGTTAACGTATCTTTTACTGTTAATTAGCTATAGCCCGGCAAAGTGAAATAAACGTGATAGATTTTCATTGGAAATAAATCTTTGTATTTCTAAAACTAGAATCGAGGGAATTTTTTCACTATTTTTTTCGTAATCAGCACGTTTGATTTAGTAGGAATTGATACATTTTTATTTAAATATAGGGTGTTTAAATATTTTGGTTTATAACTGGCTACTGAAAAATCCAAGGTACCATTTTTTGATTTATTGCATGCCAATATTGTATCAGCTGAACACGAAAGACAAAAATTTGTGTACATACGTAGAAATGTCCATAGAATCGATTTCCGCAACGCCCGTTAACGTATCTTTTACCGTTAATTAGCTATAGCCCGGCAAAGTGAAATAAACGTGATAGATTTTCATTGGAAATAAATCTTTGTATTTCTAAAACTAGAATCGAGGGAATTTTTTCACTATTTGTTTCGTAATCAGCACGTTTGATTTAGTAGGAATTGATACATTTTTATTTAAATATAGGGTGTTTAAATATTTTGGTTTATAACTGGCTACTGAAAAATCCAAGGTACCATTTTTTAATTTATTGCATGCCAATATTGTATCAGCTGAACACGAAAGACAAAAATTTGTGTACATACGTAGAAATGTCCATAGAATCGATTTCCGCAACGCCCGTTAACGTATCTTTTACCGTTAATTAGCTATAGCCCGGCAAAGTGAAATAAACGTGATAGATTTTCATTGGAAATAAATCTTTGTATTTCTAAAACTAGAATCGAGGGAATTTTTTCACTATTTTTTTCGTAATCAGCACGTTTGATTTAGTAGGAATTGATACATTTTTATTTAAATATAGGGTGTTTAAATATTTTGGTTTATAACTGGCTACTGAAAAATCCAAGGTACCATTTTTTGATTTATTGCATGCCAATATTGTATCAGCTGAACACGAAAGACAAAAATTTGTGTACATACGTAGAAATGTCCATAGAATCGATTTCCGCAACGCCCGTTAACGTATCTTTTACCGTTAATTAGCTATAGCCCGGCAAAATGAAATAAACGTGATAGATTTTCATTGGAAATAAATCTTTGTATTTCTAAAACTAGAATCGAGGGAATTTTTTCACTATTTTTTTCGTAATCAGCACGTTTGATTTAGTAGGAATTGATACATTTTTATTTAAATATAGGGTGTTTAAATATTTTGGTTTATAACTGGCTACTGAAAAATCCAAGGTACCATTTTTTGATTTATTGCATGCCAATATTGTATCAGCTGAACACGAAAGACAAAAATTTGTGTACATACGTAGAAATGTCCATAGAATCGATTTCCGCAACGCCCGTTAACGTATCTTTTACCGTTAATTAGCTATAGCCCGGCAAAGTGAGATAAACGTGATAGATTTTCATTGGAAATATCTTTGTATTTTTAAAACTAGAATCCAGGGAATTTTTTTACTATTTTTTTCGTAATCAGCACGTTTGATTTAGTAGGAATTGATACATTTTTATTTAAATATAGGGTGTTTAAATATTTTGGTTTATAACTGGCTACTGAAAAATCCAAGGTACCATTTTTTGATTTATTGCATGCTAATATTGTATCAGCTGAACACGAAAGACAAAAATTTGTGTACATACGTATAAATGTCCATAGAATCGATTTCCGCAACGCCCGTTAACGTATCTTTTACCGTTAATTAGCTATAGCCCGGCAAAATGAAATAAACGTGATAGATTTTCATTGGAAATAAATCTTTGTATTTCTAAAACTAGAATCGAGGGAATTTTTTCACTATTTTTTTCGTAATCAGCACGTTTGATTTAGTAGGAATTGATACATTTTTATTTAAATATAGGGTGTTTAAATATTTTGGTTTATAACTGGCTACTGAAAAATCCAAGGTACCATTTTTTGATTTATTGCATGCCAATATTGTATCAGCTGAACACGAAAGACAAAAATTTGTGTACATACGTAGAAATGTCCATAGAATCGATTTCCGCAACGCCCGTTAACGTATCTTTTACCGTTAATTAGCTATAGCCCGGCAAAGTGAAATAAACGTGATAGATTTTCATTGGAAATAAATCTTTGTATTTCTAAAACTAGAATCGAGGGAATTTTTTCACTATTTTTTTCGTAATCAGCACGTTTGATTTAGTAGGAATTGATACATTTTTATTTAAATATAGGGTGTTTAAATATTTTGGTTTATAACTGGCTACTGAAAAATCCAAGGTACCATTTTTTGATTTATTGCATGCCAATATTGTATCAGCTGAACACGAAAGACAAAAATTTGTGTACATACGTAGAAATGTCCATAGAATCGATTTCCGCAACGCCCGTTAACGTATCTTTTACCGTTAATTAGCTATAGCCCGGCAAAGTGAAATAAACGTGATAGATTTTCATTGGAAATAAATCTTTGTATTTCTAAAACTAGAATCGAGGGAATTTTTTCACTATTTTTTTCGTAATCAGCACGTTTGATTTAGTAGGAATTGATACATTTTTATTTAAATATAGGGTGTTTAAATATTTTGGTTTATAACTGGCTACTGAAAAATCCAAGGTACCATTTTTTGATTTATTGCATGCCAATATTGTATCAGCTGAACACGAAAGACAAAAATTTGTGTACATACGTAGAAATGTCCATAGAATCGATTTCCGCAACGCCCGTTAACGTATCTTTTACCGTTAATTAGCTATAGCCCGGCAAAGTGAAATAAACGTGATAGATTTTCATTGGAAATAAATCTTTGTATTTCTAAAACTAGAATCCAGGGAATTTTTTTACTATTTTTTTCGTAATCAGCACGTTTGATTTAGTAGGAATTGATACATTTTTATTTAAATATAGGGTGTTTAAATATTTTGGTTTATAACTGGCTACTGAAAAATCCAAGGTACCATTTTTTGATTTATTGCATGCCAATATTGTATCAGCTGAACACGAAAGACAAAAATTTGTGTACATACGTAGAAATGTCCATAGAATCGATTTCCGCAACGCCCGTTAACGTATCTTTTACCGTTAATTAGCTATAGCCCGGCAAAGTGAAATAAACGTGATAGATTTTCATTGGAAATAAATCTTTGTATTTCTAAAACTAGATTCGAGGGAATTTTTTCACTATTTTTTTCGTAATCAGCACGTTTGATTTAGTAGGAATTGATACATTTTTATTTAAATATAGGGTGTTTAAATATTTTGGTTTATAACTGGCTACTGAAAAATCCAAGGTACCATTTTTTGATTTATTGCATGCCAATATTGTATCAGCTGAACACGAAAGACAAAAATTTGTGTACATACGTAGAAATGTCCATAGAATCGATTTCCGCAACGCCCGTTAACGTATCTTTTACCGTTAATTAGCTATAGCCCGGCAAAGTGAAATAAACGTGATAGATTTTCATTGGAAATAAATCTTTGTATTTCTAAAACTAGAATCGAGGGAATTTTTTCACTATTTTTTTCGTAATCAGCACGTTTGATTTAGTAGGAATTGATACATTTTTATTTAAATATAGGGTGTTTAAATATATTGGTTTATAACTGGCTACTGAAAAATCCAAGGTACCATTTTTTGATTTATTGCATGCCAATATTGTATCAGCTGAACACGAAAGACAAAAATTTGTGTACATACGTAGAAATGTCCATAGAATCGATTTCCGCAACGCCCGTTAACGTATCTTTTACCGATAATTAGCTATAGCCCGGCAAAGTGAAATAAACGTGATAGATTTTCATTGGAAATAAATCTTTGTATTTCTAAAACTAGAATCGAGGGAATTTTTTCACTATTTTTTTCGTAATCAGCACGTTTGATTTAGTAGGAATTGATACATTTTTATTTAAATATAGGGTGTTTAAATATTTTGGTTTATAACTGGCTACTGAAAAATCCAAGGTACCATTTTTTGATTTATTGCATGCCAATATTGTATCAGCTGAACACGAAAGACAAAAATTTGTGTACATACGTAGAAATGTCCATAGAATCGATTTCCGCAACGCCCGTTAACGTATCTTTTACCGTTAATTAGCTATAGCCCGGCAAAGTGAAATAAACGTGATAGATTTTCATTGGAAATAAATCTTTGTATTTCTAAAACTAGAATCGAGGGAATTTTTTCACTATTTTTTTTCGTAATCAGCACGTTTGATTTAGTAGGAATTGATACATTTTTATTTAAATATAGGGTGTTTAAATATTTTGGTTTATAACTGGCTACTGAAAAATCCAAGGTACCATTTTTTGATTTATTGCATGCCAATATTGTATCAGCTGAACACGAAAGACAAAAATTTGTGTACATACGTAGAAATGTCCATAGAATCGATTTCCGCAACGCCCGTTAACGTATCTTTCACCGTTAATTAGCTATAGCCCGGCAAAGTGAAATAAACGTGATAGATTTTCATTGGAAATAAATCTTTGTATTTCTAAAACTAGAATCGAGGGAATTTTTTCACTATTTTTTTCGTAATCAGCACGTTTGATTTAGTAGGAATTGATACATTTTTATTTAAATATAGGGTGTTTAAATATTTTGGTTTATAACTGGCTACTGAAAAATCCAAGGTACCATTTTTTGATTTATTGCATGCCAATATTGTATCAGCTGAACACGAAAGACAAAAATTTGTGTACATACGTAGAAATGTCCATAGAATCGATTTCCGCAACGCCCGTTAACGTATCTTTTACCGTTAATTAGCTATAGCCCGGCAAAGTGAAATAAACGTGATAGATTTTCATTGGAAATAAATCTTTGTATTTCTAAAACTAGAATCGAGGGAATTTTTTCACTATTTTTTTCGTAATCAGCACGTTTGATTTAGTAGGAATTGATACATTTTTATTTAAATATAGGGTGTTTAAATATTTTGGTTTATAACTGGCTACTGAAAAATCCAAGGTACCATTTTTTGATTTATTGCATGCCAATATTGTATCAGCTGAACACGAAAGACAAAAATTTGTGTACATACGTAGAAATGTCCATAGAATCGATTTCCGCAACGCCCGTTAACGTATCTTTCACCGTTAATTAGCTATAGCCCGGCAAAGTGAAATAAACGTGATAGATTTTCATTGGAAATAAATCTTTGTATTTCTAAAACTAGAATCGAGGGAATTTTTTCACTATTTTTTTCGTAATCAGCACGTTTGATTTAGTAGGAATTGATACATTTTTATTTAAATATAGGGTGTTTAAATATTTTGGTTTATAACTGGCTACTGAAAAATCCAAGGTACCATTTTTTGATTTATTGCATGCCAATATTGTATCAGCTGAACACGAAAGACAAAAATTTGTGTACATACGTAGAAATGTCCATAGAATCGATTTCCGCAACGCCCGTTAACGTATCTTTTACCGTTAATTAGCTATAGCCCGGCAAAGTGAAATAAACGTGATAGATTTTCATTGGAAATAAATCTTTGTATTTCTAAAACTAGAATCGAGGGAATTTTTTCACTATTTTTTTCGTAATCAGCACGTTTGATTTAGTAGGAATTGATACATTTTTATTTAAATATAGGGTGTTTAAATATTTTGGTTTATAACTGGCTACTGAAAAATCCAAGGTACCATTTTTTGATTTATTGCATGCCAATATTGTATCAGCTGAACACGAAAGACAAAAATTTGTGTACATACGTAGAAATGTCCATAGAATCGATTTCCGCAAAGCCCGTTAACGTATCTTTTACCGTTAATTAGCTATAGCCCGGCAAAGTGAAATAAACGTGATAGATTTTCATTGGAAATAAATCTTTGTATTTCTAAAACTAGAATCGAGGGAATTTTTTCACTATTTTTTTCGTAATCAGCACGTTTGATTTAGTAGGAAATGATACATTTTTATTTAAATATAGGGTGTTTAAATATTTTGGTTTATAACTGGCTACTGAAAAATCCAAGGTACCATTTTTTGATTTATTGCATGCCAATATTGTATCAGCTGAACACGACAGACAAAAATTTGTGTACATACGTAGAAATGTCCATAGAATCGATTTCCGCAACGCCCGTTAACGTATCTTTTACCGTTAATTAGCTATAGCCCGGCAAAGTGAAATAAACGTGATAGATTTTCATTGGAAATAAATCTTTGTATTTCTAAAACTAGAATCGAGGGAATTTTTTCACTATTTTTTTCGTAATCAGCACGTTTGATTTAGTAGGAATTGATACATTTTTATTTAAATATAGGGTGTTTGAATATTTTGGTTTATAACTGGCTACTGAAAAATCCAAGGTACCATTTTTTGATTTATTGCATGCCAATATTGTATCAGCTGAACACGAAAGACAAAAATTTGTGTACATACGTAGAAATGTCCATAGAATCGATTTCCGCAACGCCCGTTAACGTATCTTTCACCGTTAATTAGCTATAGCCCGGCAAAGTGAAATAAACGTGATAGATTTTCATTGGAAATAAATCTTTGTATTTCTAAAACTAGAATCGAGGGAATTTTTTCACTATTTTTTTCGTAATCAGCACGTTTGATTTAGTAGGAATTGATACATTTTTATTTAAATATAGGGTGTTTAAATATTTTGGTTTATAACTGGCTACTGAAAAATCCAAGGTACCATTTTTTGATTTATTGCATGCCAATATTGTATCAGCTGAACACGAAAGACAAAAATTTGTGTACATACGTAGAAATGTCCATAGAATCGATTTCCGCAACGCCCGTTAACGTATCTTTTACCGTTAATTAGCTATAGCCCGGCAAAGTGAAATAAACGTGATAGATTTTCATTGGAAATAAATCTTTGTATTTCTAAAACTAGAATCGAGGGAATTTTTTCACTATTTTTTTCGTAATCAGCACGTTTGATTTAGTAGGAATTGATACATTTTTATTTAAATATAGGGTGTTTAAATATTTTGGTTTATAACTGGCTACTGAAAAATCCAAGGTACCATTTTTTGATTTATTGCATGCCAATATTGTATCAGCTGAACACGAAAGACAAAAATTTGTGTACATACGTAGAAATGTCCATAGAATCGATTTCCGCAAAGCCCGTTAACGTATCTTTTACCGTTAATTAGCTATAGCCCGGCAAAGTGAAATAAACGTGATAGATTTTCATTGGAAATAAATCTTTGTATTTCTAAAACTAGAATCGAGGGAATTTTTTCACTATTTTTTTCGTAATCAGCACGTTTGATTTAGTAGGAATTGATACATTTTTATTTAAATATAGGGTGTTTAAATATTTTGGTTTATAACTGGCTACTGAAAAATCCAAGGTACCATTTTTTGATTTATTGCATGCCAATATTGTATCAGCTGAACACGAAAGACAAAAATTTGTGTACATACGTAGAAATGTCCATAGAATCGATTTCCGCAACGCCCGTTAACGTATCTTTTACCGTTAATTAGCTATAGCCCGGCAAAGTGAAATAAACGTGATAGATTTTCATTGGAAATAAATCTTTGTATTTCTAAAACTAGATTCGAGGGAATTTTTTCACTATTTTTTTCGTAATCAGCACGTTTGATTTAGTAGGAATTGATACATTTTTATTTAAATATAGGGTGTTTAAATATTTTGGTTTATAACTGGCTACTGAAAAATCCAAGGTACCATTTTTTGATTTATTGCATGCCAATATTGTATCAGCTGAACACGAAAGACAAAAATTTGTGTACATACGTAGAAATGTCCATAGAATCGATTTCCGCAACGCCCGTTAACGTATCTTTTACCGTTAATTAGCTATAGCCCGGCAAAGTGAAATAAACGTGATAGATTTTCATTGGAAATAAATCTTTGTATTTCTAAAACTAGAATCGAGGGAATTTTTTCACTATTTTTTTCGTAATCAGCACGTTTGATTTAGTAGGAATTGATACATTTTTATTTAAATATAGGGTGTTTAAATATATTGGTTTATAACTGGCTACTGAAAAATCCAAGGTACCATTTTTTGATTTATTGCATGCCAATATTGTATCAGCTGAACACGAAAGACAAAAATTTGTGTACATACGTAGAAATGTCCATAGAATCGATTTCCGCAACGCCCGTTAACGTATCTTTTACCGTTAATTAGCTATAGCCCGGCAAAGTGAAATAAACGTGATAGATTTTCATTGGAAATAAATCTTTGTATTTCTAAAACTAGAATCGAGGGAATTTTTTCACTATTTTTTTCGTAATCAGCACGTTTGATTTAGTAGGAATTGATACATTTTTATTTAAATATAGGGTGTTTAAATATTTTGGTTTATAACTGGCTACTGAAAAATCCAAGGTACCATTTTTTGATTTATTGCATGCCAATATTGTATCAGCTGAACACGAAAGACAAAAATTTGTGTACATACGTAGAAATGTCCATAGAATCGATTTCCGCAACGCCCGTTAACGTATCTTTTACCGTTAATTAGCTATAGCCCGGCAAAGTGAAATAAACGTGATAGATTTTCATTGGAAATAAATCTTTGTATTTCTAAAACTAGAATCGAGGGAATTTTTTCACTATTTTTTTCGTAATCAGCACGTTTGATTTAGTAGGAATTGATACATTTTTATTTAAATATAGGGTGTTTAAATATTTTGGTTTATAACTGGCTACTGAAAAATCCAAGGTACCATTTTTTGATTTATTGCATGCCAATATTGTATCAGCTGAACACGAAAGACAAAAATTTGTGTACATACGTAGAAATGTCCATAGAATCGATTTCCGCAACGCCCGTTAACGTATCTTTTACCGTTAATTAGCTATAGCCCGGCAAAGTGAAATAAACGTGATAGATTTTCATTGGAAATAAATCTTTGTATTTCTAAAACTAGAATCGA
Source organism: Ophonus ardosiacus (assembly GCA_943142095.1). Classification (NCBI taxonomy): domain Eukaryota; kingdom Metazoa; phylum Arthropoda; class Insecta; order Coleoptera; family Carabidae; genus Ophonus; species Ophonus ardosiacus. Next base: position 40,307,810 of record OW964836.1, read on the forward strand.
GGGAATTTTTTCACTATTTTTTTCGCAATCAGCACGTTTGATTTAGTAGGAATTGATACATTTTTATTTAAATATAGGGTGTTTAAATATTTTGGTTTATAACTGGCTACTGAAAAATCCAAGGTACCATTTTTTGATTTATTGCATGCCAATATTGTATCAGCTGAACACGAAAGACAAAAATTTGTGTACATACGTAGAAATGTCCATAGAATCGATTGCCGCAACGCCCGTTAACGTATCTTTTACCGTTAATTAGCTATAGCCCGGCAAAGTGAAATAAACGTGATAGATTTTCATTGGAAATAAATCTTTGTATTTCTAAAACTAGATTCGAGGGAATTTTTTCACTATTTTTTTCGTAATCAGCACGTTTGATTTAGTAGGAATTGATACATTTTTATTTAAATATAGGGTGTTTAAATATTTTGGTTTATAACTGGCTACTGAAAAATCCAAGGTACCATTTTTTGATTTATTGCATGCCAATATTGTATCAGCTGAACACGAAAGACAAAAATTTGTGTACATACGTAGAAATGTCCATAGAATCGATTTCCGCAACGCCCGTTAACGTATCTTTTACCGTTAATTAGCTATAGCCCGGCAAAGTGAAATAAACGTGATAGATTTTCATTGGAAATAAATCTTTGTATTTCTAAAACTAGAATCGAGGGAATTTTTTCACTATTTTTTTCGTAATCAGCACGTTTGATTTAGTAGGAATTGATACATTTTTATTTAAATATAGGGTGTTTAAATATTTTGGTTTATAACTGGCTACTGAAAAATCCAAGGTACCATTTTTTGATTTATTGCATGCCAATATTGTATCAGCTGAACACGAAAGACAAAAATTTGTGTACATACGTAGAAATGTCCATAGAATCGATTTCCGCAACGCCCGTTAACGTATCTTTCACCGTTAATTAGCTATAGCCCGGCAAAGTGAAATAAACGTGATAGATTTTCATTGGAAATAAATCTTTGTATTTCTAAAACTAGAATCGAGGGAATTTTTTCACTATTTTTTTCGTAATCAGCACGTTTGATTTAGTAGGAATTGATACATTTTTATTTAAATATAGGGTGTTTAAATATTTTGGTTTATAACTGGCTACTGAAAAATCCAAGGTACCATTTTTTGATTTATTGCATGCCAATATTGTATCAGCTGAACACGAAAGACAAAAATTTGTGTACATACGTAGAAATGTCCATAGAATCGATTTCCGCAACGCCCGTTAACGTATCTTTTACCGTTAATTAGCTATAGCCCGGCAAAGTGAAATAAACGTGATAGATTTTCATTGGAAATAAATCTTTGTATTTCTAAAACTAGAATCGAGGGAATTTTTTCACTATTTTTTTCGTAATCAGCACGTTTGATTTAGTAGGAATTGATACATTTTTATTTAAATATAGGGTGTTTAAATATTTTGGTTTATAACTGGCTACTGAAAAATCCAAGGTACCATTTTTTGATTTATTGCATGCCAATATTGTATCAGCTGAACACGAAAGACAAAAATTTGTGTACATACGTAGAAATGTCCATAGAATCGATTTCCGCAAAGCCCGTTAACGTATCTTTTACCGTTAATTAGCTATAGCCCGGCAAAGTGAAATAAACGTGATAGATTTTCATTGGAAATAAATCTTTGTATTTCTAAAACTAGAATCGAGGGAATTTTTTCACTATTTTTTTCGTAATCAGCACGTTTGATTTAGTAGGAAATGATACATTTTTATTTAAATATAGGGTGTTTAAATATTTTGGTTTATAACTGGCTACTGAAAAATCCAAGGTACCATTTTTTGATTTATTGCATGCCAATATTGTATCAGCTGAACACGACAGACAAAAATTTGTGTACATACGTAGAAATGTCCATAGAATCGATTTCCGCAACGCCCGTTAACGTATCTTTTACCGTTAATTAGCTATAGCCCGGCAAAGTGAAATAAACGTGATAGATTTTCATTGGAAATAAATCTTTGTATTTCTAAAACTAGAATCGAGGGAATTTTTTCACTATTTTTTTCGTAATCAGCACGTTTGATTTAGTAGGAATTGATACATTTTTATTTAAATATAGCGTGTTTAAATATTTTGGTTTATAACTGGCTACTGAAAAATCCAAGGTACCATTTTTTGATTTATTGCATGCCAATATTGTATCAGCTGAACACGAAAGACAAAAATTTGTGTACATACGTAGAAATGTCCATAGAATCGATTTCCGCAACGCCCGTTAACGTATCTTTTACCGTTAATTAGCTATAGCCCGGCAAAGTGAAATAAACGTGATAGATTTTCATTGGAAATAAATCTTTGTATTTCTAAAACTAGAATCGAGGGAATTTTTTCACTATTTTTTTCGTAATCAGCACGTTTGATTTAGTAGGAATTGATACATTTTTATTTAAATATAGGGTGTTTAAATATTTTGGTTTATAACTGGCTACTGAAAAATCCAAGGTACCATTTTTTGATTTATTGCATGCCAATATTGTATCAGCTGAACACGAAAGACAAAAATTTGTGTACATACGTAGAAATGTCCATAGAATCGATTTCCGCAACGCCCGTTAACGTATCTTTTACCGTTAATTAGCTATAGCCCGGCAAAGTGAAATAAACGTGATAGATTTTCATTGGAAATAAATCTTTGTATTTCTAAAACTAGATTCGAGGGAATTTTTTCACTATTTTTTTCGTAATCAGCACGTTTGATTTAGTAGGAATTGATACATTTTTATTTAAATATAGGGTGTTTAAATATTTTGGTTTATAACTGGCTACTGAAAAATCCAAGGTACCATTTTTTGATTTATTGCATGCCAATATTGTATCAGCTGAACACGAAAGACAAAAATTTGTGTACATACGTAGAAATGTCCATAGAATCGATTTCCGCAACGCCCGTTAACGTATCTTTTACCGTTAATTAGCTATAGCCCGGCAAAGTGAAATAAACGTGATAGATTTTCATTGGAAATAAATCTTTGTATTTCTAAAACTAGAATCGAGGGAATTTTTTCACTATTTTTTTCGTAATCAGCACGTTTGATTTAGTAGGAATTGATACATTTTTATTTAAATATAGGGTGTTTAAATATTTTGGTTTATAACTGGCTACTGAAAAATCCAAGGTACCATTTTTTGATTTATTGCATGCTAATATTGTATCAGCTGAACACGAAAGACAAAAATCTGTGTACATACGTAGAAATGTCCATAGAATCGATTGCCGCAACGCCCGTTAACGTATCTTTTAAAGTTCATTAGCTACAGCCCGGCAAAGTGAAATAAACGTGATAGATTTTCATTGGAAATAAATCTTTGTATTTCTAAAACTAGAATCCAGGGAATTTTTTTACTATTTTTTTCGTAATCAGCACGTTTGATTTAGTAGGAATTGATACATTTTTATTTAAATATAGGGTGTTTAAATATTTTGGTTTATAACTGGCTACTGAAAAATCCAAGGTACCATTTTTTGATTTATTGCATGCCAATATTGTATCAGCTGAACACGAAAGACAAAAATTTGTGTACATACGTAGAAATGTCCATAGAATCGATTTCCGCAACGCCCGTTAACGTATCTTTTACCGTTAATTAGCTATAGCCCGGCAAAGTGAAATAAACGTGATAGATTTTCATTGGAAATAAATCTTTGTATTTCTAAAACTAGAATCCAAGGAATTTTTTTACTATTTTTTTCGTAATCAGCACGTTAGATTTAGTAGGAATTGATACATTTTTATTTAAATATAGGGTGTTTAAATATTTTGGTTTATAACTGGCTACTGAAAAATCCAAGGTACCATTTTTTGATTTATTGCATGCCAATATTGTATCAGCTGAACACGAAAGACAAAAATTTGTGTACATACGTAGAAATGTCCATAGAATCGATTTCCGCAACGCCCGTTAACGTATCTTTTACCGTTAATTAGCTATAGCCCGGCAAAGTGAAATAAACGTGATAGATTTTCATTGGAAATAAATCTTTGTATTTCTAAAACTAGAATCGAGGGAATTTTTCACTATTTTTTTCGTAATCAGCACGTTTGATTTAGTAGGAATTGATACATTTTTATTTAAATATAGGGTGTTTAAATATTTTGGTTTATAACTGGCTACTGAAAAATCCAAGGTACCATTTTTTGATTTATTGCATGCCAATATTGTATCAGCTGAACACGAAAGACAAAAATTTGTCTACATACGTAGAAATGTCCATAGAATCGATTTCCGCAAAGCCCGTTAACGTATCTTTTACCGTTAATTAGCTATAGCCCGGCAAAGTGAAATAAACGTGATAGATTTTCATTGGAAATAAATCTTTGTATTTCTAAAACTAGAATCCAAGGAATTTTTTTACTATTTTTTTCGTAATCAGCACGTTAGATTTAGTAGGAATTGATACATTTTTATTTAAATATAGGGTGTTTAAATATTTTGGTTTATAACTGGCTACTGAAAAATCCAAGGTACCATTTTTTGATTTATTGCATGCCAATATTGTATCAGCTGAACACGAAAGACAAAAATTTGTGTACATACGTAGAAATGTCCATAGAATCGATTTCCGCAACGCCCGTTAACGTATCTTTTACCGTTAATTAGCTATTGCCCGGCAAATTGAAATAAACGTGATAGATTTTCATTGGAAATAAATCTTTGTATTTCTAAAACTAGAATCCAGGGAATTTTTTTACTATTTTTTTCGTAATCAGCACGTTTGATTTAGTAGGAATTGATACATTTTTATTTAAATATAGGGTGTTTAAATATTTTGGTTTATAACTGGCTACTGAAAAATCCAAGGTACCATTTTTTGATTTATTGCATGCCAATATTGTATCAGCTGAACACGAAAGACAAAAATTTGTCTACATACGTAGAAATGTCCATAGAATCGATTTCCGCAACGCCCGTTAACGTATCTTTTACCGTTAATTAGCTATAGCCCGGCAAAGTGAAATAAACGTGATAGATTTTCATTGGAAATAAATCTTTGTATTTCTAAAACTAGAATCGAGGGAATTTTTTCACTATTTTTTTCGTAATCAGCACGTTTGATTTAGTAGGAATTGATACATTTTTATTTAAATATAGGGTGTTTAAATATTTTGGTTTATAACTGGCTACTGAAAAATCCAAGGTACCATTTTTTGATTTATTGCATGCCAATATTGCATCAGCTGAACACGAAAGACAAAAATTTGTGTACATACGTAGAAATGTCCATAGAATCGATTTCCGCAACGCCCGTTAACGTATCTTTTACCGTTAATTAGCTATAGCCCGGCAAAGTGAAATAAACGTGATAGATTTTTATTGGAAATAAATCTTTGTATTTCTAAAACTAGAATCCAAGGAATTTTTTTACTATTTTTTTCGTAATCAGCACGTTAGATTTAGTAGGAATTGATACATTTTTATTTAAATATAGGGTGTTTAAATATTTTGGTTTATAACTGGCTACTGAAAAATCCAAGGTACCATTTTTTGATTTATTGCATGCCAATATTGTATCAGCTGAACACGAAAGACAAAAATTTGTCTACATACGTAGAAATGTCCATAGAATCGATTTCCGCAAAGCCCGTTAACGTATCTTTTACCGTTAATTAGCTATAGCCCGGCAAAGTGAAATAAACGTGATAGATTTTCATTGGAAATAAATCTTTGTATTTCTAAAACTAGAATCCAAGGAATTTTTTTACTATTTTTTTTCGTAATCAGCACGTTAGATTTAGTAGGAATTGATACATTTTTATTTAAATATAGGGTGTTTAAATATTTTGGTTTATAACTGGCTACTGAAAAATCCAAGGTACCATTTTTTGATTTATTGCATGCCAATATTGTATCAGCTGAACACGAAAGACAAAAATTTGTGTACATACGTAGAAATGTCCATAGAATCGATTTCCGCAACGCCCGTTAACGTATCTTTTACCGTTAATTAGCTATAGCCCGGCAAATTGAAATAAACGTGATAGATTTTCATTGGAAATAAATCTTTGTATTTCTAAAACTAGAATCCAGGGAATTTTTTTACTATTTTTTTCGTAATCAGCACGTTTGATTTAGTAGGAATTGATACATTTTTATTTAAATATAGGGTGTTTAAATATTTTGGTTTATAACTGGCTACTGAAAAATCCAAGGTACCATTTTTTGATTTATTGCATGCCAATATTGTATCAGCTGAACACGAAAGACAAAAATTTGTGTACATACGTAGAAATGTCCATAGAATCGATTTCCGCAACGCCCGTTAACGTATCTTTTACCGTTAATTAGCTATAGCCCGGCAAAGTGAAATAAACGTGATAGATTTTCATTGGAAATAAATCTTTGTATTTCTAAAACTAGAATCGAGGGAATTTTTTCACTATTTTTTTCGTAATCAGCACGTTTGATTTAGTAGGAATTGATACATTTTTATTTAAATATAGGGTGTTTAAATATTTTGGTTTATAACTGGCTACTGAAAAATCCAAGGTACCATTTTTTGATTTATTGCATGCCAATATTGCATCAGCTGAACACGAAAGACAAAAATTTGTGTACATACGTAGAAATGTCCATAGAATCGATTTCCGCAACGCCCGTTAACGTATCTTTTACCGTTAATTAACTATAGCCCGGCAAAGTGAAATAAACGTGATAGATTTTTATTGGAAATAAATCTTTGTATTTCTAAAACTAGAATCCAAGGAATTTTTTTACTATTTTTTTCGTAATCAGCACGTTAGATTTAGTAGGAATTGATACATTTTTATTTAAATATAGGGTGTTTAAATATTTTGGTTTATAACTGGCTACTGAAAAATCCAAGGTACCATTTTTTGATTTATTGCATGCCAATATTGTATCAGCTGAACACGAAAGACAAAAATTTGTGTACATACGTAGAAATGTCCATAGAATCGATTTCCACAACGCCCGTTAACGTATCTTTTACCGTTAATTAGCTATAGCCCGGCAAAGTGAAATAAACGTGATAGATTTTCATTGGAAATAAATCTTTGTATTTCTAAAACTAGAATCGAGGGAATTTTTCACTATTTTTTTCGTAATCAGCACGTTTGATTTAGTAGGAATTGATACATTTTTATTTAAATATAGGGTGTTTAAATATTTTGGTTTATAACTGGCTACTGAAAAATCCAAGGTACCATTTTTTGATTTATTGCATGCCAATATTGTATCAGCTGAACACGAAAGACAAAAATTTGTGTACATACGTAGAAATGTCCATAGAATCGATTTCCGCAACGCCCGTTAACGTATCTTTTACCGTTAATTAGCTATAGCCCGGCAAAGTGAAATAAACGTGATAGATTTTCATTGGAAATAAATCTTTGTATTTCTAAAACTAGATTCGAGGGAATTTTTTCACTATTTTTTTCGTAATCAGCACGTTTGATTTAGTAGGAATTGATACATTTTTATTTAAATATAGGGTGTTTAAATATTTTGGTTTATAACTGGCTACTGAAAAATCCAAGGTACCATTTTTTGATTTATTGCATGCCAATATTGTATCAGCTGAACACGAAAGACAAAAATTTGTGTACATACGTAGAAATGTCCATAGAATCGATTTCCGCAACGCCCGTTAACGTATCTTTTACCGTTAATTAGCTATAGCCCGGCAAAGTGAAATAAACGTGATAGATTTTCATTGGAAATAAATCTTTGTATTTCTAAAACTAGAATCGAGGGAATTTTTTCACTATTTTTTTCGTAATCAGCACGTTTGATTTAGTAGGAATTGATACATTTTTATTTAAATATAGGGTGTTTAAATATTTTGGTTTATAACTGGCTACTGAAAAATCCAAGGTACCATTTTTTGATTTATTGCATGCTAATATTGTATCAGCTGAACACGAAAGACAAAAATCTGTGTACATACGTAGAAATGTCCATAGAATCGATTGCCGCAACGCCCGTTAACGTATCTTTTAAAGTTCATTAGCTACAGCCCGGCAAAGTGAAATAAACGTGATAGATTTTCATTGGAAATAAATCTTTGTATTTCTAAAACTAGAATCCAGGGATTTTTTTTACTATTTTTTTCGTAATCAGCACGTTTGATTTAGTAGGAATTGATACATTTTTATTTAAATATAGGGTGTTTAAATATTTTGGTTTATAACTGGCTACTGAAAAATCCAAGGTACCATTTTTTGATTTATTGCATGCCAATATTGTATCAGCTGAACACGAAAGACAAAAATTTGTGTACAAACGTAGAAATGTCCATAGAATCGATTTCCGCAACGCCCGTTAACGTATCTTTTACCGTTCATTAGCTATAGCCCGGCAAAGTGAAATAAACGTGATAGATTTTCATTGGAAATAAATCTTTGTATTTCTAAAACTAGAATCCAGGGAATTTTTTTACTATTTTTTTCATAATCAGCACGTTTGATTTAGTAGGAATTGATACATTTTTATTTAAATATAGGGTGTTTAAATATTTTGGTTTATAACTGGCTACTGAAAAATCCAAGGTACCATTTTTTGATTTATTGCATGCTAATATTGTATCAGCTGAACACGAAAGACAAAAATTTGTGTACATACGTAGAAATGTCCATAGAATCGATTTCCGCAACGCCCGTTAACGTATCTTTTACCGTTAATTAGCTATAGCCCGGCAAAGTGAAATAAACGTGATAGATTTTCATTGGAAATAAATCTTTGTATTTCTAAAACTAGAATCCAGGGAATTTTTTTACTATTTTTTTCGTAATCAGCACGTTTGATTTAGTAGGAATTGATACATTTTTATTTAAATATAGGGTGTTTAAATATTTTGGTTTATAACTGGCTACTGAAAAATCCAAGGTACCATTTTTTGATTTATTGCATGCCAATATTGTATCAGCTGAACACGAAAGACAAAAATTTGTCTACATACGTAGAAATGTCCATAGAATCGATTTCCGCAAAGCCCGTTAACGTATCTTTTACCGTTAATTAGCTATAGCCCGGCAAAGTGAAATAAACGTGATAGATTTTCATTGGAAATAAATCTTTGTATTTCTAAAACTAGAATCCAAGGAATTTTTTTACTATTTTTTTCGTAATCAGCACGTTAGATTTAGTAGGAATTGATACATTTTTATTTAAATATAGGGTGTTTAAATATTTTGGTTTATAACTGGCTACTGAAAAATCCAAGGTACCATTTTTTGATTTATTGCATGCCAATATTGTATCAGCTGAACACGAAAGACAAAAATTTGTGTACATACGTAGAAATGTCCATAGAATCGATTTCCGCAACGCCCGTTAACGTATCTTTTACCGTTAATTAGCTATAGCCCGGCAAATTGAAATAAACGTGATAGATTTTCATTGGAAATAAATCTTTGTATTTCTAAAACTAGAATCCAGGGAATTTTTTTACTATTTTTTTCGTAATCAGCACGTTTGATTTAGTAGGAATTGATACATTTTTATTTAAATATAGGGTGTTTAAATATTTTGGTTTATAACTGGCTACTGAAAAATCCAAGGTACCATTTTTTGATTTATTGCATGCCAATATTGTATCAGCTGAACACGAAAGACAAAAATTTGTGTACATACGTAGAAATGTCCATAGAATCGATTTCCGCAACGCCCGTTAACGTATCTTTTACCGTTAATTAGCTATAGCCCGGCAAAGTGAAATAAACGTGATAGATTTTCATTGGAAATAAATCTTTGTATTTCTAAAACTAGAATCGAGGGAATTTTTTCACTATTTTTTTCGTAATCAGCACGTTTGATTTAGTAGGAATTGATACATTTTTATTTAAATATAGGGTGTTTAAATATTTTGGTTTATAACTGGCTACTGAAAAATCCAAGGTACCATTTTTTGATTTATTGCATGCCAATATTGCATCAGCTGAACACGAAAGACAAAAATTTGTGTACATACGTAGAAATGTCCATAGAATCGATTTCCGCAACGCCCGTTAACGTATCTTTTACCGTTAATTAGCTATAGCCCGGCAAAGTGAAATAAACGTGATAGATTTTTATTGGAAATAAATCTTTGTATTTCTAAAACTAGAATCCAAAAAATTTTTTTACTATTTTTTTCGTAATCAGCACGTTAGATTTAGTAGGAATTGATACATTTTTATTTAAATATAGGGTGTTTAAATATTTTGGTTTATAACTGGCTACTGAAAAATCCAAGGTACCATTTTTTGATTTATTGCATGCCAATATTGTATCAGCTGAACACGAAAGACAAAAATTTGTGTACATACGTAGAAATGTCCATAGAATCGATTTCCGCAACGCCCGTTAACGTATCTTTTACCGTTAATTAGCTATAGCCCGGCAAAGTGAAATAAACGTGATAGATTTTCATTGGAAATAAATCTTTGTATTTCTAAAACTAGAATCGAGGGAATTTTTTCACTATTTTTTTCGTAATCAGCACGTTAGATTTAGTAGGAATTGATACATTTTTATTTAAATATAGGGTGTTTAAATATTTTGGTTTATAACTGGCTACTGAAAAATCCAAGGTACCATTTTTTGATTTATTGCATGCCAATATTGTATCAGCTGAACACGAAAGACAAAAATTTGTGTACATACGTAGAAATGTCCATAGAATCGATTTCCGCAACGCCCGTTAACGTATCTTTTACCGTTAATTAGCTATAGCCCGGCAAAGTGAAATAAACGTGATAGATTTTCATTGGAAATAAATCTTTGTATTTCTAAAACTAGAATCCAGGGAATTTTTTTACTATTTTTTTCGTAATCAGCACGTTTGATTTAGTAGGAATTGATACATTTTTATTTAAATATAGGGTGTTTAAATATTTTGGTTTATAACTGGCTACTGAAAAATCCAAGGTACCATTTTTTGATTTATTGCATGCCAATATTGTATCAGCTGAACACGAAAGACAAAAATTTGTCTACATACGTAGAAATGTCCATAGAATCGATTTCCGCAACGCCCGTTAACGTATCTTTTACCGTTAATTAGCTATAGCCCGGCAAAGTGAAATAAACGTGATAGATTTTCATTGGAAATAAATCTTTGTATTTCTAAAACTAGAATCGAGGGAATTTTTTCACTATTTTTTTCGTAATCAGCACGTTTGATTTAGTAGGAATTGATACATTTTTATTTAAATATAGGGTGTTTAAATATTTTGGTTTATAACTGGCTACTGAAAAATCCAAGGTACCATTTTTTGATTTATTGCATGCCAATATTGCATCAGCTGAACACGAAAGACAAAAATTTGTGTACATACGTAGAAATGTCCATAGAATCGATTTCCGCAACGCCCGTTAACGTATCTTTTACCGTTAATTAGCTATAGCCCGGCAAAGTGAAATAAACGTGATAGATTTTTATTGGAAATAAATCTTTGTATTTCTAAAACTAGAATCCAAGGAATTTTTTTACTATTTTTTTCGTAATCAGCACGTTAGATTTAGTAGGAATTGATACATTTTTATTTAAATATAGGGTGTTTAAATATTTTGGTTTATAACTGGCTACTGAAAAATCCAAGGTACCATTTTTTGATTTATTGCATGCCAATATTGTATCAGCTGAACACGAAAGACAAAAATTTGTCTACATACGTAGAAATGTCCATAGAATCGATTTCCGCAAAGCCCGTTAACGTATCTTTTACCGTTAATTAGCTATAGCCCGGCAAAGTGAAATAAACGTGATAGATTTTCATTGGAAATAAATCTTTGTATTTCTAAAACTAGAATCGAGGGAATTTTTTCACTATTTTTTTCGTAATCAGCACGTTTGATTTAGTAGGAATTGATACATTTTTATTTAAATATAGGGTGTTTAAATATTTTGGTTTATAACTGGCTACTGAAAAATCCAAGGTACCATTTTTTGATTTATTGCATGCCAATATTGTATCAGCTGAACACGAAAGACAAAAATTTGTGTACATACGTAGAAATGTCCATAGAATCGATTTCCGCAACGCCCGTTAACGTATCTTTTACCGTTAATTAGCTATAGCCCGGCAAAGTGAAATAAACGTGATAGATTTTCATTGGAAATAAATCTTTGTATTTCTAAAACTAGAATCGAGGGAATTTTTTCACTATTTTTTTCGTAATCAGCACGTTTGATTTAGTAGGAATTGATACATTTTTATTTAAATATAGGGTGTTTAAATATTTTGGTTTATAACTGGCTACTGAAAAATCCAAGGTACCATTTTTTGATTTATTGCATGCCAATATTGCATCAGCTGAACACGAAAGACAAAAATTTGTGTACATACGTAGAAATGTCCATAGAATCGATTTCCGCAACGCCCGTTAACGTATCTTTTACCGTTAATTAGCTATAGCCCGGCAAAGTGAAATAAACGTGATAGATTTTTATTGGAAATAAATCTTTGTATTTCTAAAACTAGAATCCAAGGAATTTTTTTACTATTTTTTTCGCAATCAGCACGTTAGATTTAGTAGGAATTGATACATTTTTATTTAAATATAGGGTGTTTAAATATTTTGGTTTATAACTGGCTACTGAAAAATCCAAGGTACCATTTTTTGATTTATTGCATGCCAATATTGTATCAGCTGAACACGAAAGACAAAAATTTGTCTACATACGTAGAAATGTCCATAGAATCGATTTCCGCAAAGCCCGTTAACGTATCTTTTACCGTTAATTAGCTATAGCCCGGCAAAGTGAAATAAACGTGATAGATTTTCATTGGAAATAAATCTTTGTATTTCTAAAACTAGAATCCAAGGAATTTTTTTACTATTTTTTTCGTAATCAGCACGTTAGATTTAGTAGGAATTGATACATTTTTATTTAAATATAGGGTGTTTAAATATTTTGGTTTATAACTGGCTACTGAAAAATCCAAGGTACCATTTTTTGATTTATTGCATGCCAATATTGTATCAGCTGAACACGAAAGACAAAAATTTGTGTACATACGTAGAAATGTCCATAGAATCGATTTCCGCAACGCCCGTTAACGTATCTTTTACCGTTAATTAGCTATAGCCCGGCAAATTGAAATAAACGTGATAGATTTTCATTGGAAATAAATCTTTGTATTTCTAAAACTAGAATCCAGGGAATTTTTTTACTATTTTTTTCGTAATCAGCACGTTTGATTTAGTAGGAATTGATACATTTTTATTTAAATATAGGGTGTTTAAATATTTTGGTTTATAACTGGCTACTGAAAAATCCAAGGTACCATTTTTTGATTTATTGCATGCCAATATTGTATCAGCTGAACACGAAAGACAAAAATTTGTGTACATACGTAGAAATGTCCATAGAATCGATTTCCGCAACGCCCGTTAACGTATCTTTTACCGTTAATTAGCTATAGCCCGGCAAAGTGAAATAAACGTGATAGATTTTCATTGGAAATAAATCTTTGTATTTCTAAAACTAGAATCGAGGGAATTTTTTCACTATTTTTTTCGTAATCAGCACGTTTGATTTAGTAGGAATTGATACATTTTTATTTAAATATAGGGTGTTTAAATATTTTGGTTTATAACTGGCTACTGAAAAATCCAAGGTACCATTTTTTGATTTATTGCATGCCAATATTGCATCAGCTGAACACGAAAGACAAAAATTTGTGTACATACGTAGAAATGTCCATAGAATCGATTTCCGCAACGCCCGTTAACGTATCTTTTACCGTTAATTAGCTATAGCCCGGCAAAGTGAAATAAACGTGATAGATTTTTATTGGAAATAAATCTTTGTATTTCTAAAACTAGAATCCAAGGAATTTTTTTACTATTTTTTTCGTAATCAGCACGTTAGATTTAGTAGGAATTGATACATTTTTATTTAAATATAGGGTGTTTAAATATTTTGGTTTATAACTGGCTACTGAAAAATCCAAGGTACCATTTTTTGATTTATTGCATGCCAATATTGTATCAGCTGAACACGAAAGACAAAAATTTGTGTACATACGTAGAAATGTCCATAGAATCGATTTCCACAACGCCCGTTAACGTATCTTTTACCGTTAATTAGCTATAGCCCGGCAAAGTGAAATAAACGTGATAGATTTTCATTGGAAATAAATCTTTGTATTTCTAAAACTAGAATCGAGGGAATTTTTCACTATTTTTTTCGTAATCAGCACGTTTGATTTAGTAGGAATTGATACATTTTTATTTAAATATAGGGTGTTTAAATATTTTGGTTTATAACTGGCTACTGAAAAATCCAAGGTACCATTTTTTGATTTATTGCATGCTAATATTGTATCAGCTGAACACGAAAGACAAAAATCTGTGTACATACGTAGAAATGTCCATAGAATCGATTGCCGCAACGCCCGTTAACGTATCTTTTAAAGTTCATTAGCTACAGCCCGGCAAAGTGAAATAAACGTGATAGATTTTCATTGGAAATAAATCTTTGTATTTCTAAAACTAGAATCGAGGGAATTTTTCACTATTTTTTTCGTAATCAGCACGTTTGATTTAGTAGGAATTGATACATTTTTATTTAAATATAGGGTGTTTAAATATTTTGGTTTATAACTGGCTACTGAAAAATCCAAGGTACCATTTTTTGATTTATTGCATGCCAATATTGTATCAGCTGAACACGAAAGACAAAAATTTGTCTACATACGTAGAAATGTCCATAGAATCGATTTCCGCAAAGCCCGTTAACGTATCTTTTACCGTTAATTAGCTATAGCCCGGCAAAGTGAAATAAACGTGATAGATTTTCATTGGAAATAAATCTTTGTATTTCTAAAACTAGAATCCAAGGAATTTTTTTACTATTTTTTTCGTAATCAGCACGTTAGATTTAGTAGGAATTGATACATTTTTATTTAAATATAGGGTGTTTAAATATTTTGGTTTATAACTGGCTACTGAAAAATCCAAGGTACCATTTTTTGATTTATTGCATGCCAATATTGTATCAGCTGAACACGAAAGACAAAAATTTGTGTACATACGTAGAAATGTCCATAGAATCGATTTCCGCAACGCCCGTTAACGTATCTTTTACCGTTAATTAGCTATAGCCCGGCAAAGTGAAATAAACGTGATAGATTTTCATTGGAAATAAATCTTTGTATTTCTAAAACTAGAATCCAGGGAATTTTTTTACTATTTTTTTCGTAATCAGCACGTTTGATTTAGTAGGAATTGATACATTTTTATTTAAATATAGGGTGTTTAAATATTTTGGTTTATAACTGGCTACTGAAAAATCCAAGGTACCATTTTTTGATTTATTGCATGCCAATATTGTATCAGCTGAACACGAAAGACAAAAATTTGTCTACATACGTAGAAATGTCCATAGAATCGATTTCCGCAAAGCCCGTTAACGTATCTTTTACCGTTAATTAGCTATAGCCCGGCAAAGTGAAATAAACGTGATCGATTTTCATTGGAAATAAATCTTTGTATTTCTAAAACTAGAATCCAAGGAATTTTTTTACTATTTTTTTCGTAATCAGCATGTTAGATTTAGTAGGAATTGATACATTTTTATTTAAATATAGGGTGTTTAAATATTTTGGTTTATAACTGGCTACTGAAAAATCCAAGGTACCATTTTTTGATTTATTGCATGCCAATATTGTATCAGCTGAACACGAAAGACAAAAATTTGTGTACATACGTAGAAATGTCCATAGAATCGATTTCCGCAACGCCCGTTAACGTATCTTTTACCGTTAATTAGCTATAGCCCGGCAAATTGAAATAAACGTGATAGATTTTCATTGGAAATAAATCTTTGTATTTCTAAAACTAGAATCCAGGGAATTTTTTTACTATTTTTTTCGTAATCAGCACGTTTGATTTAGTAGGAATTGATACATTTTTATTTAAATATAGGGTGTTTAAATATTTTGGTTTATAACTGGCTACTGAAAAATCCAAGGTACCATTTTTTGATTTATTGCATGCCAATATTGTATCAGCTGAACACGAAAGACAAAAATTTGTCTACATACGTAGAAATGTCCATAGAATCGATTTCCGCAAAGCCCGTTAACGTATCTTTTACCGTTAATTAGCTATAGCCCGGCAAAGTGAAATAAACGTGATAGATTTTCATTGGAAATAAATCTTTGTATTTCTAAAACTAGAATCCAAGGAATTTTTTTACTATTTTTTTCGTAATCAGCACGTTAGATTTAGTAGGAATTGATACATTTTTATTTAAATATAGGGTGTTTAAATATTTTGGTTTATAACTGGCTACTGAAAAATCCAAGGTACCATTTTTTGATTTATTGCATGCCAATATTGTATCAGCTGAACACGAAAGACAAAAATTTGTGTACATACGTAGAAATGTCCATAGAATCGATTTCCGCAACGCCCGTTAACGTATCTTTTACCGTTAATTAGCTATAGCCCGGCAAATTGAAATAAACGTGATAGATTTTCATTGGAAATAAATCTTTGTATTTCTAAAACTAGAATCCAGGGAATTTTTTTACTATTTTTTTCGTAATCAGCACGTTTGATTTAGTAGGAATTGATACATTTTTATTTAAATATAGGGTGTTTAAATATTTTGGTTTATAACTGGCTACTGAAAAATCCAAGGTACCATTTTTTGATTTATTGCATGCCAATATTGTATCAGCTGAACACGAAAGACAAAAATTTGTGTACATACGTAGAAATGTCCATAGAATCGATTTCCGCAACGCCCGTTAACGTATCTTTTACCGTTAATTAGCTATAGCCCGGCAAAGTGAAATAAACGTGATAGATTTTCATTGGAAATAAATCTTTGTATTTCTAAAACTAGAATCGAGGGAATTTTTTCACTATTTTTTTCGTAATCAGCACGTTTGATTTAGTAGGAATTGATACATTTTTATTTAAATATAGGGTGTTTAAATATTTTGGTTTATAACTGGCTACTGAAAAATCCAAGGTACCATTTTTTGATTTATTGCATGCCAATATTGCATCAGCTGAACACGAAAGACAAAAATTTGTGTACATACGTAGAAATGTCCATAGAATCGATTTCCGCAACGCCCGTTAACGTATCTTTTACCGTTAATTAGCTATAGCCCGGCAAAGTGAAATAAACGTGATAGATTTTTATTGGAAATAAATCTTTGTATTTCTAAAACTAGAATCCAAAAAATTTTTTTACTATTTTTTTCGTAATCAGCACGTTAGATTTAGTAGGAATTGATACATTTTTATTTAAATATAGGGTGTTTAAATATTTTGGTTTATAACTGGCTACTGAAAAATCCAAGGTACCATTTTTTGATTTATTGCATGCCAATATTGTATCAGCTGAACACGAAAGACAAAAATTTGTGTACATACGTAGAAATGTCCATAGAATCGATTTCCGCAACGCCCGTTAACGTATCTTTTACCGTTAATTAGCTATAGCCCGGCAAAGTGAAATAAACGTGATAGATTTTCATTGGAAATAAATCTTTGTATTTCTAAAACTAGAATCGAGGGAATTTTTTCACTATTTTTTTCGTAATCAGCACGTTAGATTTAGTAGGAATTGATACATTTTTATTTAAATATAGGGTGTTTAAATATTTTGGTTTATAACTGGCTACTGAAAAATCCAAGGTACCATTTTTTGATTTATTGCATGCCAATATTGTATCAGCTGAACACGAAAGACAAAAATTTGTGTACATACGTAGAAATGTCCATAGAATCGATTTCCGCAACGCCCGTTAACGTATCTTTTACCGTTAATTAGCTATAGCCCGGCAAAGTGAAATAAACGTGATAGATTTTCATTGGAAATAAATCTTTGTATTTCTAAAACTAGAATCCAGGGAATTTTTTTACTATTTTTTTCGTAATCAGCACGTTTGATTTAGTAGGAATTGATACATTTTTATTTAAATATAGGGTGTTTAAATATTTTGGTTTATAACTGGCTACTGAAAAATCCAAGGTACCATTTTTTGATTTATTGCATGCCAATATTGTATCAGCTGAACACGAAAGACAAAAATTTGTCTACATACGTAGAAATGTCCATAGAATCGATTTCCGCAACGCCCGTTAACGTATCTTTTACCGTTAATTAGCTATAGCCCGGCAAAGTGAAATAAACGTGATAGATTTTCATTGGAAATAAATCTTTGTATTTCTAAAACTAGAATCGAGGGAATTTTTTCACTATTTTTTTCGTAATCAGCACGTTTGATTTAGTAGGAATTGATACATTTTTATTTAAATATAGGGTGTTTAAATATTTTGGTTTATAACTGGCTACTGAAAAATCCAAGGTACCATTTTTTGATTTATTGCATGCCAATATTGCATCAGCTGAACACGAAAGACAAAAATTTGTGTACATACGTAGAAATGTCCATAGAATCGATTTCCGCAACGCCCGTTAACGTATCTTTTACCGTTAATTAGCTATAGCCCGGCAAAGTGAAATAAACGTGATAGATTTTTATTGGAAATAAATCTTTGTATTTCTAAAACTAGAATCCAAGGAATTTTTTTACTATTTTTTTCGTAATCAGCACGTTAGATTTAGTAGGAATTGATACATTTTTATTTAAATATAGGGTGTTTAAATATTTTGGTTTATAACTGGCTACTGAAAAATCCAAGGTACCATTTTTTGATTTATTGCATGCCAATATTGTATCAGCTGAACACGAAAGACAAAAATTTGTCTACATACGTAGAAATGTCCATAGAATCGATTTCCGCAAAGCCCGTTAACGTATCTTTTACCGTTAATTAGCTATAGCCCGGCAAAGTGAAATAAACGTGATAGATTTTCATTGGAAATAAATCTTTGTATTTCTAAAACTAGAATCCAAGGAATTTTTTTACTATTTTTTTCGTAATCAGCACGTTAGATTTAGTAGGAATTGATACATTTTTATTTAAATATAGGGTGTTTAAATATTTTGGTTTATAACTGGCTACTGAAAAATCCAAGGTACCATTTTTTGATTTATTGCATGCCAATATTGTATCAGCTGAACACGAAAGACAAAAATTTGTGTACATACGTAGAAATGTCCATAGAATCGATTTCCGCAACGCCCGTTAACGTATCTTTTACCGTTAATTAGCTATAGCCCGGCAAATTGAAATAAACGTGATAGATTTTCATTGGAAATAAATCTTTGTATTTCTAAAACTAGAATCCAGGGAATTTTTTTACTATTTTTTTCGTAATCAGCACGTTTGATTTAGTAGGAATTGATACATTTTTATTTAAATATAGGGTGTTTAAATATTTTGGTTTATAACTGGCTACTGAAAAATCCAAGGTACCATTTTTTGATTTATTGCATGCCAATATTGTATCAGCTGAACACGAAAGACAAAAATTTGTGTACATACGTAGAAATGTCCATAGAATCGATTTCCGCAACGCCCGTTAACGTATCTTTTACCGTTAATTAGCTATAGCCCGGCAAATTGAAATAAACGTGATAGATTTTCATTGGAAATAAATCTTTGTATTTCTAAAACTAGAATCCAGGGAATTTTTTTACTATTTTTTTCGTAATCAGCACGTTTGATTTAGTAGGAATTGATACATTTTTATTTAAATATAGGGTGTTTAAATATTTTGGTTTATAACTGGCTACTGAAAAATCCAAGGTACCATTTTTTGATTTATTGCATGCCAATATTGTATCAGCTGAACACGAAAGACAAAAATTTGTGTACATACGTAGAAATGTCCATAGAATCGATTTCCGCAACGCCCGTTAACGTATCTTTTACCGTTAATTAGCTATAGCCCGGCAAAGTGAAATAAACGTGATAGATTTTCATTGGAAATAAATCTTTGTATTTCTAAAACTAGAATCGAGGGAATTTTTTCACTATTTTTTTCGTAATCAGCACGTTTGATTTAGTAGGAATTGATACATTTTTATTTAAATATAGGGTGTTTAAATATTTTGGTTTATAACTGGCTACTGAAAAATCCAAGGTACCATTTTTTGATTTATTGCATGCCAATATTGCATCAGCTGAACACGAAAGACAAAAATTTGTGTACATACGTAGAAATGTCCATAGAATCGATTTCCGCAACGCCCGTTAACGTATCTTTTACCGTTAATTAGCTATAGCCCGGCAAAGTGAAATAAACGTGATAGATTTTCATTGGAAATAAATCTTTGTATTTCTAAAACTAGAATCCAGGGAATTTTTTTACTATTTTTTTCGTAATCAGCACGTTTGATTTAGTAGGAATTGATACATTTTTATTTAAATATAGGGTGTTTAAATATTTTGGTTTATAACTGGCTACTGAAAAATCCAAGGTACCATTTTTTGATTTATTGCATGCCAATATTGTATCAGCTGAACACGAAAGACAAAAATTTGTCTACATACGTAGAAATGTCCATAGAATCGATTTCCGCAACGCCCGTTAACGTATCTTTTACCGTTAATTAGCTATAGCCCGGCAAAGTGAAATAAACGTGATAGATTTTCATTGGAAATAAATCTTTGTATTTCTAAAACTAGAATCGAGGGAATTTTTTCACTATTTTTTTCGTAATCAGCACGTTTGATTTAGTAGGAATTGATACATTTTTATTTAAATATAGGGTGTTTAAATATTTTGGTTTATAACTGGCTACTGAAAAATCCAAGGTACCATTTTTTGATTTATTGCATGCCAATATTGCATCAGCTGAACACGAAAGACAAAAATTTGTGTACATACGTAGAAATGTCCATAGAATCGATTTCCGCAACGCCCGTTAACGTATCTTTTACCGTTAATTAGCTATAGCCCGGCAAAGTGAAATAAACGTGATAGATTTTTATTGGAAATAAATCTTTGTATTTCTAAAACTAGAATCCAAGGAATTTTTTTACTATTTTTTTCGTAATCAGCACGTTAGATTTAGTAGGAATTGATACATTTTTATTTAAATATAGGGTGTTTAAATATTTTGGTTTATAACTGGCTACTGAAAAATCCAAGGTACCATTTTTTGATTTATTGCATGCCAATATTGTATCAGCTGAACACGAAAGACAAAAATTTGTCTACATACGTAGAAATGTCCATAGAATCGATTTCCGCAAAGCCCGTTAACGTATCTTTTACCGTTAATTAGCTATAGCCCGGCAAAGTGAAATAAACGTGATAGATTTTCATTGGAAATAAATCTTTGTATTTCTAAAACTAGAATCCAAGGAATTTTTTTACTATTTTTTTCGTAATCAGCACGTTAGATTTAGTAGGAATTGATACATTTTTATTTAAATATAGGGTGTTTAAATATTTTGGTTTATAACTGGCTACTGAAAAATCCAAGGTACCATTTTTTGATTTATTGCATGCCAATATTGTATCAGCTGAACACGAAAGACAAAAATTTGTGTACATACGTAGAAATGTCCATAGAATCGATTTCCGCAACGCCCGTTAACGTATCTTTTACCGTTAATTAGCTATAGCCCGGCAAATTGAAATAAACGTGATAGATTTTCATTGGAAATAAATCTTTGTATTTCTAAAACTAGAATCCAGGGAATTTTTTTACTATTTTTTTCGTAATCAGCACGTTTGATTTAGTAGGAATTGATACATTTTTATTTAAATATAGGGTGTTTAAATATTTTGGTTTATAACTGGCTACTGAAAAATCCAAGGTACCATTTTTTGATTTATTGCATGCCAATATTGTATCAGCTGAACACGAAAGACAAAAATTTGTGTACATACGTAGAAATGTCCATAGAATCGATTTCCGCAACGCCCGTTAACGTATCTTTTACCGTTAATTAGCTATAGCCCGGCAAATTGAAATAAACGTGATAGATTTTCATTGGAAATAAATCTTTGTATTTCTAAAACTAGAATCCAGGGAATTTTTTTACTATTTTTTTCGTAATCAGCACGTTTGATTTAGTAGGAATTGATACATTTTTATTTAAATATAGGGTGTTTAAATATTTTGGTTTATAACTGGCTACTGAAAAATCCAAGGTACCATTTTTTGATTTATTGCATGCCAATATTGTATCAGCTGAACACGAAAGACAAAAATTTGTGTACATACGTAGAAATGTCCATAGAATCGATTTCCGCAACGCCCGTTAACGTATCTTTTACCGTTAATTAGCTATAGCCCGGCAAAGTGAAATAAACGTGATAGATTTTCATTGGAAATAAATCTTTGTATTTCTAAAACTAGAATCGAGGGAATTTTTTCACTATTTTTTTCGTAATCAGCACGTTTGATTTAGTAGGAATTGATACATTTTTATTTAAATATAGGGTGTTTAAATATTTTGGTTTATAACTGGCTACTGAAAAATCCAAGGTACCATTTTTTGATTTATTGCATGCCAATATTGCATCAGCTGAACACGAAAGACAAAAATTTGTGTACATACGTAGAAATGTCCATAGAATCGATTTCCGCAACGCCCGTTAACGTATCTTTTACCGTTAATTAGCTATAGCCCGGCAAAGTGAAATAAACGTGATAGATTTTTATTGGAAATAAATCTTTGTATTTCTAAAACTAGAATCCAAGGAATTTTTTTACTATTTTTTTCGTAATCAGCACGTTAGATTTAGTAGGAATTGATACATTTTTATTTAAATATAGGGTGTTTAAATATTTTGGTTTATAACTGGCTACTGAAAAATCCAAGGTACCATTTTTTGATTTATTGCATGCCAATATTGTATCAGCTGAACACGAAAGACAAAAATTTGTGTACATACGTAGAAATGTCCATAGAATCGATTTCCACAACGCCCGTTAACGTATCTTTTACCGTTAATTAGCTATAGCCCGGCAAATTGAAATAAACGTGATAGATTTTCATTGGAAATAAATCTTTGTATTTCTAAAACTAGAATCGAGGGAATTTTTCACTATTTTTTTCGTAATCAGCACGTTTGATTTAGTAGGAATTGATACATTTTTATTTAAATATAGGGTGTTTAAATATTTTGGTTTATAACTGGCTACTGAAAAATCCAAGGTACCATTTTTTGATTTATTGCATGCCAATATTGTATCAGCTGAACACGAAAGACAAAAATTTGTCTACATACGTAGAAATGTCCATAGAATCGATTTCCGCAAAGCCCGTTAACGTATCTTTTACCGTTAATTAGCTATAGCCCGGCAAAGTGAAATAAACGTGATAGATTTTCATTGGAAATAAATCTTTGTATTTCTAAAACTAGAATCCAAGGAATTTTTTTACTATTTTTTTCGTAATCAGCACGTTAGATTTAGTAGGAATTGATACATTTTTATTTAAATATAGGGTGTTTAAATATTTTGGTTTATAACTGGCTACTGAAAAATCCAAGGTACCATTTTTTGATTTATTGCATGCCAATATTGTATCAGCTGAACACGAAAGACAAAAATTTGTGTACATACGTAGAAATGTCCATAGAATCGATTTCCGCAACGCCCGTTAACGTATCTTTTACCGTTAATTAGCTATAGCCCGGCAAAGTGAAATAAACGTGATAGATTTTCATTGGAAATAAATCTTTGTATTTCTAAAACTAGAATCCAGGGAATTTTTTTACTATTTTTTTCGTAATCAGCACGTTTGATTTAGTAGGAATTGATACATTTTTATTTAAATATAGGGTGTTTAAATATTTTGGTTTATAACTGGCTACTGAAAAATCCAAGGTACCATTTTTTGATTTATTGCATGCCAATATTGTATCAGCTGAACACGAAAGACAAAAATTTGTGTACATACGTAGAAATGTCCATAGAATCGATTTCCGCAACGCCCGTTAACGTATCTTTTACCGTTAATTAGCTATAGCCCGGCAAAGTGAAATAAACGTGATAGATTTTCATTGGAAATAAATCTTTGTATTTCTAAAACTAGAATCGAGGGAATTTTTTCACTATTTTTTTCGTAATCAGCACGTTTGATTTAGTAGGAATTGATACATTTTTATTTAAATATAGGGTGTTTAAATATTTTGGTTTATAACTGGCTACTGAAAAATCCAAGGTACCATTTTTTGATTTATTGCATGCCAATATTGCATCAGCTGAACACGAAAGACAAAAATTTGTGTACATACGTAGAAATGTCCATAGAATCGATTTCCGCAACGCCCGTTAACGTATCTTTTACCGTTAATTAGCTATAGCCCGGCAAAGTGAAATAAACGTGATAGATTTTTATTGGAAATAAATCTTTGTATTTCTAAAACTAGAATCCAAGGAATTTTTTTACTATTTTTTTCGTAATCAGCAAGTTAGATTTAGTAGGAATTGATACATTTTTATTTAAATATAGGGTGTTTAAATATTTTGGTTTATAACTGGCTACTGAAAAATCCAAGGTACCATTTTTTGATTTATTGCATGCCAATATTGTATCAGCTGAACACGAAAGACAAAAATTTGTGTACATACGTAGAAATGTCCATAGAATCGATTTCCGCAACGCCCGTTAACGTATCTTTTACCGTTAATTAGCTATAGCCCGGCAAAGTGAAATAAACGTGATAGATTTTCATTGGAAATAAATCTTTGTATTTCTAAAACTAGAATCGAGGGAATTTTTTCACTATTTTTTTCGTAATCAGCACGTTTGATTTAGTAGGAATTGATACATTTTTATTTAAATATAGGGTGTTTAAATATTTTGGTTTATAACTGGCTACTGAAAAATCCAAGGTACCATTTTTTGATTTATTGCATGCCAATATTGTATCAGCTGAACACGAAAGACAAAAATTTGTGTACATACGTAGAAATGTCCATAGAATCGATTTCCGCAACGCCCGTTAACGTATCTTTTACCGTTAATTAGCTATAGCCCGGCAAAGTGAAATAAACGTGATAGATTTTCATTGGAAATAAATCTTTGTATTTCTAAAACTAGAATCCAGGGAATTTTTTTACTATTTTTTTCGTAATCAGCACGTTTGATTTAGTAGGAATTGATACATTTTTATTTAAATATAGGGTGTTTAAATATTTTGGTTTATAACTGGCTACTGAAAAATCCAAGGTACCATTTTTTGATTTATTGCATGCCAATATTGTATCAGCTGAACACGAAAGACAAAAATTTGTGTACATACGTAGAAATGTCCATAGAATCGATTTCCGCAACGCCCGTTAACGTATCTTTTACCGTTAATTAGCTATAGCCCGGCAAAGTGAAATAAACGTGATAGATTTTCATTGGAAATAAATCTTTGTATTTCTAAAACTAGAATCGAGGGAATTTTTTCACTATTTTTTTCGTAATCAGCACGTTTGATTTAGTAGGAATTGATACATTTTTATTTAAATATAGGGTGTTTAAATATTTTGGTTTATAACTGGCTACTGAAAAATCCAAGGTACCATTTTTTGATTTATTGCATGCCAATATTGCATCAGCTGAACACGAAAGACAAAAATTTGTGTACATACGTAGAAATGTCCATAGAATCGATTTCCGCAACGCCCGTTAACGTATCTTTTACCGTTAATTAGCTATAGCCCGGCAAAGTGAAATAAACGTGATAGATTTTTATTGGAAATAAATCTTTGTATTTCTAAAACTAGAATCCAAAAAATTTTTTTACTATTTTTTTCGTAATCAGCACGTTAGATTTAGTAGGAATTGATACATTTTTATTTAAATATAGGGTGTTTAAATATTTTGGTTTATAACTGGCTACTGAAAAATCCAAGGTACCATTTTTTGATTTATTGCATGCCAATATTGTATCAGCTGAACACGAAAGACAAAAATTTGTGTACATACGTAGAAATGTCCATAGAATCGATTTCCGCAACGCCCGTTAACGTATCTTTTACCGTTAATTAGCTATAGCCCGGCAAAGTGAAATAAACGTGATAGATTTTCATTGGAAATAAATCTTTGTATTTCTAAAACTAGAATCGAGGGAATTTTTTCACTATTTTTTTCGTAATCAGCACGTTAGATTTAGTAGGAATTGATACATTTTTATTTAAATATAGGGTGTTTAAATATTTTGGTTTATAACTGGCTACTGAAAAATCCAAGGTACCATTTTTTGATTTATTGCATGCCAATATTGTATCAGCTGAACACGAAAGACAAAAATTTGTGTACATACGTAGAAATGTCCATAGAATCGATTTCCGCAACGCCCGTTAACGTATCTTTTACCGTTAATTAGCTATAGCCCGGCAAAGTGAAATAAACGTGAAAGATTTTCATTGGAAATAAATCTTTGTATTTCTAAAACTAGAATCGAGGGAATTTTTTCACTATTTTTTTCGTAATCAGCACGTTTGATTTAGTAGGAATTGATACATTTTTATTTAAATATAGGGTGTTTAAATATTTTGGTTTATAACTGGCTACTGAAAAATCCAAGGTACCATTTTTTGATTTATTGCATGCCAATATTGCATCAGCTGAACACGAAAGACAAAAATTTGTGTACATACGTAGAAATGTCCATAGAATCGATTTCCGCAACGCCCGTTAACGTATCTTTTACCGTTAATTAGCTATAGCCCGGCAAAGTGAAATAAACGTGATAGATTTTTATTGGAAATAAATCTTTGTATTTCTAAAACTAGAATCCAAGGAATTTTTTTACTATTTTTTTCGTAATCAGCACGTTAGATTTAGTAGGAATTGATACATTTTTATTTAAATATAGGGTGTTTAAATATTTTGGTTTATAACTGGCTACTGAAAAATCCAAGGTACCATTTTTTGATTTATTGCATGCCAATATTGTATCAGCTGAACACGAAAGACAAAAATTTGTGTACATACGTAGAAATGTCCATAGAATCGATTTCCGCAACGCCCGTTAACGTATCTTTTACCGTTAATTAGCTATAGCCCGGCAAAGTGAAATAAACGTGATAGATTTTCATTGGAAATAAATCTTTGTATTTCTAAAACTAGAATCGAGGGAATTTTTTCACTATTTTTTTCGTAATCAGCACGTTTGATTTAGTAGGAATTGATACATTTTTATTTAAATATAGGGTGTTTAAATATTTTGGTTTATAACTGGCTACTGAAAAATCCAAGGTACCATTTTTTGATTTATTGCATGCCAATATTGTATCAGCTGAACACGAAAGACAAAAATTTGTGTACATACGTAGAAATGTCCATAGAATCGATTTCCGCAACGCCCGTTAACGTATCTTTTACCGTTAATTAGCTATAGCCCGGCAAAGTGAAATAAACGTGATAGATTTTCATTGGAAATAAATCTTTGTATTTCTAAAACTAGAATCCAGGGAATTTTTTTACTATTTTTTTCGTAATCAGCACGTTTGATTTAGTAGGAATTGATACATTTTTATTTAAATATAGGGTGTTTAAATATTTTGGTTTATAACTGGCTACTGAAAAATCCAAGGTACCATTTTTTGATTTATTGCATGCCAATATTGTATCAGCTGAACACGAAAGACAAAAATTTGTGTACATACGTAGAAATGTCCATAGAATCGATTTCCGCAACGCCCGTTAACGTATCTTTTACCGTTAATTAGCTATAGCCCGGCAAAGTGAAATAAACGTGATAGATTTTCATTGGAAATAAATCTTTGTATTTCTAAAACTAGAATCGAGGGAATTTTTTCACTATTTTTTTCGTAATCAGCACGTTTGATTTAGTAGGAATTGATACATTTTTATTTAAATATAGGGTGTTTAAATATTTTGGTTTATAACTGGCTACTGAAAAATCCAAGGTACCATTTTTTGATTTATTGCATGCCAATATTGCATCAGCTGAACACGAAAGACAAAAATTTGTGTACATACGTAGAAATGTCCATAGAATCGATTTCCGCAACGCCCGTTAACGTATCTTTTACCGTTAATTAGCTATAGCCCGGCAAAGTGAAATAAACGTGATAGATTTTTATTGGAAATAAATCTTTGTATTTCTAAAACTAGAATCCAAAAAATTTTTTTACTATTTTTTTCGTAATCAGCACGTTAGATTTAGTAGGAATTGATACATTTTTATTTAAATATAGGGTGTTTAAATATTTTGGTTTATAACTGGCTACTGAAAAATCCAAGGTACCATTTTTTGATTTATTGCATGCCAATATTGTATCAGCTGAACACGAAAGACAAAAATTTGTGTACATACGTAGAAATGTCCATAGAATCGATTTCCGCAACGCCCGTTAACGTATCTTTTACCGTTAATTAGCTATAGCCCGGCAAAGTGAAATAAACGTGATAGATTTTCATTGGAAATAAATCTTTGTATTTCTAAAACTAGAATCGAGGGAATTTTTTCACTATTTTTTTCGTAATCAGCACGTTAGATTTAGTAGGAATTGATACATTTTTATTTAAATATAGGGTGTTTAAATATTTTGGTTTATAACTGGCTACTGAAAAATCCAAGGTACCATTTTTTGATTTATTGCATGCCAATATTGTATCAGCTGAACACGAAAGACAAAAATTTGTGTACATACGTAGAAATGTCCATAGAATCGATTTCCGCAACGCCCGTTAACGTATCTTTTACCGTTAATTAGCTATAGCCCGGCAAAGTGAAATAAACGTGAAAGATTTTCATTGGAAATAAATCTTTGTATTTCTAAAACTAGAATCGAGGGAATTTTTTCACTATTTTTTTCGTAATCAGCACGTTTGATTTAGTAGGAATTGATACATTTTTATTTAAATATAGGGTGTTTAAATATTT
The DNA here is from genome assembly GCA_943142095.1 of Ophonus ardosiacus. Lineage (NCBI taxonomy): Eukaryota > Metazoa > Arthropoda > Insecta > Coleoptera > Carabidae > Ophonus > Ophonus ardosiacus. The sequence continues at coordinate 40,336,543 of OW964836.1, forward strand.
TGGTTTATAACTGGCTACTGAAAAATCCAAGGTACCATTTTTTGATTTATTGCATGCCAATATTGTATCAGCTGAACACGAAAGACAAAAATTTGTGTACATACGTAGAAATGTCCATAGAATCGATTTCCGCAACGCCCGTTAACGTATCTTTTACTGTTAATTAGCTATAGCCCGGCAAAGTGAAATAAACGTGATAGATTTTCATTGGAAATAAATCTTTGTATTTCTAAAACTAGAATCGAGGGAATTTTTTCACTATTTTTTTCGTAATCAGCACGTTTGATTTAGTAGGAATTGATACATTTTTATTTAAATATAGGGTGTTTAAATATTTTGGTTTATAACTGGCTACTGAAAAATCCAAGGTACCATTTTTTGATTTATTGCATGCCAATATTGCATCAGCTGAACACGAAAGACAAAAATTTGTGTACATACGTAGAAATGTCCATAGAATCGATTTCCGCAACGCCCGTTAACGTATCTTTTACCGTTAATTAGCTATAGCCCGGCAAAGTGAAATAAACGTGATAGATTTTCATTGGAAATAAATCTTTGTATTTCTAAAACTAGAATCCAGGGAATTTTTTTACTATTTTTTTCGTAATCAGCACGTTTGATTTAGTAGGAATTGATACATTTTTATTTAAATATAGGGTGTTTAAATATTTTGGTTTATAACTGGCTACTGAAAAATCCAAGGTACCATTTTTTGATTTATTGCATGCTAATATTGTATCAGCTGAACACGAAAGACAAAAATTTGTGTACATACGTAGAAATGTCCATAGAATCGATTTCCGCAACGCCCGTTAACGTATCTTTTACCGTTAATTAGCTATAGCCCGGCAAAGTGAAATAAACGTGATAGATTTTCATTGGAAATAAATCTTTGTATTTCTAAAACTAGAATCCAAGGAATTTTTTTACTATTTTTTTCGTAATCAGCACGTTTGATTTAGTAGGAATTGATACATTTTTATTTAAATATAGGGTGTTTAAATATTTTGGTTTATAACTGGCTACTGAAAAATCCAAGGTACCATTTTTTGATTTATTGCATGCCAATATTGCATCAGCTGAACACGAAAGACAAAAATTTGTGTACATACGTAGAAATGTCCATAGAATCGATTTCCGCAACGCCCGTTAACGTATCTTTTACCGTTAATTAGCTATAGCCCGGCAAAGTGAAATAAACGTGATAGATTTTTATTGGAAATAAATCTTTGTATTTCTAAAACTAGAATCCAAAAAATTTTTTTACTATTTTTTTCGTAATCAGCACGTTAGATTTAGTAGGAATTGATACATTTTTATTTAAATATAGGGTGTTTAAATATTTTGGTTTATAACTGGCTACTGAAAAATCCAAGGTACCATTTTTTGATTTATTGCATGCCAATATTGTATCAGCTGAACACGAAAGACAAAAATTTGTGTACATACGTAGAAATGTCCATAGAATCGATTTCCGCAACGCCCGTTAACGTATCTTTTACCGTTAATTAGCTATAGCCCGGCAAAGTGAAATAAACGTGATAGATTTTCATTGGAAATAAATCTTTGTATTTCTAAAACTAGAATCGAGGGAATTTTTTCACTATTTTTTTCGTAATCAGCACGTTTGATTTAGTAGGAATTGATACATTTTTATTTAAATATAGGGTGTTTAAATATTTTGGTTTATAACTGGCTACTGAAAAATCCAAGGTACCATTTTTTGATTTATTGCATGCCAATATTGCATCAGCTGAACACGAAAGACAAAAATTTGTGTACATACGTAGAAATGTCCATAGAATCGATTTCCGCAACGCCCGTTAACGTATCTTTTACCGTTAATTAGCTATAGCCCGGCAAAGTGAAATAAACGTGATAGATTTTTATTGGAAATAAATCTTTGTATTTCTAAAACTAGAATCCAAGGAATTTTTTTACTATTTTTTTCGTAATCAGCACGTTAGATTTAGTAGGAATTGATACATTTTTATTTAAATATAGGGTGTTTAAATATTTTGGTTTATAACTGGCTACTGAAAAATCCAAGGTACCATTTTTTGATTTATTGCATGCCAATATTGTATCAGCTGAACACGAAAGACAAAAATTTGTGTACATACGTAGAAATGTCCATAGAATCGATTTCCGCAACGCCCGTTAACGTATCTTTTACCGTTAATTAGCTATAGCCCGGCAAAGTGAAATAAACGTGATAGATTTTCATTGGAAATAAATCTTTGTATTTCTAAAACTAGAATCGAGGGAATTTTTTCACTATTTTTTTCGTAATCAGCACGTTTGATTTAGTAGGAATTGATACATTTTTATTTAAATATAGGGTGTTTAAATATTTTGGTTTATAACTGGCTACTGAAAAATCCAAGGTACCATTTTTTGATTTATTGCATGCCAATATTGTATCAGCTGAACACGAAAGACAAAAATTTGTGTACATACGTAGAAATGTCCATAGAATCGATTTCCGCAACGCCCGTTAACGTATCTTTTACTGTTAATTAGCTATAGCCCGGCAAAGTGAAATAAACGTGATAGATTTTCATTGGAAATAAATCTTTGTATTTCTAAAACTAGAATCGAGGGAATTTTTTCACTATTTTTTTCGTAATCAGCACGTTTGATTTAGTAGGAATTGATACATTTTTATTTAAATATAGGGTGTTTAAATATTTTGGTTTATAACTGGCTACTGAAAAATCCAAGGTACCATTTTTTGATTTATTGCATGCCAATATTGCATCAGCTGAACACGAAAGACAAAAATTTGTGTACATACGTAGAAATGTCCATAGAATCGATTTCCGCAACGCCCGTTAACGTATCTTTTACCGTTAATTAGCTATAGCCCGGCAAAGTGAAATAAACGTGATAGATTTTCATTGGAAATAAATCTTTGTATTTCTAAAACTAGAATCCAGGGAATTTTTTTACTATTTTTTTCGTAATCAGCACGTTTGATTTAGTAGGAATTGATACATTTTTATTTAAATATAGGGTGTTTAAATATTTTGGTTTATAACTGGCTACTGAAAAATCCAAGGTACCATTTTTTGATTTATTGCATGCTAATATTGTATCAGCTGAACACGAAAGACAAAAATTTGTGTACATACGTAGAAATGTCCATAGAATCGATTTCCGCAACGCCCGTTAACGTATCTTTTACCGTTAATTAGCTATAGCCCGGCAAAGTGAAATAAACGTGAAAGATTTTCATTGGAAATAAATCTTTGTATTTCTAAAACTAGAATCGAGGGAATTTTTTCACTATTTTTTTCGTAATCAGCACGTTTGATTTAGTAGGAATTGATACATTTTTATTTAAATATAGGGTGTTTAAATATTTTGGTTTATAACTGGCTACTGAAAAATCCAAGGTACCATTTTTTGATTTATTGCATGCCAATATTGTATCAGCTGAACACGAAAGACAAAAATTTGTGTACATACGTAGAAATGTCCATAGAATCGATTTCCGCAACGCCCGTTAACGTATCTTTTACTGTTAATTAGCTATAGCCCGGCAAAGTGAAATAAACGTGATAGATTTTCATTGGAAATAAATCTTTGTATTTCTAAAACTAGAATCGAGGGAATTTTTTCACTATTTTTTTCGTAATCAGCACGTTTGATTTAGTAGGAATTGATACATTTTTATTTAAATATAGGGTGTTTAAATATTTTGGTTTATAACTGGCTACTGAAAAATCCAAGGTACCATTTTTTGATTTATTGCATGCCAATATTGCATCAGCTGAACACGAAAGACAAAAATTTGTGTACATACGTAGAAATGTCCATAGAATCGATTTCCGCAACGCCCGTTAACGTATCTTTTACCGTTAATTAGCTATAGCCCGGCAAAGTGAAATAAACGTGATAGATTTTCATTGGAAATAAATCTTTGTATTTCTAAAACTAGAATCCAGGGAATTTTTTTACTATTTTTTTCGTAATCAGCACGTTTGATTTAGTAGGAATTGATACATTTTTATTTAAATATAGGGTGTTTAAATATTTTGGTTTATAACTGGCTACTGAAAAATCCAAGGTACCATTTTTTGATTTATTGCATGCTAATATTGTATCAGCTGAACACGAAAGACAAAAATTTGTGTACATACGTAGAAATGTCCATAGAATCGATTTCCGCAACGCCCGTTAACGTATCTTTTACCGTTAATTAGCTATAGCCCGGCAAAGTGAAATAAACGTGATAGATTTTCATTGGAAATAAATCTTTGTATTTCTAAAACTAGAATCCAAGGAATTTTTTTACTATTTTTTTCGTAATCAGCACGTTTGATTTAGTAGGAATTGATACATTTTTATTTAAATATAGGGTGTTTAAATATTTTGGTTTATAACTGGCTACTGAAAAATCCAAGGTACCATTTTTTGATTTATTGCATGCCAATATTGTATCAGCTGAACACGAAAGACAAAAATTTGTGTACATACGTAGAAATGTCCATAGAATCGATTTCCGCAACGCCCGTTAACGTATCTTTTACCGTTAATTAGCTATAGCCCGGCAAAGTGAAATAAACGTGATAGATTTTCATTGGAAATAAATCTTTGTATTTCTAAAACTAGAATCGAGGGAATTTTTTCACTATTTTTTTCGTAATCAGCACGTTTGATTTAGTAGGAATTGATACATTTTTATTTAAATATAGGGTGTTTAAATATTTTGGTTTATAACTGGCTACTGAAAAATCCAAGGTACCATTTTTTGATTTATTGCATGCCAATATTGCATCAGCTGAACACGAAAGACAAAAATTTGTGTACATACGTAGAAATGTCCATAGAATCGATTTCCGCAACGCCCGTTAACGTATCTTTTACCGTTAATTAGCTATAGCCCGGCAAAGTGAAATAAACGTGATAGATTTTTATTGGAAATAAATCTTTGTATTTCTAAAACTAGAATCCAAGGAATTTTTTTACTATTTTTTTCGTAATCAGCACGTTAGATTTAGTAGGAATTGATACATTTTTATTTAAATATAGGGTGTTTAAATATTTTGGTTTATAACTGGCTACTGAAAAATCCAAGGTACCATTTTTTGATTTATTGCATGCCAATATTGTATCAGCTGAACACGAAAGACAAAAATTTGTGTACATTCGTAGAAATGTCCATAGAATCGATTTCCGCAACGCCCGTTAACGTATCTTTTACCGTTAATTAGCTATAGCCCGGCAAAGTGAAATAAACGTGAAAGATTTTCATTGGAAATAAATCTTTGTATTTCTAAAACTAGAATCCAGGGAATTTTTTTACTATTTTTTTCGTAATCAGCACGTTTGATTTAGTAGGAATTGATACATTTTTATTTAAATATAGGGTGTTTAAATATTTTGGTTTATAACTGGCTACTGAAAAATCCAAGGTACCATTTTTTGATTTATTGCATGCCAATATTGTATCAGCTGAACACGAAAGACAAAAATTTGTGTACATACGTAGAAATGTCCATAGAATCGATTTCCGCAACGCCCGTTAACGTATCTTTTACCGTTAATTAGCTATAGCCCGGCAAAGTGAAATAAACGTGATAGATTTTCATTGGAAATAAATCTTTGTATTTCTAAAACTAGAATCGAGGGAATTTTTTCACTATTTTTTTCGTAATCAGCACGTTTGATTTAGTAGGAATTGATACATTTTTATTTAAATATAGGGTGTTTAAATATTTTGGTTTATAACTGGCTACTGAAAAATCCAAGGTACCATTTTTTGATTTATTGCATGCCAATATTGCATCAGCTGAACACGAAAGACAAAAATTTGTGTACATACGTAGAAATGTCCATAGAATCGATTTCCGCAACGCCCGTTAACGTATCTTTTACCGTTAATTAGCTATAGCCCGGCAAAGTGAAATAAACGTGATAGATTTTTATTGGAAATAAATCTTTGTATTTCTAAAACTAGAATCCAAGGAATTTTTTTACTATTTTTTTCGTAATCAGCACGTTAGATTTAGTAGGAATTGATACATTTTTATTTAAATATAGGGTGTTTAAATATTTTGGTTTATAACTGGCTACTGAAAAATCCAAGGTACCATTTTTTGATTTATTGCATGCCAATATTGTATCAGCTGAACACGAAAGACAAAAATTTGTGTACATTCGTAGAAATGTCCATAGAATCGATTTCCGCAACGCCCGTTAACGTATCTTTTACCGTTAATTAGCTATAGCCCGGCAAAGTGAAATAAACGTGAAAGATTTTCATTGGAAATAAATCTTTGTATTTCTAAAACTAGAATCGAGGGAATTTTTTCACTATTTTTTTCGTAATCAGCACGTTTGATTTAGTAGGAATTGATACATTTTTATTTAAATATAGGGTGTTTAAATATTTTGGTTTATAACTGGCTACTGAAAAATCCAAGGTACCATTTTTTGATTTATTGCATGCCAATATTGTATCAGCTGAACACGAAAGACAAAAATTTGTGTACATACGTAGAAATGTCCATAGAATCGATTTCCGCAACGCCCGTTAACGTATCTTTTACTGTTAATTAGCTATAGCCCGGCAAAGTGAAATAAACGTGATAGATTTTCATTGGAAATAAATCTTTGTATTTCTAAAACTAGAATCGAGGGAATTTTTTCACTATTTTTTTCGTAATCAGCACGTTTGATTTAGTAGGAATTGATACATTTTTATTTAAATATAGGGTGTTTAAATATTTTGGTTTATAACTGGCTACTGAAAAATCCAAGGTACCATTTTTTGATTTATTGCATGCCAATATTGTATCAGCTGAACACGAAAGACAAAAATTTGTGTACATACGTAGAAATGTCCATAGAATCGATTTCCGCAACGCCCGTTAACGTATCTTTTACCGTTAATTAGCTATAGCCCGGCAAAGTGAAATAAACGTGATAGATTTTCATTGGAAATAAATCTTTGTATTTCTAAAACTAGAATCCAGGGAATTTTTTTACTATTTTTTTCGTAATCAGCACGTTTGATTTAGTAGGAATTGATACATTTTTATTTAAATATAGGGTGTTTAAATATTTTGGTTTATAACTGGCTACTGAAAAATCCAAGGTACCATTTTTTGATTTATTGCATGCCAATATTGTATCAGCTGAACACGAAAGACAAAAATTTGTGTACATACGTAGAAATGTCCATAGAATCGATTTCCGCAACGCCCGTTAACGTATCTTTTACCGTTAATTAGCTATAGCCCGGCAAAGTGAAATAAACGTGAAAGATTTTCATTGGAAATAAATCTTTGTATTTCTAAAACTAGAATCGAGGGAATTTTTTCACTATTTTTTTCGTAATCAGCACGTTTGATTTAGTAGGAATTGATACATTTTTATTTAAATATAGGGTGTTTAAATATTTTGGTTTATAACTGGCTACTGAAAAATCCAAGGTACCATTTTTTGATTTATTGCATGCCAATATTGTATCAGCTGAACACGAAAGACAAAAATTTGTGTACATACGTAGAAATGTCCATAGAATCGATTTCCGCAACGCCCGTTAACGTATCTTTTACTGTTAATTAGCTATAGCCCGGCAAAGTGAAATAAACGTGATAGATTTTCATTGGAAATAAATCTTTGTATTTCTAAAACTAGAATCGAGGGAATTTTTTCACTATTTTTTTCGTAATCAGCACGTTTGATTTAGTAGGAATTGATACATTTTTATTTAAATATAGGGTGTTTAAATATTTTGGTTTATAACTGGCTACTGAAAAATCCAAGGTACCATTTTTTGATTTATTGCATGCCAATATTGCATCAGCTGAACACGAAAGACAAAAATTTGTGTACATACGTAGAAATGTCCATAGAATCGATTTCCGCAACGCCCGTTAACGTATCTTTTACCGTTAATTAGCTATAGCCCGGCAAAGTGAAATAAACGTGATAGATTTTCATTGGAAATAAATCTTTGTATTTCTAAAACTAGAATCGAGGGAATTTTTTCACTATTTTTTTCGTAATCAGCACGTTTGATTTAGTAGGAATTGATACATTTTTATTTAAATATAGGGTGTTTAAATATTTTGGTTTATAACTGGCTACTGAAAAATCCAAGGTACCATTTTTTGATTTATTGCATGCCAATATTGCATCAGCTGAACACGAAAGACAAAAATTTGTGTACATACGTAGAAATGTCCATAGAATCGATTTCCGCAACGCCCGTTAACGTATCTTTTACCGTTAATTAGCTATAGCCCGGCAAAGTGAAATAAACGTGATAGATTTTTATTGGAAATAAATCTTTGTATTTCTAAAACTAGAATCCAAGGAATTTTTTTACTATTTTTTTCGTAATCAGCACGTTAGATTTAGTAGGAATTGATACATTTTTATTTAAATATAGGGTGTTTAAATATTTTGGTTTATAACTGGCTACTGAAAAATCCAAGGTACCATTTTTTGATTTATTGCATGCCAATATTGTATCAGCTGAACACGAAAGACAAAAATTTGTGTACATACGTAGAAATGTCCATAGAATCGATTTCCACAACGCCCGTTAACGTATCTTTTACCGTTAATTAGCTATAGCCCGGCAAAGTGAAATAAACGTGATAGATTTTCATTGGAAATAAATCTTTGTATTTCTAAAACTAGAATCGAGGGAATTTTTCACTATTTTTTTCGTAATCAGCACGTTTGATTTAGTAGGAATTGATACATTTTTATTTAAATATAGGGTGTTTAAATATTTTGGTTTATAACTGGCTACTGAAAAATCCAAGGTACCATTTTTTGATTTATTGCATGCCAATATTGTATCAGCTGAACACGAAAGACAAAAATTTGTCTACATACGTAGAAATGTCCATAGAATCGATTTCCGCAAAGCCCGTTAACGTATCTTTTACCGTTAATTAGCTATAGCCCGGCAAAGTGAAATAAACGTGATAGATTTTCATTGGAAATAAATCTTTGTATTTCTAAAACTAGAATCCAAGGAATTTTTTTACTATTTTTTTCGTAATCAGCACGTTAGATTTAGTAGGAATTGATACATTTTTATTTAAATATAGGGTGTTTAAATATTTTGGTTTATAACTGGCTACTGAAAAATCCAAGGTACCATTTTTTGATTTATTGCATGCCAATATTGTATCAGCTGAACACGAAAGACAAAAATTTGTGTACATACGTAGAAATGTCCATAGAATCGATTTCCGCAACGCCCGTTAACGTATCTTTTACCGTTAATTAGCTATAGCCCGGCAAAGTGAAATAAACGTGATAGATTTTCATTGGAAATAAATCTTTGTATTTCTAAAACTAGAATCCAGGGAATTTTTTTACTATTTTTTTCGTAATCAGCACGTTTGATTTAGTAGGAATTGATACATTTTTATTTAAATATAGGGTGTTTAAATATTTTGGTTTATAACTGGCTACTGAAAAATCCAAGGTACCATTTTTTGATTTATTGCATGCCAATATTGTATCAGCTGAACACGAAAGACAAAAATTTGTGTACATACGTAGAAATGTCCATAGAATCGATTTCCGCAACGCCCGTTAACGTATCTTTTACCGTTAATTAGCTATAGCCCGGCAAAGTGAAATAAACGTGATAGATTTTCATTGGAAATAAATCTTTGTATTTCTAAAACTAGAATCGAGGGAATTTTTTCACTATTTTTTTCGTAATCAGCACGTTTGATTTAGTAGGAATTGATACATTTTTATTTAAATATAGGGTGTTTAAATATTTTGGTTTATAACTGGCTACTGAAAAATCCAAGGTACCATTTTTTGATTTATTGCATGCCAATATTGCATCAGCTGAACACGAAAGACAAAAATTTGTGTACATACGTAGAAATGTCCATAGAATCGATTTCCGCAACGCCCGTTAACGTATCTTTTACCGTTAATTAGCTATAGCCCGGCAAAGTGAAATAAACGTGATAGATTTTTATTGGAAATAAATCTTTGTATTTCTAAAACTAGAATCCAAGGAATTTTTTTACTATTTTTTTCGTAATCAGCACGTTAGATTTAGTAGGAATTGATACATTTTTATTTAAATATAGGGTGTTTAAATATTTTGGTTTATAACTGGCTACTGAAAAATCCAAGGTACCATTTTTTGATTTATTGCATGCCAATATTGTATCAGCTGAACACGAAAGACAAAAATTTGTGTACATACGTAGAAATGTCCATAGAATCGATTTCCGCAACGCCCGTTAACGTATCTTTTACCGTTAATTAGCTATAGCCCGGCAAAGTGAAATAAACGTGATAGATTTTCATTGGAAATAAATCTTTGTATTTCTAAAACTAGAATCGAGGGAATTTTTTCACTATTTTTTTCGTAATCAGCACGTTTGATTTAGTAGGAATTGATACATTTTTATTTAAATATAGGGTGTTTAAATATTTTGGTTTATAACTGGCTACTGAAAAATCCAAGGTACCATTTTTTGATTTATTGCATGCCAATATTGTATCAGCTGAACACGAAAGACAAAAATTTGTGTACATACGTAGAAATGTCCATAGAATCGATTTCCGCAACGCCCGTTAACGTATCTTTTACCGTTAATTAGCTATAGCCCGGCAAAGTGAAATAAACGTGATAGATTTTCATTGGAAATAAATCTTTGTATTTCTAAAACTAGAATCCAGGGAATTTTTTTACTATTTTTTTCGTAATCAGCACGTTTGATTTAGTAGGAATTGATACATTTTTATTTAAATATAGGGTGTTTAAATATTTTGGTTTATAACTGGCTACTGAAAAATCCAAGGTACCATTTTTTGATTTATTGCATGCCAATATTGTATCAGCTGAACACGAAAGACAAAAATTTGTGTACATACGTAGAAATGTCCATAGAATCGATTTCCGCAACGCCCGTTAACGTATCTTTTACCGTTAATTAGCTATAGCCCGGCAAAGTGAAATAAACGTGATAGATTTTCATTGGAAATAAATCTTTGTATTTCTAAAACTAGAATCGAGGGAATTTTTTCACTATTTTTTTCGTAATCAGCACGTTTGATTTAGTAGGAATTGATACATTTTTATTTAAATATAGGGTGTTTAAATATTTTGGTTTATAACTGGCTACTGAAAAATCCAAGGTACCATTTTTTGATTTATTGCATGCCAATATTGCATCAGCTGAACACGAAAGACAAAAATTTGTGTACATACGTAGAAATGTCCATAGAATCGATTTCCGCAACGCCCGTTAACGTATCTTTTACCGTTAATTAGCTATAGCCCGGCAAAGTGAAATAAACGTGATAGATTTTTATTGGAAATAAATCTTTGTATTTCTAAAACTAGAATCCAAAAAATTTTTTTACTATTTTTTTCGTAATCAGCACGTTAGATTTAGTAGGAATTGATACATTTTTATTTAAATATAGGGTGTTTAAATATTTTGGTTTATAACTGGCTACTGAAAAATCCAAGGTACCATTTTTTGATTTATTGCATGCCAATATTGTATCAGCTGAACACGAAAGACAAAAATTTGTGTACATACGTAGAAATGTCCATAGAATCGATTTCCGCAACGCCCGTTAACGTATCTTTTACCGTTAATTAGCTATAGCCCGGCAAAGTGAAATAAACGTGAAAGATTTTCATTGGAAATAAATCTTTGTATTTCTAAAACTAGAATCGAGGGAATTTTTTCACTATTTTTTTCGTAATCAGCACGTTTGATTTAGTAGGAATTGATACATTTTTATTTAAATATAGGGTGTTTAAATATTTTGGTTTATAACTGGCTACTGAAAAATCCAAGGTACCATTTTTTGATTTATTGCATGCCAATATTGTATCAGCTGAACACGAAAGACAAAAATTTGTGTACATACGTAGAAATGTCCATAGAATCGATTTCCGCAACGCCCGTTAACGTATCTTTTACTGTTAATTAGCTATAGCCCGGCAAAGTGAAATAAACGTGATAGATTTTCATTGGAAATAAATCTTTGTATTTCTAAAACTAGAATCGAGGGAATTTTTTCACTATTTTTTTCGTAATCAGCACGTTTGATTTAGTAGGAATTGATACATTTTTATTTAAATATAGGGTGTTTAAATATTTTGGTTTATAACTGGCTACTGAAAAATCCAAGGTACCATTTTTTGATTTATTGCATGCCAATATTGCATCAGCTGAACACGAAAGACAAAAATTTGTGTACATACGTAGAAATGTCCATAGAATCGATTTCCGCAACGCCCGTTAACGTATCTTTTACCGTTAATTAGCTATAGCCCGGCAAAGTGAAATAAACGTGATAGATTTTCATTGGAAATAAATCTTTGTATTTCTAAAACTAGAATCCAGGGAATTTTTTTACTATTTTTTTCGTAATCAGCACGTTTGATTTAGTAGGAATTGATACATTTTTATTTAAATATAGGGTGTTTAAATATTTTGGTTTATAACTGGCTACTGAAAAATCCAAGGTACCATTTTTTGATTTATTGCATGCTAATATTGTATCAGCTGAACACGAAAGACAAAAATTTGTGTACATACGTAGAAATGTCCATAGAATCGATTTCCGCAACGCCCGTTAACGTATCTTTTACCGTTAATTAGCTATAGCCCGGCAAAGTGAAATAAACGTGATAGATTTTCATTGGAAATAAATCTTTGTATTTCTAAAACTAGAATCCAAGGAATTTTTTTACTATTTTTTTCGTAATCAGCACGTTTGATTTAGTAGGAATTGATACATTTTTATTTAAATATAGGGTGTTTAAATATTTTGGTTTATAACTGGCTACTGAAAAATCCAAGGTACCATTTTTTGATTTATTGCATGCCAATATTGCATCAGCTGAACACGAAAGACAAAAATTTGTGTACATACGTAGAAATGTCCATAGAATCGATTTCCGCAACGCCCGTTAACGTATCTTTTACCGTTAATTAGCTATAGCCCGGCAAAGTGAAATAAACGTGATAGATTTTTATTGGAAATAAATCTTTGTATTTCTAAAACTAGAATCCAAAAAATTTTTTTACTATTTTTTTCGTAATCAGCACGTTAGATTTAGTAGGAATTGATACATTTTTATTTAAATATAGGGTGTTTAAATATTTTGGTTTATAACTGGCTACTGAAAAATCCAAGGTACCATTTTTTGATTTATTGCATGCCAATATTGTATCAGCTGAACACGAAAGACAAAAATTTGTGTACATACGTAGAAATGTCCATAGAATCGATTTCCGCAACGCCCGTTAACGTATCTTTTACCGTTAATTAGCTATAGCCCGGCAAAGTGAAATAAACGTGATAGATTTTCATTGGAAATAAATCTTTGTATTTCTAAAACTAGAATCGAGGGAATTTTTTCACTATTTTTTTCGTAATCAGCACGTTTGATTTAGTAGGAATTGATACATTTTTATTTAAATATAGGGTGTTTAAATATTTTGGTTTATAACTGGCTACTGAAAAATCCAAGGTACCATTTTTTGATTTATTGCATGCCAATATTGCATCAGCTGAACACGAAAGACAAAAATTTGTGTACATACGTAGAAATGTCCATAGAATCGATTTCCGCAACGCCCGTTAACGTATCTTTTACCGTTAATTAGCTATAGCCCGGCAAAGTGAAATAAACGTGATAGATTTTTATTGGAAATAAATCTTTGTATTTCTAAAACTAGAATCCAAGGAATTTTTTTACTATTTTTTTCGTAATCAGCACGTTAGATTTAGTAGGAATTGATACATTTTTATTTAAATATAGGGTGTTTAAATATTTTGGTTTATAACTGGCTACTGAAAAATCCAAGGTACCATTTTTTGATTTATTGCATGCCAATATTGTATCAGCTGAACACGAAAGACAAAAATTTGTGTACATACGTAGAAATGTCCATAGAATCGATTTCCGCAACGCCCGTTAACGTATCTTTTACCGTTAATTAGCTATAGCCCGGCAAAGTGAAATAAACGCGATAGATTTTCATTGGAAATAAATCTTTGTATTTCTAAAACTAGAATCGAGGGAATTTTTTCACTATTTTTTTCGTAATCAGCACGTTTGATTTAGTAGGAATTGATACATTTTTATTTAAATATAGGGTGTTTAAATATTTTGGTTTATAACTGGCTACTGAAAAATCCAAGGTACCATTTTTTGATTTATTGCATGCCAATATTGTATCAGCTGAACACGAAAGACAAAAATTTGTGTACATACGTAGAAATGTCCATAGAATCGATTTCCGCAACGCCCGTTAACGTATCTTTTACTGTTAATTAGCTATAGCCCGGCAAAGTGAAATAAACGTGATAGATTTTCATTGGAAATAAATCTTTGTATTTCTAAAACTAGAATCGAGGGAATTTTTTCACTATTTTTTTCGTAATCAGCACGTTTGATTTAGTAGGAATTGATACATTTTTATTTAAATATAGGGTGTTTAAATATTTTGGTTTATAACTGGCTACTGAAAAATCCAAGGTACCATTTTTTGATTTATTGCATGCCAATATTGCATCAGCTGAACACGAAAGACAAAAATTTGTGTACATACGTAGAAATGTCCATAGAATCGATTTCCGCAACGCCCGTTAACGTATCTTTTACCGTTAATTAGCTATAGCCCGGCAAAGTGAAATAAACGTGATAGATTTTCATTGGAAATAAATCTTTGTATTTCTAAAACTAGAATCCAGGGAATTTTTTTACTATTTTTTTCGTAATCAGCACGTTTGATTTAGTAGGAATTGATACATTTTTATTTAAATATAGGGTGTTTAAATATTTTGGTTTATAACTGGCTACTGAAAAATCCAAGGTACCATTTTTTGATTTATTGCATGCTAATATTGTATCAGCTGAACACGAAAGACAAAAATTTGTGTACATACGTAGAAATGTCCATAGAATCGATTTCCGCAACGCCCGTTAACGTATCTTTTACCGTTAATTAGCTATAGCCCGGCAAAGTGAAATAAACGTGAAAGATTTTCATTGGAAATAAATCTTTGTATTTCTAAAACTAGAATCGAGGGAATTTTTTCACTATTTTTTTCGTAATCAGCACGTTTGATTTAGTAGGAATTGATACATTTTTATTTAAATATAGGGTGTTTAAATATTTTGGTTTATAACTGGCTACTGAAAAATCCAAGGTACCATTTTTTGATTTATTGCATGCCAATATTGTATCAGCTGAACACGAAAGACAAAAATTTGTGTACATACGTAGAAATGTCCATAGAATCGATTTCCGCAACGCCCGTTAACGTATCTTTTACTGTTAATTAGCTATAGCCCGGCAAAGTGAAATAAACGTGATAGATTTTCATTGGAAATAAATCTTTGTATTTCTAAAACTAGAATCGAGGGAATTTTTTCACTATTTTTTTCGTAATCAGCACGTTTGATTTAGTAGGAATTGATACATTTTTATTTAAATATAGGGTGTTTAAATATTTTGGTTTATAACTGGCTACTGAAAAATCCAAGGTACCATTTTTTGATTTATTGCATGCCAATATTGCATCAGCTGAACACGAAAGACAAAAATTTGTGTACATACGTAGAAATGTCCATAGAATCGATTTCCGCAACGCCCGTTAACGTATCTTTTACCGTTAATTAGCTATAGCCCGGCAAAGTGAAATAAACGTGATAGATTTTCATTGGAAATAAATCTTTGTATTTCTAAAACTAGAATCCAGGGAATTTTTTTACTATTTTTTTCGTAATCAGCACGTTTGATTTAGTAGGAATTGATACATTTTTATTTAAATATAGGGTGTTTAAATATTTTGGTTTATAACTGGCTACTGAAAAATCCAAGGTACCATTTTTTGATTTATTGCATGCTAATATTGTATCAGCTGAACACGAAAGACAAAAATTTGTGTACATACGTAGAAATGTCCATAGAATCGATTTCCGCAACGCCCGTTAACGTATCTTTTACCGTTAATTAGCTATAGCCCGGCAAAGTGAAATAAACGTGATAGATTTTCATTGGAAATAAATCTTTGTATTTCTAAAACTAGAATCCAAGGAATTTTTTTACTATTTTTTTCGTAATCAGCACGTTTGATTTAGTAGGAATTGATACATTTTTATTTAAATATAGGGTGTTTAAATATTTTGGTTTATAACTGGCTACTGAAAAATCCAAGGTACCATTTTTTGATTTATTGCATGCCAATATTGTATCAGCTGAACACGAAAGACAAAAATTTGTGTACATACGTAGAAATGTCCATAGAATCGATTTCCGCAACGCCCGTTAACGTATCTTTTACCGTTAATTAGCTATAGCCCGGCAAAGTGAAATAAACGTGATAGATTTTCATTGGAAATAAATCTTTGTATTTCTAAAACTAGAATCGAGGGAATTTTTTCACTATTTTTTTCGTAATCAGCACGTTTGATTTAGTAGGAATTGATACATTTTTATTTAAATATAGGGTGTTTAAATATTTTGGTTTATAACTGGCTACTGAAAAATCCAAGGTACCATTTTTTGATTTATTGCATGCCAATATTGCATCAGCTGAACACGAAAGACAAAAATTTGTGTACATACGTAGAAATGTCCATAGAATCGATTTCCGCAACGCCCGTTAACGTATCTTTTACCGTTAATTAGCTATAGCCCGGCAAAGTGAAATAAACGTGATAGATTTTTATTGGAAATAAATCTTTGTATTTCTAAAACTAGAATCCAAGGAATTTTTTTACTATTTTTTTCGTAATCAGCACGTTAGATTTAGTAGGAATTGATACATTTTTATTTAAATATAGGGTGTTTAAATATTTTGGTTTATAACTGGCTACTGAAAAATCCAAGGTACCATTTTTTGATTTATTGCATGCCAATATTGTATCAGCTGAACACGAAAGACAAAAATTTGTGTACATTCGTAGAAATGTCCATAGAATCGATTTCCGCAACGCCCGTTAACGTATCTTTTACCGTTAATTAGCTATAGCCCGGCAAAGTGAAATAAACGTGAAAGATTTTCATTGGAAATAAATCTTTGTATTTCTAAAACTAGAATCCAGGGAATTTTTTTACTATTTTTTTCGTAATCAGCACGTTTGATTTAGTAGGAATTGATACATTTTTATTTAAATATAGGGTGTTTAAATATTTTGGTTTATAACTGGCTACTGAAAAATCCAAGGTACCATTTTTTGATTTATTGCATGCCAATATTGTATCAGCTGAACACGAAAGACAAAAATTTGTGTACATACGTAGAAATGTCCATAGAATCGATTTCCGCAACGCCCGTTAACGTATCTTTTACCGTTAATTAGCTATAGCCCGGCAAAGTGAAATAAATGTGATAGATTTTCATTGGAAATAAATCTTTGTATTTCTAAAACTAGAATCGAGGGAATTTTTTCACTATTTTTTTCGTAATCAGCACGTTTGATTTAGTAGGAATTGATACATTTTTATTTAAATATAGGGTGTTTAAATATTTTGGTTTATAACTGGCTACTGAAAAATCCAAGGTACCATTTTTTGATTTATTGCATGCCAATATTGCATCAGCTGAACACGAAAGACAAAAATTTGTGTACATACGTAGAAATGTCCATAGAATCGATTTCCGCAACGCCCGTTAACGTATCTTTTACCGTTAATTAGCTATAGCCCGGCAAAGTGAAATAAACGTGATAGATTTTTATTGGAAATAAATCTTTGTATTTCTAAAACTAGAATCCAAGGAATTTTTTTACTATTTTTTTCGTAATCAGCACGTTAGATTTAGTAGGAATTGATACATTTTTATTTAAATATAGGGTGTTTAAATATTTTGGTTTATAACTGGCTACTGAAAAATCCAAGGTACCATTTTTTGATTTATTGCATGCCAATATTGTATCAGCTGAACACGAAAGACAAAAATTTGTGTACATTCGTAGAAATGTCCATAGAATCGATTTCCGCAACGCCCGTTAACGTATCTTTTACCGTTAATTAGCTATAGCCCGGCAAAGTGAAATAAACGTGAAAGATTTTCATTGGAAATAAATCTTTGTATTTCTAAAACTAGAATCGAGGGAATTTTTTCACTATTTTTTTCGTAATCAGCACGTTTGATTTAGTAGGAATTGATACATTTTTATTTAAATATAGGGTGTTTAAATATTTTGGTTTATAACTGGCTACTGAAAAATCCAAGGTACCATTTTTTGATTTATTGCATGCCAATATTGTATCAGCTGAACACGAAAGACAAAAATTTGTGTACATACGTAGAAATGTCCATAGAATCGATTTCCGCAACGCCCGTTAACGTATCTTTTACTGTTAATTAGCTATAGCCCGGCAAAGTGAAATAAACGTGATAGATTTTCATTGGAAATAAATCTTTGTATTTCTAAAACTAGAATCGAGGGAATTTTTTCACTATTTTTTTCGTAATCAGCACGTTTGATTTAGTAGGAATTGATACATTTTTATTTAAATATAGGGTGTTTAAATATTTTGGTTTATAACTGGCTACTGAAAAATCCAAGGTACCATTTTTTGATTTATTGCATGCCAATATTGTATCAGCTGAACACGAAAGACAAAAATTTGTGTACATACGTAGAAATGTCCATAGAATCGATTTCCGCAACGCCCGTTAACGTATCTTTTACCGTTAATTAGCTATAGCCCGGCAAAGTGAAATAAACGTGATAGATTTTCATTGGAAATAAATCTTTGTATTTCTAAAACTAGAATCCAGGGAATTTTTTTACTATTTTTTTCGTAATCAGCACGTTTGATTTAGTAGGAATTGATACATTTTTATTTAAATATAGGGTGTTTAAATATTTTGGTTTATAACTGGCTACTGAAAAATCCAAGGTACCATTTTTTGATTTATTGCATGCCAATATTGTATCAGCTGAACACGAAAGACAAAAATTTGTGTACATACGTAGAAATGTCCATAGAATCGATTTCCGCAACGCCCGTTAACGTATCTTTTACCGTTAATTAGCTATAGCCCGGCAAAGTGAAATAAACGTGATAGATTTTCATTGGAAATAAATCTTTGTATTTCTAAAACTAGAATCGAGGGAATTTTTTCACTATTTTTTTCGTAATCAGCACGTTTGATTTAGTAGGAATTGATACATTTTTATTTAAATATAGGGTGTTTAAATATTTTGGTTTATAACTGGCTACTGAAAAATCCAAGGTACCATTTTTTGATTTATTGCATGCCAATATTGTATCAGCTGAACACGAAAGACAAAAATTTGTGTACATACGTAGAAATGTCCATAGAATCGATTTCCGCAACGCCCGTTAACGTATCTTTTACCGTTAATTAGCTATAGCCCGGCAAAGTGAAATAAACGTGATAGATTTTCATTGGAAATAAATCTTTGTATTTCTAAAACTAGAATCGAGGGAATTTTTTCACTATTTTTTTCGTAATCAACACGTTTGATTTAGTAGGAATTGATACATTTTTATTTAAATATAGGGTGTTTAAATATTTTGGTTTATAACTGGCTACTGAAAAATCCAAGGTACCATTTTTTGATTTATTGCATGCCAATATTGTATCAGCTGAACACGAAAGACAAAAATTTGTGTACATACGTAGAAATGTCCATAGAATCGATTTCCGCAACGCCCGTTAACGTATCTTTTACCGTTAATTAGCTATAGCCCGGCAAAATGAAATAAACGTGATAGATTTTCATTGGAAATAAATCTTTGTATTTCTAAAACTAGAATCGAGGGAATTTTTTCACTATTTTTTTCGTAATCAGCACGTTTGATTTAGTAGGAATTGATACATTTTTATTTAAATATAGGGTGTTTAAATATTTTGGTTTATAACTGGCTACTGAAAAATCCAAGGTACCATTTTTTGATTTATTGCATGCCAATATTGTATCAGCTGAACACGAAAGACAAAAATTTGTGTACATACGTAGAAATGTCCATAGAATCGATTTCCGCAACGCCCGTTACCGTATCTTTTACCGTTAATTAGCTATAGCCCGGCAAAGTGAAATAAACGTGATAGATTTTCATTGGAAATAAATCTTTGTATTTCTAAAACTAGAATCGAGGGAATTTTTTCACTATTTTTTTCGTAATCAGCACGTTTGATTTAGTAGGAATTGATACATTTTTATTTAAATATAGGGTGTTTAAATATTTTGGTTTATAACTGGCTACTGAAAAATCCAAGGTACCATTTTTTGATTTATTGCTTGCCAATATTGTATCAGCTGAACACGAAAGACAAAAATTTGTGTACATACGTAGAAATGTCCATAGAATCGATTTCCGCAACGCCCGTTAACGTATCTTTTACCGTTAATTAGCTATAGCCCGGCAAAGTGAAATAAACGTGATAGATTTTCATTGGAAATAAATCTTTGTATTTCTAAAACTAGAATCGAGGGAATTTTTTCACTATTTTTTTCGTAATCAGCACGTTTGATTTAGTAGGAATTGATACATTTTTATTTAAATATAGGGTGTTTAAATATTTTGGTTTATAACTGGCTACTGAAAAATCCAAGGTACCATTTTTTGATTTATTGCATGCCAATATTGTATCAGCTGAACACGAAAGACAAAAATTTGTGTACATACGTAGAAATGTCCATAGAATCGATTTCCGCAACGCCCGTTAACGTATCTTTTACCGTTAATTAGCTATAGCCCGGCAAAGTGAAATAAACGTGATAGATTTTCATTGGAAATAAATCTTTGTATTTCTAAAACTAGAATCGAGGGAATATTTTCACTATTTTTTTCGTAATCAGCACGTTTGATTTAGTAGGAATTGATACATTTTTATTTAAATATAGGGTGTTTAAATATTTTGGTTTATAACTGGCTACTGAAAAATCCAAGGTACCATTTTTTGATTTATTGCATGCCAATATTGTATCAGCTGAACACGAAAGACAAAAATTTGTGTACATACGTAGAAATGTCCATAGAATCGATTTCCGCAACGCCCGTTAACGTATCTTTTACCGTCAATTAGCTATAGCCCGGCAAAGTGAAATAAACTTGATAGATTTTCATTGGAAATATCTTTGTATTTTTAAAACTAGAATCCAGGGATTTTTTTTACTATTTTTTTCGTAATCACCACGTTTGATTTAGTAGGAATTGATACATTTTTATTTAAATATAGGGTGTTTAAATATTTTGGTTTATAACTGGCTACTGAAAAATCCAAGGTACCATTTTTTGATTTATTGCATGCTAATATTGTATCAGCTGAACACGAAAGACAAAAATTTGTGTACATACGTAGAAATGTCCATAGAATCGATTTCCGCAACGCCCGTTAACGTATCTTTTACCGTTAATTAGCTATAACCCGGCAAAGTGAAATAAACGTGATAGATTTTCATTGGAAATAAATCTTTGTATTTCTAAAACTAGAATCGAGGGAATTTTTTCACTATTTTTTTCGTAATCAGCACGTTTGATTTAGTAGGAATTGATACATTTTTATTTAAATATAGGGTGTTTAAATATTTTGGTTTATAACTGGCTACTGAAAAATCCAAGGTACCATTTTTTGATTTATTGCATGCCAATATTGTATCAGCTGAACACGAAAGACAAAAATTTGTGTACATACGTAGAAATGTCCATAGAATCGATTTCCGCAACGCCCGTTAACGTACCTTTTACCGTTAATTAGCTATAGCCCGGCAAAGTGAAATAAACGTGATAGATTTTCATTGGAAATAAATCTTTGTATTTCTAAAACTAGAATCGAGGGAATTTTTTCACTATTTTTTTCGTAATCAGCACGTTTGATTTAGTAGGAATTGATACATTTTTATTTAAATATAGGGTGTTTAAATATTTTGGTTTATAACTGGCTACTGAAAAATCCAAGGTACCATTTTTTGATTTATTGCATGCCAATATTGTATCAGCTGAACACGAAAGACAAAAATTTGTGTACATACGTAGAAATGTCCATAGAATCGATTTCCGCAACGCCCGTTAACGTATCTTTTACAGTTAATTAGCTATAGCCCGGCAAAGTGAAATAAACGTGATAGATTTTCATTGGAAATAAATCTTTGTATTTCTAAAACTAGAATCGAGGGAATTTTTTCACTATTTTTTTCGTAATCAGCACGTTTGATTTAGTAGAAATTGATACATTTTTATTTAAATATAGGGTGTTTAAATATTTTGGTTTATAACTGGCTACTGAAAAATCCAAGGTACCATTTTTTGATTTAATGCATGCCAATATTGTATCAGCTGAACACGAAAGACAAAAATTTGTGTACATACGTAGAAATGTCCATAGAATCGATTTCCGCAACGCCCGTTAACGTATCTTTTACCGTTCATTAGCTATAGCCCGGCAAAGTGAAATAAACGTGATAGATTTTCATTGGAAATAAATCTTTGTATTTCTAAAACTAGAATCGAGGGAATTTTTTCACTATTTTTTTCGTAATCAGCACGTTTGATTTAGTAGGAATTGATACATTTTTATTTAAATATAGGGTGTTTAAATATTTTGGTTTATAACTGGCTACTGAAAAATCCAAGGTACCATTTTTTGATTTAATGCATGCCAATATTGTATCAGCTGAACACGAAAGACAAAAATTTGTGTGCATACGTAGAAATGTCCATAGAATAGATTGCCGCAACGCCCGTTAACGTATCTTTTACCGTTCATTAGCTATAGCCCGGCAAAGTGAAATAAACGTGATAGATTTTCATTGGAAATAAATCTTTGTATTTCTAAAACTAGAATCGAGGGAATTTTTTCACTATTTTTTTCGTAATCAGCACGTTTGATTTAGTAGGAATTGATACATTTTTATTTAAATATAGGGTGTTTAAATATTTTGGTTTATAACTGGCTACTGAAAAATCCAAGGTACCATTTTTTGATTTATTGCATGCCAATATTGTATCAGCTGAACACGAAAGACAAAAATTTGTGTACATACGTAGAAATGTCCATAGAATCGATTTCCGCAACGCCCGTTAACGTATCTTTTACCGTTAATTAGCTATAGCCCGGCAAAGTGAAATAAACGTGATAGATTTTCATTGGAAATAAATCTTTGTATTTCTAAAACTAGAATCGAGGGAATTTTTTCACTATTTTTTTCGTAATCAGCACGTTTGATTTAGTAGGAATTGATACATTTTTATTTAAATATAGGGTGTTTAAATATTTTGGTTTATAACTGGCTACTGAAAAATCCAAGGTACCATTTTTTGATTTATTGCATGCCAATATTGTATCAGCTGAACACGAAAGACAAAAATTTGTGTACATACGTAGAAATGTCCATAGAATCGATTTCCGCAACGCCCGTTAACGTATCTTTTACCGTTAATTAGCTATAGCCCGGCAAAGTGAAATAAACGTGATAGATTTTCATTGGAAATAAATCTTTGTATTTCTAAAACTAGAATCGAGGGAATTTTTTCACTATTTTTTTCGTAATCAGCACGTTTGATTTAGTAGAAATTGATACATTTTTATTTAAATATAGGGTGTTTAAATATTTTGGTTTATAACTGGCTACTGAAAAATCCAAGGTACCATTTTTTGATTTAATGCATGCCAATATTGTATCAGCTGAACACGAAAGACAAAAATTTGTGTACATACGTAGAAATGTCCATAGAATCGATTTCCGCAACGCCCGTTAACGTATCTTTTACCGTTCATTAGCTATAGCCCGGCAAAGTGAAATAAACGTGATAGATTTTCATTGGAAATAAATCTTTGTATTTCTAAAACTAGAATCGAGGGAATTTTTTCACTATTTTTTTCGTAATCAGCACGTTTGATTTAGTAGGAATTGATACATTTTTATTTAAATATAGGGTGTTTAAATATTTTGGTTTATAACTGGCTACTGAAAAATCCAAGGTACCATTTTTTGATTTAATGCATGCCAATATTGTATCAGCTGAACACGAAAGACAAAAATTTGTGTGCATACGTAGAAATGTCCATAGAATAGATTGCCGCAACGCCCGTTAACGTATCTTTTACCGTTCATTAGCTATAGCCCGGCAAAGTGAAATAAACGTGATAGATTTTCATTGGAAATAAATCTTTGTATTTCTAAAACTAGAATCCAGGGAATTTTTTTACTATTTTTTTCGTAATCAGCACGTTTGATTTAGTAGGAATTGATACATTTTTATTTAAATATAGGGTGTTTAAATATTTTGGTTTATAACTGGCTACTGAAAAATCCAAGGTACCATTTTTTGATTTATTGCATGCTAATATTGTATCAGCTGAACACGAAAGACAAAAATTTGTGTACATACGTAGAAATGTCCATAGAATCGATTTCCGCAACGCCCGTTAACGTATCTTTTACCGTTAATTAGCTATAGCCCGGCAAAGTGAAATAAACGTGATAGATTTTCATTGGAAATAAATCTTTGTATTTCTAAAACTAGAATCCAAGGAATTTTTTTACTATTTTTTTCGTAATCAGCACGTTAGATTTAGTAGGAATTGATACATTTTTATTTAAATATAGGGTGTTTAAATATTTTGGTTTATAACTGGCTACTGAAAAATCCAAGGTACCATTTTTTGATTTATTGCATGCCAATATTGTATCAGCTGAACACGAAAGACAAAAATTTGTGTACATACGTAGAAATGTCCATAGAATCGATTTCCGCAACGCCCGTTAACGTATCTTTTACCGTTAATTAGCTATAGCCCGGCAAATTGAAATAAACGTGATAGATTTTCATTGGAAATAAATCTTTGTATTTCTAAAACTAGAATCCAGGGAATTTTTTCACTATTTTTTTCGTAATCAGCACGTTTGATTTAGTAGGAATTGATACATTTTTATTTAAATATAGGGTGTTTAAATATTTTGGTTTATAACTGGCTACTGAAAAATCCAAGGTACCATTTTTTGATTTATTGCATGCCAATATTGTATCAGCTGAACACGAAAGACAAAAATTTGTCTACATACGTAGAAATGTCCATAGAATCGATTTCCGCAACGCCCGTTAACGTATCTTTTACCGTTAATTAGCTATAGCCCGGCAAAGTGAAATAAACGTGATAGATTTTCATTGGAAATAAATCTTTGTATTTCTAAAACTAGAATCCAAGGAATTTTTTTACTATTTTTTTCGTAATCAGCACGTTAGATTTAGTAGGAATTGATACATTTTTATTTAAATATAGGGTGTTTAAATATTTTGGTTTATAACTGGCTACTGAAAAATCCAAGGTACCATTTTTTAATTTATTGCATGCCAATATTGTATCAGCTGAACACGAAAGACAAAAATTTGTGTACATACGTAGAAATGTCCATAGAATCGATTTCCGCAACGCCCGTTAACGTATATTTTACCGTTAATTAGCTATAGCCCGGCAAAGTGAAATAAACGTGATAGATTTTCATTGGAAATAAATCTTTGTATTTCTAAAACTAGAATCCAGGGAATTTTTTTACTATTTTTTTCGTAATCAGCACGTTTGATTTAGTAGGAATTGATACATTTTTATTTAAATATAGGGTGTTTAAATATTTTGGTTTATAACTGGCTACTGAAAAATCCAAGGTACCATTTTTTGATTTATTGCATGCCAATATTGTATCAGCTGAACACGAAAGACAAAAATTTGTGTACATACGTAGAAATGTCCATAGAATCGATTTCCGCAACGCCCGTTAACGTATCTTTTACCGTTAATTAGCTATAGCCCGGCAAAGTGAAATAAACGTGAAAGATTTTCATTGGAAATAAATCTTTGTATTTCTAAAACTAGAATCGAGGGAATTTTTTCACTATTTTTTTCGTAATCAGCACGTTTAATTTAGTAGGAATTGATACATTTTTATTTAAATATAGGGTGTTTAAATATTTTGGTTTATAACTATCTACTGAAAAATCCAAGGTACCATTTTTTGATTTATTGCATGCCAATATTGTATCAGCTGAACACGAAAGACAAAAATTTGTGTACATACGTAGAAATGTCCATAGAATCGATTTCCGCAACGCCCGTTAACGTATCTTTTACTGTTAATTAGCTATAGCCCGGCAAAGTGAAATAAACGTGATAGATTTTCATTGGAAATAAATCTTTGTATTTCTAAAACTAGAATCGAGGGAATTTTTTCACTATTTTTTTCGTAATCAGCACGTTTGATTTAGTAGGAATTGATACATTTTTATTTAAATATAGGATGTTTAAATATTTTGGTTTATAACTGGCTACTGAAAAATCCAAGGTACCATTTTTTGATTTATTGCATGCCAATATTGTATCAGCTGAACACGAAAGACAAAAATTTGTGTACATACGTAGAAATGTCCATAGAATCGATTTCCGCAACGCCCGTTAACGTATCTTTTACCGTTAATTAGCTATAGCCCGGCAAAATGAAATAAACGTGATAGATTTTCATTGGAAATAAATCTTTGTATTTCTAAAACTAGAATCGAGGGAATTTTTTCACTATTTTTTTCGTAATCAGCACGTTTGATTTAGTAGGAATTGATACATTTTTATTTAAATATAGGGTGTTAAAATATTTTGGTTTATAACTGGCTACTGAAAAATCCAAGGTACCATTTTTTGATTTATTGCATGCCAATATTGTATCAGCTGAACACGAAAGACAAAAATTTGTGTACATACGTAGAAATGTCCATAGAATCGATTTCCGCAACGCCCGTTAACGTATCTTTTACCGTTAATTAGCTATAGCCCGGCAAAGTGAAATAAACGTGATAGATTTTCATTGGAAATAAATCTTTGTATTTCTAAAACTAGAATCCAAGGAATTTTTTTACTATTTTTTTCGTAATCAGCACGTTAGATTTAGTAGGAATTGATACATTTTTATTTAAATATAGGGTGTTTAAATATTTTGGTTTATAACTGGCTACTGAAAAATCCAAGGTACCATTTTTTGATTTAATGCATGCCAATATTGTATCAGCTGAACACGAAAGACAAAAATTTGTGTACATACGTAGAAATGTCCATAGAATCGATTTCCGCAACGCCCGTTAACGTATCTTTTACCGTTCATTAGCTATAGCCCGGCAAAGTGAAATAAACGTGATAGATTTTCATTGGAAATAAATCTTTGTATTTCTAAAACTAGAATCGAGGGAATTTTTTCACTATTTTTTTCGTAATCAGCACGTTTGATTTAGTAGGAATTGATACATTTTTATTTAAATATAGGGTGTTTAAATATTTTGGTTTATAACTGGCTACTGAAAAATCCAAGGTACCATTTTTTGATTTAATGCATGCCAATATTGTATCAGCTGAACACGAAAGACAAAAATTTGTGTGCATACGTAGAAATGTCCATAGAATAGATTGCCGCAACGCCCGTTAACGTATCTTTTACCGTTCATTAGCTATAGCCCGGCAAAGTGAAATAAACGTGATAGATTTTCATTGGAAATAAATCTTTGTATTTCTAAAACTAGAATCCAGGGAATTTTTTTACTATTTTTTTCGTAATCAGCACGTTTGATTTAGTAGGAATTGATACATTTTTATTTAAATATAGGGTGTTTAAATATTTTGGTTTATAACTGGCTACTGAAAAATCCAAGGTACCATTTTTTGATTTATTGCATGCTAATATTGTATCAGCTGAACACGAAAGACAAAAATTTGTGTACATACGTAGAAATGTCCATAGAATCGATTTCCGCAACGCCCGTTAACGTATCTTTTACCGTTAATTAGCTATAGCCCGGCAAAGTGAAATAAACGTGATAGATTTTCATTGGAAATAAATCTTTGTATTTCTAAAACTAGAATCCAAGGAATTTTTTTACTATTTTTTTCGTAATCAGCACGTTAGATTTAGTAGGAATTGATACATTTTTATTTAAATATAGGGTGTTTAAATATTTTGGTTTATAACTGGCTACTGAAAAATCCAAGGTACCATTTTTTGATTTATTGCATGCCAATATTGTATCAGCTGAACACGAAAGACAAAAATTTGTGTACATACGTAGAAATGTCCATAGAATCGATTTCCGCAACGCCCGTTAACGTATCTTTTACCGTTAATTAGCTATAGCCCGGCAAATTGAAATAAACGTGATAGATTTTCATTGGAAATAAATCTTTGTATTTCTAAAACTAGAATCCAGGGAATTTTTTCACTATTTTTTTCGTAATCAGCACGTTTGATTTAGTAGGAATTGATACATTTTTATTTAAATATAGGGTGTTTAAATATTTTGGTTTATAACTGGCTACTGAAAAATCCAAGGTACCATTTTTTGATTTATTGCATGCCAATATTGTATCAGCTGAACACGAAAGACAAAAATTTGTCTACATACGTAGAAATGTCCATAGAATCGATTTCCGCAACGCCCGTTAACGTATCTTTTACCGTTAATTAGCTATAGCCCGGCAAAGTGAAATAAACGTGATAGATTTTCATTGGAAATAAATCTTTGTATTTCTAAAACTAGAATCCAAGGAATTTTTTTACTATTTTTTTCGTAATCAGCACGTTAGATTTAGTAGGAATTGATACATTTTTATTTAAATATAGGGTGTTTAAATATTTTGGTTTATAACTGGCTACTGAAAAATCCAAGGTACCATTTTTTAATTTATTGCATGCCAATATTGTATCAGCTGAACACGAAAGACAAAAATTTGTGTACATACGTAGAAATGTCCATAGAATCGATTTCCGCAACGCCCGTTAACGTATATTTTACCGTTAATTAGCTATAGCCCGGCAAAGTGAAATAAACGTGATAGATTTTCATTGGAAATAAATCTTTGTATTTCTAAAACTAGAATCCAGGGAATTTTTTTACTATTTTTTTCGTAATCAGCACGTTTGATTTAGTAGGAATTGATACATTTTTATTTAAATATAGGGTGTTTAAATATTTTGGTTTATAACTGGCTACTGAAAAATCCAAGGTACCATTTTTTGATTTATTGCATGCCAATATTGTATCAGCTGAACACGAAAGACAAAAATTTGTGTACATACGTAGAAATGTCCATAGAATCGATTTCCGCAACGCCCGTTAACGTATCTTTTACCGTTAATTAGCTATAGCCCGGCAAAGTGAAATAAACGTGAAAGATTTTCATTGGAAATAAATCTTTGTATTTCTAAAACTAGAATCGAGGGAATTTTTTCACTATTTTTTTCGTAATCAGCACGTTTAATTTAGTAGGAATTGATACATTTTTATTTAAATATAGGGTGTTTAAATATTTTGGTTTTTAACTATCTACTGAAAAATCCAAGGTACCATTTTTTGATTTATTGCATGCCAATATTGTATCAGCTGAACACGAAAGACAAAAATTTGTGTACATACGTAGAAATGTCCATAGAATCGATTTCCGCAACGCCCGTTAACGTATCTTTTACTGTTAATTAGCTATAGCCCGGCAAAGTGAAATAAACGTGATAGATTTTCATTGGAAATAAATCTTTGTATTTCTAAAACTAGAATCGAGGGAATTTTTTCACTATTTTTTTCGTAATCAGCACGTTTGATTTAGTAGGAATTGATACATTTTTATTTAAATATAGGATGTTTAAATATTTTGGTTTATAACTGGCTACTGAAAAATCCAAGGTACCATTTTTTGATTTATTGCATGCCAATATTGTATCAGCTGAACACGAAAGACAAAAATTTGTGTACATACGTAGAAATGTCCATAGAATCGATTTCCGCAACGCCCGTTAACGTATCTTTTACCGTTAATTAGCTATAGCCCGGCAAAATGAAATAAACGTGATAGATTTTCATTGGAAATAAATCTTTGTATTTCTAAAACTAGAATCGAGGGAATTTTTTCACTATTTTTTTCGTAATCAGCACGTTTGATTTAGTAGGAATTGATACATTTTTATTTAAATATAGGGTGTTAAAATATTTTGGTTTATAACTGGCTACTGAAAAATCCAAGGTACCATTTTTTGATTTATTGCATGCCAATATTGTATCAGCTGAACACGAAAGACAAAAATTTGTGTACATACGTAGAAATGTCCATAGAATCGATTTCCGCAACGCCCGTTAACGTATCTTTTACCGTTAATTAGCTATAGCCCGGCAAAGTGAAATAAACGTGATAGATTTTCATTGGAAATAAATCTTTGTATTTCTAAAACTAGAATCCAAGGAATTTTTTTACTATTTTTTTCGTAATCAGCACGTTAGATTTAGTAGGAATTGATACATTTTTATTTAAATATAGGGTGTTTAAATATTTTGGTTTATAACTGGCTACTGAAAAATCCAAGGTACCATTTTTTGATTTATTGCATGCCAATATTGTATCAGCTGAACACGAAAGACAAAAATTTGTGTACATACGTAGAAATGTCCATAGAATCGATTTCCGCAACGCCCGTTAACGTATCTTTTACCGTTAATTAGCTATAGCCCGGCAAAGTGAAATAAACGTGATAGATTTTCATTGGAAATAAATCTTTGTATTTCTAAAACTAGAATCGAGGGAATTTTTTTTCACTATTTTTTTCGTAATCAGCACGTATGATTTAGTAGGAATTGATACATTTTTATTTAAATATAGGGTGTTTAAATATTTTGGTTTATAACTGGCTACTGAAAAATCCAAGGTACCATTTTTTGATTTATTGCATGCCAATATTGTATCAGCTGAACACGAAAGACAAAAATTTGTGTACATACGTAGAAATGTCCATAGAATCGATTTCCGCAACGCCCGTTAACGTATCTTTTACCGTTAATTAGCTATAGCCCGGCAAAGTGAAATAAACGTGATAGATTTTCATTGGAAATAAATCTTTGTATTTCTAAAACTAGAATCGAGGGAATTTTTTCACTATTTTTTTCGTAATCAGAACGTTTGATTTAGTAGGAATTGATACATTTTTATTTAAATATAGGGTGTTTAAATATTTTGGTTTATAACTGGCTACTGAAAAATCCAAGGTACCATTTTTTGATTTATTGCATGCCAATATTGTATCAGCTGAACACGAAAGACAAAAATTTGTGTACATACGTAGAAATGTCCATAGAATCGATTTCCGCAACGCCCGTTAACGTATCTTTTACCGTTAATTAGCTATAGCCCGGCAAAGTGAAATAAACGTGAAAGATTTTCATTGGAAATAAATCTTTGTATTTCTAAAACTAGAATCCAGGGAATTTTTTTACTATTTTTTTCGTAATCAGCACGTTTGATTTAGTAGGAATTGATACATTTTTATTTAAATATAGGGTGTTTAAATATTTTGGTTTATAACTGGCTACTGAAAAATCCAAGGTACCATTTTTTGATTTATTGCATGCCAATATTGTATCAGCTGAACACGAAAGACAAAAATTTGTGTACATACGTAGAAATGTCCATAGAATCGATTTCCGCAACGCCCGTTAACGTATCTTTTACCGTTAATTAGCTATAGCCCGGCAAAGTGAAATAAACGTGATAGATTTTCATTGGAAATAAATCTTTGTATTTCTAAAACTAGAATCGAGGGAATTTTTTCACTATTTTTTTCGTAATCAGCACGTTTGATTTAGTAGGAATTGATACATTTTTATTTAAATATAGGGTGTTTAAATATTTTGGTTTATAACTGGCTACTGAAAAATCCAAGGTACCATTTTTTGATTTATTGCATGCCAATATTGTATCAGCTGAACACGAAAGACAAAAATTTGTGTACATACGTAGAAATGTCCATAGAATCGATTTCCGCAACGCCCGTTAACGTATCTTTTACCGTTAATTAGCTATAGCCCGGCAAAGTGAAATAAACGTGATAGATTTTCATTGGAAATAAATCTTTGTATTTCTAAAACTAGAATCGAGGGAATTTTTTCACTATTTTTTTCGTAATCAGCACGTTTGATTTAGTAGGAATTGATACATTTTTATTTAAATATAGGGTGTTTAAATATTTTGGTTTATAACTGGCTACTGAAAAATCCAAGGTACCATTTTTTGATTTATTGCATGCCAATATTGTATCAGCTGAACACGAAAGACAAAAATTTTTGTACATACGTAGAAATGCCCATAGAATCGATTTCCGCAACGCTCGTTAACGTATCTTTTACCGTTAATTAGCTATAGCCCGGCAAAGTGAAATAAACGTGAAAGATTTTCATTGGAAATAAATCTTTGTATTTTTAAAACTAGAATCCAGGGAATTTTTTTACTATTTTTTTCGTAATCAGCACGTTTGATTTAGTAGGAATTGATACATTTTTATTTAAATATAGGGTGTTTAAATATTTTGGTTTATAACTGGCTACTGAAAAATCCAAGGTACCATTTTTTGATTTATTGCATGCCAATATTGTATCAGCTGAACACGAAAGACAAAAATCTGTGTACATACGTAGAAATGTCCATAGAATCGATTGCCGCAACGCCCGTTAACGTATCTTTTACCGTTCATTAGCTATAGCCCGGCAAAGTGAAATAAACGTGATAGATTTCCATTGGAAATAAATCTTTGTATTTTTGAAACTAGAATCCAGGGAATTTTTTTACTATTTTTTTCGTAATCAGCACGTTTGATTTAGTAGGAATTGATACATTTTTATTTAAATATAGGGTGTTTAAATATTTTGGTTTATAACTGGCTACTGAAAAATCCAAGGTACCATTTTTTGATTTATTGCATTCTAATATTGTATCAGCTCAACACGAAAGACAAAAATTTGTGTACATACGTAGAAATGTCCATAGAATCGATTGCCGCAACGCCCGTTAACGTATCTTTTACCGTTCATTAGCTATAGCCTTTTGCATGGCAATATTGTTTCACCTGACCGTAGAGGAACAATTTTTGCTGATAAGATTTTTCAATAGATCTTCTAGATTCGGAGATATTCGAAAAATAAAGGCCGTGTCACAAAACAGTAGCTGAATCTAACTTTTGTATATGGATAGCCATCAAGGAGAGGAACAATTTTTGTTGATAAAATTTTTCGTTAGCTCGTCTAAATTCGGAGATATTGGAAATATAAAGGGCTTGTCACATAGCCGTAGCTGAATGGGGAAAAAATAATATTGTTATTTTTTCAAGAAATAATAGTGTGTGATTATATTTGTTATTAATTTTCTTTTATATAGTACGTATCTGTATTTTTTTATCATTATTACTTAAGGCATAATAATAGTATGTTGGTTTTTTTTTTATTTCCATATCCAATTAAGGAACATTTATTTATCTTAATTTAGAATATGTAACAGTAATAATAATAATTTAGAAAAAATATTAAAATATTATTGACTATTAGAGATATGATAAAATTGTTTAACTATTTAAGCAAAAAAATTGCAATAATATTATACTTCTTCCAGAAATAACAATCTTTTTGTCTAAAGGTATGTAACAATATACTTATACTTTATATTATACACGGCACCTGTAGATTGTACGGAGCTAAGTCCGGCGAATAAGGAGGCTGTTCGCTATTATAAACAAATAAAAAATGTTTTTGTTTCAGATGAAATTTTTTTGGATCCTGACGGTTGTAGTCGCCATGTTTCTTCTGGGTCTCACAGACCAAGTTCTTGGTCAGCTGTGGGACGATGACGATGGCGACTTTTGGATTATCAGAAAAAGGGATACTGCTAATACAAATAGTATTGATAATACAAATCAGGATAAACAAAATAATGATAATGACGAATCAAAGAAAGGTTTACATTTTGGTGTAGGGGTTAATGGTGGACTTAATTTCGGTTTAATATAGAAAAAAGAGTTATATTTTTGAAATGCAATTATTATTATATTATGAAATATTAAATAATAAATGTTATACCATAAAAGATACAAGGTTTATACAATATTTATTGTCCCTAACATAGTAGGCTTTGAGATATTGTCTTCATAACAACAGCAATTGTTTATTGTTTATCTTTCAAACGAAGTGCCAAATTTGATTATTCTAGTGTTAATAATTTACAAGTTTTCATAAGATGGGTACCCCGAATATTAACGTGCGAACATAAGCGAGAGATAATCACCTCCTCAGAAACTAGTTTCGATGTATTTTGTATACAGTGTGTCCCATTTAGAGGTGCCACCATTGGGATCTCGAGAACTGTAAGAGATACGATGTCGGTTAAATGGAACTTTTTATGCGCCTTTGGGAGGACATCTCACATGTGCTTTTATTTTTCCAAAAATTCTCATAGGGCACTAGATAATGACGAAAAACTGAATATTGTTGATTTTTTCTTTTTCAAATAACTTCTAAACTATTAATAATTGAGAAAAAAGTTCCAAATATAAAAGATAGATATTTTTATTAACTAACCAGTGGCGTACGAAATAAATTTTTATATCTGTAAATTTTTGAGATATAACACAAACTTATATTTTTTTAAATGGAACCCATATCTGATTTTAGTCTCAAAAAAATAAATATTTTTTTCTCTTTTCAACGATGTAAGGGTTATTATGTTTTATATTTGTTTTGCCTTCAAAAATTATTATTTTTTCCTTATTTTGTATTAAATTTACAATTATTTTGAAAATATTGGTAGATTTCTATTTGGAAATACTCCTTGTATTTAAATAATTTATTTCCTTAAAAATATTTGCTCAAAATTCATATCAAATTAATTTTTATAATATTTTGTATCAGGTCGCCCTTGGCACATCATAGTGTAATTTGTAATTATGAGTCTAGAATGAAAATATTAAATAATAAAGGCATAAAACAAATTATTTTGATCAAATACAATATAATTAATAAAAATAATGATGTTTTTTTGGGAAATAATTAGAAAATTCAGGAAAATAAAGAGAAAAATTAAATTTTAGGAGCAAAACAAATATAAAACATAATAACTCTTACATCATTGAAAAAAGAAAAAAATAATTATTTTTCTGAGACTAAAATCAGATATGGGTTCCATTTAAAAAAATATAAGTTTGTGTTATATCTCGAAAATTTACGGATATAAAAATTTATTTCGTACGCCACTGGTTAGCTAATAAAAATATCTATCTTTTATATTTGAAACGTTTTTCTCAATTACTGATAGTTTAGAAGTTATTTGAAAAAGAAAAAATCAACAATATTCAGTTTTTCGTTATTATCTAGTGCCCTATGAGAATTTTTTGAAAAACAAAAGCACATCTAAGATGGCCTCACAAAGGCGCACAAAAAGTTCCATTTAACCGACATCGTATCTCTTATAGTTCTCGAGATCCCAATGGTGGCACCTCTAAATGGGACACACTGTATATCCCATACCAAAAGTACCTTGAAAAAGATTCTTTATATCCTATAAAATTGTAACACGAACACACTATTTTTTACAAATTCTATACCGAAAGTTCCTTTCCATATTTTATTAGGGGTCGCTGTTTCTTACTCTTCTCTTTTAATCATTCCTGTCCAACGCATCTTCTTCACACAATTCTTCCTCTCTCAAATCTTCTGCTACACAATCCTTCCATCTTCTTCTCTTTGGAGGGACACTCTATCACATTCACACATAACTTTCTGACCCTATACTTTCAACTTTGGTTTTGCATTTGACACTGACATCTGTCAATTAAATTTTTCTGAATATATCTGTTGTTTCCATAATTTTAACAAAGCTGACTAATTTTTGAAAGTTAATCTCTCTTAATGTCTCTATAACTCTATATCTATTGAATATGAACGAAACTGTATAATCAAACCGTATAGAGAATAAGATATTCTTTTATATTGTTAATCACAAAATGTCGAAAAATAATATTTAACTGCGTTTTTTCAAGAAAAACTGTTAAAAACTTCAAATAAGGGTACTTCCGGTGTATCAATTATAACCAAAATCTAATCAACTCTTCATATGGATGTACAGAAGAGGAATACGAAAGAATTATAATTTTTAGAATTGTAGTATTGGAGTTATCGTCGGAGAAAAATTTGTCACACACGGACACACATACACACACACACACACACACACACACACACACACACACACACATACACACAGACATAATCTTAAAAATAGTAAATTCGTATTGTAGGGACCCTAAAACGTGCTTATTCATTAAAAACTCCCCACCGAATTTTTTGACCAAAGACAATACCTTCCTTACCTAAAGGTGACGGAAGGTAATTATGAATATTATAAGCTTGTTATTCAACATCAACAGATATCTTTCCTTTTCATAATAACGCA
Source organism: Ophonus ardosiacus (assembly GCA_943142095.1). Classification (NCBI taxonomy): domain Eukaryota; kingdom Metazoa; phylum Arthropoda; class Insecta; order Coleoptera; family Carabidae; genus Ophonus; species Ophonus ardosiacus. The sequence goes on from OW964836.1 coordinate 40,372,801, forward strand.
TGTTTCTTTTCACGTAGGTCCCCTCAAGAATATTTTTGGAACACGCCACTGGACAGACCTCTTTGATGTTTGTTAGTAATTCATTTGTTTATAACAGTTTGTAAAAAGCGCGTAAAGTTAACTAATATTTTTACAGTTTTTAATGTGAAAATCAAATATTTAAATAATAAAATATATATTAATCGGTTCGTGAATTTTTGCTGATCATTTTAATATATAATTTAAATAGTATAATAACAATTTTAGTGCGAAAAATTGTGTTTAAAACGGGCCACATATTAGTAATGTAAGTTCATTAAATTAATTATTAAGTATATAATATATTTATTTAAAATTAATTATATATTTAATATTAGTTCTATATTTAAATATTTTTGTATTTAAAAATAATCTTTGCAACATATTTTTATTATTCCTCGATTGGCAAACATGTTCTGTTCGTAGTAATTCACTTGTTTTAAACAGTCCGTAAAAAACGCGTACCTTCCGCCAATATTTTTACAGTTTTTTGTGTTTAAATAAAATAAATAAATAATAAAATACATATTAATTAACTCGTGAATTTGTGATGAACATTTTAATATATAATTTAAATAGTTTTAATAAAAAATTGTGCTCAAATTTGTATGTAAAATGTCCAAGAAATGTAAGTTCATTTTAATATCAAAATAATTGTTCATTATTTTTATATAAACTCGTATATTAAATATATTGTTATATACAAGTATTTATTTATTTCTTTATTGTTACAGGGACATTTTCCAAGGAGCTTAGGACCCGCAAAATCCAGGACCGGCTTTAAGTAGTAAGTAAAATTTATTTTCCCAAAAATTCTGTTTAAAAATTTGATGTAACTAAATATAGGTTAAGTTTTATACCCATTTATGGGTATAATAGGGTGGGTACTTACCAGGCGTCACCTCCGGCCAACTATTATTTTCAAAGCTGTCATATATTAAAATAATAACAATTACATGAAAATAGAAAACATTTTTTCAAAAGTTATTTATTAAAACACAGCAATATAAGATATACAAATAAAATATATTTTAAAAAAATCTTAAAATAATAAATGCAGCTTTATGTACAAAATAAAAACCATACCAAATAAGCCTTACAGTTAATAAAATCTTAAAACTATGATCTACAACTTTTGGAAAAATTTTAACAATTTTAGTCAAAATTCACCAAATGACTAGTACAAAAAAATAATTTTCGAGGAACAATTGAGATCTTTAATACTTCAAAATAACAATAAATTAAATTAAGTTAAAAATCTATCACCAATTTAAGCAATGAGAACTTTAGAAATTATCAAAAATTAACGTATTACACAACACAATGTTTTGTTGTCTGCGGCGTGTAAACGTCACTTTAGAATGTTGTTTGTATGTTGTAGATATTGTTTTACAGTCTTAATTTGTGTCTATTTAGACTTGGCAATGTATGTACAGAAATACAAGAATTTACATAAAAATATTTGACAATTTTTTACATAAGTAGATGTTTCAGATCTCTAGTTAGATTTTCTTTTAGAATATGTTACAATGTCGACGTAATTTTGATGAAATTATTTTAAAATACAATTACACACAGTCAATATTTGATATTCATTAATTTATAATTAATACAAGATTTTTAATTTCATTAAAAAACAGTTAAAATTTAAATTACTAAATCGCAAACCACTCCTACGGTAAAAATCGTATCTTACATAATTTCTCGCCGAATTCAAATTTGAAACGCGTGTTGTTTGAATTTTATTGCTGTATCTTTAACCGTGTAGGAGTGGTGCATAAAAATATAAAAAATGTACAGACATTTTTAAACATTATTAGGCATTTTAAAAAATGTTAAGACACTTTTGGGAGACATTTCAAACATTTTCTATTTATTTAAAATAAATTTTTCATCAAAATTACATCCCTTTTCCGTTACTATAAATTTACACCCCTATTTTTTTTTTTTTTTATTCAATTCCATGGGCAAAAATCATAACAATACCGGGCTCGAGCATCATATCTTCTTGCATATGAGAATTATCACACTGTAAAACAAGTACGGCCTGTTTACCGGGTACTCGTTTGCAAACATACGCCTCGTAAAGTCTCCGGTTATTTTGTCGAGTTTCGAGAGAAGATAATCCGGCCGGCCATCTGCGTTCGTGGCAATTTTGCATTAATTCGTCCAATATATGACCCGGACAGCCGGATTCGCTTAACGTCCGCTTAATCATTCGCTAATAAATGGAAAAATAATGCATAAAAAAGCCTGGGCTATACCATTATGACGATCCTATAGCAAAATTGCAATTTTAAAATATTCAACTGAGTTTTTATCAACAAATGATATATTCCATAATTTGGTGTTTTTTTGCGTCACTAAATCCATTTTAAAACCACAAATACCATTTCCAAGACTTGTTATTACGTTTTTATCACTTCTAAATTGTTCCTAAATGTTAAATTGTCAATATATTCAAAAAAAAATAATAATTATAACTTACATAATTTTTAGAAATCAATTCTGGTGCAATTCCTTCATTATTTAAATTTACACTAAATTTTTCATTAACAGTTTCGTTCAATTTGCGCTCAATAAAACATTGAACCGGTGTTACGTAATCGTGGTTTAGTGTCAGGGTGTAACTAGAGTTTAATTGAACTGTTACACAATTTGGAATTAAGTATACATCATCGCGAGCTAAAATAATAATAATAACAACACCAAATTATTATTTGAATAGCTAAAATGTTTGTACTTACTTTTGCAATGTACTGTTGAAAATATTAAAACTGTTATAATGAAAAACATGTTTCTTTTGATGTATAAAATTTCATCTATTACAATCTGTAACATCTCGAGACGTTTTTAATTGATAGCAGATTATTATTTAATGATATTTTTAAAATTAAATATTGATAAGATTTTAAGATACTAATAATTAATAATTTTAATGGGTATGAACGGTCAAAATTTGAATTCTACGTGAAATTTTCTATGAAATTACAAAGTATTAAAACATGTAATTTCAATTTGTGTTTTATTGTAATACTAGCTGACCCGCCCCGGCTTCGTACGGGTAAAGCTAAAATAACGATTAGCTACACGTGTACCAGTAATTTTTCACATTTACTTCGGAGACATGCGCTGCGTAGGGAGCCGGAAACCTGCCTCGCATCGTACATGTAACAGGCTCCGCCCGATCCCCGCAACGCACCTAAAAGCGCCTTTTCTAAACATGTCTCGGGTACTTTTACTTATGTACATATGATGCAAGCTATCTCTCCGACAAATATCGAAAATCTGCTAACGGTTAAAACTTTACTATAGATAAAAAATAATTGAAATCATCCCCTATCGTACCGCCTTGATGGACGATTTTTTAAAAACGCTAAAACACTTTATTTCTTACCAAAAGCATAAATAAGAATTTTTATATAACTTGAGAAATGATGGGTTCTCCATACAACCTTTCGTCCCCTATTTCACCCCCTTCAAGTTTTATTTTCGCAACAAAAGAAAGCCTATGTCCTTCTCCTAGGTCCAATCTATCTCTATACCAAAATTCATCAAAATTGGTTCAACGATTCAGGCGTGAAAACGTAACAGACAGACAGACAGAGTTACTTTCGCATTTATTATATTAGTATGGATTTAATATTAACAATTAAATAAAGAAAAAATCAAATCACAATTATTATTTTTTTATAACAATAATCAATATAGTTAACAATGATGACAATAATTTGTGTAATAGTTATTTTTATTATTGCAATCAGTAGGCGATAATTGTTGTAATCAAATAAAACTACATTATTATTAACTGTAAAACTTTTCATTGTTGTAATCAAATTTAATCTTTTGTATTTGAACGTTTATTTGTTCTAATCAAATAAAACTACACTGTAATAAACTGTAAAAGTAATAGATGTCAGAAAGAAAATGAGAAATACCTGGAAATCAAAATTTTCAATTTTGTTCTTTCCCGGAGAATTTAATTTTGATTCTGGACTATTTAAATTTCTTTTTGTTTTCAGCTACTTTGTGAAATATTTATTGTAGAACCTTGCTTATGCTTTCGATTCATTTTGATTATTAATTTTGATAATTCAATTTTTTCACGAAAGTTTTATCTTGCGCTACACGCCAACGACAAAAATTTCATTGTCCAATTAACCAAAGAATTACTCATCATGCGTGAGTGACGTTCAATTCGTTATTCACTTGTGCTACTGTACTAATAGAGCGGTACAAACTTTCATCCCTATTTCACCCCTTTAAGTTTTATTTTCGCGATAAAAAGTATCCTATGTCCTTCTCCAAGGTTCAATCTATCTCTACACCAAAATTCATCAAAATTGGTTCAGCGGTTTTTTTTTGGATTTAAACAGAAAAAGGTACAATTATTTTTTTGCTTCATTGCTATAGGATCGTCTAAAGTGAATGTTAGAATTGTCATACCTGTAACACTTCGTCAGGCGTGGAGATCATGCCGCCCCAGCGCGTGACGCGCGCGCGCGTTAACGAATTACTCCAGCGTACAACTTCATCTCTTTCCATTTGATCTGCAATAGCTCTCATTGCCGGATTACTTATTCTCATAGCTCGCATAAAATCCTAATAAAAACATTAAACTCTCGTTTCAAAATACACAAAAATAACCTAATCAAACCTTTAATAATTGTAGCTCTCTTTTTTGCTCGCCTATCGTAAATCTCTGGTCGGCTAACTCTTGTTGAAATTCGCCTAACTTTTGCTGCTGTGTATGGATTAACGCTCTTAATTCTCTGACACAATTATGTTCCTTTAATTCGTCTTTTGGAATGACTAAACCGCAGCCCTGTTCACAAGGCAAGGGCCTTTTTGGGTTGTATTCACACTCGACTACATGGCCAGCAAGTGTGTCAAGTTTAAGGACCATTTGACAGCCGTACGACACATTATCGCACGAAATGCACAACCTGAAATGTTACGACTTTAAACGTCTGTAACTTGTAAACCGCTCATCGGTAATAATTGTACGATACATGAAAAGAAAGAGAATTTCATGGTGAATTCATATTTTGGACAACCGTTCTCATATCTTTAACCGTGTAGGTAATATATATATATATATATATATATATATATATATATACAGGGTGTAACACGTACACCGACCACCGCCATTATTACCTTTATTATTATAGTTACAAAAAAATACTATAGAACAAAGTTGTAGCGGACCAAAGGGGACATCCTTTCAGAGAAGAAAATTTTTTTTTAAATCAGTGGTTCTCAAGTTACAACACAAAGTTATATTTTTTCAAATGGGATTCTACATATTTTTTATGCCTATTCGATAGCATATTTTTTTCTGAATTTAACCATATATTAGTTTTATATCCTTACATAATAAAAATATTGAAAAAAATGCGATTGAAATGTAAATAATTTTTATTTTTAATATTATTGTACAGCAGGCCATGGATGAGAAACAAGAGCGATAAATTTAAATTGAAAATTAATAATTGTTAATTACTCCTTATAAATAATGTTCTTAGCATAATTCTATTCTATTTAAAACAGAAGAAGTAGCTTTTATTTCAGTTTCTGGTGTCAAAGCAGCGCAAGCTTCTCTAACTCTGTCCATCAAATTTTGTTTCGTTGTCACTGGTTTTGAATATACTCTATCTTTAAGATATCCCCATAAAAAAAAATCAAGGGGTGTCAAGTCCGGGGAACGAGCGGGCCATTTGCATGGCCCATTTGTTGCTATCCAGCGACCTTGAAACATTTCGTCGAGCCGTTCGTACACTCGACGAGTATTGTGAGCCAGCGCTCCATCTTGTTGGAACCACATGTTTTGTCTTTCATTCAAGTTTAAATAATCTCAAAACACAAAGAATAACAATTTACAACAATTAGTACGCCAAGTATTATTTGACAGCAGCTATATTTTGTTCTTTTGTTATTGTTTTTCATCCATGGCCTACTGTACAATAATATTAAAAATAAAAATTTATTAAAATTTCAATCGCATTTTTTTCAATATTTTTATTATATAAGGATATAAAACTAATACATGGTTGAATTCAGAAAAAAATATGCTATCGAATAGGCATAAAAAATATGTAGAATCCCATTTGAAAAAATATAACTTTGTGTTGTAACTTGAGAACTACTGATTTACAAAAATATTTTCTTCTCTGAAAGAATGTCCCCCTTGGTCCCCTACAACTTTGTTCTATAGTATTTTTTTGTAACTATAATAATAAAGGTAATAATGGCAGTGGTTAGTGTACGTGTTACACCCTGTATATATACAGGGTGTCTCAGGACGAGCTTACGCTATCTAATAATGAAATTGTAGAAATAGTAACAGAAATAAAATATTTAGGAGTTATGATAGTGCCAGATTTAAAATTTGATAAGCATGTAGATTATATTTGTAAAAAAATTTCAAAGAAAATAGGTTTTTTGTACAGGGTCAGTACTTTTCTAAGTAAATGGACACGTTTAACAATTTACAATACTATCATATTACCTCATTTTCATTTCTGTAGTACAATAATGTTTTTAAGCAATTCTAGTGATAAAAAAAGACTGCAGCTCCTTCAAAATAGAGCAATGAGAAATATATTATCATATGATAGATACCAAACTATTGAATCTATGTTGCGAGAATTGAACTGGCTACCAGTGGAACAATTTCTAGAGATGAAAAGTTTAATTTTCATTCATAAAATTGAAAAAGGAGTAATGCCTAAATATTTCGATAATGCATTAAAAAAAATTAAAGATATACACAATTATGAAACAAGACATGCTGAAAATTTTTTCATTGACAGGAAAAAATATTCAAAAACTCAAAACTCTATATTTTTTAAGACACTTATTATATATAACAAGTTACCGAATAGAATTAAGAAATTAAATGTTAAAAAATTTATTATAGAAATTAAAAGATATTATATGTAAATTACTAAATGTTTTGTTATGTATAGCTTGATAGCTAAATAAAGGTATTATTATTATTATCTATATTTTAAATACTATTTAATATAATTTAACGAAATTTGGTATGTAGAAGTTATCCAACATGCCCGTTTTAACTAAAATATTTTCAAAGCAGTAGCACTTCCGGTTTAACCGGAAATTGACCTCAACTTTCTTATTTTAAATGGAATATGCTATATTTTATTTTACCATTGAATGCAGCAGAAAATTTTACATATGAAGCAATAAAAACATTTTACTCATGATCAACTACTTCCGGCGTTATTCACCTTTTTTTGATTTTTTGTCTGAAATCCGGCACATTTTCAAAACTCTGTATATCGGGAACGAGATCGAATTTTTATAATCTGAAAAAAGCCTTATATAAAGGAGACTTTAAGCTACATTATCCATAGAAGAATCCGCGATTATTTATAAAAATGTGACGGGTACGTTACACCAAAATTACAGTTGACAAACTTCAAAAAAGACATTTTTTTTAAATGGAACCCCCCTTTTTTATTACATAAATGTGTTCTACGGCAAAAAATAAGGGTACTCTATGTAACATGTCCTATGTTGAAAGTTGATAGAATTTCAGTAAATTAGAAAAACATGTAATCTGGGTATAATTATTTTATTAATACGGATAAGTAAGCCATGGAAAAAACAATGTTTTTACAAACTCATCTACTTGATTTCTTAGATAATTTACCGTTGGATCAAAGGAATTTAATATGGTACCAGCATGATGGCGCTCCACCCCACAATAGCCATAGAATAAATACTTTTATAATTATACCCAGATTACATGTTTTTCTAATTTACTGAAATTCTATCAACTTTCAACATAGGACATGTTACATAAAGTACCCTTATTTTTTGTCGTAGTACACATTTATGTAATAAAAAAGGGGGGGTTCCATTTAAAAAAATTGTCTTTTTTGAAGTTTGTCAACTGTAATTTTGGTGTAACGTACCCGTCACATTTTTATAAATAATCGAGGATTCTTCTATGGATAATGTAGCTTAAAGTCTCCTTTATAAAAGGCTTTTTTCAGATTATATAAAAATTAGATCTCGTTCCCGATATACAGAGTTTTGAAAATGTGCCGGATTTCAGACAAAAAATCAAAAAAAGTTGAATAACGCCGGAAGTAGTTGATCATGAGTAAAATGTTTTTATTGCTTCATATGAAAAATTTTCCGCTGCATTCAATGGTAAAATAAAATATAGCGTATTCTATTTAAAATAAGAAAGTTGAGGTCAATTTCTGGTCAAACTGGAAGTGCTACTGCTTTGAAAATATTTTAGTTAAAACGGGCATGTTTGATAACCCCTAGATACCAAATTTCGTTAAATTATATTAAATAGTATTTAAAATATAGATAGCGTAAGCTCGTCCTGAGACACCCTGTATATATATAAACATTTCAACAATATTTTTCTTTTGAAACTCTTCAAATTTCTGTGTAAAAACATTGATATATCTTTGAATTTATACATTTATCATACTAAATATTACATATTGTTCGTATTTGCGACATACCTGGCTAATAAATTTCGTAATATCCGAGGTACAGGCCTTAACTGCGCCGATGTAATACTTTGTCTATCAACGGGACAAGTTGGTTGTCTCGATATCCACTCTTGTATACAAGCTCTACAAAACGCGTGTTCGCAAACCGGAGCCTAAAATTCATTTCTTAACACTTCTTTCTTGTTGTTAGTTAGTTAACTAACTAGTTACACCATACCTGTAATGGTTCTTCCAAAACACCGCTACATATAGGACATACTAATTCTTCATCGACGTCTCCTTGAAATCGGTTGAGTTCGAAGCCCATTTTTGCAAATTTAAATTAATTTTGGATGATTTGAATGATGGGTTGTGAGTTTTTGATGATTTTTATCCTTATGCCATTTATTTTGACAATTTTTGACAATGCATTGTATAGGTGTGAAGCTAGCAGACAGGTTGTGCAGCTAAAATGTCCCTAGATTTAAAATTATACATGGAGCGAAAATAAATTGATTTTTTATTTGAATTTTATTGATTTTCAGTGGCGGCTTAAGGCGTGAGCCACTTAGGCACTGGCTTAGTGTTTTTGGGGCTCCCAAAAAATATAAAAACTTAAGATAAATATATAAATAAACAAAAAAATCTATGTATGGAATATATACCTGTCCTGTATTCTCTTTGCAATCAAATGATATTACTATCAAGTTTATATCTCTAGCAATTTTTGAATTATTGCCCCAAAAGTCAATATACCCCACATTTAGATTAAAACTTCAAAATTTTCAAAAATCTAATTTTTATGTATCTAGATACTTCTCAATGCGCTGATTCCAAATTTTGAAACGGCAAGTCGATATCTCGTTTCGTTCTCGAAATATTTAGATTCAAAGTTTTGCTCAAAACAGCCCATTTTTGGGTAGTAACCCAAAAATGGGACGGAAAAAAATACATAAGTGTACCAATTTTCATAATATTCGTCCAACCGGTTCATTTTTTATGAATAAAAGTTTGAAAATGGCCAAAATCTGAAAAAATCCTAAGGGGTACCCCTTACGATTTTTGCGATTTTTGGCCATTTTCAGTTATTTTGCTTTAGAGATTGTATGCGGTGTTTAAAAATTCTGAAAATTGGTGAACTTATATAATTTTGCCCGTAGAATCGAATGGTGTTGTCGCCAAATTCACATCTCGACCCATTTTTGGGTTATTACCCAAAAATGGGCAGTTTTGAGCAAAACTTTGAATCTAAGTATCTCGAGAACGAAAAGAGATATCGACCTGCGGTTTCAAAATTTAGAATCAGCGCATTGAGAAGCATCTAGATACATAAAAATTAGATTTTTGAAAATTTTGAAGTTTTTATCTAAATGTGGGGTATATTGACTTATTTAATCTAATCTAATTTGGCTCAGGGCGCCTATATATCTTGAGCCGGCCCTGTTGATTTTTAAATTTAACTATACATGTTTACAGTGTAAAATAATCATTCAAATAATTAATTTTTATTACAATTTATTTTATACTCTTTGAAAAAGAAAAATGTAATTAAATGACTGTAACTATTAAGGGGCTTACAGTAAAAAATCGTACATAAACAAAACATGAAAAATGAGCCGAAACTTCAAATACAAAAATTCTGTTGTGGCCAGCACAAAACCTCTCGCCGTTTCCATTTTATGTTATATGTCATGTATTGCACTACGCTGTCGAAACGTCGTTTTATAATAAAAAAAAAATACAGAACTTTACCCAAATATTGTTTGAGCACACATATAATTCTAATTATATCTATTTTTCATTGTATGAGGAGGTTCCTAAATGTCAAAGATCCTTTCAATTCGTTAATAAGATTGGCGGTATTTCTTACAAATACATGCATTTGACCTATAATTTTAAATATTTAATTAATAAAACAATAAGAAAGATTAAATGTACTTTACTTTCTAGAAAAAGCTTTGAGAATATCGCTAAAACTGTTGATTTTTGACACTGACATCTGTCATTTACAAACTATATTACAAATATTGAATGTAGTAAGCACGTGTTACTTATTGTTTTGTACTCTTACAGTACAAAATAATAAGAAGTACATGCTTAAATAGATGGCAATTTTGACATCTGTCAACAGTTTCAACATAACGTGCGCAAACTATAACTAACCATTAATGATCATTAATTGTTATTATTTACAATTAATATTTAAAATAACAAAGAAGGCTTGAATATTGTCACATATCCGTCAAACAATTTGTTTTATGATATATTTGACAAATGTCATTTTTTATATTTTTCTATTACATAATTTTATAATTACTTATTCAAAATGCAAGCTATTCTAGCTAAAAAGAAAACAGAGGTACATGGTTTAAAATCCCGAAGATGGACAGTATTTGATAAAATAACTCAATATAATGGACTTATCAAATTATACAGTACGAATTATAAAAATATATTTTGAACAGAATTTCATTGATAAATATTTTAGATAGAGACAAGAAAATATTTAATGCCGATATAAGTAAAGACCAACGAAAACTTAAAAAGCAAATTTTAAGTATTAGACATGAAATCGAGGAGCAAAGATCAAAATTGGACAATGCTATTAGAGGCGATAGGCAAAGGCTTAGAAATACTTTATCAGACGACCAAAGTCTTTTATTGGCGTATCAAAATATGCATCCTACTGCAAGTATATTTTAAATTATTTTACTTAATAAATTATATACACCCTTTTCTGGGTGTGGTAACCCCAGCGCGTTCTCAAATGAAATATTTAAATTTCAAAATTTTAGAAAGTTGTGGACGTATTGTACCAAGCAAATTTTAATAAAAAGAAATATTTGGACAGAGTACGATACAAAATTAAGCAAAAAACTCAAGAGTTAATTGATTTAAAAGTAAGATTTAACCATATACCTATTAACTAATATATTGCGGATCCTTTGCTTTTCTTGAAGGAAACACTGTGAAATGGACTGCATAAGTCTATCTCACACAAACACCCAACCGCGAATTATGCGCATGCTTAGAAACTTGACTACTATCTGGTCAGGATTAATTTATTTAGGTGACAATAAATTACTGTATGAAACACAAAGCAAATGCTTTCGAAGTGCAACTACAAACAGAAATGAAATCAAACGTCAAAGTCAAACCATGTGCTCGCTGCATCACCAGGGCTGCGTTCCAAAACCAAGAATACCGAGTTTTGGTATGATGTGTTGTGTTTTGGAACGAATGAGAGTTTTGTTGAAGTAAAAAATTGAAGCTAAATTAAAAATAATTTTATAAAACTAAGAAAACTACTTATAATTACAACATTAATGTCAAGCCCGTAATAAACGCGTTTTTATGGAGCACTCTCCTCAATATAATGTGAAAGTACGCTCCATAAAAGCGCCTTTTATTATAAAAGTATGCTCGTAATACACGCCAACGTATTTACTTATGTTTATTTTCAACCAAAAGCATGTTTTCTTCCTCAAAAAGGCAAATTACTTTCATATGTTGAGAATCGTGAGCATCTACGTTTGAAAATATTGTGGAGTAATTTTTATACCCTCCTCGTTAGTAGAGTAAGTAGAACATCACTTTGGAGTAAACTCTGGCTGTTTTGGAACAGGTTGAGTAAACTCTGAGAGTAAGGTTATTAGTTTTGAAACGACTTTGAATAATTTCGTACTCTAAGAGTAGGATTTTGGAACGCAGCCCAACCAGCGACGCTGTCAGCATTAGCCAATAGTAGTCAAAGTTTCCAAGCTTGCGCATAATTCGAAGTTGGGCGTTTGTGTGAGATAGACTTATGCAGAAATGATATTTCCATTTCACAGTGTTTCCTTCACCTACTCTTATGGGAAAGATACGAGCATTAGCAATATATGGATTTAACTAATATGATAAAGATTTATTGATAAATATAATAGATTTACTAGTTAGCGTATGCCGATTTCGAAGACAGAATAAAATATGAAGTTAAAGACAAGATTCCTGAAGAAGAAAGAGCACAAATTATTACTGCAAAAGTAGAAGATGCAATAATGAAAAATGATACAGCACTTAATGTTCAAAACACGTACAAAAGTATTTTAAACGTGTTGAAAAAAGTAAAAAATGATCCTTTCTAAATTCTAGCTTTATTTAAAATAAAATGTTTCCATTTCATAGGACTCCATGTATTTCGACGCAGTATTAAATGCCCTTCAAATCGACGGCTTTAAACAGGGCCGTTGTTTAATAAAAATTACAGAAATGGGACAATTAGCGACAGAATATTTAGACGACCGAAGAGAAGAGTATTTCATGTTAGAAACGGTTCTGAAGGCATCCATGGCTGAACGGGAGAAATCAATAAATGCTATTAAAGAACAAATTGAAGGACTGCACAATAATGTTAAAAATCTTATCAGGAGAGATGTAAGACCTAAACAAATTAATATCTTTAAAAATCTGATGTGGCCAACACAAAGCCTCCCGCTATTTAATTTTTACATACATACATACATACATACATACATAAAATCACGCGTTTCCCACAATAGTAACAATAAGAAAAGGGATAAGAGTAAGAGCTCAGCTGACTCACTTCACTCTTTAACAACATTCTTCTTTCGCCTTGTCCACAATCATCATAGCATTCGTACATAAGAACATATTAAAGTGACCGATTTTCGGTAGCGAATAACCGCATCCGGACCACAATAATAGTTACGCAACAATCATACTTCGCCACACATTCCTATCCTATTTTTATTAATTTAAATACATACTTACGTATTTACTAAAGCTGCAAACTGTTCCATTGCATAAAACTATTGCTTTATTTACTATTTTCTTTTTAAAATGTCACTATTATTAATTTGAAGTGATTAGTTTTTTGACAGTGACATTTAGGGCCGGTTTTTCAATGTACTGGCAAGTGTCTGTTAAGTCTCTGTAAAATTTATCCTCATGGTAAACACCTATTTCAGTTTTTCAATGTCATGTTAGCGTTACCAACAGGATAAGTCTTAGCTAAACAAGAGGATAACGTAACAGACACTTTGACCTACCGGTAAAATTTTACCAGTAGGATAAATTCAGCTGTTCCGACATATTGACATTGACAGTTAAATAATATTCGGAGAAAATTGTAGAAATATGTATATAATAGACGTAAGTAAATGTGTTTTTTGATAAAGACAAGGACAAGGATAAATTAGAAGATTTCGTTTGTTAATATAACGCTAGTGAATCGAAAACCACATATTGAAAGACGTCGACCAGATCTCGTTGACTTCTAGTGACGATAAATATTTTAAAAGGTTCAAATTTAGCAAAAAATACTGCTATGTATTCAGAGAATACTGATATTTCCAATGGTATAAACTTTTGTTCTAAAAATGTCTTGTATACCAATGAATGTGGCAGAGTACTTTTTACGGCTTTTTAAAAAATGTATAAATTTCATTAAATTATTATACATAATACAAGGAAATGATTTCCACTTTATAACAATTTATTTTGATTACAATAATGAGAAGAATTAATAACAAGCAAAACGTTGATAACAACAATGTTGCGTCAATATAGAGCAAAGTTATTGTTTAATCCTAATAAATTATATAAAATATATTGTGTAGTGTTAAAAATAGAATGTATAACGCAATGTTATACTGATCACTTTGAAATTGAGAATTGCCAAGAAGACATGAACCAAACCTGCTCTTATAAAATATTGAAATTCGCTACCTTTTCTAATTAATGACCAATGAGACAGTATATTTTTTAAGAAACAGAACATATGTGTACATTTATAGGTAAAATTCCAGTAGAAATTTACAACTGGTTGATGCTTGAAGCTCGAAAGATGCATATATGTAATAAAATAAAATCCATAATTATATGACAGTCGGTAGTAAAATAGTTTTTTCCAATCTTCAGTTCATGTATTCTTATTACGTACTGCTACAAACTAAAGCAAACTTTAAATTTGCTTGAACGTCACAGATTCAGTACTGTCAAAAACTGCAACTGTCAATCACATTCGAAACGAAATGAATGAAAATATGTTCAAAATGACATGTGGTTCCTTACGAACATAGCAAATATCAGATTATAATTATTGCCAACCTTAAAGTTGACAACCAAATGCGACTGTTACTTACCGAATAGATAAATTCGTATTGAAAAGCGCATTTTCATTACCATGGAGTTTATCTGATGGATAAATTTAATCTGTTAGGTAGTTAACAAACACTTTAACAAGTGATTGAAAAACCGGCCCTTACTGTTACATTCATTTGAAATATGAACTGTGTAACAAAGGAATTGTGTTTATCTTAGGCTTCGGGACTAATAAAAAAAATTATTTTTAAATTTATCCGCAAAATATATAGAAAAAGTATTAATGTATTCCTGTACAAAATTCAATAATCTTTAATTTCCATAACGACAAAATGCGAAAAAATGGTATTTAATGATATTTTTTGAAGAAAAACCATTATGAGCTTCAGGTAAAGTGCCATTTCCGGTTATCCGATTTACACCAAAATCTAATGGTTTCTTTTCATATTAGAATAGGATAGAAATACAAAGTTTCAGAATTTTCTGAATGATAGTATTTGTACACACATAAATACATACATACACACACATACATACATACACACACACATACACACATACAGACATCATCGTGAAAATGTTAAAATTGGATTCTAGGGACCTTAAAACGTGGTCATGTACTAAAATCTCGATATGTGATTTTTAGCACGATCCCTATACCTCCCTTACCAAGGGTAGCGGGAGGTAAAAATGCCTATTGCCAGATTTTTAATTAATATATTATAAATTATAACTTATTTTTTTTAAATATTTCATACATAAAATCACGCGTTTCCCACTTAGTGGGTTAGCAAAACCCCGAAAACAATAAGAAAAGGGATGAAAGTAAGAGCTCCACTGAATCACTTAACTCTTTAAAAACATTCTTTTTTCGCCTTGTCCAAAATCATCATAACATTCATACAAAGAACATATTAATGTGACCGATTTTCGGTAGCGAATAACCGCATCCGGACCACAATAATAGTTACACAAAAATCATCTTTCGCTACACATTCCTGAACAAACATACTTCGTTCTTCTCGTCCACATAAAAGTTCAGCTGTCTCTCCATTCTTATAAAACATTCTTACTAACCATACATCTTCACACCACAATAATTACGAAACAATCATCCTTTGCCACACATTCCTATCCAGGCACACTTCTTTCGCCTCAGCCACATTCATAATCGTACTCATACATGCTCTTCTTTTCTTTCCACTCGGAAACTTACGCTCCTTCAAAACACTACCAATCACATCCATCCACTTACACACTGGACGGCCACGCAATCGAACACCCTCAACTTTACCAACATATATGCGTTTTTTAGAGTGTTATAATAATGGACGAAGATCGTAAAAGCTTAGTAGATAGTGAAGATGTAATTCTTCAACAAGAAATCGAAGCCATAACGCATACTTTAAACTGTATAAGAGATATAACTGTTGTGTCAAAAATTGAACATATATTCCCCAGGTTTTCTTACAAAATTCTTTCATATTTTCAACTATATTTAATTCTTTATTATTTATAAAGATTTGAAGACCAAGAAAGGCAGAAAAATCGGCTAGAAAACCTAGTCGATAAGTGTATAGAAGATAGAGATACATTATTGAACAAAAGTCACCACGCTGAAGAAATGTACAATAGTTTGAGCCATAGTATGGTGGAGACAACTTTGTGGTGAGTTCACCACTTGGACACTCATTCATATACCTATTAACTAATATATTGCGGATCCTTTGCTTTTCTTGAAGGAAACAATGTGAAATGGAAATATCATTTCTGCATAAGTCTATCTCACACAAACACCCAACCGCGAATTATGCGCATGCTTGGAAACTTTGACTACTATTGGCTAACGAGGAAATCATGATCACTTTTTGCGAATCACAGAGTTCTGTTTATTAACGACAAGCGCGAGAAATTTTAAATTTGAGAAATTAAACAATGTACCTACTATTTATTTTGTATGTAAATTCTTGAATATAAATATTAGTAATAATAAAAAACATTGAAATATTCTAGTGCTAAATTTGAATTAAATAATTTACTTTGTTGTACTGTAAAAATAATAGGAATACAATCTGGTCAGGATTAATTTATTTAGGTAACAATAAATTACAGTATGAAACACAAAGAATACCGAGTTTTAGCGTAGAGTATGATGTGTTGTGTTTTGGAACGAATGAGAGTTTTGTTGAAGTAAAAAATTGAAACTAAATTAAAAATAATTTTATAAAACTAACAAAACTACTTATAATTACAATATTAATGTCAAGCCCGTAATAAAAGCGCTTTTATGGAGCACTCTCCTCAATATAATGTGAAAGTACGCTCCATAAAAGCGCTTTTATTATAAAAGTATGCTCGTAATACACGCCAACGTATTTACTTATGTTTATTTCAACCAAAAGCATGTTTTCTTCCTCAAGAATTACTTTCATATGTTGAGAATCGTGAGCATTACGTTTGAAAATATTGTGGAGTAATTTCTATACCCTCCTCGTTAGTAGAGTAAGTAGAACATCACTTTGGAGTAAACTCTGGCTGTTTTGGAACAGGTTGAGTAAACTCTGAGAGTAAGGTTATTAGTTTTGAAACTACTTTGAATAATTTCGTACTCTAAGAGTAGGATTTTGGAACGCAGCCCAGCCAGCGACGCTGTCAGTGTTAGCCAATAGTAGTCAAGATTTCCGAGCATGCGCATAATTGCCGGTTGGGTGTTTGGGTGAGATAGACTTATGCAGAAATGATATTTCCATTTCACAGTGTTTACTTCACCTACTCTTATATTAGTTAATAGGTATTTGCACTCATTATAGAGAATTTTATGTAGAATCTGAATTTTCAACGTTCACACCTCTATCTTTAACCGTGTCCAAGTGGCAGTCAAAAACATGAAAAATGAGCCGATTCTTAAATTTCAAAAAAAAAAATACAATTTATTTTTTAATTGTTTCAAACTTCCTAAGGTATAAAGAAGAAAAAGAACGCTTACAAACAGAAATTAAAGAAATAGAAGAGCAGACAGACAACACTGTCAAATTGATAAAATGTCGTGGTGAAATGTTTGTGAACATACGAACTTGTTTACAAGAATTAGCAGAAATATTACGGAATGCCAAAGATGGAAAGACTGACGCCCCTAAAAAAGGTACCCCTAAGGGTAAAACAAGCCCCAGATCCCCGAAAAGGTCCCCAAGGATAGATAAAAAGGCCCCACCCAAAAAGATACCAGTAGAACGATGTTTAGAAGACGGTATACTTAATAAAAAATTAGGATCAAAATTCTTAATTATACTAAAGTGGATTTTTGATCCTAAAAGATTCTTTTGACAATCAAAAAAATAATTTATTTTTTATGTAGCCAAAGAATTATTAACATTAATCAGCAAAAAACTTCAAGTATTAGTTAGAGAATCGCAAAATACTCCGTATACAGAAGTTGCAGGCAGATATTACGAAAATTTCGTTAGTAACATGATTCATTCTAATGTTATTGACATAACAGTGAAGGAAAAAGGTTTACAATCAAATCATCGACCTTTAAACTAATGGACCAAGTGTTTCCTACTCTTTTATTGTTAGAATAATGCTCCAACATAAAAGGATAGAAATATATATTCTGTCCTTCAACAATACGGAAGTTCTCAGTTGAAGTATACTGCGCATGCGTTCGTACTCATTGTACATCTTTTTCAGCCATATGTAAACCTCTATACATCGCTCTCTATCACTAAATAGTTGTCAAAATCTATTTGACGTTGACTGTGTATTATTTTACTTTTTTGGAGAACATTTACAATTATTTCTGTCAACATATACGAATATGTGTTGTGAGGGTATGCGACAAAATAATGGGGAAACGGTGTATTTTGTGCAGTCAGCAGTACGTACGCCGTTTAGCTGTGTCAATTCATATGTAAGTTCTTATTAATTATTACTTGTCCCCTATAATATAATATATTGTATTAAAAATATATAATGAAAGTAATTATGCCTAAAAAAATTAAATATATACTCTTAGCGATTATGCACCAGGTATAACAAGTTAGGGACAAATCAAATTTTTATTTTGCCGCGTTTTCTTAACTTCCGTACTGTTGAAGGATAGAGATACTGTGTCTGCACCGTTATGGCGGGACAAGCGTTTTGCTCGTACGCTGCGTCTATTAATTTAAAGGTCGATGAATTAAATTAATCATTATTAAATATTATATTTAATGATTTTGTAGCATTGATTGATGATTCATTATTTGATGACCCCCAAGTACCTTCAAGATTTGAAGTTAAACGTATTAGCGACGAAATATGCGAGAAAAACGCAAAAACTGAATTTGATATTTAAATTTGAATATTTTGTATTGAAAATAAATAAATTTTTGTGTTTAGTGATATTTTTGTTTGGACATGTAGATAGTTTCACAGTACCGTACTGGATCTGTGTGTAGGTAGCTATATTCACACTGTTAGTTTGACAATTGCAAGTGACGTTTCTCAACTGTCATTTTGTTGAATTTAACATTTTAAAGATGTGTTTAATGCGTATAATTTAATTTTACAAATAATTCAATTACATTTGCAGCTATTCCATACGAAATATTGCCTTAAAAACGCTAATAAGTGTTGATATATTTCTTTAATAAAGTAATAGGTGTGTACTTTGAGTGCGTGTGATTTATTCAGCATTTTTTGTGATATTTTAATTGTTTTAAAGTAAAAATAGAAGCAACAATGGATTCATTTTCGTCGTATCACAATAATGGAAGTATAAAAGAACATGATTTTAATAAATTAACACAAATTGGGTCGAGTATTCAAAAAATATCTCAAAATGGTATTCAATATATAATTTTATTTTGTGTTTAGTGTAACTTTATGAAAAATATATTTTAGTTTCGTCAATACAAAGAATGGTACAACAATTGGGTACATCTCAAGATTCCAGAGAATTACGGCAACAATTGTGAGTTTATATAAATTTATAAAATATTGTTAAATTATTAAAAACGTGTTTTATGCTCTTAAGAGAACAGATACAACAATACACGCAACAATTGGCAAAAGACACATCTGCAAACTTGAAAGAACTGCAAGTGGTGACTATAAGTGGTGCCGGGGCCACTTCAGAGCAAAGACAATTCAAAATGCAAAGAGAAAGACTAGCAGACGAATTCGCTACCGCTTTAGGAGCATTTCAAAACACACAGAGAACTGCTGCTAATAAAGTTAAACAACAAATACAGAGAAGTAAAGCGCAGTTACATCAAGATCCTTTTTTGCCAGGTAGGGCCATAAATAAATGCTTTACGCCCCGTGACAGCTTTGAAAATAATTTTATCTTATCTACAATTTATTAAAATCATAAAAATGGATTCTTCATTATCATGTACATATTTTTACAACACATACAGGGATTTCAGAAATAAATTACTGCAGTATTAGTGTCTTGAACCAAGTTTAATTTACTTTAAAATAATTTGCATTATATTAACAAAAATTGATTCACTTGATAACAATTGGAGATTTTATCAATCGAAACTTTGTGTAACTCAAAAAAAATAAAGACAATGAAAGTTCGAAATACTTCTTTTATTCTTAAAAATTGATTTATGTGCAAAAAAATATTATTATTTGGACAAAAATAAAAATAGCAACTTTTATAAAATTAATATAAAAACTAAATTTTCTAATATTTAGTGTAATAACCGGAACCACGAGAATTTATTACTTCTTCTCGTTTCATCATGAATTCAAGTAATTTTGTTATTACATTTCTATCAATTAATCTTAGTTCATCACTAAATAATACTCTTTTCCACATGTCAGTTGTCCAGTTTACATGATTTTCTGTAAAAAAATAATCGGGCCTTCACGTTCTTCTTCGAAAGAAGTGGTTTCTTTGCAGGCCGGCGACTATAAAGTTCTCCGGCAACTAATATTCTTCTTCCCTGTCTTGAAGATATTTTATCTTTAACATTACTTAATAGAAAGCCTAAAATTTTCTTTGATGATAACAACGGATTTGTAACGATATGTGTTTTATCATTTTGTCGCTTCGGTTTGATGTTTTTTTTTTTTGTCTACTAGAAATTGTAGAAGGCTCAATATTACCCTTCCTTCGAAAATGGATTATTATTCGTGCTATTGTAGATTTATGCAAATTAAAGTTCTTCGACATTTTATTCCGCAAAGCACCATTTTCATATGATTTAATTATTAAATTGCGAAATTCTTTAGTCAAAGTCTTATTACAACCCATAATTTTGAAGTATTAATTTATATTTTTTAAACAATTGTACGATATAAACGTTGAAATTGAGAAAATAAAGACATTCATTATGTAGTTGCTATTTTTATGTCCAGACAAAAGTAAGAATTATGCAAATTAATAAATATAAATTATTTTAACATAAAATAAACTTATTTTAAGAGGTTATTCTTTATGTAATTTATTTTCAATATTCTTATGTTCACTTCAGAGAAATAGAAATTTTTTAAAAGTTGCTATCTTTATGGCCAATACTGTATTTTCATGTGCCCTGTTGTGTGTTGTAGGCCCGAAGAGCAACAAAGATCAACAACTTATAGAGCTTCAAAACAGTGGAATATCGAGGCAACAACAACAACAACATCAGATGCAAGACGAAGTGAATCTTCAACTTTTAGAGGAACAAGAACAAAGTATTCGTCGACTTGAGGTCAGTAAATTTGTTGTTTTTTATCAATTTACACACGTATGAATGTTACGCAAATGTTGTTTTGTCTTATCAATTTTTGATTTAACTACCTGTAACATTTGTACCACTCATCGGTGAAAATATTTTATGACAAACTTTTATAGAGAATTTTATGTAGATTTTAAATTTTCATCGTTCATTGCGCTATTTCTAACCGTGTAGGAGTTGTACGTGAAAACATAAAAAATGATTCGATTTGTGAAATTTAAAAATACTTTTACCGTTGATGGAAAAAATCAAAACTTCAACGGTCATTGCCGTATTTTTAATCGTAAAGGAGTGGTAGACAAATGCATGAAATATATATAGGGTGTCTCAGGACGAGCTTACGCTTTCTATATTTTAAATACTATTTAATATAATTTAACGAAATTTGGTATCTAGGGGTTATCCAACATGCCCGTTTTAACTAAAATATTTTCAAAGCAGTAGCACTTCCGGTTTGACCGGAAATTGACCTCAACTTTCTTATTTTAAATGGAATACGCTATATTTTATTTTACCATTGAATGCAGCGGAAAATTTTACATATGAAGCAATAAAAATATTTTACTTATGATAAACTACTTCCGGCGTTATTCAACTCTTTTTGATTTTTTGTCTGAAATCCGGCACATTTTCAAAACTCAGTATATCGGGAACGAAATCGAATTTTTATAATCTGAAAAAAGCCTTTTATAAAGGAGACTTTAAGCTACATTATCCATAGAAGAATCATCGATTATTTATAAAAATGTGACGGGTACGTTACACCAAAATTACAGTTGACAAAATTCAAAAAAGACAATTTTTTTAAATGGAACCCCCCGTTTTTTATTACATAAATGTGTTTTACGGCAAAAAATAAGGGTACTTTATGTAACATGTCCTATATTGAAAGTTGATAGAATTTCATTAAATTAGAAAAACATGTAATCTGTGTATAATTATAAAAGTATTTATTCTATGGCTATTGTGGGGTGGAGCGCCATCATGCTGGTACCATATTAAATTCCTTTGATCCAACGCTAAATTATCTAAGAAATCAAGTAGATGAGTTTGTAAAAACAAACATTGTTTTTCCATGGCTTACTTATCCGTATTAATAAAATAATTATACTCAGATTACATGTTTTTCTAATTTACTGAAATTCTATCAACTTTCAACATAGGACATGTTACATAAAGTACCCTTATTTTTTGACGTAGAACACATTTATGTAATAAAAAAGGGGGGTTCCATTTAAAAAAATTGTCTTTTTTGAAGTTTGTCAACTGTAATTTTGGTGTAACGTACCCGTCACATTTTTATAAATAATCAAGGATTCTTCTATGGATAATGTAGCTTAAAGTCTCCTTTATAAAAGGCTTTTTTCAGATTATAAAAATTCGATCTCGTTCCCGATATACAGAGTTTTGAAAATGTGCCGGATTTCAGACAAAAAATCAAAAAAGTTGAATAAAGCCGGAAGTAGTTGATCATGAATAAAATGTTTTTATTGCTTCATATGCAAAATTTTCCGCTGCATTCAATGGTAAAATAAAATATAGCGTATTCCATTTAAAATAAGAAAGTTTAGGTCAATTTCCAGTCAAACCGGAAGTGCTACTGCTTTGAAAATATTTTAGTTAAAACGGGCATGTTGGATAACCCCTAGATACCAAATTTCGTTAAATTATATTAAATAGTATTTAAAATATGGATAGCGTAAGCTCGTCCTGAGACACCCTGTATACAAAATTCTAAAATATTGTTACCCAAATTTATTTTTGAATGTATGAGCAATGAATTTTTATTTAAGTACTGCAATACACAAATTATTATTATATTTAAAGGCCGATATAAACGACGTGAATCAAATATTCAAAGATCTTGGCCAAATTGTCCATGAGCAAGGAGAATTAATAGATTCTATAGAGGCTTCGGTTGAACGCACTGAAATATTTGTTGGCGAAGGAACTACGCAACTTCGTCAGGCAGCCAACTATAAAAATAAAATCCGTAGAAAGAAATTCTATTTAGCTATGATAGGGTTGGTAATACTGGTTATTTTGATTGCCATTCTGGCGTGGCAACTCAGTTAAACAATGAAAATATAAGAGAAAATGGGGTGTTTTACTGTTCGCCCGAACTCATCCGAAATTTTACGAGTATAGTCGATTCGGCCAGTGACATTTTTATTACAGTAAAACTAATGAAATATTGAATATTTATTTAGAATGGTAAAATACTCCATTATTATTATTATGTAAGTTGGATGATATTATTACTAGTGGTAAATAATTATCGATAAATATAAAATTTATGTTTTGTATATTTAATCTAAGTTATATGTATATTAGCAATATTTAATTTAAAATATGAACAGATTGTAAGAATATTTCAATAAATTTATTGCATAAATAACATCCCTGTAACTCCTAAACCCCCCTCCAGTAAAAATATTTTATAACATGTTCTTATCGTGAATTTTCCATACTAATATAATAAATGCGAAAGTAACTCTGTCTGTCTGTCTGTCTGTTACGTTTTCACGCCTGAACCGCTGAACCAATTTTGATGAATTTTGCTATAGAAATAGATTGGATCTTGGAGAAGGACATAGGCTACTTTTTATCGCGAAAATAAAACTTAAAGGTGTGAAATAGGGATGAAAGTTTGTACCGCTCTATTAGTACAGTTGCACAAGTGAATAATGAATTGAACGTCACTCACGCATGATGAGTAATTCTTTGGTTAATTGGACAATGAAATTTTGTCATTGGCGTGTAGCGCAAGATAAAACTTTCGTGAAAAAATTGAATTATCAAAATTAATAATCAAAATGAATCGAAAGTATAAGCGAGGTTCTACAATAAATATTTCACAAAGTAGCTGAAAACAAAAAGAAATTTAAATAATCCAGAATCAAAATTATATTCTCCGGGAAAGAACAAAATTGAAAATTTTGATTTCCAGGTATTTCTCATATTCTTTCTCACATCTATTACTTTTACAGTTTATTACAGTGTAGTTTTATTTGATTAGAACAAATAAACGTTCAAATACAAAAGATTAAATTTGATTACAACAATGAAAAGTTTTACAGTTAATAACAATGTAGTTTTATTTGATTACAACAATTTTCACCTGATTGCAATAATAAAAATAACTATCACACAAATTATTGTCATCATTGTTAACTATATTGATTATTGTAATAAAAAAAAATTAATTGAGATTTTGATTTTTTCTTTATTTAATTGTTAATATTAAAACCATACTAATATAATAAATGCGAAAGTAACTCTGTCTGTCTGTTACGTTTTCACGCCTGAACCGTTGAACCAATTTTGATGAATTTTGGTATAGAGATAGATTGGACCTAGGAGAAGGACATAGGCTACCTTTTGTTGCGAAAATAAAACTTAAAAGTGTGAAATAGGGGACGAAAAAAATCATCCATCAAGGCGGTACGATAGGGGATGGTTTCAATTATTTTTTTATCTATAGTAAAGTTTTAACCGTTAGCAGATTTTCGATATTTATATATATATATACTTTGTAACCAGTCTGGGGATAAAATAATTGTGTGATGTATTTCATAGAAAATTTCACGTAGAATTCAAATTTTGAACGTTCGTACCCATTAAAATTATTAATTATTAGTATCTTAAAATCTTATCAATATTTAATTTTAAAAATAACATTAAATAATAATCTGCTATCAATTAAAAACGTCTCGAGATGTTACAGATTGTAATAGATGAAATTTTATACATCAAAAGAAACATGTTTTTCATTATAACAGTTTTAATATTTTCAACAGCACATTGTAAAAGTAAGTACAAATATTTTAGCTATTCAAATAATAATTTGGTGTTGTTATTATTATTATTTTAGCTCGCGATGATGTATACTTAATTCCAAATAGTGTAACAGTTCAATTAAACTCTAGTTACACCCTGACACTAAACCACGATTACGTAACACCGGTTCAATGTTTTATTGAGCGTAAATTGAACGAAACTGTTAATGAAAAATTTAGTTTAAATTTAAATGATGAAGGAGTTACACCAGAATTGATTTCTAAAAATTATGTAAGTTATAATTATTATTTTTTTGAATATATTGACAATTTAATATTTAGGAACAATATAAAAGTGATAAAGATATAATAACAAGTCTTGGAAATGGTATTTGTGGTTTTAAAATGGATTTAGTGACGCAAAAAACCACCAAATTATGGAATATATCATTTGTTGATAAAAACTCAGTTGAATATTTTAAAATTGCAAGAGTAGTTGCTATGAGTAAGTATTAAAATATGTGTATACTCGTATTATTATATTTACAATTTATTAATATTTTAAGCCACAAATCCGCGCCGGATAATTGAATATAAAAAAGTAGGAGATTCTTTCTCCTTAATATGTGTGAAAGAACTTACTATTGGGGACTCTGTTCGGGATATATTTTATTGCGAAGTAATTAATCCTCAAAACGAATCAATAAAATGGGAAATAAAAGAACAAACATGTGTTTATAACATTGATCCGTCGAAATTAAGCGATTTTGGTACTTGGAAATGTCTGCAACATTTTCAATTCAACTTAGAACCGACAGAAGTCATATATGAATTTATACCAATAGATACAGATATAATAATTGTTAACTCATCGTTAACTCAAACAAAATTGCAAATATCTTGTGCGGTTTTAAATGCCACCAAATTTTCTACTATAAGCTATTGTTTGATAACTCGACCAGACAATAAAGAAATAATTTTTATACCAGGCGTTGCCAGTAAAAGATATACAACTTTGGGAACTAATTTGGAAAAGCAGAAATGTGCTCTTGAGGTATATACAGGAAGTATTGCTATCTCGAGAATTTTAAGAGCTCCAAAGACGTTTAAATGAGCAATTTCTATTTCACATTTCTGATGGAAATATGCATTTTACCTATAATTTCAAATATTTAATTAATAAAACAATAAGAAAGATTAAATGTACTTCCCAGAAAAAGCTATCAGAATGTCACTAAAACTGTTGATTTTTGACACTGACATATTTGTCATTTAGAAACTATGTTTTAAACATTTGAATTTGTCAAGTGGTTTCCTTAGTGCCTTAGCCTTTGCGATTAGATTATTCTATATATTATAGTGTCTTTATCTCTAAATCTATACAAGATATAATAATATTTTTAAGAGTATTAGATGGAGAATTTTATGTTCTTCAATTTTTGTACTAACAAAAATTCCCAAAAAATTATATTTAGAAGATTTTTTTAAAGAAACTACTACTTCCGGTTGTCCAATTGTTACCAAAACCTTTTCAGCTCTTCCTAGGAATGTCAGGTTGAGGAATTCATAGTTAAATAAGTCTTAAGTTTTTGAGGAATCGTTCCTCCAACATCCAGACATACACAGACATCATTTTAAAAATGTTATAATCGGATTATAGGGACCTTAAAATATGGAATGCCGTTTTAGCATTTATTCCCACATATTAAAACAGTCATACAAATTAATGTATCGAAAAAATAAACTCTCATTAAAAAGAAATATTTAAACTGATTGTTGAATTAAAATGTTTGTTGATAATATAATTACAAATTTTTTAAACAAACATTTTAAATAAATAGTCAACACACAACCTTTTTTTTAACATTAGTTTAATTTTATGTTTGTTAGTTTGTTCAATTTATATGATTGTTGATAATCTCTAAACAAACGTAAAAATTCAAGTATCATAGAAATGAAGCAACATTTATATGAATGAATTAAATTGACTGTATTTTCACGACACATGAATTAAAACGATTGTTTATTTCTGTGATACTTGAATTAAATTGTTTGTTTCATTCTATGATACGTGATTTAATATGATTGTTGATAATTTTATAACAATCAATTTAAAAGGCACTGTCATATAAATTCATGTATTATAAAAATAAACTCTTATTAAAATGAAAGATGTAAATTAATTGTTGTATTAAAATGTTTGTTGATAATACAATAACAAATTTTTCTAACAAATTCTAGATAATTTTGTAATTATATTATCAAAAACATTTTAATACAACAATCAATTTACATCTTTCATTTTAATAAGAGTTCATTTTTACGATACATTTATATGACAGTGCCTTTTAAATTGATTGTTATAAAATTATCAACAATCATATTAAATCACGTATCATAGAATGAAACAATTTAATTCAAGTATCATAGAAATAAACAATCGTTTTAATTCATGTGTCGTGAAAATAAAGATTCAATTTAATTCATTCATATAAATGTTACTTCATTTCTATGATACTTGAATTTTTACGTTTGTTTAGAGATTATCAACAATCATATAAATTGAACAAACATAAAATTAAACTAATATTAAAAAAGAAGTTGTGTGTTGACTTGATTTAAAATGTTTGTTTGAAAAATTTGTAATTATATTATCAACAAACATTTTAATTCAACAATCAGTTTAAATCTTTTTTTTTAATGAGAGTTTATTTTTTTGATACATTAATTGTATGACTGTTTTAAAATGTAGGAATAAATGATAAAACGGCATTCCATATTAAAACGTGCTTATTTTAATCAAATTAATATAAAACTTTCCTCGCATTTTTCTCAAAAAAATAGTTGTGTAAAGGTATAAAAGTATTATATCACTAAATTCAGAATTAAATTCTCTAACGAAAGAGAAAATAAATATATGTTCTCGTCCCATATTTTGAGAACCACTAGTCGAACAAATTATATTTTATTTTCTTTAAATTAGTCTTGTGAAATAGAAATTATTTGCCTAATGTTTGTAGCTCTTATAGTAGTTGAAATAGCAATGGCGTACCGTAAAAATGGCGTCCTACACAGCGGCCATCTTTTTCAGATCCAACTACCGCTATTAGACGAAGAAAAAGGTGTATGGAAATGTGCTTTAATAAACCATTACGGCCCTTTAGGAGGATTTGTAAATATAAGTACAGAAGAAAGCAAATATACAGTTAAACCTAAAATACCAGAAAATTTGAAACTTATTGTAAACTCGACTTTAGAAATGAGTTGTCAAATATTTCGTTCAGCGCCTTATTGTTGGTTTCGCAACCCCCAGGGGGTTTTATACCCCCAACATACATCAACAAATAACAGTGTAGGTCTTTGTTACATCCGAAAAAGTAAAATACAATTTTCAGAAAATGGAACTTGGCTTTGTGGCTTTGGTAACCAATTAGGACAAGCTGATGAGGTTTACGACTTTAATGTAAATAAATATTGAAATATTAATATACCGAGAGTTTTTTTTATCAGTGAACATGGGCGTATGTCATTGCCATAGTTACATTTAAAATGATTGACAGCAATGTATTATCGCGTTTTTTTTTTAAACTGGACATAGGACGTGACATTTAATATATCTGTCAATGTCATCAAATTGTCATATTTCAAAATGTATACAGTTGAAGAAAAAGTTCAAATTGTATGGTATAATTCTATACTCTGACATAAGCCTAAGGCAAGAAATAATTAATATAAGTTATATTTTATCCCTATTTTTTAATTGATCAATATTTATTTTGTCACCATTGTAAATACAATTTTTTAAATGGCCCCAAAGAAAAAAAAATCGTTTGGTGCAAGATCTGGTGGCATTGCAGGCCACTCCACTTCTCCACCACGTCTTATCCAGCGTTGGGGGAATACCTGGTGCAGATATAAGTGAAAATTTTGACGACTCCAATACCTGCAATTTTGTGAATTTACTTCCCGATTAATATAAAATGTCGCTTCATCCGTAAATAAAATTCGATCCAGTAATATTTCCCCACTATTAATTTTGTTCATCATATCTTCGCAAAAGATATTTCTTCGTTCTATATCGTTGTGTAATAACTCTTGGTGATTTTGATATTTAAAACTCTTAAAATGTTCTTGTCTTAAAACCTTGTATACTAGTATTCTTAATTTCAGAAAAAAAATTGTTGACAGGGTGTTGTCACTTTCAATTAATTGCATAATTTCTTGTTTCTTTCTATTAACTACAGTACTTGGTATGATTATCTTCTTGTGCTGTTTATTGACGCATCCTTTAGTTCTGTAGTCATTGTAAATTTTTCTTATAGTTGTTGGACTGGGTCGCTTATTAAAAGTTAATGCACATAAGTCAGAAACTTGTTGTAGACTCGTTATAATTACTCCAATTTACAATTTGAACTTTTCTGTAACTGTATACATTTTGAAGTATGACAATTTGATGACATTGACAGATATACTAAATGTCACGTCCTATGTCCAGTTTAAATAAAAAAACGCGATAATGCATTGCTGTCAATAATTTTAAATGTAACTATGGTAATGACATACGCCCATGTTCACTGATAAAAAAAAACTCTCGGTATTAAAATAGTTTAGAAATAATTTTTAGGTGTTAGTTAACGATCCAGCACCCATAATTCCTCTGGAAGAGGAAGTAGAAGGATCAACATCCGGTAATGTTAAATTAGGGTGTACAACAACATCAGTCGGTGATTACCCTATTTTGTTTTGCCGATTTTTATCTCCAAAAGGACGCATGTATCATATTGACCCCTCGGGAAAAAATTCTGACAGATTATTTTATTCGGGCAAAGGATTAGAATTTGGGGAATGCGCTATAACGTTAAGGGACGTTAATTCTGACGATGAAGGGACTTGGAGTTGTATAACAATGATTTCAGGGGGTGAAAATAGGGATGAAGTATATACTAACATTCATCTCAAAATTAGTGACAGTAAGTTTGTAATAATGCCCAAAATTTCAAATTTACATGTAAGATATCTTTTTGTTTTCCAGATATTTGCATTTAAACTTGCATAACCCAAAAATGGGTGGAGGTACGGGTCTGCCATTATCACCAATCGATTCTATGGACAAAATTACATACCATACAAATTTTCACGAAAAATAGGCTTAAACATTTTTAGTTTCTTGGTCTTACAAACTAATAGGACAAATTTTATGAAAATTGGTATACTTTTGTTATTTTGGCCATAGAATCGATTGGGGAAATAACCAGGCATGTATCTCCACCCATTTTTGGGTTATGGCCCCAATACGGGAATGTTGGAACAAATTCGAGTTCCTTATATGAAAAACTTTCTTATTAAGGACGTTACAGAAAATTGATGTAGGTCTTTATGGGTCAACTTTTTGAGACATCTTTAATAGGCAGCATAGGAATTTTTGATCGTCTTTTGTTTTTGAGCTACAGACTAAAACTAGATTTTCGCTTATTTTGAAAATATTTACCTCATAACTCGTTCATTATAAAAGATAAAGAAAAAACGTTTAGATAATTTTTATACTGTTTTTTATGTAGAATAACGTTGTGTAATTCGATTTTTTTAAAACTTAATAATTATCGATATATAATACAAACATCATATTTTTAAAATAATAATTGTTTTTTTTTACAAGCTTTTGAGCAATGTATAACAAACCTACATTCTTTTGTTTTAAACATGAATTATTAATTTTAATTGACTGTATTTTCACGATTGTTTATTTCTGTGATACTTGAATTAAATTGTTTGTTTCATTCTACGATACGTGATTTAATATGATTGTTGATAATTTTATAACAATCAATTTAAAAGGCACTATCGTATAAGTTCATGTATCATAAAAATAAGCTCTTATTAAAATGAAAGATGTAAATTAATTGTTGTATTAAAATGTTTGTTGATAATACAATAACAAATTTTTCTAACAAATTCTAGATAATTTTATAATTATATTATCAACAAACATTTTGATACAACAATCAATTTACATCTTTCATTTTAATAAGAGTTTATTTTTATGATACATGAATGACAGTGCCTTTTAAATTGATTGTTATAAAATTATCAACAATCATATTAAATCACGTATCATAGAATGAAACAATTTAATTCAATTATCATAGAAATAAACAATCGTTTTAATTCATGTGTCGTGAAAATAAAGAGTCAATTTAATTCATTCATTTAAATGTTACTTCATATCTATGATACTTGAATTTTTACGTTTGTTTAGAGATTAACAACAATCATATAAATTGAACAAACATAAAATTTAACTAATATTAAAAAGAAAGTTGTGTGTTGACTATTGATTTAAAATGTTTGTTTGAAAAATTTGTAATTATATTATCAACAAACATTTTAATTCAACAATCAGTTTAAATCTTTCTTTTTAATGAGAGCTTATTTTTTCGATACATTAATTTGTATGACTGTTTTAAAATGTGGGAATAAATGATAAAACGGCATTCCATAGAGTATTTAGCCTGTAGCTCAAAAACAAAAGACGATCGAAAATTGCTATGGCGCCTATTAACGTCTCAAAAAGTTGGTCCATAAATACCTACATCAATTTTTTGTAACGTTTTTCATATAAGGAACAAGAATTTGTTACAATTTTGAACACAAATATCTTAGGAATTAAAATTTGAAAATTTAGAAATGTACCTGAAAATAGATTTTAAAAAATTTGTTGGCATAAAATCGCGTAAATACAATTATTTTTATTTTAGATTTGTCCATTGCTTCAACACTTGGTATATCGTTTGGCGTAGGATTTTTGCTTATGATAACTTCCGGTGTGGTTGTGCATTATTTGGTAAAACGCCGGAAGAACCGTAACGTCACAGCTAGCCAACCAATCAACATGAGAGATGATACTTATTCATTGAATTCTTTACAATATAGTGAAAATAATTCAAATCGTCTCGACTTTGAATTAGTTAATAATTATAGAAGAAATGAATAAATAAATAGTTTACTTACCTTATAATTAATTTTTATTGTAAGATCTAAAAAACATGGTATAGGTAATTTTTTTAAATATGTTTATTCATATACTTATATAAAAATACATATTCAACAACAAATAATAAAATAAACTACATGAAATTAACAACATATTAAAATTAAACAACAAATAATAAAATATTATATTTTGGCTTCAAAATCTGTTCTTAGCCATTCTTGTCCTACTAAAGTGCTCTCCGTAAATTCCATTTTTCCTTCCCAATTAATTTTGACAACAGTATGTGTCCTAGTGCCGTAACCAGCGTGTGGTATCTCTACAAAAACTCTACTAAGGAACTCAAATATATTTGGGGCCCTTCTTTCAAGAACCGCGTCTGGTAAATGCGGTTTTTTCCATCTCAAATCCTCTATTAATGAATTTGTAAGATTGAGGTCGTTTTCATCGTCGTTTATAGTTTTAAGAAATCGGGGGACACCGTTAAGAACCTTTAAAAGAGGTTCATGAGGTAGAGAATTACCAAAACCGCAGACATGGGGCTCTAAAGGAGTTGAAATTAAAGTTTGAGAGGTTACGTTGGTGTATTGTATTATCCGAGGGAGGGTGTCACTAAAATAACATCAATTTTAGGGGGATAAATTTATATATATATACAGGTGTCTCAGGGACGAGTTTACGCTATCTATATTTTAAATACTATTTAATATAATTTAACGAAATTTGGTATCTAGGGGTTATCCAACATGCCCGTTTTAACTAAAATATTTTCAAAGCAGTAGCACTTCCGGTTTGACCAGAAATTGACCTCAACTTTCTTATTTTAAATGGAATACGCTATATTTTATTTTACCATTGAATGCAGCGGAAAATTTTACATATGAAACAATAAAAACATTTTACTCATGATCAACTACTTCCGGCGTTATTCAACTTTTTTTGATTTTTTGTCTGAAATCCGGCACATTTTCAAAACTCTGTATATCGGGAACGAGATCGAATTTTTATAATCTGAAAAAAGCCTTTTATAAAGGAGACTTTAAGCTACATTATCCATAGAAGAATCCGCGATTATTTATAAAAATGTGACGGGTACGTTACACCAAAATTACAGTTGACAAACTTCAAAAAAGACAATTTTTTTAAATGGAACCCCCCCTTTTTTATTACATAAATGTGTTCTACGGCAAAAAATAAGGGTACTTTATGTAACATGTCCTATGTTGAAAGTTGATAAAATTTCAGTAAATTAGAAAAACATGTAATCTGTGTATAATTATAAAAGTATTTATTCTATGGCTATTGTGGGGTGGAGCGCCATCATGCTGGTACCATATTAAATTCCTTTGATCCAACGGTAAATTACCTAAGAAATCATGTAGATGAGTTTGTAAAAACAAACATTGTTTTTCTATGGCTTACTTATCCGTATTAATAAAATAATTATACTCAGATTACATGTTTTTCTAATTTACTGAAATTCTATCAACTTTCAACATAGGACATGTTACATAAAGTACCCTTATTTTTTGCCGTAGAACACATTTATGTAATTAAAAATGGGGGGTTCCATTTAAAAAAATTGTTTTTTTCGAAGTTTGTCAACTGTAATTTTGGTGTAACGTACCCGTCACATTATTATAAATAATCGAGGATTCTTCTATGATAATGTAGCTTAAAGTCTCCTTTATAAAAGGCTTTTTTCAGATTATAAAAATTCGACCTAGTTCCCGATATACAGAGTTTTGAAAATGTGCCGGATTTCAGACAAAAAATCAAAAAAAGTTGAATAACGCCGGAAGTAGTTGATCATGAATAAAATGTTTTTATTGCTTCATATGTAAAATTTTCCGCTGCATTCAATGGTAAAATAAAATATAGCGTATTCCATTTAAAATAAGAAAGTTGAGGTCAATTTTCGGTCAAACCGGAAGTGCTACTGCTTCGAAAATATTTTAGTTAAAACGGGCATGTTGGATAACCCCTAGATACCAAATTTCGTTAAATTATATTAAATAGTATTTAAAATATAGATAGCGTAAGCTCGTCCTGAGACACCCTGTATTGTAAATTAACATACCTGAGTTCTATGGCGACAAAACTAAAAGCAGAATAATGTTTTTCTTTTAATCTTTCTATATAGTCTTTAGCTATCAAATCCCCCAAAAGGTAGTCGGCAACAATTCCCCCCCTTCCCTGAGCATGGGGAGGCTTTTGCTCCCCAGTTATGTTCAAAAGAGCAGCAGCCCTAAATGTAAAATCTTTAGTTTGGCGTAAGCTTACCCCAAACCATGTACCCCTTTCTCGACCGGGTTCTAAGTCTTTACCTGTAAGAATATATTCACAAATTATTAATCCATTTACATTAATTAATGCCACACACTTACAACACAAAATACAACAAAAATTTCTCTTTAAAACGATTATTAATATAGGTTATAACTCACTTTCACTTGAAATTTCAACAAATATCACTATTATTTTGTGAAAAACTACTTACCCCCTATAACTAAATCATCTTCTGGCCACTTATGTGCACTTTTAGCTGGTCTTTGATAATATTCATCTCGATTTGTGGCAATAATCAGCTGATATTTGCCGTTCTGCGGACTAGGATTCGTGTATATGAATAGAATACACATCGCTTTGACTAAATGAAGGAGAAATCTTGCTCGACTAGAACTTTTCACATGATATAGGACAAATATTTGATAAGATAGTGTCTAAATTATAATATAAAATTGATTTGTTGACATGAAGTTGACATTAACAAGACGGTTAACTGTTATATAAAGTGGGAATGACAAACATATTTAATAATGTGTAAACAGCTTTATTTGTATGTTAAAGATTAAAAATATAATATATTTTCAAATGTAATACCTTCCTTATGGCCATAATTCATTAAATATTTGTGTATTACATTTTTTATTTGAACATCTGTTATTATAGTTTGCATTAACTGATGGTAGATGGCACGCATAGTTCCAAAAGTTTACAAAAAGAGAATTATTGGTGAAATACATGTGTATTTAAGTATTTAATAATTATATTGTGTGTTAATTTTATAATGATTTATTCTGTCCGTTTTATACAATATGTATATTTAAAATAATTTTTTAAATAGATAAATGTCTAATACAAAATTAGTTATATTTTCATTGTTGTTCATTGTTCAGTCATAATATTCATTCAAATTAATAATTTTAATATCAATATTTATAATTTTTATTACATTTCAAAAGTATTTCAACTCTTTTTAACATAAATAATGTTAAATAAATATTATTTCCAATGTATTGTTATAAAAACTTATTTGACTTCGTTAGTTAGGATTTGTTGATTCTTGTATTAACTCATTTGTTTTTACCAAGCGTCTATTGCAGAAATAAGTGTTTTAGTGCAGTTTTTTTATAATTTTTGTGTGAAATATTAATAAATAATAGTGAAAAAGGTATATATTTTACAGTTTATATGTTATTTTATTGATTTTAATAAATATTTGACTTTGAAACACATTTATTATATGTTAAAAGTTAATTTGAAAATGGAAAATTGCTCATGTGTTGTGATGTATAAGAGTAACAATGTTTTCATTAATTTTAAACTTAAATAATATAAAATAATAACAAATTATGTGAAATTAAGTAAGTGTATGTAAAAAAGTGTACTGCAAATATGTTTTATGTAGTATAATATCAGTGCCGTGCGCTGGATAATTATTGTTTTCTTTATTACAGATGTATCAATTTGGGGTGCTGATTGTTCCAAAAATACGCAGTCTACAAAAAGGTCAGACAATTTTTTTTATTATATATTGTAATTTTACGGCCGTCCATCTAAAATAGTGCTGCGTATGTGTGCGCTTGACTAAAAATCAATGAAACTTATTATAAATATATTTTATGTATTTTTATAATATTTACGTCATGGAATATTAAAAAAATTGTACAATATTTTCTAATATTTATTTATTCATAATTATTTGAGTATCACAAATTATAGTATTAAAATATAGTTAAAAAACTATTTTTACATAATTTTTATAGTATACGTACATAATTCGTTGATAAAAATAAAACATTTAAATTCAAAATGTTTTAAGTTTAAGTAAATAAGTATAAGTACTAAAATATTTTGCTAATACTTCGTCGTATATTTGTTGATTTAAATAAAACCAACTTTTAAGTTTACATATTTCATTCTTGAAACATGCAGCATAATACTTTAGGTTTTTGATAAAATATAAAATATGTATTTACAATTAAAATAAATAATAAAAATATTACATATATAAGTATTATAAAACAGTACGATTTACAATGTAATACAAATACGTTAATTATAACGTATGAAATTTTTATCATTATTTGGCTAATAAAATATTAAGTTTTCTTCTAAACAAAGATTCATTTCTGCTATTACGTTCATCCCACTTTTGTTTTTTAAACTCCCTCCATGCTTTGTTTCTGGCGGGGTCTGCAGGGCCCCATTTGTCGTCAGAGAAAGCTGCTTGCACTGCCTTTAAAAAAAAACATAGTCAAAATTATTGATATTGAAAATTAATGAAGACTTTTTGCTCCGACATAATTATCGCGTAATTTTTTTTCACGTCCAATTATTTCCCGCGAACACGGACTAATTATTTTATAATTAGTTTTATTAGTGAATTTGATAAAAATGGAAAAAGACGCCTGTGTTCATTAAACTATAATCTTGCGAAAAAATAATGTAAATTCAAATTTTACATGTAATATTTTATGTTATAAAATATGACAATACTTAAAGTATAGAGTATAGTTCGGTATTTTCAAATATTAAAATGTCTCGGTGATATATAGGCCGTAATTTTTATATTTTCTTACAAGAATGGGTTTACGATCACAATATATATTTTATATTACAATTGTACTTTTTATAATTTTCTAACTTTAACGACCAAAGTCACTACATGAATATAAAGATATACAGGATGTCTCAATAAGCTTGCTCACTATTGGTAACTTTTTTATTTGAAGAGATACGAGGTTGGTTAAATTAGCAAAATTGCGCCATTTTATATTAGAAAATTGGTCATGTAGACAAAATAAAAATTGTCAGCGGTTCCTAAAATAATTTGGGACAGAATATATATTTTTTATTATCTTATTGGAAACAGTATTTTTTTCTCTTTCCAATAAGGTAATGTTGTTTATGTACAACTTTTTCAAATAAATGAGTTATTTACGTTTAAAGATAAAAATTATCTTTTATTAGTTTTGTCAAGTAAACTATGGAAACAATTGTCTTTTATAAAATTATTATTTTATTAATTTATTTTACAGTAAAAACAAAACAAAGAAAATATTCAAATTGAAAGCCATTATTTCTTTCGCACATTTAAACTCTTTTGGAAAGAGAGCCGACCGTTCTATGTAACTGGTGTCTAGATATAACTTTCCATATAGCACGATCATATCTAACTTTTCTTCATTTGTAAAGTTATTAAACATTATTAAACACAGAGAACTTTACGGAAATCAAATGTTTCCATGGCTTACTTGACTAAAAAACTAATAAAATAGTTTGCAAAATTTAAATTTTTAACCGTAAATAACTCGTTTATTTGAAAAAATTGTACATAAACAACATTACCTTATTGGAAAGAGAAAAAAATACTCTTTCTAATAAGAAAATAAAAAATATATGGTTCCATTTAAAAAATATATATATTTGTTCCAAATTTTGAGAACCGCTGACACAAATTTTATTTTGTCTACATGACCAATTTTCTAATATAAAATGGCACAATTTTGCTCATTTAACCAACCTCGTATCTCTTCAAATAAAAAAGTTACCAATAGTGAGCAAGCTTATTGAGACACCCTGTATAATGTCAAGCAAGATCAACTACGGTAGTACTAGGATGGGTGATCAGTAAAATTTTGAAAAAATCTGTTATAAAAAAGTGTTCACTTACCTTTTGGCAACCAAGTTTTCTTTTCTTGTGAATATACCATAACGCCCATAATGGTATTTGTGCTATACCAAAAGCTAACATCGCCCAGCCAGCAGCTAAAAAAATAAATTATTATTATTATAAAAAATTCAAAAGGAAAATAAATAATCTGGTGATTTGGGTTCGATCTTCGATCCCTGCCAGTGCAGACTGTTAATCACACAAAAGTGATCCCTGTGGTGCACTCTCCACACCAGCTATCTATGAGTGCCCGTGTGGTGACGCCTGGTAAGCGCCCACACGGTAAAATATATCATCATTACCGATGTCTACATGTGTTGTAGATACTGGCACACCCAGTAATGGGTAATATGCCGTGATGATTTATTTATTTATATCAAAAGAAAAATTTAAAATAATTTACCTATAGCACTATCAGGGAAGCCAACTTGTCCCTGCATTAATGGTTCCATAGTTGCAACGGAATATAATAGAATAACTGTCAGTAGAATGGGGGTAATAACGCCCCAACAAATTCGCCAATAGACCCCAACTTTCTCCCCTAACATAAACTCCATGTCTAGACATAAGTTTTCCACGCCGTACCACCATACAACAGTCATAACCTATGGAAAAATTATAAAATATATAAAATAATTTACAAAAAAGTATCCCTCTTTTTGGTGTGTATATTGTACGTATGTACAACAAACGCAGTCAAAAGTGGGACACGCTATTTATGATATATGGATAAAGCATACTAACCTCACATATTGTCATAATATATATGTTAAATGTCCCTGCAAAGTAGTCTACTAAAGTTAGCATAAATTGGCCTCCCTGTAAAATAATAAAAAAAAAAAAATTGGATTACTGCCCAATAATAACGCAAACACCGAGAGTTTTTTTTATCAGTGAACATGGGCGTATGTCATTACCATAGTTACATTCAAAATGATTGACAGCAATGTATTATCTCGTTTTTTTTAAAACTGGTCATAGGACGTGACATTTAGTATATCTGTCAATGTCATCAAATTGTCATATTTCAAAATGTGTACAGTTGAAGAAAAAGTTCAAATTGTATGGTATAATTCTATACTCTGACATAAGCCTAAGGCAAGAAATAATTAATATAAATTATATTTTGTCCCTATTTTTTAATTGATCAATATTTATTTTGTCACCATTGTAAATACAATTTTTTAAATGGCCCCAAAGAAAAAAAAAATCGTTTGGTGCAAGATCTGGTGGCATTGCAGGCCACTCCACTTCTCCACCACGTCCTATCCAGCGTTGGGGGAATACCTGGTGCAGATTTTGACGACTCCAATACCTGCAATTTTGTGAATTTACTTCCCGGTTAATATAAAATGTCGCTTCATCCGTAAATAAAATTCGATCCAGTAATATTTCCCCACTATTAATTTTGTTCATCATATCTTCGCAAAAGATATTTCTTCGTTCTATATCGTTGTGTAATAACTCTTGGAGATTTTGATATTTAAAATTCTTAAAATGTTCTTGTCTTAAAACCTTGTATACTAGTATTCTTAATTTCAGAAAAAAAAAATGTTGACAGGGTGTTGTCACTTTCAATTAATTGCATAATTTCTTGTTTCTTTCTATTAACTACAGTACTTGGTATGATTTTCTTCTTGTGCTGTTTATTGACGCATCGTTTAGTTCTGTAGTCATTGTAAATTTTTCTTATAGTTGTTGGACTGTGTCGCTTATTAAAAGTTAATGCACATAAGTCAGAAACTTGTAGACTCGTTATAATTACTCCAATTTACAATTTGAACTTTTCTTTAACTGTATACATTTTGAAGTATGACAATTTGATGACATTGACAGATATACTAAATGTCACGTCCTATGTCCAGTTTTAAAAAAAAACGCGATAATGCATTGCTGTCAATCAAACTCTCGGTATCTCAAGAATTAAAAGAGATATTAATTTGCGGGTAAAAATAAATTTCACTTACTGGGGTTACATAAATAAGTCCTATAAGAAATCCGCCTATACACGTTATAGCAGCAATCCACCAATCTTTTAACCGTGGAGCAGATTCCTTAATCAGAGTAGCCACTGCGGCTTGCAGGGCTACCAAACTTCCAACACCAAGGACGAACAACATGAAAAAAAATAACACCGCAAACAGTTGTGGAACTTGTTGGAAATTTGCAATGGCATCTGGGTACGAAATAAATGCAAGTCCGGTACCCCCCGATTTGACTACATCAGGTATACCAACATGCAGATTTTCTGCTAAATTCCCCAAAATGGCAAAGATTGTACACCCTGCTAGTAAAGATGTGCAAGTGTCCATTACGCTTACTATCAAGGCATCTCTGCAATTGAGAAAAAATTGTTAAAGACTTGAATGCCAAATGCGAAAATTTATGTGTTTTCTTTTCAAAGAAATAAAAAAAAATTATTGGTAAAAAATTCACCCTGATTATGACAGGTTCTTGAATTATTCTTGGGGTTGAAAATGGAAAAAATATGTGACATTTTAAGTGTTTGGCTTTGTGCTTTAAGGGATGAAAAATAAAGGAAATTTAGCCAACCGGAAAAAGGAAATGTGATCGAAATTAATTGGAACGGATTAAATAATTAATTAACAGGATTTTCTAACTAAATCTTTATCATTAATTAGTTTAAATAACATATGTATGTAACAAAAGTTTTTAGAAAAAATCTGTTGTGGCCAACAAAAAACCTCCCGCTATTTAATTTTTATTAATTTAAATACATACCTACCTACGTATTTACTAACGCTGCAAACTGTTCCATTGCAGAAAACTATTGCTTTATTTACTATTTTCTTTTTAAAATGCCACTATTATTAATTTGAAGTTTTCTGACAGTGACATTTACTGTCAGTTACATTCATTTGAAAAATGAACTGTGTAACAAAGAAATAGTTTTTATCTTAGGCTTCGCGACTAATAAAAAAAAATATTTTTAAATTTATCTGTAAAATATATAAAAAAAGTATTAATGTATTCCTGTAGAAAATTCAATAACCTTTAATTTTCATAAGACATAAAATTCGAAAAAATGGTATTTTTTGAAGAAAAACCACTATGAGCTTCAAGTAAAGTACCATTTCCGTTTATCCGATTTACACCAAAATCTAATGGCTTCTATTCCTATTAGAATAGGGTAGAAATACAAGGTTTCAGAATTTTTTGACACACACACACACAGGGAGGTATAGGGATCGTGCTAAAAATCACCTATCGAGATTTTAGTAAATGACCACGTTTTAAGGTCCCTAGAATCCATTTTTAACATTTTCACAATGATGTGTGTATGTGTGTGTGTGTGTGTATGTGTGTGTGTGTGTGTATGTGTACAAATTTTGTTTGCACTCTAACTCAAATACTATCATTCAGAAAATTCTGAAACCTTGTATATCTACCCTATTCTAATAGGAATAGAAGCCATTAGATTTTGGTGTAAATCGTATAAACGGAAATGGTACTTTACTTGAAGCTCATAATGGTTTTTCTTCAAAAAATACCATTAAATGCCATTTTTCGCATTTAGCATCATTGGAAAATTATAGATTATTGAAAACTTTTTCTATATATTTTACAGATTAATTTAAAAATCATTTTTCTTTTTTTAATCCCGAAGCCTAAGATAAACACAATTCCTTTGTTACACAGTTTATTTTTTAAATGAATGTAACTGACAGGTAAACGTCATTGTCAAAAAACTAATCACTTCAAATTAATAATAGTGACATTTTAAATAATAAAGAAAATCGTAAATAAAGCAATAGTTATATGCAATGGAACATAATATAGTTTGAACATTACTAAATACGAAAGTATGTATTTAAATTAACAAAAATTAAATAGCGGGAGGTTTTGTGTTGGCCACATCAGATTTTTTAATACCTTTTCTCATTTGTCCTTATTTAATTATTAACATTACATACGTTAAAACTTTGTTGTTTAGGAATTGTGTTTGTGTGCGTGTGTGTGTGTGTGTGTGTGTGTGTGTGTGTGTGTGTGTGTGAAATTTTTGAATTTATTGTTTTTTCTTACCTGTTAATGCTATGACCAAAGTCGTTATAAGACGAGTACATAATAATAGTTCCAAAACCGATGTTTAAAGAGAAAAAACATTGAGAGACTGCTGCA
This sequence comes from Ophonus ardosiacus, assembly GCA_943142095.1. Classification (NCBI taxonomy): domain Eukaryota; kingdom Metazoa; phylum Arthropoda; class Insecta; order Coleoptera; family Carabidae; genus Ophonus; species Ophonus ardosiacus. Next base: position 40,414,989 of record OW964836.1, read on the forward strand.
TACCAGACCTATAATAAAACATTTTTACTATGTGTACAACATAAAATTATTTAATTATTTAAAAACCATGACATACATACTAGGCTTCGTTCCAAAACCCTATTCTAGAATAAGAACTAACTCCAAGTCGTTCCAAAACTAATAACTTTACTCTCAGAGTTTACTCTTAACCTGTTCTAAAATAATCAGAGTTTACTCTAAAGTGATACTTTACTTACCCGATTATCGAGCAGGGTACAGAAATTACTCCATAATATTTTCAAACGTGAATGCTCACGATTCTTAACATAAAAGTAATTTGTTTTCTTGAGGAAGAAAACATTCCTTTGGTTGAAAATAAACATAAGTAAACATATTGGTCTTTATTACAAGCACACTTTTATAATAAAAGCGTTTTTATGGAGCGTACTTTTACATTATACAGGATGTTCTGAAAATGGGCGAAAAACTTCAGGTAGAACGATTCTTTGATTAATTCTGAGTCGATAATCCTAATGCAAAAAAATTGTACGGCCCTTCGTAAAGCCACACGAGCTACTTAAAAGAAATGTAAATTTGGCAACACCGAATCAAACTGTTATAGTAGTTATCAGGTAGCTATGCAAATCAGTATGAATTTTATGACATTATTTTGACATAGGTACACTCAGTGGAAATTCAAATTGGGAATTGAATTTATTTACTTAAGATACCAGCTTTGCTTTATTAATTAAAAAAAATCAATGTAAACGATATTTTGAGTACTTATGTAGTAATAAAAATAACAAAATTAATAATAATTATAATAGTCAATAATAAGATTCGCGAAGTAATCTAATTTTCCAAATGTGTTCGAACATGGGTGCCGCCGGTTTGGGTATTGTGCTTCATATTCTTCTTTTGCCAAGTTCGCATTCCCGTTGTAAAATCCTTATACCATAAACATATTAGCGTATTCGTTAAAGGTATACATTCAAATTATCCAATGTTTCATTTACAATACAAAAAGAAATAAATTGTAAAATCAAACATCAACTGATAAACGTTAAAATTTGACAAATTATTTATAATTTATGTTTCAAACAAAAAACTGCATCATAGATGGTTGTCGTACGTATTCAAATTAAAAAAAAATCTATTTTAGAAGAGTTAAAATTTTAAAGATTTGATATCAAACGTTTAGCTACGTACATCAAATTTTACACAATTCTTCTAGAATGTAAAGAGCAATGATATTACGTAATAGTTATTTACATTCGAGTGCGTGTAGCTCCAGCTAATAAGGCACTCGCCTTAAGGGCTCGTGCCTTAAACAAAGCTGTCGCGCTGTAAAATACTTCACGCTCGAGAATTGTATCAAATTTTTTGGCCGACGATAATGAAAATCACTTTTTTTAATGAGATAAGTTGTACTTTTTACTTACCTTCATTAGAGTACTTCTTCTAGCGAAAATTTATTTGTAATAATATACGTTGTTTATGACTGATAATAATATATTTATTTGCTCATGTTTTCTTCGTAATAAATAATAGGTAGGTGTCGATATTTGACATTTCATCAATGTTCGCCTCGCGTATTTGACAGGTATATCGATCGGTGACTATGTCGATAACGGCGGATTTTTACAATAATGACAGATGTCGCTGTCGTGATTTTGGTTTATATAAATTAATTTTAAATATAGGGAATGTTAAAGTAAAAAAATAACTTACGTAGGTAGTACTTTTTTACATGAACTTTATTATAGTAAAGATGATTTCTTTTCTAAATGCCCATAAACGTTCAGTGTATTTTGATTATATTACCGCATAGTTAGACAAGTTACAACACAGTAAGCGTAAAATGTAGGTTACACTTGCTGTGTATACAATTGTAAAGTTCCCATTACTCTTCAGGAGGGCAAAAAAGATTTTTAAAAAATCGCTTAGTTCTAGTTGCACATTTACAAGTTTGATGGCTTCGTGCGGCTTTACGGAGGGCCGTACAATTTTTTTGCATTAGGATTATCGACTCAGAATTAATCAAAGAACCGTTCTACCTGAAGCTTTTCACCCATTTTCAGAACACCCTGTATTATGAGGAGAGTGCTCTTATTATAAAAGTGCACTTGTAATACGGGCTTGACATGTTGTAATTATAAGTAGTTTTGGTAACTTTTTAAAATTAATTTTAATTTAGTTTCAATTTTTTACTCAAAAATTACATCATACTCGAAGGGCCAGTTTTACAATCTCTGGTTAAAATTTTAACTGTCAGTTAAATAAATAATATTGTTTATTTAACTTACATTTAAAATTCTGACCGGAAATTGTAAAACTATCCCTAACACCTCCAGTACTCAGTACTCTTGATTTTGGAACGCAGCCCAAGTGTCACACTAGAATTAGCGATAATGAGCATCAACTCAAAAAATTCCTCACCTTAGGATTCAAAAGTTCTTCCCATTTTGGTTGAATAAAAAACAAAATTCCTTTTCCTGCCCCAGGTAAAGTACACGCCCTTATTAGTATGGTGAACATAATCACGTATGGGAATAGGGCTAAAAAATATGAGAATTTTCCGGATGATTTCACTCCTTTCACGGCTACAAGGAAAACGCAAGCCCAAGATGCGAAAAGACAAATCGTTAATTTCCACTCAGGAAGACCTATTCCATTTTCAATATCGTCAGCTTGATTCAAGACAGTTTTACTGAAAATAAATAGGATTATCAAGAACAGACAGTAAAAAATAATGTTCATTTAACAATCATAAATTTTTGTATACGGTAGCTTTAAGCTTAACATATTGAAAATCGATAATCCAGTAATTGAAATATTATTCATTGTCACTGTGTGTACGTCAAACCGTGTTAGTGGTTGTAAAATCCGTTCAAACATTTTTAAAAATAATATAAATTTCCATTTTGTCTGACTTACGTAAAATATAATTCGGATGATGTCTGGCTTCCATTTTGAACAATAACATTTTTATCTCCACTGTTGGTACTATTGATACAATTAGTCCATTCTGGGTCGCAAATAGACCACGGCAACACACTGGCAAAAGAATTGAAAAAATAATGAAGTGTTAGTGCCATTAAAGAACAATAATATGTTGCAACGCCAATTACTGAAAATTGTTGGCCGTATCCGATACCTAAAAAAAATTTAATTGTTACGTACAGATACCTTAAACACAGGGACAGTGTTCACACGAAAAATGTTCGTAAATATAAAGCAATATAAAACATAATTCATATACGAGGGTTGTACGAGCGTCACGCCAAAATTATTGAGATACAGAAATATTATTTGAAGGAGAAGCATGTAGTTTTACTGGTGTTCAAAGTAGTCTCCCCCTGCTTCAATACACTTTTGTAATCGAAATTTCCAGAGATGGAAAGCTTTGAGCCATTCATTTTCTGGAATCGTATTAAAATACTCCATTATGGTGTTGTTAATCTCCTCTTCTGACGTAAAATAACGACCACATAAATGTTTTTTCAAATTAAAAAATAGCCAGAAGTCACACATTGCAAGATCAGGAGAATACGGTGGATGCTCAATGACTTTAATACGCATTATTATGGTGAAGCATTAAACCCTTAATTTTCACTCTGCGAAGAACTTCAGGTAGACATTTTTGTGTATACCAATTGGCAGTAACAGTCTTCTGTCCCTCTAACCTAATTGCTTTCACAAGACCTGTACTTCTGAAAAATACAGCGTACATAACTTTTTTAAGTGCACGTTGTTTTTCACGGTAACTGGTGTTGGGTCATCTTCAAACACCCATACCCTACTTTCTTGACGCGTTGGAACATCATAAAAGAGTATGTAAGTTTCATCGCCAGTTACAATTTTAGAAAGAATACGATGACTGCCATTATTTAACAATTTTAAAGTGGCGCGACTAATTGTAACACGCTTGGCTTTTTGTTCTTCCGTTAAGTTGTGTGGCACCCAACGAGAAACAATTTTTCTAACACGAAGTTCTTCATGCAAAATTTTTGCTATTGCTGCGGATCCAATGCCAAGGGCATCTTCCATCGTTTGATAGGTGACACGATTGTCATCCTTTATCATTTGTCTGATGGCAGCTACTACCGCTGTACAAGGTCTCTCATCACGCAAGAAATTACGGCCTCTTTTGAATTCTGAAAACCAGCGAAATATAGTTGCTCGAGATGGAGCTTCATCTCCAAATGCCAATCGTAGACGTTCCTCGCACTGTTCTTCACGTAATCCAATTTTAAAGTCGTATTAAATCATAGCGCGATAATGCTCTCTTCCTAACTTCATGTTGCAGTTTATTTCCACTTCGAATTCCACCACAACAAAACACTTCAACCAGATGTTATTATTGGACAGATATTTTAAATAAATTGTAGTTTGACATTTTCCAAAGCCAACTGTTTCTCAGCATCTCAATAATTTTGGAGTGACCCTCGTACAATATTTATGAAATGAATATAAGTGAAATAAGTGTCTTTAAGTACAAGGTGATTATGTTAAAAATAAATTAGTTTTATATATTAGGGACAATAAATACTGTACAGCCCTTGTAGCATATTTGACTTGAATAAATTGTATTATTTCGAACATATGTTTGTCAATTCTTTCGAGACAGTTCCTATGGATTTAATTTAAAAATGTCGTAAACCAAAAAACGGTTTTACGATGCTGTAAAATTCGGTACAAGATTAAAGCTTAAACGGGGCTTGCAGACAAAGATACGGGATAGATCTCGAGTTCTATCAGAAAAAAGTATACATATATAAAATAGATGTTAATAACTCAAAATTTCAGTCATACAGATGATTCGTAGTACACAATCTTTCTTATCTGTTATCTGTTTCTAATAATTTCATAAATATAAAATTATTGATCAATATTTAGCAGCCATATAATTATATCTAAATCCGCATATAAATATTTTCTTATATTACAAGATAAATATTTTGTAAGTATATATTGTATATTATTTACTACTTTTTGTGTCTGTCTTATTTTGAAAAGTTTAACTGCGACGTTATGTCTTATTATATATTTACTTTACAAGTCAAAAACTTAAAACATTTACATTTTATAAGTGAAGTTCGAAGTTTCTATTTTCAGTAATTTCATGCCTGAAAGCTCAGGAAATGTCAGGAAAGTTTACTGAAGAGTGCGCTCCGTAAAATATTGATATAATCATTGAAAGACTTTATTCATAATGTTCAATGAAAAATACTTTTTATACTTTTTAAATCGCAAATTAATATCTCTTTTAATTCCTGAGATTTTTGCGATACATTGGAATAACTCAAAAATGGGTAAAGATACATTTCTGGCGATAATAGGGCTGTTGCAAGAATTTTTATATGACTTCTAAGTATTATATTTGAAAAGATATTGTTCTTTAAAGAGCCTCAAATTTGAAAATATCACGAAATATCCTTTAGATATTTTACAATTAATTTTGGATAAAATTTTGAATAAGTCACATGATCTGAAACAGAATGTGACGTCAGAGTACATACATCTTCAGCGGTTCTAAGGTGTCAAGTTTATTGTCAAAGTTGTCAAATAAGAATCACGACCAGAACTTTAAAGTAAAATATATTATCAATTTATATAATAAATTCAGTTTTTATATTTTATTTTACCTCAACTCTTTAACACCCCTTATTTCGGTAGCAGTAAAACAATCGTTCTGATATAAATTCAGCCATCATCCAGCTATCGACCTTGGATTTATTGTCCGATTTAGCTTAAGTGTAATTTGAATTAGCCATTATTACTTTATTATTCAATTACAATGAGCAATGTCAGCGTCAAATGTCAAATTAAAAGATTTTGTTAATAACATGTGACAAATTTTAGCCTACGTTTATTTATATAAATAATATGAATAAACTTAGGTGATGGAAAAACTATTTTCCTATTGGCTATTAATGATGTAATGTATGTGCTTCTACGTCACAGGAGTGGGGGGTAGTTTTTCAGGACGCCAATCTTTTTATTTATTTCCACAAATAACAACAAATTATTAAAATAAAATTATTACTAAGAAAATCATTCCATAAACTTTCATTTAAAATAGATTTTGAAAAATGTGAAACAGGCTCATTACTTAATTCATTTTGAAATAATTGTTATTAAGATAAAATGCGTATTTCTCAAAGAAAATACATAATAATCTTTATCTTTAAAGTTTCGGATTACATTTAATCTTATTTGTTTCACTTTATAACTCATTAACCGTTAAAAAAGACAAATAAATAGAAACTTTTTTCCTCTGATGTTGTGAATTTTAAACATGTTTAAAAAATTACATTTTAAATTTCTTGTCTGTCAGTTTAAAGTATATCAAAGTAACCATGTCAACAGGCAATTGTCCAAAAAGATTAGGGCCCATGACGACGGCGCTAAGTTAGCTTTCATCTTTTACAAATAAAGATAAAAGAAATGCGACGACAATGCTATTTCGTTTGTCCAAGTTATAAAGGGGATATTTTATGATCTAATAAAAATAAACTGCAAGATTATTGTGAAAGTTTAACGCCCTTATCGGCGGGAGATCCTGTCCAACAATAAAACATATTTTATTATTTTTTACCTTGTAAACCGGGCGCTAAAGCTGCGAGAGTCTTTACATTGCCTTTACTTGTAAATTGTCCTAATATCATTTCCATATAATACATAGGTCGTCCTACCAGGAATAGAGTTATGACGTATGGTATTAAAAAGGCACCCCCACCTGTAAAAATATTATGTCAAGTTTGGTACATATAATAAATTATTGGAAATAATTACCGTTTTCATATGCGACAAACGGAAATCGCCATATATTCCCCAAACCAACAGACATGGCTATACAGGACATAAGAAATTCCCATTTTCCCCCCCATTGGTCTCTGGATGGGGCGGTGGGATCCTCCGGGGAGCATGCATACTCCGGGGGGGACTACAAAAAATTACAATTTAAAATATAATACATTAGAATTGGTTTATAATTTTCATCTCCGTTTAGGATCTCTTAATGAGGGATTCCACCATTTTTTTTTTATAATTTCATCTGAAAATATTAGGAAAACTAAGACAATTGATGAAAATCCGGTGAAAAAATTGCTATTAATAAGCGAGTTATGGTCTCCCGAATTTTGAAAAGATTGACGTGACGTCACATTTATGTGTTTTTATATCAAACTGTTTTCATCATGGACCTAAATGTTCTTGAAATATATGCTATTTTAAATTATATTTACATAAAAATAAATGAATATTATAACACTGTATAAGTCTATACTTTATAAATACAGGTGTATTTAAATTATTAAGTTTAATGCAAGAAATTTATGTTAAAATAAAAACTGTTTGGAAACTGTAGTACAAGAATGTTAGCCCCTCCTTTCGAATTTGAATTTCTTAACTTTCATTGGTAGTAATCCCACCTCCTAACACGCTATTTGTAATGCATGTATAGGCGGTTTCTCGGTCGCCAATCAAAATAATTTCATATTAGTGTCGAAGCGTTATAACAAAAAACCCTTCATTTCCGAAATATCTCAATTATACCATTTCATTTTTTTATTAATATTCGTTACTCAGCATATACATTCGTATTTTTTTACTATTTTCCTTTAATTCGATTGAGCCGTAATCCCCCATTGTATCTTTTACAACTTATGCTGTAATTTCACTTTATATGGCAGTTAAGTTAATAGATATAGTTTAATAAAAATAGCAGGTCTAAGGGTCGTTTACATAATAAACTGTATCTTCATCTTAACAATTTAAATTAAAGTTAAAGTTATGTTTGTTTTCATAATATAACTTTAGCACTTTAGCGAGCAATGTAACGTTATTTTAAAGATAAAACGTTAAAGTCTTTAAGTGAGCCTGATAATGAAAACGGCCCTTAGGCCTGGTATTATAAACGTCTAGTTAAATTTAATTCCAAAATGAATTTAATAGAGTGAACAAATTCTAATCAAATTCTGTTCTTATGGCATTTAAATAATTGCTGTCAAAAATTCGTGTTGCATTCGTTCATTTAATTAAATTTACTGTGGAACTACATATATTTAACTGGAACTGAAATTTTTGTCTAAAATTAATTAGCCACTTTTACACCCGATATAACAAAACGTGCATATTTATTAAAAACTCTGCACTGAATTTTTTGACCAAAGATAATACCTTCCTTACTTAAAGGTGACGCAAGGTAAAAAAGTATTTCTTAACAGAAAGTTATAGTAATAATGTCACCATTAACAGAATTCATTTTGTCAAAGTCTTTGTTCCAGGCAGGTTACAAGGCATCAAAACCCAAATGGCCCATTTCACCAAAATCTTCAAAATTTTCAAAAATCCAATTTTTATACATTTAGGTACATCTCAACGCGCTGATTCCAAATTTTGAAACCGCAGGTCGATATCTCTTTTCATTCTCGAGATATTTACATTTCAAATTTTACCCATTTTTGGGTCATAACCCTAAAATGGGTAGAGATACAAGCTTGGCGACTTCACCATTCGATTCTACGGGCAAAATTACATAAGTATACCAATTTTCATAATTTTTGAACACCGCATACAATCTCTAAAGCAAAATAACTGAAAATGGCCAAAATCTGAAAAAATGGCAAGGGGTACACCTTAGATTTTTGCGATTTTTGGCCATTTTCAGTTATTTTGCTTTAGAGATTGTATGCGGTGTTCAAAAATTATGAAAATTGGTATACTTATGTAATTTTGCCCGTAGAATCGAATGGTGAAGTCGCCAAGCTTGTATCTCCACCCATTTTAGGGTTATGACCCAAAAATGGGTAAAATTTGAAATGTAAATATCTCGAGAATGAAAAGAGATATCGACCTGCGGTTTCAAAATTCAAATCAGCGCGTTGAGATGTACCTAAATATATAAAAATTGGATTTTTGAAAATTTTGAAGATTTTAGAGAAATTTGGATTTTGATGCATTATTTTTTCAATGCAATTTTAAATAATAATACAGTTTCTTCAAAGAAATAACTGGAACTATTATACAATAAAATAAAATTTTAATTGGTTATTTCTTAGATATTCTCACAATTTTTTTCTACTTACTATATCTTGCTTTTCATTGCTGGATAAGTAGACCACCTGACCATTTTTGGGCTCATCGCCCGAATCTGGGATATAAGCGACATTAAATTCTCCCTTCATGATATAGTCCTGAAACATATAACAATTATAAAATTATTATCAAAAATTACAAAAGAAAAAAACTTACAAATAATTTTTAATTGAGGTAGTGAGCGCTTTTCATTTGTCAGGTGCAAGTGACAGTCGATGCGCATTTGTCTCATATATCGTATAACAATCGCTATCTCAGATAACAAAGGTATATATTATGTTTCTGGGGGACAGACAATTTTTATTATAGGCAAATAATATTTTATGGTATTTAAATAAAAATAAAAATTATACAGTTTAATTTTGTAATGATGTCTGATCGAAGTCTGTATATTGTTTTTTAATTATCAATTTTATTAGCCAAAAAATCCATAAAATGAAATTATTACTCTATATATAAAATGTTAAAATATTTTCGTAAAGATTTCTGGAAAACTTCTGTTTCATGTATGAAGTTTCATATTCATAACATTTTTCTATTGAAATCCAGAAAGTTTACACTGCATTTAAGCCTTTGTATATCATACAAAGGATAATACTACTTTTAGAAAATTAAATTTCTTTTCAAGAAAATATATTTTTCAAATAGCACAAAAGTTACGTATAGGAAACGCCATCAACGGTAACGGTAATGATATATCGTCATTTCTGAAATTCGGGGATATAGAAGTAAATTGACACACCCAGTAATGGGTAATAAATAGACCAAAGAATTTATATTTTATAGGTATTGTTGCTAAGTGTAACATAGTATTTAATATCTTTGGTATATTAAAAAAAAAAATCAGAACTCAGCCGGTGTTTTTAAAAACAAAAATCGACGTGTTTCAGCGTTTTCAAAAATCTGTTGTGGCCAGCACAAGACCTCTCGCCATTTTCATATTAGGCTATATAAGTATTGAATTGCACTTCCCTTTCAAACGGTCGTTTTATAACAAAAAAAATACAGAACTTTACCCAAATACTGTTTTTTATTGTATTTAACATGTCTTCTGCACACATATAATTCTAATTATATCTTTTTTTCATTGTATGAGGAAGTTCTTAAATGTGAGAGATTCTTCCAATTCATTAACCAGATTGGCGGTATTTCTGATGGATATATGCATTTTACCTATAATTTCAAATATTTAATTAATAAAACAATAAGAAAGATTAAATATACTTCCCATAAAAAGCTGTCAGAATGTCACTAAAACTGTTGATTTTTGACATTGACATGTGTCATTTAAAAACTATGTTATAAACAATGGAATTTGTCAACTGGTTTCCTTAGTGCCTTGGCCTCTGCGATTAAATTACTCTATATATTATGGTGTCTTTATCTCTAAATCTATACAAGATACAATAAAAATTTTAAGTGTATTAGATGGACAATTTTATGTTCTTCAATATTTAATAACAAAAATTTCCAAAAAATTATATTTAGAAGAAGTTTTCTAAGAAACTACTACTTTCGGTTGTTCAATTGTTACCAAAACCTTTTCAGCTCTTCCCAGGAATGTCAGATTGAGGAATCCATAGTTAAACAATTCTTAAGTCTTATGATTTCTGAAGAATCGTGTCTACAACATCCAGACATACATACACACATCCACACACACATCCACACACACACACAGACATTATTTTAAAAATGTTATAATCGGATTCTAGGAACCTTAAATCGTGCTTATTCAATAAAATCTTCTAATGCGAATTTTAGCATGAATCCAATACCAAAACCGACTGAGTTATGATTTTTTTTTGTGATATTCCATACTTTAATCCCACACTGTATATAGATTATATTTTATGATCTATCATAAAGATAGACTAATATAAAACGTAAAGGATTTTGTAAAACGTTTGTCATTAATGGTAGATATGAATGAATAGAAAAACCTTGGATTACATACATATATTATGAAATATTATAAAACATCGTTACGTCAACAAAGATTTTTATATTTGCAACTAACGAATGTTCCATAATTTTTGGCACAAATGTAAATGTCGTCCAAAACTTAATGCTGTAGGTATCCGTAGAAAGTTCACCTTGACGAAGAACACTCCCATTTTTTATTTAATTTAAGTTCATAATTTATTGTTTAAATTTAACACAAAATAATTTTAGAAACATACAGGGTGTCTCTTAAATAGGGGGACATGGCTTAACCACAGATTCCTGAGGCTAAAATAAGACGATTTAACCAAACTTGCTTCTACCGGAAAGTGTACCATTTAGCCAGAATTCTGCTTCAAAGTTCTTCGGAAAAAAAATAATTTTGCTTATAATAACCGGACGCTTTATTCAATTTGGATGAAATTTGGTATGGCAGTTTATATGATTATAAGTCATCTTTTAAGATGATACTTGTTATTATTAGTGAACCACTAGTGTATGAAATGTAGGTGCCCCAACATTGATTAGACCATAACTTTTTAATGGCCACGCCGATAACGTGAAATTATTTTTTTTCTGAAAGATACATTCAATAGTAAACTTTTTTCTCTCTGTGTAATTTGTGATATCTGTTACGGTTCAGACAGAAAAAAATAAAACCTGAGTGACTGCATCGTGAATTTTTTAAAAATAAATTTAATCTAGCAGTCTCTCCAAATGTCAAACAATTAATTTTTAATGACAGTAACGAGTTGTCAATCTTCTCAGCTTGTTTAGGAGTAAGCTAACATATTTATTCGTGTTATTTATAATAATGGTAGTAAAATACTATTAGGCTGAACAAATAGATGTTACTAGTTTCTGAATATTGCGAAGGAATTTTTTGACAACCCAAAAACAATTGTTACTGTCATTAGAAATTCGTTGTTTGACATTTGGATAGATTGCTAGATTAAATTTATTTTTAAAAAATTCACGGTGCAATCACTCAGGTTTTATTTTTTTCTGCCTGAATCTTAACAGATATCATAAAATACACAGAGAGAGAAAAGTTTACTATTGAATGTATCTTTCTGAAAAAAAATAATTTCACGTTATCGGCGTAGCCATTAAAAAGTTATGGTCTAATCAATGTTGGGACACCTACATTTCATACACTAGTGGTTCACTAATAATAACAAGTATCATCTTAAAAGATGTCTTATAATCATGTAATCTGTCATACCAAATTTTATCCAAATCGAATAAAGCGTCCGGTTATTATAAGCAAAATTAGTTTTTTTTCGAAGAACTTTGAAGCAGAATTCTGGCTAAATGGTACACTTTCCGGTAGAAGCAAGTTTGGTTAAATCGTCTTATTTTAGCCTCAGGAATCTGTGGTTAAGCCATGTCCCCCTATTTAAGAGACACCCTGTATATTTACAATATAGTTAATAAGTAATTTAGTAAGCAGCTTAGCGGTAAAATAGATAGCTGTATATAATCTTGTATGTATGTAGAAAGTTAGTTTGATCCTATTTTGACATAAATTTATTTAAGTCCCAAAGGAATAAACTTAAAGCTGTTTTAACACTAACAGTATATCATAATATATTGATCAAATTAAGCTTTACTTTATAATTTATTCATAAATTCAAGAAAATGCATATTCAAATTCAAATAAATCATAAATGTTTAACATTTTTGTCACAAGAGAGCAGTATAAACTCGAATAATAATTTTTATTTATAAATAAGATAAATACAATAATATTGAATAAAATAAAATATCAGAAAATTAATAATATATTATTTATTATATCTGCTATAGATTTAGATATAAATATATGTATAATCTGATGCTGATGTAATAAATCGCAGTCCAAACTACACCAAGGAATCCATTTGACAAATTGAAAGAGATTAGCGACATTTAAAGTTTCTGATTTCATTTATAAAAATCTTACACTCAAATCGGAGGAGCTTACTAGGGCAAAATTGAATAAACAGTTGTATTATACTCGCTGTTAAAATGAATGTTTAACTCGCTGGATTAAGACGCTCGCGCGCTTAAATGTATCGCTCATTAAAAATTCATTTAATCCGCATGTATAATAAATAACTATTATTTATAATAAAATAAATACAATAATATTGAATAAAATAAAATAGAAAATTCATGCATTTTGACTTATATAAACCAAAGTTCTATTTTTGGAATGTTACTTGTAATTTGTTGTTTGAAATTGAAATATATAGATCTACTTATTTTAGCATAAAAAATACAGGGTGTCTCAATAAGTTTGCTCACTATTGGTAAATTTTTTATTTGAAGAGATACGAGGTTTGTTAAATGAGCAAAATTGTGCCATTTTATATTAGAAAAATGGTCATGTAGACAAAATAAAAATTGTGTCAGCGGTTCCCAAAATTTGGGACAAAAAATATATTTTTTAAATGGAACTATATATTTTTTATTATCCTATTGGAAAGAGTATTTTTTTCTCTTTCCAATAAGGTAATGTTGTTTATGTACAATTTTTTCAAATAAACGAGTTATTTACGTTTATAAAAAACCATTATCTTTTACTAGTTTATTTAGTCAAGTAAACCATGGAAACAATTGTATTTTATATTTTTTTTATTTTATTAACTTATTTCAAATTGAAAGCCATTTCGCATATTTCAGCTCTTTTGGAAAGAGAGCCGACTGTTCCACGTAACTGGTGTTTAGATATAACTTTGCATATAGCAAGATCATATCTAATTTTTCTTCATTTGTAAAGTTATTAAACATTATTAAACACAGAGAACTTTACGGGAGAAATTACTAAACGTCAAACAAACAAAGAATCAGTTGTTTCCATGGCTTACTTGGCTAAATAAACTAATAAAACAGTTTACAAAATTTAGATTTTTAATCGTAAATAACTCGTTTATTTGAAAAAATTGTACATACATAACATTAAGTACCTTATTGGAAGAGAAAAAAATACTCTTTCCAATATATGGTTCCATTTAAAAAATATATATTTTGTCCCAAATTTTGAGAACCGCTGAAACAATTTTTATTTTGTCTACCTGATCAATTTTCTAATATAAAATGGCACAATTTTGCTCATTTAACCAACCTCGTATCTCTTCAAATAAAAAAGTTACCAATAGTGAGCAAGCTTATTGAGACACCCTGTGTATGTAAAAATTACTACTGCGAATTTTTTTAACAATTTTTAAATATAAATAAATATATTTAATTCAACAAATATCAATATAAGGTATCAGAAATTTTGTTTTTTGTTTATTCAGTGTCTGTTTTCTTGTGGTTAAATGAAAATTATAAATTAATACTTCAAGAAAATGGAAAATTTATAAATATAGCTGTAATGTCAAGGACAAAAGTATTATTATTATTATTTTATTGCAATATGTCTTGAAGTAGTAATTACAAAATTACTTTTGATGAATATATTAAAATATTAATTGTGTAAAATTTATGCTCATTTTATTTTATTGGGAAAATTCTTGCAAAAATTAAAATAATTACAAATTGTTGTCTAATGAATTTTAATTTCAAAACCACAAGTTTTTTTGGTTTATATAACATTTTCCTTCTTTCCTTGTCAAAATCTATTTATAGACTAACAATAATTCATTAACAATGTTTTTGTTTATCAATTTTTATGATTGACGTATGTTCATATTTACAGCTTAAGAAAAATAAATATTTTGTCCATTTTCTTGATCCAAGTAGGTACGCAGTTGTTCTTCCGTCTTTTCTTTCCCTAGCAGTTGTTTAATATTTGAGGGAAACAAATGTGGACAATTTACAACAATGGGTGCTGGGTACATAACAAATGAAGCATTACCAACGTACTGGATCTTTTACAGAGTTGTTTAATTTTATATTAGTTCGCGTAGGAAAATAATAAGAAGAAAAAAGGGGAAAAAGAATCAAGGCTAGCTGTGGGTAAATAAAAAAGAACATTTTTTTGTTATTGTCTTGAAATCTTGAATGATGTTATTCATTTTTGACATTGTATATCAAATTTATGATTTTTAATTCATGTTAAGGTTTATTGCTACAAGGTCGCATATTTTTTTATTTTTTTTTGCTATTTTATAGTATCGCGGAATGCCAAGGATTTACATACAAGTCGATTTTAGGTACCGAAACATAAATGCTTATATAATGTTGTACATACAGAGAAAATATTCCTTTACCTTGAAAAAGGTATTAATTAACAATTAAATCATTTGCATTAATTACACAATGACTATATCTAGATATTTCTATCTTAAGACTTTAATCATCTTTAAAAAATTAAACTGTACGTTACATATGGAAACTTTTAGAATATATCTAAATATTTTTTGTAGTTTGTGGTTTTTCAAATTTCAAGGTTAACTATAATACACCTACAACTTTTTAATTTTTTAGTTTAGTATTTATTATATTATATTGTAAACAATTTGTAACAAAACTAGATAATACTAGTTCATTTACAACTATTTATATCAATAGATCAAATAGTTTTTACTATGGGTGTAACAATCTGCTTTTACTGCGTATTATAACAGAAATTCAATATACAGGATGTCTCTTAAATAGGGAGACATGTCTTAACCACAGATTCCTGAGGCTAAAATAAGACGATTTAACCAAACTTGCTTCAACCGGAAAGTGTACCATTTAGCCAGAAATCTGCTTCAAAGTTCTTCGAAAAAAAATTTATTTTGCTTATAATAATCGGACGCTTTACTCGATTTGGATGAAATTTGGTATGACAGTTAATATTGTTATAGGTCATCTTTTAAGGTGATACTTGTTATTATTAGTGAACCACTAGTGTATGAAAGTTAGGTCTCCCAACATTAATTAGACCGTAACTTTTTAATGGCAATGCCGAAAACGTGAATTTATTTTTCTTCAGAAAGATACATTCAATAGTAAACTTTTGTCTCTCTATGTAATTTGTGATATCTGTTACGGTTCACACAGAAAAAAATAAAATCTGAATGTCTGCACTGCTAAATTTTTTAAATAAATTTAATGTAGCAGTCTATCCAAATGTCAAACAAGTAATTTTTAATGACAGTAACAATTGTTTTACGGGTTGTCAAATATTTTCTTCGCAATATTCTAAAATTAGTAACATCCGTTTGTTCGGCCTAATAGTATTTTACTACCATTATTATAAATAAGACGATTACATATCTCAGCTTACTCTTAAACAAGTTGTGAAGATTGACAACTCGTTACTGTCATTAAAAATTACTTGTTTGACATTTGGATAGACTGCTAGATTAAATTTATTTTAAAAATTTAGCAGTGCAGACACTCAGATTTTATTTTTTTCTGTGTGAACCGTAACAGATATCACAAATTACATTGAGAGAGAAAAGTTTACTATTGAATGTATCTATAATTTCACGTTTTCGGCATTGCCATTAAAAAGTTACGGTCTAATTAATGTTGGGAGACCTAAGTTTCATACACTAGTGTTTCACTAATAATAATAAGTATCACCTTAAAAGATGACTTATAACCATATAAACTGTCATACCAAATTTCATCCAAATCGAATAAAGCGTCCGAATATTATAAGCAAAATTAATTTTTATTCGAAGAACTTTGAAGCAGAATTCTGGCTAAATGGTACACTTTCCGGTAGAAGCAAGTTTGGTTAAATCGTCTTATTTTAGCCTCAGGAATCTGTGGTTAAGCCATGTCCCTCTATTTAAGAGACACCTGTATACATACATATGTATGTAATACAGGCACCCATAACCAGTGCTGAGCTATAGGGGACTCCTATTATTATTTTTTTTTTCCAAAAATAACATATAATTTCTTAAAAACATTTCTTTGCATAAATTGAGCAAGAGGTATTGCATGATTTTTTTTCTTTGCATTATTTAATAGAAAATTAAAAAATATTTACCCCGTATTTTTTATTTTTATTCAAATTAATCTCTAAAAAGAGAAAATAATTATTAAACGTGATATTCTTCTCCCTTTGCCTACTGACGTTAACGGGTACAAGCCAATAAGGTAATAATATGTTCCGTGACGTTTGTTGTCATTTTAAACGTCAAACACGTAGTAAAAGTATAGGTTATAGAATCAAAAACATATTTTTAAAGTTTATTATATAAAATATGTCGAATACCGTATTCATTAAATGAATTATGTATTAATTACATTTAGTCCTATTCAGACATTTGTATTAATTTTTTAAATTAATATGGGTATTTATTTATATGATGTAAGATCTATGACGCAACTTGTTTTTCATTGGCTTATACCCGATTACGTCACAATTTCGGCAACGTTTTTGAATGCATAATACTTTAAATTGTTTTTTCTACTCCAAATAAACAAACTTTTATATAAACTGTTATATTAATTAAAACTAGTCGTTACTGCGGTAACGTTAAATTTTGAATAATCTCTCGTTTTCGTTTTTATGAAACAGCGAGCCCTTTATTAAAATTTGAGCGAGCCCTTTGTTAAAATTTTTATAGCTCACCACTATCCACGAAGATTAAGAATGCTGGTATTAATTGTTTTCCTGATTATGTCTGATTTGTCAGTAAAAAATGTTTATTGAAGTGAAAAATAAAAAAATTATCAAGATCACAAGAAAAACAAATATTTAAAGGTTAAATTTACTAGTATACTTATATAAAATGAGAAATTAATTTAATATAAAATGTCTATTTTTATTTTCATACATTCACCCATCACAAAATTACCTGCTTGACAAAAATAATCGCCAATAATAATAAAATATTAAATAATACATGAAATAAATATCTAAGTTCACGGGGTCCCGTGACCGCGTGTCTGAGTGTCTGGTCGCGAACCCGGGGAACTGGGTTCGATCCCGACAAACGCCAAATATATCCAATTTTAAATGGCACAAAAGTGACCCCTGTGGTGCACTCTCCACACCAGCTATGAGTGCCCGTGAGGTAACGCCTGGTAAGCGCCCACACGGTAAAATATATCATCATTACCGATGTCTACATGTGTTGTAGATACTGGTACACCCAGAAATGGGTAATATGCCGTGATATTTATTTAAATAAATTAATTATTTTTTAGCGAATTTGGGATCTAGACTTGCCATGATGCCGCGCATCGCGTGTTATATGAATTCATTTGTTTCTGTCAAGCGGTTTCCCGGTACCAGCACATTTGTTCGTAGTTTTTTATTGTTTGTTAACATAAAAAAGTGTTATTAATATAAAAATTGTATTGTAAACGTAAATTTAAGCATAGTGATATAAATTTCTCGTGGGAAAACAGTTTGTAATTGAAAATATAGTAAAAGAATTTCAGCCTAGGTGAGACATGCATTTGTTTTTTATATTTTATTATTGAGTAATTGTTAATTACAGCATGTTAACATAATAATTACATTAATATTTATTTTTACATAAATATTTTATTCATCTATAATTATGTAATGTATGGTACGTAGTTTATTAATAATTATTTTATTAAATTGCTTATTATCCAATTATTGAAGCATAAAAAATTGTTTTAAACATAAATTTATATATTTTTATAAGTTTTAAAATAGATCAATTTATCTAACTCCAATTATTAGTGAACATTCAATATTTTATTTTGTTGATCTATTTCAACACATAAAAATATGTATATATGTAAATATCTTAATATAACTTTCGTGGTTAATAATTAGAAATATGCTTCGATAATAAACAATTTAATAAAATAATAAATAAAAAATTACATATGTGCATATCTACCTATCTAGGGTAGCATCATAAATTCAAACTAGTATTATTTGGTTTACTTTCGAAATGTCCTTTTTTTTCATACTTGAAAATGGATTTTGTATATTAAAACGATAATAGCAGGATACAGGATGTACCTATGTGTGACGTAGAAATAGAGATGAGGAAATTCTATTAAAAATAAACTCTCTATTATTTTTAAGACTAATAAAAAATTTAAACATTGGTAGTTCTTCACAGGTTTATATGGAATGCCGTTTTAGCATTTATTCCCACATTTTAAAACAGTCATACAAATTAATATATCGAAAAAATAAACTCTCATTAAAAAGAAAGATTTAAACTGATTGTTGTAAAATATTTGTTGATAATATAATTACAAATTTTTCAAACAAATATTACGGTGAACACAAATCTTTCTTTTTAATGTTCGTTTAATTTTATATTTGTTCATTTTATACGATTGTTGATATTTTTTAAACAAATGTAAAAGTTCAAGTATCATAGAAATGAAGTAACATTTATATGAATGAATTAAATTGACTCTGTATTTTCACGACACATTTTTCTAACAAATTCTAGAAAATTTTGTAATTATATTATCAACAAACATTTTAATACAACAATCAATTTAC
Source organism: Ophonus ardosiacus (assembly GCA_943142095.1). NCBI lineage: Eukaryota > Metazoa > Arthropoda > Insecta > Coleoptera > Carabidae > Ophonus > Ophonus ardosiacus. The sequence goes on from OW964836.1 coordinate 40,434,376, forward strand.
ATCTTTCAATTTAATAAGAGTTTATTTTTACGATACATGAATTTATATGACAGTGCCTTTTAAATTGATTGTTATAAAATTATCAACAATCATTTTAAATCACGTATCACAGAATGAAACAAACAATTTAATTCAAGTATTATAGAAATAAACAATCGTTTTAATTCATGTGTCGTGAAAATAAAGAGTCAATTTAATTCATTCATATAAATGTTACTTCATTTCTATGATACTTGAATTTTTACGTTTGTTTAGAGATTAACAACAATCATATAAATTGAACAAACATAAAATTAAACTAATATTAAAAAGAAAGTTGTGTGTTGACTATTGATTTAAAATGTTTGTTTGAAAAATTTGTAATTATATTATCAACAAACATTTTAATTTAACAATCAGTTTAAATCTTTCTTTTTAATGAGAGTTTATTTTTTCGATACATTAATTTGTATGACTGTTTTAAAATGTGGGAATAAATGCTAAAACGGCATTCCATAGGTTTAAGATGTATTAAATGGCCCATGTTCTAATTTGTTAGAATAACAGTATTATTCTTGGAATTGTTCTCAAATTAATACAAAAATATTTGTTCTGTAAATTTTACAATTGTCCAATGTACATATAACAAGTATGTGTTAATTTCTTCTAATTACTTTATGAACTTAAGTCATCTTATGCCAATATACAGGGTGTTATGTAAGTGTACAACGCTTAACCCATGCGGTAGAACTAACCCTCTGGATAGTAAATCTGACAATAATTTTTATTTAACATGCTTTGTACAAACGAGACCTAGATGCCTTTAAAACTGACCAATCGCCTCGTAGTTCAAATTTTTGTAAAAAAGCAAAAATCAATGTGTTCTCTAGAAAAGATATTGATTGTCAAAACTGACGTTAAACGTTTTTTTTTTTTTGCATAGACGTTCAACTTATATTCTGTACCTAGGTATATGCATATGGTTTATGGAGAGACATTACAAAATAGTCGTACAGAGTTATTTCCAAATAGACGTATACCATTATTGCCAGATTTACTATGGGGTTAGTTCTACCATGAGTTCATCGTTGTACACTTACTTACATAACACCCTGTATATGAAACATCACAAATTTTATAAAAAAGTATACTAATGAGAAAATAAACATGTGAATTATTCGGCAACATATTAGTTTTTCCGGTTGCCAGAGTTTGGTTCCGGTTTCCGGTAAATATCGCGTAAAGTTAGCTCATTTACGGGCGGCCTTGGACCAAATAAATGTGAAAAACACGAAGTAACAGGTTTCCTTCAATGTCATTTCCTGAATATGTACATATGTACTTATACATATCACATAATTAATGTGATATTGACATGTAATATGTGTTTCAATTGCACCAGAAATTAAAAAGGTTTCTTTATAGACTTTGGTTGTTCTAGTATATATCATATTCATTTTAGACAGTATAGTATAAAAGACTTTCTTATTTTAAAAAAGGCAAGAGATGGATAATAAAAAAATACACTTCTGCTTGTCATTACTTTTTTGCGGTCGTCTCCACTTTTTCCTTTTTGCGTGAATGCGTGATGCGAAAAAAATTGGGCAAAAAATTTGGCTGCAGGTCTGGACCTGTATAGTTTGTTTCGTAACTGGAATGAACCGGAATTGCTATCGCAATCATCAAAACGACTGCCATTTGCTTCTGCAACTTTCTGGGATTTTTTGATTGAAGTATTTATAATTTTATTGCTGTAAATAACAAAAGAATTCAAAATATGAAAAAATAATAAATTTTCCTTTCTAGCTATAAAAGTATTTATTGTTAATGCTATGTAGTAAACAATTATTATTGTTTACACTTGGATAGTGGAATAGATTTTGCAATTCTTTCTTCCATTTTTTATACCTCATAACAATTATTTAAATGTGCATAAAAAGTTTAGTATATTTTTGAAAGTATGATAAAAACTATGTAATGTTTAATGGAGCGACATAAATTTCGAATTCGCAAATTTAAAAATAAAGAACACGTTTTATTCATAATTAAATATACAGGCTTTCTTATCTGATATACATATATCTACGTCACAGGATGTTATACAGCTACTATTAGATAATACCTAGCTGAATCGTCCGCCATATTGGAGCCAAACTAAGCGTTGTAAATTATAAAATAAAAGTGGATTTAGAAGATTATGTAGTATTTTTTTTTTCATAATTCAAAATAACTTACATGTTTATCATATTATGTCTATTTAAAATAATTACAAATCAATACAAAAAAAATCTGATGTGGCCAACACAAAACCTCCCGCTATTTAATTTTTATTCATTTAAATACATACCTACCTACATATTTACTAACGCTGCAAACTGTGCTATTGCAGAAAACTATTGCTTTATTTACTATTTTCTTTTTAAAATGTCACTATTATTAATTTGAAGTGATAAGTTTTCTGACAGTGACATTTACTGTCAGTTACATTCATTTGAAAATTTAAATTTATCTGTAAAATATATAGAAAAAGTATTAATGTATTCTTGTAGAAAGTTCAATAATCTTTAATTTTCATAAGACATAAAATGCGAAAAAATGGCATTTAATGGTATTTTTTGAAGAAAAACCATTATGAGCTTCAGGTAAAGTGCCATTTCCGGTTATCCGATTTACACCAAAATCTAATGGCTTCTTTTCATATTAGAATAGGATAGAAATACAAGGTTTAAGAATTTTCCGAATGATAGTATTTGAGTTAGAGCGAAGACAAAATCCATACACATACATACATACATACATACATACACACACACATACAGACATCATCGTGAAAATGTTAAAATTGGATTCTAAGGACCTTAAAACATGGTCATTTACTACAATCTCGATATGATATTTTTAGCACGATCCCTATACCTCCCTTACCAAGGGTAGCGGGAGGTAAAAATAGTTTCTTTAAAAAAATCTTCTAAATATAATTTTTTGAAAATTTCTGTTATTACTAAAATTCTAAATCTGATACATTTAAAAATTTTATTATATCTTGTATAGATTTAGAGATAAAGGCACTGTAATATGTAGAATAATCTAATCGTAGAGGCTACGCACTAAGAATGATAAATTCAAATGTTTATAACATAGTTTGTAAAAACAGATGTCAGTGTCAATCAACAGTTTTGGTGACATTCTGAAACTTTTTCTGGGAAGTACATTTAATTCTTCTTAGGAACTTCCTCATACAGTGAAAAATAGATATAATTAGAATTGTATGTGTGCAGAAGACATGTTAAATACAATAAAAACAATATTTGAGTAAAGTTCTGTAATGTTTTTGTTATAAAACGACGGTTCGATAGCAAAGTGCAATACAATACTTAACATAAAATGGAAATGGCGAGAGGTATTGTGCTGGCTACAACAGATTTTTTTTTTGTAATTTGCTGACAATTTTTTTCTTTGAAATAAAAATGAAGTAAACGTACAACTTAACCATGATTTATAACTTTAATTAGGAATTATAAAATTAAGTTACATAGTTACTTTTTATTCGTAATTTCAGTTTCCTGTCTTGTAATAAAAATAGAATTTAATTATACCTAGAAAAACCTGAAAATTTGTGGTTATATTCTATGATTCACATTTGCAAAAGTCGTATATAATCATTATGTTTCTTTTAAGATTGCGTATAGAATTTGCCTTCTAAAATCTTAAGTAACACAAGTATTACTTTCATTTTTATTTATGTTATACTGTTACAGAGATTAGTTACAAATCATAGCTAATTTACTTCAAGTAAAATTACTTTTGTTGTCTCACGTAAAGTATTATAAAAATTATTTATGATTATTATAATTATATATATGTTTTACGGTGAAAATTGTTTGTTAATTTATTTATTTTGCACTGTGTTACTTTGTATATTAAAATTATGTAATATGTTCGTAGTCATATTTTTTTAAATTTATTTATTATAAACAAATATATTTTATATAAATTGTTATTTAACATCTACGTCATAGAATATTTTAAAAAATTGGCAGTACGCATTTTCAGATTTCAAAAATGTTTTTTAGATTTCAAAACATTAATTTCTTTAAATTGTATATTTACAACATCCAATCATGCTTATAGTTATAATTCAATTTTGACATTTACTTTTGATAGTGAACAATAATAAAAGATATATAATTTTTTTATTAATTATTAAATAATGCTATTAATATCACTGAACTAATTTTAATAGTTTAAATTTGTAGTACTCTTTCTACAACAGCTTTTACTGCCTATGTAAATGATATATGTAGATAATATTTTGTCATTACAAGAAATATTGAACGTGTACACTAACAGATATTCATGAAAATGGTATTTTAATAGTTCGGTACAGAATTAGTGAAACTAATTATTATAATAGTTATTTTAACCTTGTAAATAGAAATTTATACATATTTCTTTTTACAATTATGAAATGATTTTAATGTAAATTAAATAATAAATTTTGCACGTTAATAATTTATAAGGATGTGTCATTCTTACAAAAACCTACATATTTTTTGCTTGTATACAATTGAAATAAATATTAATATATTTAAAAAAAGTTATTTATATGTCAATTTTTTATAGAGTATAATATTCGACTATTATTCAAATTTAATTATAAATATTTATGGTTTATTCCATCATTATAATGACGACAAATTATGATAAAGTTTTTCCATAATTTTCCAAATTAATGCATCAATTTCTGGAAAATATTGATCTGTATTCATAAACCAATATTTGTTGCATTTTAAGTTAAGACATATCCACGATTATTTTTGTATGAAACAATCTGAATTTTTAGAAAGTAATAATTCGTTAAGCCATAATAATAATGACGTATAAGTTAAACTCATTTGTTCTCAAACAGTAAAGCTCGCTATTAATTTGAGTCGCATAAATTTTAAAATTATTATCTCTTACCTTAAATCTAGACACGCTCCCAAATAATTATGATTTTTTTACTACATTCACTCACAAAACTATAACTATAAAATTATCTATATATCTATACGGATGTAATGGTCACTCTACACCTGTTTGAGAGAGTGTCCAGATATTATATCTACAGCACAAGTTCCGAAAAGTGGGGGTACCTTGAATCAAATCAAGGTTGTATATATTCTTTGGTGAACTTAAGGAAAATGTGTAAAAATTTAGCCAAAAATGTGATTCATTTACAAGAAAGTTTAGAGGTATGACGGCATACTCACGGGCACTCATAACTGAAAATGAGAGGTAGAGACTCATAAATATATAACATAATTCGTTACAATCAAATAATGTTACTACCAAGTTTATATCTCTACCTACTTTTGAATTATTGCCCCAAAGTCAATATACTCCATATTTAGATAAAAATTTCAAAATTTTCAAAAATCTAATTTTTATGTACCTAGATACTTCTCAATGCGCTGATTCCAAAATTTGAAACCGCAGGTCGATATCTCTTTTCGTTCTCGAGATATTTAGGTTCAAAGTTTTGCTCAAAACTGCCCATTTTTGGGTAATAACCCAAAAATGGGTCGAGATATGAATTTGGCGACATCACCATTCGATTCTACGGGCAAAATTACATAAGTACACCAATTTTCATAATTTTTGAACACCGCATACAATCTCTAAAGCAAAATAACTGAAAATGGCCAAAATCTGAAAAAATCCTAAGGGGTACCCCTTAGGATTTTTTCAGATTTTGGCCATTTTCGGGGGTTTTCAAACTTTTATTCATAAAAAATGAACCGGTTGGACAAAAATTATGAAAATTGGTACACTTATGTAATTTTGGCCGTAGAATCGAATGGTCGTGTCTCCAAATTCATATCTCGACCCATTTTTGGGTTAATGCCCAAAAATGGGCAGTTTTGAGCAAAACTTTGAACCTAAATATTTCGAGAACGAAAAGAGATATCGACCTGCGGTTTCAAAATCTGGAATCAGCACATTGAGAAGTATCTAGATACATAAAAACTAGATTTTTGAAAATTTTGAAGTTTTTGTCTAAATATGGGGTATATTGAATTTTGGGGCAATAATCCAAAAATGGGTAGATATATAAACTTGGTAGTAATATTATTTGCTTGTAAAGACAATGTTACGTAACTGTACACATTTTTAGAGTAATGTGTCTAGTAGCCCAAATAACTCCATGGAAACCAGTTGAAAAATAAAAATGTTTGTAATTGACAGAAAAATGTGGGTTGTCAGTGCCAAAAATCCATTTACATTACTGCAGGATTTTTCTGGGAAGTACATTTAATATTATTTTATTATTAATTAAATATTAATTAAAAATTGAAGAATCTCGAACATTTAGAAGAGTAGGAGGAAACTTATTATAGAATGAATTAAAAAATATATTAATAATTAGAACTTTTGTGTATGTACCAGAAATGTTAAACACAATTATGTACTTATATAGCCTAATATGTAAATGGCGAGAGGTCTTGTGTTAGACACAACAGATTTTTTTACTATGCTCTACATATGATTCAAGTTTGCAAATGTGTAGTTACTAGATAGATGGGTGCCCGAAATAATGTATCGAAATTCGAATTAAAAATTCAAAGTTTCGGGTTTTTATTCCTTGAAGGTAAAATTATTTAAATTAAAGAAACAAAGTTTTATGAACTGTTTCAAATTTTTACTTGTGTAGGATATTGCAGAATACCTAGGAAGGTAAATCATAATTACGTATAATATACAATGCAATATTAAAATCATTGAATGATATTAATCATTATTTACTTAGAATAGAAATATATATAGAGCAATATCCTTTGGAAATATAAATTAAGAAATACATTTAACAATAAAACTAAAATATACTACATATTTATTTAGGAAATATGGTATTTGTGGGTTGTGGTATTCCAAAATAGTTATGAATGTTAACAGCTTTTTAAAGAAGCCGTGGTGTGACGCCTGATATATTCCATTTCATAAATACGTACGAGTACTTTAAGATTTATATAAAACGTATATTACTTGGCACACATGCCTGTAACTTTACAAGCAAGCGAATACTTTGGAACACTGTAATTTGGGTCGTCTGGGAAGCCCAATTTTTTGCAGTGTATGGTCATTGACTCATTCGTAAATTCGTAAGACTTTCCTCATACAACAGGTAAAATGATAGAAAATAAAATGGACTTATTATTACAAAAATACATTTCATAATTCCAGGAAAAGTAACATTAAATATTTAATTCATAAATTTGTCACTAAATCTGAGATTCGAGATTTTAAAGATAGATATTGGTGTTACATTAGTCGGCAGGAAATTTATTGACAAAATTAAAGAATCGTATGACGCACAGACTATCAATTATTTAGTATTGTGGTTAAATGAATGCGGTTTTAGTATGTGACTATGAATATAAAAACAATGTAGTAACCTGTGGTTTATGGTACTAGGTAAAGGTAATTTCCTATTTCATTTTAATATCCTCTTTTGAAATGGATTTTGTATAAGAAGTGTTTACATCATATTAAAAAATCTGATGTGGCCAACACAAAACCTCCCGCTATTTAATTTTTATTAATTTAAATACATACCTACCTACGGATTTACTAACGCTGCAAACTGTTCCATTGCAGAAAACTATTGCTTTATTTACTATTTTCTTTTTAAAATGTCACTATTATTAATTTGAAGTGATGAGTTTTCTGACAGTGACATTTACTGTCAGTTACATTCATTTGAAAAATGAACTGTGTAACAAAGGAATAGTTTTTATCTTAGGCTTCGCGACTAATAAAAAAAATTATTTTTAAATTTATCTGTAAAATATATAGAAAAAGTATTAATGTATTCCTGTAGAAAATTTAATAATCTTTAATTTTCATAAGACATAAAATGCGAAAAAATGGCATTTAATGGTACTTTTTGAAGATAAACCATTATGAGCTTCAAGTAAAGTACTATTTCCGTTTATCCGATTTACACCAAAATCTAATGGCTTCTATTCCTATTAGAATAGGGTAAAAATACAAGGTTTCAGAATTTTCTGAATGATAGTATTTGAGTTAGAGTGCAAACAAAATTCGTACACATACACACATACACACACACATACACACACATAAACACATACAAACATCATCGTGAAAATGTTAAAAATGGATTCTAGGGACCTTAAAACGTGGTCATTTACTAAAATCTCGATATGTAATTTTTAGCACGATCCCTATACCTCCCTTACCAAGGGTAGCGGGAGGTAAAAATTACGTGATAAAATACATACAGAGAATTTATTTTAAAATGCAACATTATAGTTAATCACTTCCATGGTTACTCACTATTGTCAAAAAATGACAGCAATGTAATATTTGTCCATTTTAAAATGCAACATTATAAATAGTATTGCAGCACAGGAGATACCTCCAAAACACATCACAAATGGTGTCAATTCTTATTACGACCGACTAGAATATTGCCTCAGAGTGATTGGGGGTATTTTTTAACATTTATTACATGAAAGTTATGAATTTTTGTAAGCTAAAGTTTTTTTTAAGATGTACAACATTCATGTTTTGATTATTTGTTAATCGTATGTAGGCTAATTTATATGAAATTAGTTTTGATAATACAAAACTACAAATTTTGTATGTTGCATTTTAAAATGGACAAATATTACATTGCTGTCATTTTTTGACAATAGTAAGTAACTATGGAAGTGATTGGCCATATGTTGTATGTTAAAATAAATTCCCTGTATACATTTTTTACACCAAATATGCAATGTCATTTTCCAATTTAAAATAGTGTAATGTCTTTACAAATATTTTCTTCACGTTTACTTTTAATCTGGGAAAATGCAAATTTACAATTTTCGAGAATAATGTGTACGTAACAACTTATATTTGTATTCTGTTTGCAAAACGATTTTATTATGTTATTTTTTTTTCAGAGATGATTCTTGTACTTCCCGATTCAGAAGTTGCGATCCCGTTTTCCCGACTTGCAGTCCTGAGTTCCTGGTTGCTGAGATCTGCGATGCCTCTGTTAGCTAGTGTCTAATAGTAGGCGAGGTTTCATTTACTTTCATTATCATGTGCCCCATTTTATTTTAAAACTATTAAATAGATTTATTTAGTTAGCATGGCCTTTTGTAGTATTGGTTTAATATTAAAGATAGCGTCAATCTTTGTGGGTCACTCTGTATAAATTACATTGGTAATTTGAAATACAGGGAAGTCACAATTCCTCACACTTCTTTCCGGGGCACATGTACTTGTAGAATTTTTATAGTTTTTCAGGGCGCGCGTCGAAATCCGCATTAAAATATATCGATATTAGTTTCGCATTTTGTTTTAAAATAATTGTAGTAGTATACAGTTAGTTAATATTAATTGTCAGTAACTTATAAATGAAATATTAGCGTACGAAATGCACTACAGATCATATTTGTTTAAATATTATTTAAACTAGTATGGTCGATGTGTAGTCGGTTGTTTAGCTAGTTTTTCATAGCTTTATTTAAGCTAACAGGTATGGGCCTCTGGCATAGTAATATGTGTATGTTCTTACCTTTGATGCTTAACTTAGAGCCTACTACAGACCTTTCATCAACCAATTAAGGCTCTACCAAAGGGCCTATCCTGGGACTACAATATAAGCTAGAAAGTATGAGCCTCTGGCCTGGTTCACATGTGTATGTGCATACTTTTGATGCTTGAGAAGACCGGCGAGAAGAACGAAGACTGTTAGGACCACAATATTTTGTAGTTAGTAATTTTAGGGACATAGGTAGTTTGCTTGATATTCAATTCAAACATACACACTTATAGTTAAATTTATACATTTACTTTGCTTCGATTTTATGGATTAAATTTCGCGACATTTTTTCGGGTTCGGGTCGATTTCGCGATTAGGGTAGCGTAGTTCTTAATTGGAATGCTCTTCTCTTTTAAAATTGTCATTTGAAGACTACTCACTGTTACTAATACAAGCGCAGACGGACCTCAGTCGTAAGTTAGTAGATATTTTCACTTTACATACATATAACGTAAAAGAAGTCTTCCATACGTACTGCAAGGCAACACGTCATTAAGTTTGCTTGTAAATGTTTGATAAAAAATCTACTTTACCGTGTTTTATAGTAGAATCAACTCTTATGATAAAAAATATCGGCATTCCATTTAAGAACGAAACTACACATATATTTGCTTTAACTTCAAACATACACATACTTCTTTTTCAGGTGAAGAGAACAAAGAAAACATCGAAGAAGATATATGCGACTAAATGTTACACTTATTTTGTCTTAGTTTAAATTAGCTTTTATCGTTCGTCGCCGCGGTTTCGTTGTTCCCTTACCAATTCCTATTCCAATTCTATGTTTTTTATTTAAATATGTTCGCCCTGTTTTGAGATGCCGCAACAAATTGTTGGTCTGGCCAGGGGTGCTCCTGCTTATGCAGATGTACACTGACATTCCACTCTTACACTTTTTTCAGGTTATTCTAACACTTACACACTTATGCATTTACACTTGTTTTACGCTTTTACGTAAAATACAAGCAGGGTCAGTTTCGCGATTAGTTTTACTTACATAATAACACACGTATGTCTGGTTTCATAAAGATTGATTAAAATCTTAATCAATAATTTATTTTCATTCGCCTTGTTAAATACAATATTTTGTTTCATGACGGATGATTAACTTAATCACAGTGTTAAAATTTAATAAGTAAATTTGGCTTGTTAAAAATTAATTGTACAGACATAATGTCACTTAATTTGCTATTAAATTTCAATGCTAATGCTATTTATATAATGGTAAATAATACCATCAAATACAATTCAAGGTAACAACTGGATTAATTTCATGAAATGTACAAGTACTTTAATGTGTGATTACAGTTAACAAGGCAATTTGTTAATCATTGATTTAACATGCTTTCATGAAACCAGGCAATATACACGAAATGAGTTTTTAGTGTTCACTATCCCCAAAAGATTGTTAAAGGTATTGTTGTCGTTAATGTCGTTTGAGTTGATTTTTTCTACAAATTCTTTAAGTAACTTTTAAGTTTGATTCTCATAATTTTTCTGTAGTGTCTATAAATTAATTAACGTAATATATTTATGTATCAAGTTTTTTCTGTTGATTGTCTTGTATTTTTGAAAAATTGGGGATATGTGAACACTAAATTGATGCTGAGTTCCTGTGCTGCTGAGTTCCAGAGTTGCGCTGCTGAGTTCCAGAGTTGCTGAGAGTAGTTTATAAGTGAAAGAGAGTTTTGAGAATATTTTAAGATACAAATATTTTCATTTACAAGAAAGTTTAGTGGTATGACGGCATACACACGGGCACTCATGACTGAAAATGAGCGGTAGAGACTCATAAATATATAAAATAATCCGTTACAATCAAATAATGTTACTACCAAGTTTATATCTCTGCCTACTTTTGAATTATTGCCCCAAAAGTCAATATACCCCATTTTTAGATAAAAACTTCAAAATTTTCAAAAATCTAATTATTATGTATCTAGATACTTCTCAATGTGCTGATTCCAGATTTTGAAACTGCAGGTCGATATCTCTTTTCGTTTTCGAGATATTTAGGTTCAAAGTTGTACTTAAAACTGCCCATTTTTGGGTAATAACCCAAAAATGGGTCGAGATATGAATTTGGCGGTAACACCATTCGATTCTACGGGCAAAATTACATAAGTACACCAATTTTCATAATTTTTTAACACCGCATACAATCTCTAAGCAAAATAACTGAAAATGACTGAAAATAGCAAAAATCGTAAGGGGTACCCCTTACGATTTTTTCAGATTTTGGCCATTTTCGGGGGTTTTCAAACTTTTATTCATAAAAAATGAACCGGTTGGACAAAAATTATGAAAATTGGTAAACTTATGTAATTTTGCTAAATTTTTGAAAATTTTGAAGTTTTTATTTAAATATGGGCTATATTGACTTTTGGGGCAATAATTCAAAAATGGGTAGATATATATCTAAACTTGGTAGTAATATGATTTGCTTGTAAAGACAATGTTACGTAAGTGTATGCATTTTTAGACTAATGTGTCTAGTAGTCCAAATAACTCCATGAAAACAAATATTTTTATTTAATATATTATATAATTTGACCCTGCTTGTTAATATAAATTTACAAAAGTGTAGTGATTAGTGGTGTGATACAGTGAAAAGAATTAAAAGTAAGTATATTTTATTCTTCACTTATAGTTGTATATTAATACTATTTTTTTTTCAGGTAAAATTTAAAAATGACGGAACAAATAATTCGCACTAAATGTTACAGTACAGTATTAACAAGCATCTAAGTAAGTATTATGAAAATTGTGCAACTAGTACCACAGTTATTAACAAAAATGTGTCTGACGAGAAACATCTTCAAAGGGCTGTAACTCTTCTGGGTATACTTTTTCATTTTTACTCAAAATGACGCCCAATATATGATTTAATTTTGCACACCCATAATGAAACACCCGGTATTATAAAAAAATCTGTTGTGGCCAGCACAAGACCTCTCGCCATTTCCATATTAGGCTATATAAGTATTGTATTGCACTTCGCTATCGAACCGTCGTTTTATAACAAAAAAATACAGAACTTTACCCAAATAATGTTTTTTATTGTATTTAACATGTCTTCTGCACACATATAATTCTAATTATATATATTTTTCATTTTATGAGAAAGTTTTTAAATGTCACAGATTCTTCCAATTCATTAACCAGATTGGCGGTATATCTGATGGATATATGCATTTTACCACAATTTTACCTATAATTTCAAATATTTAATTAATAAAACAATAAGAAAAGTTAAATATACTTCCCAGCAAAAGATATCAGAATGTCACTAAAACTGTTGATATTTGACAATGACATGTGTCATGCTATAAACATTGGAATTTGTCAACTGGTTTCCTTAGTGCCTTGGTCTCTGCGATTAATTTACTCTATAAATTATAGAGTCTTTATCTCTAAATCTATACAAGATATAATAAAAATTTTAAGTGTATTAGATGGAGAATTTTATGGTCTTCAATATTTAATAAAAAAAACTCCCAAAAAATTATATTTAGAAGAATTTTTCTAAGAAACTACTACTTCCGGTTGTTCAATTGTTACCAAAACCTTTTCAGCTCTTCCCAGGAATGTCAGATTGAGGAAACTGCAGTTAAATATTTTTTAAGTCATAGTTTTTGAGGAATCTTGTCTACAACATCCAGACATACACACATACACACACACACACACACACACACACACATACATCATTTTAAAAATGTTATAATCGGATTCTAGGCACCTTGTATTGTGCTTATTCACTAATATCTGGATATGCGAATTTTAGCATGAATCCAATACCTCTCTTAGCGAGAGGTAAAAAAATCAGGGCATCGAACCCGCCAATAACTGGGTTCGGGTGCGGTTCGGGTTCAAGCATTAATAAAATATGCGGTTTTGTTCGCGGTTCAGGTTCGAAATAATGTAAAATGAGAGCCGGAATTTACGCAAAACGCAACAAGAAACGAACACAATTTTCACGAAAAGTCAGCCCAGACAGCAACGCAAACGCCTAAGACGTCGATTATCAGCTGTATTTACTTTTCGAACTAAAAATTAACTTGAACCGGAGTTGAACCCCTAACCTGAATTTTAATACACGGTTCGGTTTCGACTCAGGTTCAATTAAAAATATATCTGAGGTTCGGTTTTCGGTTTGGGTTCCCTAAAATGTTACGGTTTGGTTCCGGTTTTGGTTCGGTTCAGATTCGGGTTCGAAGCCCTGAAAAAAATATTTATAAAATATGTAACCATTAAAAAGTTTGGCGAATTCGTTGGTAAGGTGTGGCATTTGCACATCACAGGTTCATGCCCTGTCGAGGTGTTTTACCGGCCGGTGAAGCAACAAGCAGTTTTGTCCGGGACTACACTCGAGCGCAGACTCTGTGTCGTTGCCCTGGCAACCACCATCGCACATCTACAGGACGGTACATCGCTATCGCTCCAGACTCGAACCCAACACGTTGTATAGCACACGACACGGAATCATACCTCATACATAATAATAATAATAATATTTATAGTATGTGCGTGTGCGTGTGCGTGTGTGTGGTGATCAATTAATATTATGTAGATCTGTTTTTTATGGTGATATTTAGTGCAGACTTAAATGTATTTTAATCATTTTTTTAGTGTGTTAAATTATTCTAAATAATAAGTATAGTGATGTATGACAAGAGTATATGTGTTTGTGATACTATTTGTTGATTCTTATATCTGAATCAACACAGTTATGTAAGTAATTTCAGAGAAATATGTACATAAAACGTAAAATCATACTATGTAGTTTTGTAGTATAAATACATTAATATTAATGATATATTCAAAGAAAAACGATATAAATATATTAAAAGTTATAGAAAATCTATGACTAAAGAAATATAAAAAATCTGATGTGGCCAACACAAAACCTCCCGCTATTTAATTTTTATTAATTTAAATACATACCTACCTACGTATTTACTAACGCTGCAAACTGTTCCATTGCAGAAAACTATTGCTTTATTTACTATTTTCTTTTTAAAATGTCACTATTATTAATTTGAAGTGATAAGTTTTCTGACAGTGACATTTACTGTCAGTTACATTCATTTGAAAAATGAACTGTGTAGCAAAGGAATAGTTTTTATCTTAGGCTTCGCAATTAATAAAAAAATTATTTTTAAATTTATCTATAAAATATATAGAAAAAGTATTAATGTATTCCTGTAGAAAATTCAATAATCTTTAATTTTCATAACGACAAAATCCAAAAAAATGGCATTTAATGGTATTTTTTGAAGAAAAACCACTATGAGCTTCAAATAAAGTGCCATTTCCGGTTATCCGATTTGCACAAAAATCCAATGGCTTCTTTTCATATTAGAATAGGATAGAAATACAAGGTTTCAGAATTTTCTGAATGATGGTATTTGAGTTACACATACACACATACAGACATCATCGTGAAAATGTTAAAAATGGATTCTAGGGACCTTAAAACGTGGTCATTTACTAAAATCTCAATATTAGATTTTTAGCACGATCCCTATACCTCCCTTACCAAGGGTAGCGGGAGGTAAAAAAGGTACTGTAAGCAATAGTATATATTTTATTTTTTTTACGTATCGCACCTTAGTAATAATATCACATCTGATTACTCAGTCTAAATACCTGTTAAACTAAGTATTTCTTAATTTAACATTAATAGGAAATATTGATAAATGTGGGGCAATTTTATACATCGTACAAAACATCCCCAAAAAGCACATACACATCAATTTGCTTTCAAAAGAATAAATCGGACAATATCTTGCGGAAGGATTCTTTGGTAACTATTTTTTTTTGAGAATTTAAAAATAATATTAAATTTTATTGTCTTCTATTCAGAGACAAAATATAGTTATAATTTTCTATGGCAAATTTGAAAGCTAGGAAAAATCAATTATTAATTAAATTATTATTTAAGCACAATTTTAAAATTTAATGTTAGTTGTTCTATTTCAAGAATAGATCTTTCTGATTAATTGCACAGTTAAAGTTGTTTATAACACAACCCAATCAAAGTTTAAAATGTATTTAATTTAAATGAAATACAAATTGTCTACCCTGTGGTTAAAATTAGGAATGACGAATTCCGATAATTTTGGTACCCGAGTACCCGAAACAACTACTCGGATAGTACCCTTTACCCGTTAATTACCCGATACCCTTTAATTACCCGTTATCCTTTAAGTACATATACATAATTTGTTAATTTGTTAATTACCAGTTACCCTTATATTAGTAGTTTACTTTTTAATAAAATTCATAATTATTGTTTATATATATTTATTAAATAGAAATAAATAATATACTGTATTTCTATAAAATACTTAACATAAATTATATTAATTACCTATGGTATGGTAATAAAAAGCTCTTCTTTTAGATACAATCTTTCCGTCAGCTGAAAGCTGTACCGATAATTAAAGAGTATCGGGTAATTAACGGACAGCGGGTATATTTCGGGTAATCGGGTAACAAATTTTATACCCGGGTACATTATTATCGGGTAGGTTCCGAGTACCCGGGTACCCATCGTCATTCCTAGTTAAAATGCTACTTTATCCACCATTTTGAGCAGATAAAAGTATACTTTAAAATCTGCTATAGAAATATATATATAAATTTGTTTTATTATAACACAAATGAAACGTAAAATTTTACTTGCATTTGTTTGATACTACAGCGAACAGCGCTGTTCAATTCACCCACACAAAACCAATATTTATGTTGCAAAAAGTTTTGTATTTTTTTCTTTATAAATTTTTTACTCATTGAAAATTTTCCATTACAGAAAAAAAATCTGGTAAAATTCAGAATAAATGTTAGTATCTAATGAAGCTTTTTATTGAACGTTGTGACCTTTGTGAATAAAAGCTCCATACAAAATGAGCTTTATTTTCATTGTTTACAAAAATTGTAATTAATAATAATCATATATGTATGTATGTATGTACGCAGACAGTTATGTACGAAAAAGTTTTATAAAATGAACAATAAAAAATGAATATATTTATATAGAAAATGTAGGTCACTATTTTGACGATATAATGGGAAAATTAATTAATTTTGTAAGGAGGTACTTGCTCATACATAAAAAAAAAATGACAAAACCAGTCTTTTGTATAGTTTTTATAATTAAAATTCAATGATATGATGAATAAAATCTTGTATTTGTGCTTCAAAGTGTAGAAGACTTGCACAACTCAAAATTCTATATTTTAGAATGCTACTTGTTTTAAATTAAAATAAATTTATTTCATTTTACCTGAAAATCATTTAAATAATTTATGAAGTAGGAAACTAGATTAGGGGGATTTTCACTCTCCGCGCCAGCAATGAGTGCCCGTGAGGTGACGCCTGGTAAGCGCCCACACGCTACAAATACAGTATTGGCCATAAAGATAGCAACTTAAAAAAAATTCAATTGCTCTAATGTAAAAACTGGGATTTCAGAAATAAATTACTGCAGTATTAGTGTCTTGAACCAAGTTTAATTTACATTAAAATAATTTGCATTATATTAACAAAAATTGATTCACTTGATAACAATTGGAGATTTTATCAATCGAAACTTTGTGTAACTCAAAAAAAATAAAGACAATTAAAGTTCGAAATACTTCTTTTATTCTTAAAAATTGATTTATGTGCAAAAAAATATTTTTTATTTAGACATAAAAATAAAAATAGCAACTTTTATAAAATTAACATAAAAACTAAATTTTCTAATATTTAGTGTAATAACCGGAACCACGAGAATTTATTACTTCTTCTCGTTTCATCATGAATTCAAGTAATTTTGTTATTACATTTCTATCAATTAATCTTAGTTCATCACTAAATAATACTCTTTTCCACATGTCAGTTGTCCAGTTTACATGATTTTCTGCAAAAAAATAATCGGGCCTTCACGGTCTTCTTCGAAAGAAGTGGTTTCTTTACAGGCCGACGACTATAAAGTTCTCCGGCAACTAATATTCGTCTTCCCTGTCTTGAAGATATTTTATCTTTAACATTACTTAGTAGAAAGCCTGAAATTTTCTTTGATGATGACAGATTTTTAACGATATGTGTTTTATCATTCTGTCGCTTCGGTTTGATGTTTTTTTTTGTCTACTAGAAATTGTAGAAGGCTCAATATTACCCTTCCTTCGAAAATGGATTATTATTCGTGCTATTGTAGATTTATGCAAATTAAAGTTCTTCGACATTAGTCCGCGAAGCACCATTTTCATATGATTTAATTATTAAATTGCGAAATTCTTTAGTCAAAGTCTTATTACGATCCATAATTTTGAAGTACTAATTTATATTTTTTAAACAATTATACGATATAAACGTTGAAATTGAGAAAATAAAGACATTCATTATGTAGTTGCTATTTTTATGTCCAGACAAAAGTAAGAATTATGCAAATTAAATAAATTTAATATAAATTATTTTAACACAAAATAAACTTATTTTAAGAGGTTATTCTTTATGTAATTTATTTTCAATATTCTTATGTTCACTTCAGAGAAATAGAATTTTTTTAAAAGTTGCTATCTTTATGGCCAATACTGTATGTCATCATCATTACCAATATCTGTGATAAAGCAGATTGTGGCACACTCAGAAATGGGTAATATGCCGTGATGATATATTTATTTATTTAATTTATATATCTTTCTTTGAGTTCAGAATTTATCCTTTTTTATTTTGTGCTTAGTTTGCAGAAATCGGAGATTTGTTAAGTGCATTTATCTGTTCGTATCCGACGTTGTACTCATATATTTGCGATGCCAAGGGTATCGTATATTTTTTAGTGTAAATATAACACCCAACGTATTCCACTCAAGTTAGAGAAGTTATGTGTTATGAATTCTGATATTCAGAAAGTTTTATATGAAGTAGCGGCTTAAGAATCGCTATTAACATTAATTCAGAATGTTTCACAAAGTGGAAAATGAATACAGAAGATTATTGAAAAGATTTGTGGAGTAGAAAATATACAAACTTTTATGAACTTTTTATTAAATTTTTATTTTATCATTATTAATTTGAAATTATTTGTTTTTTTTTATTTATCTATTTATAAAATATAGTATGTTCAAAAAAATTCGAAATCGAAGTAGGTTATGAACAATAAAACGTAAGTCAATTTGAAAGAATTTAATTTAATGTCAATTTGACACGAGATATTGTCAAAAATATTATCTAAAGAAATCAAAGTTTTTCTTCTTGAATTCTTATTTTAGAAATAGAAATAAATTAGAAAACGGGAAACAATAATTTCTGTATCCTTTTTACCTCTCGCTAAGAGAGGTATTGTATTCATGCTAAAATTCGCATATCCAGATTTTATTGAATAAGCACAATTTAAGGTCCCTATTATAACATTTTTAAAATGATGTCTGTGTGTGTGTGTGCGTGCGTGGATGTGTGTGTGTGTGTGTGTGTATGTATGTCTGGATATTGTAGACACGATTCCTCAAAAACTATAAGACCTTAAAAAATATTTAACTGCAATTTCTTCAATCTGACATTCCTGGGAAGAGCTGAAAAGGTTTTGGTAACAATTGAACAACCGGAAGTAGTAGTTTCTTAGAAAAATTCTTTTAAATATAATTTTTTGGAAAGTTTTGTTATTAAATATTGAAGAACATAAAATTCTCCATCTAATATACTTAAATTTTTTATTATATCTTGTATAGATTTAGTGATAAAGACACTATAATTCATAGAGTAAACTAAATCGCAGAGGCCAAGGCACTAAGGAAACCAGTTGACAAATTGCAATGTTTATAACATGACACATGTCATTGTCAAATATCAACATTTTTAGTGACATTCTGATAGCTTTTTGTGGGAAGTATATTTAATCTTTCTTATTGTTCTATTAATTAAATATTTGAAATTATAGGTAAAATTGTGGTAAAATGCATATATCCATCAGAAATACCGCCAATCTGGTTAATGAATTGGAACAATATCTGACATGAAAATGATATAAAATAGATATAATTAGAATTATATGTGTGCAGAAGACATGTTAAATATAATAAAAAACAATATTTGGGTAATGTTCTATAATATTTTGTTATAAAACGACGGTTCGAAAGCGAAGTGCAATACAATACTTATATAGCCTAATATGGAAATGGCGAGAGGTCTTGTGCTGGCCACAACAGATTTTTTATTATCTTTTCAGACAAACGTTTCTGTGTTTATAGCCTACTCCGAATTAGATTTTTTCCAGAACTAACTGTAGATTACTTTACAAATTTATCAATAAATAAAAAAAACTTGAATGCATACCTGTAAGATATTTAATAATGTTTAATTTTTCTACAAAATCTAATGGATTCTTTTCATAGACAGACATTACCGTGAAAATGATAAAATCGGATTCTAGTAACCATAATACGTGTTTATTTTGCTTTTTAATAATTTTCATATAAGACACGTTTTGAAAATTGGAAATTTTCTCTCCTGCAAGAAGCATTTACCTCGTCGCTTATACAAGATTACAGAAACGAGCAGTAGATAATGTAGAGCCTGGGATAATGATTTCAGAGTTTCAGACTTCCTTGGTTCATATTAAGAAAATGGCTGAAATTTCACTGAATTATTAAAGCCGGAATACAGCGTTAGTAAATTAACTACAATATGGGATAATACCAGCAAATATTTGACGAAAATTAAATGTTGTTATTGATATTATTAGCCTTTTAAAATTTGAAGAAAAACATACATACAGGTTGTCTCTTAAATAGGGGGACATGGCTTAACCACAGATTCCTGAGGCTAAAATAAGACGATTTAACCAAACTTGCTTCTACCGGAAAGTGTACCATTTAGCCAGAATTCTGCTTCAAAGTTCTTCGAATAAAAATTAAATTTGCTTATAATATTCGGACGCTTTATTCGATTTGGATGAAATTTGGTATGACAGTTTATATGGTTATAAGTCATCTTTTAAGGTGATACTTGTTATTATTAGTAAACCACTAGTGTATGAAACTTAGGTCTCCCAACATTAATTAGACCGTAACTTTTTAATGGCAATGCCGAAAACGTGAAATTATTTTTCTTCAGAAAGACACATTCAATAGTAAACTTTTCTCTCTCTCTGTGTAATTTGTGATATCTGTTACGGTTCACACAGAAAAAAATAAAACATGAGTATCTGCATTGCAAAATTTTTAAAATAAATTTAATCTAGCAGTCTATCCAAATGTCAAACAAGTAATTTTTAATGACAGTAAAGAGTTGTCAATCTTTACAACTTGTTTAGGAGTAAGCTAAGATATGTAATCGTCTTATTTATAATAATGGTAGTAAAATACTATTAGGCCGAACACACGGATGTTACTAATTTTAGAATATTGCGAAGAAAATTTTTGACAACCCGTAAAACAATTGTTACTGTCATTAGAAATTAGGTGTTTGACATTTGGATAGATTACTAGATTAAATTTATTTTAAAAATTTAGCAGTGCAGACACTAAGATTTTATTTTTTTCTGTGTGAACCGTAACAGATATCACAAATTACACAGAGAGACAAAAGTTTACTATTGAATGTATCTTTATAAAGAAAAATAATTTCACGTTTTCGGCATTGCCATTAAAAAGTTACGGTCTAATTAATGTTGGGAGACCTAAATTTCATAAACTAGTGGTTCACTAATAATAACAAGTATCACCTTAAAAGATGACCTATAACCATATAAACTGTCATATCAAATTTCATCCAAATCGAATAAAGCGTCCGATTATTATAAGCAAAATATTTTTTTTTTTTTTAAGAACTTTGAAGCAGATTTCTGGCTAAACGGTACACTTTCCGGTAGAAGCAAGTTTGGTTAAATCGTCTTATTTTAGCCTCAGGAATCTGTGGTTAAGCCATGTCCCCCTATTTAAGAGACACCCTGTATATTTTACGGTCTCTCTGCAATAAAACAAAATGCAACGTCGTAGCTTTATCTAGGATAAGCGAATAGGTTCTTGCTCGGAGTTATAGGTAGACATACGACAGACACAATACAGACAATAAGAGTCATTTCAGAAATAACAATAAGATACATAGAAACTTGGCAAATATTAGTTCACGGAGAATTCCAAGAAATTTTATTTATTATTTGTGAAATTCTACATCAAAACCAACTTTACAGTACTTTAGTGTTAAATACATTAAAATCAAAGTGGAAAGCTACACTGAAACCATTAATATCTGTCCAAATAAACATCAGGTGTTCGCTGAAATCAAAGTCACATGGAATGGAAAACATACGAATGCAGAAACAGAACACGCGAACAGTAGTGCTAACAGAAACTGTCTGTATACTCGTCCGTATGCCAAACACACATGAATAAGTTTTCTACTTTTTTCTTTATCTTGAAATTTTAGATTTGACAAGAAAATATGGGAGAATACGAAAAATAATGTGTATGGGAACAAAAATATGTTGTTAACATAAAGTATAATGGATGGTATACGTACTCGTATACATCTTTTTATTGTCTAAAAGCAATATGTTTTCTGCCACTTTCGGCTATCTACTTTTTGATATAATTCAGAAATAAAATGAATATTTAATTTACAAATATTTACTCCTGACAAAGAAAATTTGAATAAAAATTTGAATTTGCAAGCTTTACAGTACACGATGTAATATTCCATTAATTGACTTTTTAACTGAATAAATACTTGGACACTATGATGTCAAACATGACAAGAGTTATGTTGTTCAATATGAATTTATTGTACGAGGGTTGTACAGTATTTTTTGTCCTTAACATATAAAACAAATTTATTTTTCAACATAATCACCATGTACTTGAAGACACTTATTTCATCTATGTTTTAACATAGTAACACCTTATTTAAAAAAAACTCGGAATCTTTATCGTAGATGAAGTTCTGAACTAGTGATTCAGCCGAGAAGAGACGTCTCGTCTCGTTTCAAATTTATAAAATTATGTCTCGTCTCGAAATTTTTCTCGTCTCGTTTAATAGAGTCTCGTCCCGGCCGAGATTCTCGCCGAGATTTCTCGACGGAAATTTAATATGTATATTTTAGTCCCATAAACTAATTATTAATTTATACAATTTTGTATTAAAAATAATTTGAACAAAAAGATAAATATTTGTCGTTTTATCTGTCAAAATTTGATATAACATAAAACTTGTGCAAATTTTATTGTTATAGTTTTATTAATTTAATATTTATCTAGCATTTTCTAGTCTGTTATAAAACATTAAAAAGAAAATAACGCTAAAAATCTTAACTAAAGCCTGGATTACACGATGAAGTTTTTTTTTATAAGTGACCCTACAAGTATATTTACACGATCAAGTTTTGCGTGAATTTCCCATTTTGCTATTTTTCAGTTTACTATCATTCGCTTGTAACACTAATTGTATACATCAAAAATATAAACACAAATGACATTTGACAGTTACTTGACAGTTAAAATTTGTCAGGACTTTTAAAAAAAAGTTGAAAAGAAAAACTTCATCATGTAATGCACGCTTAACAAATTCTGACAGATAAAATGTCAAATACGTTATTATATTTTTATTCAAAAATGCCATAGCTAAATAGAGACAGATATCACTAAAAATATTTTAAATTTCACACGTTTGCATATATTACTCATGAGAAAAATGATAACCGAGAAATCTCGATACAGTTTTCGAGAATCGAGATCTTGGCAAATATGTCTCGTCTCGTAAAATATTTTTTACATTTCTGTCTCGTCTCATCGAGACGAGAAATCTCGAGTACGAGACGAGACGAGAATCGAGAAATATCTCGTCACGACAGAATCATTATTCTGAACTGCTGCCATATAACAGCTTCGTCGGTTTTAAAATTTCTTCCACGTATATTTTCCTTCAGCTTGAGAAATAAATAAAAATCGCTAGGCATTAGGTTAGATGAATACGGTGGATGTAACATCAGTCTGAAACCGACATCGTAAATTGTATTCATGAAAACAAGACTTTTATGAACTTGAGTGTTGTCCTGATGAGACAGAATTCCAAGCGAAAATTTTCCTTTTTTCTTTTCTTTAATGCAACCACTAATTTTAGCAAAAGTGATTGTGTGGCCACAATCCAGATAATGAATCATTAAAATTCCCTGAGCATCTCAAAGTGCAGTAACCATAATCTAACTGGACTCTAAATTTGCCAGGTGGAGAAGATCCTTGATATCGCCATTCCATACTTTGAAATTTCGACTTGTGATCGAAGTGATAAATCCATGTTTCATCAACTGTAACAAAGCGAGCCAAAAAGCTGTTATTAACAATAGAATATTCAAATTTGGCACTTCGTTTGACAGATAAACAATACAACAAATGCTGTTGTTATGAAGATTATTTCTAATCCTACTATGTTAAGGACAATAAATTTTGTACAACCCTCGTATCAAACGTAATGCATAATTATAAACGTTCCAGTGTGTCTGTGTGTGTGTGTGAGAGAGATTAGTATTCATACATGTGGATTAGTAAATGTAGTGCACATTATGGTTACTCATTGATTAGCGATAATGTACGTTATAGTTTATAGCTTATAGGGTGTCAGCTGTAGCATCAAACTATAAAACTATAGTCTATTCATCATTGTAAACAAATGTTATATAGGCCATCCAGCGAATCAAGCGGTTTACGTCATAAATACAATATCACTAGAAACAATGACCGTCATATGTTAAAAAGTTTACATGAGCATGTAAAACGGATTAAAATATATATGATCTGTGGGTTGCCTTCATAAATCCAAATCTTTCTTAAAAAGGTAACACGTCTGGTATCATTTTTTTTTTTCAGCGAAATTCAATCTTATTTAAAATATTCTGAACGATACTGCTTACGCCGTTATAAATACTTCATTCTTGTAGTATATGCAACAAACCATCTAGTATTATGTGAGATCTTAAAAAAAAAAATACAGAATACTGCATACCATACAATTTCTAACTGTTTCTCTACATTGCTTATAGCGTTTGCCACACGCTGTACATATAGATTTAATTTTCAAATTATTACTAATAAAAGAACGAAATATTACATCAATATTACAATTCAGTGAAAGTAAGAGCCCACCAAACTATTTTTCATTTTCAAAATAAGTCAATAAATTAACTACAAGCTCTTGAATTTGACATGACAGAGCATTTGACATTTTGTCAATAAACAACAATACAAAAAACAAAATGAAATCACAATACAGGTTGAAAAGTATAATGTAGACATATAATATTTAGTAATATACATGTTCAGAATTACCAATATTAAAAAATATAATCAAACATCATTTTGCAAAAATTAACAAAATTTTACTTAATAATAATATTTCCAAATACAATTATTTCTATTAAAGGTTTCAAATACATTATAATAATAAAAAAACAATAAAATACCGTTAATAAAATATATTTAAAAATATAAAGAAAATTTCAAAAATCCCTAAACGATGACGTAAACCGCTTGATTCGCTGGATAGCCTATACCCAAATCATTCAAGCAGCCAATGCACGTCATTAATAAAAATTGAATAAAAGTAACTAGATGTGTGACGTCATGTACTGCTACGTTTTAGAATCTTTATGAAAATGTTATACAGATTGCAATCTGTATTATCGACATGTTAATGAACTGTCACATCTACAAAATAAATACTATATTTTAGTCACTGTCCATTTATATTTAAATTATTTTACAATACTAACCTTATTTATACTTATGTATGCCATATAAAGGCAATAAATGCCGAATTTCAAAGAAATATACCGAATTTTTTTGATTGATTAGAAGTGCCACCTTTGGCAGATTCACAGATTTTGTATTTGCGTTAACGGTCAAGTTGCGTCGTTGCGTTGCGTTTAACATTACTTTATTATAAATAGGCCTTTACAACGCACAAAAATGTTTCAAACACGATACAAATAATTTTCAAATTGTCAAATAATATCTTTGACAGTATCAACATACAAATTATCAATGTTGCCAACTATAGCAACAATTAAACGAATAATATGACGTTGATGTACATTATTTATACATTATTCATGTCATACCGTGAGTATTTTTTAACGTGAAACATTGGGTTTGTCATATCCATGGTTACGATTCGACATTTGATTGACAGCAATGTATTTGTGTGTCCCATTTAAAATGAAACATAGGGAACGAATTTGACATTTGATAAGACGTCAGTAGAGGTTAATTTTGTTTAAATAATTATACCTGCTTTCTAAATTAAATTTAGTGTACCTTGTGCTCGAGTGATTTTCTAACTTGGCCAAATTTCTTACAATATTTAAATATAATACTCTGTCAAATTTATTCCCTATGTTTTCAATGAGACAGGCAAATATATTGCTGTCAATCAAATGTCAAGTCGTGTCGTAACTTATAGGAAAATTCAGCGGTTATCAGTCATATTGACAAGACGTCATTAGAGGTTAATTTTGTTTAAATAATTATACCTGTTTTCTAAAAATTAAATTTAGTTGCAAAAAAAATATTGTGTGCCCGAAATATGTTTAGTGTTCTCGAGTGGTTTTCTGACTTAGCTAAATTTCTTACATAATATAATACATCTGTCAAATTCGTTCCCTATGTTTCTTTTTAAATGGGACACGCAAATACATTGCTGTCAAATGTCAAATCGTAACCATGGACATGACAAACCCAATGTTTCACGTTAAAAAATACTCACGGTATACGATAAGTAATGAAATTTACTATTCATCTTAATAATAATTATATAAGGCTATACACTTTTTGACGGTTAAAAATGATTGAAATTTTATTTCATTTTTCACTATTAGTGATTTTAATGCATTAAGTTTTTTACACTAAGTGATGACGTGCATTGGCTGCTTGAATGATTTGGGTATATACGTTCATATTTTGTGACCGACAAAATTGCTAAAAATCAATCATTTTATCAAACATTTTCTCTGTGTTATACCACACAAAGCCTCAAAATTAATAAGCCAGGAACGCTTTGTAAAAATACCAATCTCCATTTGATAATTCCATCTGCGTATGAAATCCAAGCTTTCTTGAATAGGTATTTAACGTAATTAATAAAAATGGCTGCTGTAATTAGCGCACAAAAGCTCTAGAGGTATTGTCCTGCTGACGGCAGGAATTTCTCCCCTTGCAGGAGTACACTCAAGTATTTTTCATGCCATTCACAGCTAGCAGGAAGGCAGATATGTTAGGTAACAATGGCATGCATATACATATGTAGAAAACATATGCCCGGTACCTAAAAATATTTTAAACTCTATTTCATACACTTGTTATACAGAGTGATCAAAAAGAAATTATGCAGTTCGCATTACAATTCTAGGGATCTTCTGAATTATTTTTAACGAAATAATTTACCTTTTATGTTAGAATTATAAATATAAATAATGCAATTTGTGGCGAAAAGTTTTATTCTGACATATGTCATATTTCGAAATAAATAAATAAATTAATACATATTTAGTTTCACAGATATATAATATGGATGATGTGAAACTATTGATAAATTAATATAATTTAAGAATTTTTACTGTGAATCCTTATTTTGTTATAATATTTTACGATAATAAATAACAATTAATATGAAAAATGTAACTGCATTAATACAATATATTGAAAAAGTAGCAAGGTAGGTAAATAGTTACATAAAAACGAAAATAGTGAAAATTAAATTATATATTTTATTATGACAATAATAACGTATATAAAAAATATAACATATAAAATACAATAACAAAAACATATTCTTTAAATAAAATAAACAAAATTGTGAAAATAATCACTACATATATGAAATAGAAAATAATGTTTTTATTGACCTTTAAATATGATTGTTTTGGTCAAAAATTGTCGAATGTTAGTTCCTTGAATATCTGTAGAAACAGTCCTACTATTTACACAAAAAATTGATTCCCTATAATAATTGTTCTTGTATTTATTTTATTTTAATTATAACGGAAATTTTTGTTTCAATAAAGAAAATTTGATTGTAATAATAAATATCAGTAATTACATAAAAATAAAATGATTATATTCGTTGTTGGATTTAGGTGAGAAACTATTATCAGACTACAGGCGGTAAATACGTAAATCCGTCGCTAATTAAAACTTTGAGTTAAAATTTTTGAATATAAAATTTACCTGTGAAACGACTTGCAACTATTTCTAATTTGTCTGTTTCCACACTGAGGAACAACACACTTTGCGGGCATTTTCAATAAATAGTGCAATAAGCGCTGACAAAAACAACGTATAGCGTCTGAGCTGAGCGCTCAGTTATAGTAATGGCCGCCGACCTAAGCATTCAACTGTGTACGGGTAAAGTACGCGTTTAGCATGCGATGCGCCACTCTATATTTACTTATAGCTCGTTGGTTGTGTCAGAGCAGGGGCCTGATAGCTAATAGGATATTGAATGATTGAAATTCTTTAAATTATTGCTGTATGGATAATGTAAGAAATAAAAGTACGTGGGTAAAGGAAACAACAACCATTTTAATAACAAATTGTAAATGAAATAGACCCAATTTTAAATTTTCAAATGTCACTGTCAACTGTGTCAAAACAGGAAATAAATTTATGAATCAATCTTGCCAATTTCAAGTATTTCCAACTGAATCAGTTATTTTTGATCACTCTGTATTTCAAAGGAATAATCGATAATAATGTAATGTACCCCATATAATATTTTAATTATCTCGAAATTCCTACCCCAACATAAACTTTCATTTACTAGAATGAAGATATATTTCCCCTCTTAATTTTAATTAGTAAAAATTCGTACGCACCGAAATAAGAAAATAATTATGTTGGTAGTCCTGGGCGTCCCTGAGGGTCAAAGGTCGAACCGGAAACGCAAGGCGCTTTGATCTTTAATTGGACAAACAGACGTTTGAGGTCTCTGCATGTTTGTGCATATATGTTATGCAATAGTCATATTTGATATTTGAAAGAACTTTAAATCCAAAATATAAGAATCATTAATTTTATTAGTTCATGTTTACACATTTTTACCTCTCGCTAAGAGAGTTATTGGATTCATGCTAAAATTCGCATATCCAGAATTTATTGAATAAGCACGATTTAAGGTCCCTACAATCCGATTATAACATTTTTAAAATGATGTCTGTGTGTGTGTATGGATGTTGTAGACACGATTCCTCAAAAACTATAAGACTTAAAAAATATTTAACTACAGTTTCCTCAATCTGACATTCCTGGGAAGAGCTGAAAAGGTTTTGGTAACAATTGAACAACCGGAAGTAGTAGTTTCTTAGAAAAATTCTTCTAAATATAATTTTTTGGGAGTTCTCTATCTAATACACTTAAAAATTTTATTATATCTTGTATAGATTTAGAGATAAAGACATGCACTATAATTTATAGAGTAAACTAATCACAGAGGCCAAGACAATAAGGAAACCAGTTGACAAATTCCAATGTTTATAACATGACACATGCCATTGTCAAATATCAACAGTTTTAGTGACATTCTGATAGCTTTTTCTGGGAAGTATGTTTAATTTTTCTTATTGTTTTATTAATTAAATATTTGAAATTATAGGTAAAATTGTGATAAAATGCATATTGGAACAATCCCTGACATGAAAATGATATAAAATAGATATAATTAGAATTATATGTGTGCAGAAGACATGTTAAATACAAAAAAAAAACAATATTTGGGTAAAGTTCTGTAATATTTTGTTATAAAACGACGTTTCCAAAGCGAAGTGCAAGACAATACATATATAGCCTAATATGGAAATGGCGAGAGGTCTTGTGCTGGCCACAACAGATTTTTAAATGTATGTTACAAAACAATAAAACGAAATAGGTAATAAAAACAATTAATATCCATTGCCATAACACACAGTAACCGCTTGTAATGTTTTGTAATGGAGTCATTTTTCAGTTACATCGTTACATACTAGCACTATCACATTTCGTTTACATTGTTACACATTCGAGCATAATGGTAATTAACATTAAACCTTTTTTATACTTAATTATTATTGCCGTGTAGGTAGATTAGCTTTAAGTTAAAACTGTTTAACTTTATATGCATCCTGATAGCATACATTTTATACAGATCGTATAGCCGAAATATAAAGTATAAAGTTGAGTTTTTCCTTTTTAATGTGTGGGAGTACATCGGACTTTGACGTAAAACTTTCACCCTAATAGAAGTTTTCTTGAGACGCACACACATTAACACACACATCTTACGTCGTACGTCGTACAGAAGTAAGATCTATTTCCGTTTTTCTTACCACTCAAGTACTCAGGGCTTTTAGTCTAATATTGATCCTAGAGTTACACTTCTTAGATTTCAAGTGTAATCAAAGCAGAAAGAAATAGATTTATTCTGGTACAAAACGCCAATCCGTAAAAGTAATTGAAGAGTTCTTGGAAAAAACAACCATAGTCCAAATATTGTAAATATGAGTTATATATGTATGTATAGCGACATGTACTGTCAAAGCTGTCAAACTTTTTATGTCTAATTATTATGTAAATATTTTTTTAATATTTAAACTTGATACTGGGGTAAATAAAGTTACAGAAATGTATAAAATAAGGAAGCTAGAAAGTTGTATTTTGATTATTTCAAATTCAAAAAATGGACTAATGTCCGGTTTCACAATTGACGAATAAACATTTTATTTATCATAAACATCGTAATCAATCAATCATCGGAATCATTTAATACAGATGAACTTAACTTGTTAAATAAAGGTTTAAAATACTCCCTTAATAATAAACACACACCGTTAGAAGATATAATAGCTAGCATTGAAACCAGTATTAAATATTTCGATAACAGCACTAAAGAATATTTAAGAAACGCTTGTAAAATTCAAATATCTAATCATTTAAACCATTTCAAAAACAAACTAAATAACACTGAACTTAAAATTATAAATAATCTTAAATAACGTGATGTATTTTATTTAAAAGCGGATAAAGGAAATAAAATTGTAATTTTAAATAAATCGAAATATTTTGACAGAGCAAATAAATTAGGTACTAAACAACGGCCCTTGTATACAAATTAATAAAAATCCACTACCTAAAATGATTAAGAACTTTAAAAATACTCTTAAAGATTGTCCAAATTTATTTACGAAAAACATAAATTTTAAAATTAATGTTTCAAATCCAGCGGTTTCAGGTATAAATTATCCAACTTATTTGCTTTCAAAATGGTTAGTTAAAGAATTTAGTAATCTCCCAAATCAACCGCAAACTTTTTCTGTTGAAAATTCGTTACAATTTATTGACAAAATTAAAGATATTACTTTAGATAAAAACGAATTATTGGTTTCTTTTGAGGTCAGCTCCTTATTTCCAAGTGTACCTATTCCACAAACTTTAGAATATTTAAAAATCTTTTTAAAAAACAACGATTTAAATTCAGAAAAAATAAATGAGTATTTAAAACTAATTGAAAAAAAAGCTGTTTTGACCTCTGGCATGGTTTACATGCTGAGTAATCTTAACTTCTCTGTTTTTACTTTGTAGTTTCTACTGATGATGATAACTTAGTTCTCGAAATACGTATATAGTTTTTAAATTTATTGTTAAGGTTAAGGGGTTTTTTCTTTAGTTATTTTATTTATCAGTTAAACTATTCGTCGAATAAAATAGTATATTTTTGTTAATAGCGAATTTGACAGTTTTTGTCAGGGAGATGAACTTGTTAGCTGTATGCTCGACGCAAAATAATGCGAGAGAGAAAAAATATTCTACAAATGACTGTCCATTCAATAAATTTGGTTGGTGAAACAAAACTTTGACTATTCAATGAACAAAATTTATTCGTCAGATAATTATTTGTGAATATATTCGACAATGATGAAACCGGATATTAGATTAGATAATTATAATTGGGTTCGTGACTTTTGAAACATCTCTGGTTAAACTGACTAGTAACTTTACTAAATTCAAAAAGTTTAATAGTGTTTATTCTTCAGTGTTTAATTTTTCCTTATACGTAACATTTAATTCATTATTTCTGAAATACTAAGCACGAGTATATTATAAGCCTGGTTGATTCTAAATAAGACTTTTCCGTGCGCCGACTACGTAGGAAATAAAGTTTGGCGTTAGCGGTTTGCGAAATTTTACTGTGTCGGTGTGGTTGTGTCTGTACGTATGTCTGTCTGTGTTTGTGAGATAATGAGGTCGGCTTGTGGGTCGGTAATGCAGCATCCTATGCTTCCGGCGCTGCTAAATAAGTCATAAGGCAAGCAGAAGCCAATACACCACTCCCTCCTAAGCCTGGCATCCAACATTCACTCACTACCAGACAAAACACTTAGTTTAATTTTTTACGACGACCTTTATCAGTCATCTTTAAAGAATTAAATAGTACCTAATACATAAATCTTTCTGAAAATTTGTAATCTACAAATAACATCCCTCAGAGCGAAGTAAAAACTTATCGCATGTTTTCCCTATCCTCTGCTACTAGAGATTTATGTTCATTCCTTTGAGTATAAAAAATGGATTGCTATTTGTCTGATAGGAATTGAACCCCGGAACATTACTAATTTACATATCGAACAATGAGGTTTTCATATAGACATACGACAGATTTTTCTTCAAACTTATTTAAAACTTTGATAGTCTTTGTCATACAGTTTTAAGGTCCTGTTTTTAATATACTAGGGTTGTATAACATTTATTTTCCCTAACAACAAATTTATTTTTCAACATAATCACCGTATACTTAAAGACACTTATTTCACCTACAGTCGCAGACAAAAGTATGGAAACTTTTAAATATTTCATCTTTTTAAAATATGTTTATAGTTCTCGCAAATTTGAATCGTATTTTCTAAATTCAATATATCAGAGAATATATTCACAAGAAATCTTTTGATATTGACTGTACGATTTAAGTGAAATAACATATACTCGTTTTTTCGTTGGACAACAGTATGGAAACTTATTGAAAATATGATTTTAATTGTCTTACTTTCAGTTGTATTTTGTTATTTATTTAGTAAGTTGATGTTAAAGGCGTTATCACACGAATGCTAAAATCGACAACTAGTTGCCGATTTACAGCAACTTCATGCATTTCGAGCAATTTTGCACGTGTGATAACAAACTTCAGGACAAGCAACTAGTTTTCGGTAATGATCGAAAACTTTGCTCAAAGTTGCCGATTTTGAAGTGATCGCATGTACAATAATTTGAAGGTCCCTAGATTTAAATATATTTAAATATTAGTGTAAAAAATATATAAAAAGACAGTGGATAGAGGTAGTGATGACAAGAAACAAAAACACAAAATGACATCCAAAAGGAAAATGAATTCGATTAGTGCTTGATCGAAATAATTAAGAAACATAAAGTTATAAAAAAATTAAAAAATGGGATTTGACATTCTCAATAAATGGCGGAATTTGTATGGATCTTCAGATAAGAGTTTTCTAAACAAATTATCTCCATACTCCAAACGCTTTCTTTGTTGCAATCAGGGCTTTACCCAATATTGTCTATTTTTATTTTTTGTGACTTCATGAATTTATTCATCCAATTTTTTTATTTTCGCGAATTTCAAAACATTTTGACCAATACGTTATTAATGATAACGTCATACTTCATTAGTCAGCTTCAAGTTTGGTTAGTTATTCTTATTCTTATATAATCCGGCATTCGTTCAAATTTTCCCTAGCGGCTAGCGACTAGCGAGCAATTCACCAGTCACGTATTCTGCCTTGTTGCCAGCTGTAGGCTCCAGCCTTCTGTCTAGCCTATCGGCGCCTTGGTGGCGACTCGTGTAAACTGCCCTCACAGGATTTACACGAAGGCGTCACGAATGTCACGCATCAAAGAGATGAGATAGTCGGCATCAACACGTGGAAAAATTTTGAGATTCTAAGCATTGTTTCAACATTTCTTTGTAAATGACAGAGCTGTAATGAAAAACTACGGCCTATAATATTTCACACGTGATCCTTACAACATATAAATAATCCTTAATCCTTGGCAGGATGTGCAGACAATGGTAAAAGCTTGAATTTATTGTTCTACAGATTTGAACACAATAAATCTATTGAAATGTATGAAATGAAAAGTTAAGAAATTCAAAAGTTCCATTCAATTTTACATCCTTTTGTTGCATAGTTTGCGACTTACATTATACAAGTTCAATTCCTTGTCTTGTGCGACACAAAAGTTACAGACGTATCAATCACAGAGTAATGGCGAAATTTGAATAAGAAAAAAAGTTAAATTACTCTTTTGTGAAAGATATTTATATGGTGAAGTCATTTTGCTCTTCAATGGACAGTAGGAACAAATTAAAGCATGAGTAATCTAAAATTAATTTCAGACATCCTTAAATAATTTAGGATGTCAAAAATATATCTGTGTTTGAATTTTTGATATTTTTAATTCCATTTTTGATATCCTTAATTCAATTCTTGATATTCTTAAATGAATTCTTGATATCAAGAATTTGAATTTTTGACATCTTAAATTAATTTTGGATATCAAGAATTGAATTATGGATATCACATCTCTATAAATAACATGTTCAGAATTCGAATTTTTGATATCTTAAATTAATTCTGGATATCAAGAATTGAATTTTATTGTTGAAATATCTAGAAAACATTTATACATGCATACAAAACGCATATTAAACTGAAGCCAGAAAACGTTTAACATTAGTTTTGACAATCAATATTTTTTCCAGAGAAGATATTGATTTTTACTTTTTTACATAATTTTGAACTATGACGTGAATGGTCAGTTTTAAAGGCATCCAGTTCTTGTAGGAAGCGTTAAACACAAATTAATGCCAGATGTACTATCTGGGGTCTGTAGTGCTTTGCTTAAGTACTTATTTTTTGTTGTGCATTATAATAGTTATAAATTTTTTAAAGTAATTACATCGCCTTGTCTTTACTTTGAAAGTCTGAACGTTGTTAGTAAAACGAAAAGCTAAACAAATTTTCTTTAGGCAGTTTATAAAGTTTTATAATGGGAAAACAACAATTTGCATTAAAAATTACACTGTTTTCAAAATAAATTAGGCCATAACTTTGATGATTTACTGCGTAAACTAATACATTAAACATTTAATTACAATAACTTGCTGTTTAACTAGCCAACGTAATGAATATAAAAGATTTATTTCTCATATTAAGTAGAGCATCTCCGAATAAAAGTATCGATTAACTTTTCAGTTGCGATACATTTTTAACGAGATATGTCAGATGCTTCATTGTTTGTTTGGTTGCTACGAGACGCTTGACATCTGAACGTTTGATTTCACAACAGGAAACCATCTTTGTTTCTTGATAATATTGTTTTGATTGGCTTGAAAACAATTTCGAATTTACAATGTGTGTACTGTTTGACTGTTTGATGATTTATTTAGGCAGATCTCGGAATACATTAGGCTAATGTACCATGTTTATTTACGAATCATTTCATGCAACCAAGACGGTACTTTATATTGATTTTACTGGCAAATTGTGTAGCTCAAAATCCACTGAAGATAGAAATTTCCTGTTCGTGACTATTACACTTTATTAAAAAACGCAACGGTTTTGCTCTGTCGTTAATATTACCAGAGATACCTTTACAAAAACATCGAAAATGAAACACGACACCTATACAGTTACTAATTTTATTTTTGCCCTCCTGAAGTGTAATGGGAACTTTACAATTGTATACACAGCAAGTGTAACCTACATTTTACGCTTACTGTGTTATAACTTGTCTAACTATGCGGTAAAATAATCAAAATACATTGGACGTTTATGGGCATTTAGAAAAGAAATCATCTTTACTATAATAAAGTTCATATAAAAAAGTACTACCTATTTAAGTTATTTTTTTACTTTAACATTTCCTATATTTAAAATTAATTTATATAAACCAAACTCACGGCAGCGACATCTGTCATTATTGTAAAAATCCGCCGTTACCGACATAGTCACCGATCGATATACCTGTCAAATACGCGAGGCAAACATTGCTGAAATGTCAAATATCGACACCTACCTATTATAATAAAATATGAGCAAATAACTATATTATCAGTCATAAACAACGTCTATTATTACAGATAAATTTTTGCTAGAAGAAGTACTCTAATGAAGGTAAGTAAAATCAAATTTGGAAATTGACTTAACCCCA
This sequence comes from Ophonus ardosiacus, assembly GCA_943142095.1. Taxonomy (NCBI): domain Eukaryota; kingdom Metazoa; phylum Arthropoda; class Insecta; order Coleoptera; family Carabidae; genus Ophonus; species Ophonus ardosiacus. The sequence continues at coordinate 40,470,178 of OW964836.1, forward strand.
GTATTTTAAACTAACCCTTTTCAGAAGTACAACCTATCTCATTGAAAAAAGTGATTTTCATTATAATCGGTCAAATAATTTGATACAATTCTCGTGCGTGAAGTATTTTACAGCGCTCCAGCTAATAAGGCAAATTTTTTGGCCGACGATAATGAATATCACTTTTTTCAATGAGATAGGTTGTATTTCTGAAAAGGGTTAGTTTAAAATACAGGGGTTAAGTCAATTTCCAAATTTGATTTTACTTACCTTCATTAGAGTACTTCTTCTAACGAAAATTTATCTGTAATAATAGACGTTGTTTATGCCTGATAATAAATTTATTTGCTCATGTTTTCTTCGTAATAAATAATAGGTAGGTGTCGATATTTGACATTTCAGCAATGTTCGCCTCGCGTGTTTGACAGGTATATCGATCGGTGACTATGTCGGTAACGGCGGATTTTTACAATAATGACAGATGTCGCTGCCGTGATTTTGGTTTATATAAATTAATTTTTAATATAGGAAATGTTAAAGTAAAAAAAAACTTTTATAGGTAGTACTTTTTTACATGAACTTTATTATAGTAAAGATGATTTCTTTTCTAAATGCCCGTAAACGTCCAGTGTATTTTGATTATTTTACCGTATAGTTAGACAAGTTACAACACAGTAAGCCTAAAATGTATGTTACACTTGCTGTGTATACAATTGTAAAGTTCCCATTACACTTCAGGAGGGCAAAAATATCTATTTTTGTCTGTTCGGTAAACTTTGCTAATTATTGTCACCCCTATAACTGTACTTGAGTGTCTAGCAACACGTATGCATGTATGCAAAACGTTCAAAGAGAGACATTTTAAGTGTGTACAACGTCACGTAGTAAATATTTGTATTATGTATGTTCAGGCACATATCTCTTTTACGGACAAGGGTGCATATAAGCTTATGTCGTATACGTGGATAAAGGTACATACATATATTACACTCTGCTAGGATTAAATATAGGATCAGAGGAATTATTAGTCTTCAAAATATTCTGAACTATCATTAAACTAAAATGAAACTACTATATGACGATCAAAACGAAAATGATAATGCCTAATATCATTAAGGATTGATGGTCTTGTGACAGTCTTTTTCCTTAAGTAAGACGTCTTTGACAAAGACAGAGCGATGTATTGCTATCTCTGTCTCTAGACGGTAAACAACCGAACATCGCTAAGTACCCCTTCCGGGTGATTGATTGTTTTAGGACCCCTGGCCATACTTGAAGTGATATATAAATTAAATTATTTTTATATGTTTCTCAACTGTATATGAAGGACATTTTCCTCTTGTATACATATAACGGGCCGAGGCAATCAAATTTGAAAAGCAGGCTCCATGTTATGATATAATTATCCTTTGTCAGAAACAGGATAATGGAAAATAAACATGGACAAAAATGTTGAATACGATATAATCACTATACATGTCCACTAACATAACTTACACCTGTGGACGACTTATGTAATTGATATTAATTGTATCTTTAATTTGATTACAATGATAGATGAACACGAGAATAGAGATTACTGCTTAATGTAATAACTAATCATTAATCAACATATTCAGAGAGATAGTAATTCGATTATAGCTGTATTAAATTAATAACAGAGTTCTCAATCATAGTAATAAATGGACCGAAAAATCCAATTTTCATGTATCTCATACTTCCCAATGCTCTGATTCCAAATCATGAAAACGCAGGTCGATATCTCTTTTAGTTTTCAAGTTATTCAACCTCAAATATTTTCTCAAAATTACCCACTTCTCGGCTAGATCTCTACCTAGTTTTGAATTATTACCTCAAAAGTCAATATACCCCATTATTCAGATAAAAACTTTAAAATTTTCAAAAATCTAATTTTTATGTATCTAGATACTTCTCAATGCGCTGATTCCAGATTTTGAAACCGCAGGTCGATATCTCTTTTCGTTCTCGAGATATTTAGATTCAAAGTTTTGCGTAAAACTGCCCATTTTTTGGCATTACCCAAAAATGGGTCGAGATATGAATTTGGCGACACGACCATTCGATTCTACGGGCAAAATTACATAAGTATACCAATTTTCATAATTTTTGTCCAACCGGTTCATTTTTTATGAATAAAAGTTTGAAACCCCCCGAAAATAGCCAAAATCTGAAAAAATCCTAAGGGGTACCCCTTAGGATTTTTTCAGATTTTGGCCATTTTCAGTTATTTTGCTTTAGAGATTGTATGCGGTGTTCAAAAATTCTGAAAATTGGTATACTTATGTAATTTTGCCCGTAGAATCGAATGGTGATGTCACCAAATTCATATCTCGACCCATTTTTGGGTTAATGCCCAAAAATGGGCAGTTTTGAGCAAAACTTTGAATGTAAATATCTCGAGAACGAAACGAGATATCGACCTGCGGTTTCAAAATTTGGAATCAGCGCATTGAGAAGTATCTAGATACATAAAAATTAGATTTTTGAAAATTTTGAAGTTTTTATCTGAAAATGGGGCATATTGACTTTTGGGGCAATAATTCAAAAATGGGTCGTGATATGAACTTGGCGACTTCATTATTCGATTCTACGGACAAAAATACATAAGTATACCAATTTTCATAATTTTTTCACCAACCGGTTCATTTTTTATGAATAAAAGTTTGAAAATTGGCAAAATCGTAAAAAATCGTAAGGGGTACCTCTTACGATTTTTGCGATTCAGTGCACTGAGAAGTATCTAGATACTTAAAAATTAGATTTTTGAAAATTTTGAAGTTTTTATCTGAAAATGGGGCCTATTGACTTTTGGGGCAATAATTCAAAAATGGGTCGTGATATGAACTTGGCGACTTCATTATTCGATTCTATGGACAAAAATACATAAGTATACCAGTAGGTAGAGATATAAACTTGGTAGTGACATTTTTTGATTGTAATGGATTATTTTATATATTTATGAGTCTCTACCTCTAAATGTATAGAAGAAATAATAAAAATGTTCAATGTATCTAGATACATGAAAATTAGATTTTTGAAATTTTTTTATCTTAATATAGGGTATATTGACTTTTGGGACATTAATTCAAAAATGGATAGAGATATAAACTTGCTAGTAATATTATTTGAATGTAAGTAAGTGTATGCATATTTAGAAGGCATATAGAAATTCTTGCATAGAATATTAAAAAATTGCTTGCAATTAAGATTTCATTAAAAATATCTTCTTTACAATAGAATAATTTTAGTAAAATTGAAAAGATCTATCTTAATCAAACTCTTATTCATATTTTCCCCATTTATAATCTTGAATCGTTTCTTGCATAATTACAGCATTTTCAAATGAATACCGTAAAGTTTCTTATTCATCCATTTCATTTGATAATTTGTCTATTGTACCACGAACTTTCCAAGTTTTGTAGACAAGATTTTTTCTGTACAAAATGTTGGGTAGATGCCAAGATTTTGAATTGTGGCAAACTTTCGTAATATGAGAGAAATTGTCGCCAGGGAAGTGTCTGTAGAACACGAAACTTCAACGAAACACTAATTACACACATAGATTGCGAACTTTGAGTAAAGATGAAATATTGATTATATTTTTAACAAAATACTTGTAATTAATAATTCTCTCTATCTGCTTGAGTCTTCTGTAATTTACTATCTGTTGAATGTTGTAGTCTAACCAAAGTTTCTCACTTCGAATCAACAGAACGGAGAACGAGAAAATGATCTTATTGCATGTTCTGGTATCGTGCTAAGGAATACCGAAATTATATTTCTAATTTATTGCCTCAAATGAACATTTGTTAAGTGTACAATTACTGGAATTTTATTCAGAATGATGTCCTTAAAATGCTGGATAGTCCTGGGATTATTGATATACACCCGTTACTCTATCCTTCAAATGCTTAATCCCAAAGAAAAAAATCTGTTGTGGCCAGCACAAGATATCTCGCCATTTCCATATTAGGCTGTAAAAGAATTGTACATATATTGTTAAAATAAATTTTTGTCTTTCTAATAATAAAATGTAAAACTGACCTTAATAAGTTTTGTTCAACTCTCAATTTAAATACAAAATAATGGATTTTAAATATTAAAATGTTCAGCCGTGTTTATAATTAAAATTTTCAGTAGTTCATTAAAATTAAAAGCTATTTGATATATATGACACGTTATAAAAACGATGCAATGTCATTTATAACACATATCTACCTATAAATATATGAATATGCATGTAGAATATGTGAAAATAATATTTATTTATTTATTTATTGAAACTAAAGAGGCACAAGGGCCTAATTACATAGTTTCATTAAAAACTAACTTATACACTAAATTAACTTACTCTAAAAAATACTTTCAAATACTTAACTAATGTAACTATATTATCTGTATATATATATCTACATTATTGTTATTAATATTATTACAAATTAGGCAACATCTTATTAAAGGGGAATTTTTCCTAATTTCTAATTTATATCTTTTAATATAAAATATATCTTTTGGTTTCGAAAAAATATACATTGGAACATAAAAAGGTAATTTTGATAGTAAGTTAGAACACTGAATAATATTCTGAACTATTTTACAAATAAAAATAATATCTGAAATGTTTCGTCTGGTTTCTAATTTCAAGAAGTTAAAAATGCTTAGTAGTGTGGTATATGGCATGAAAGTTGGATAAGTTCTATATTTCTTAAAGTACAGATATCTTAAAAATTTCTTTTGAACTTTTTCAACTATTTCCTTGAGATATACAAATTACACTAGCATATTCTAGTTTAGATCTTATTAATGCATTAAAAAGAAGAACAAGTAGTTGAGTTGATCTGAAAAGATACGAGTTTCTTATTATATAACCTAATGATTTTACTGTACTGTTTACTATTATATCTATGTGATTATTAAATTTCAAATTTTCTTGGAAGTTTATTCCTAAATCTTTAATGTCGGGTTTTTTATATATTACTCGATTATTTATTAAATAATTATAATTGCTATTAGTTTTCTTTGTGGAATATTTAACATGGTAACATTTATCTAAATTCAATAGCAAGTTATTCCGTACGCTCCACTCGTAAACATTATCTAAATCTTTTTGTAATAATTCGGCGTCATTTTGGTAGATCGTTTATATAAAGAAGAAAAAGTAGGGGTCCTAAGTTGGACCCTTGCGGTACACCTGATAGAACCTTAATTTTTTTCGAATAATGACTTTGGTTGGTTACGAATTGATACCTTGAGTGTAAATATGATTTCAATAGTGACATTGTATTATTAGAGAAACCACTTATGGATAGCTTACTTAACATAATGGTATGATCTTTGTCAAAAGCTTTTGCAAAATCAGTATAAATCACATCTACACAATTCCCCTTATCTACTTCTTGTGTCACATACTCCATAAACTCTGTTAAATTTGTCTGTACTGAGTTACCTCTTACAAATCCATGTTGTTCTTCACATATTATGTTTTTAACATGATAGTAAATTCTCTCAAATAACAACTGCTCGTAAACTTTACATACTGCAGATATAATTGATATAGGCCTGTAATTTTGTATGTGAGATATAAAATTACAGACCTATATCAATTATATCTGCAGTATGTAAAGTTTACGAGCAGTTGTTATTGAAACATTACATAAATTTTATGACGATGTAGAAAAGATTTTCCTGTACCTAAAAATAACCTGTGATCTCAAATAATCTTAAATTTGATACACAAAATCTGTTCAGATAGAAAGAACGGTAGCAGGATTTGCTGGATTTTAGTAGCTCCTATGGGAATCCTGCTACCACAACGGGATTCCTGCTACGCCTGACATGTCATTAGCATTCATTAGTAGCAGAAATATTTTAAACACAAACGCTCCTAAACATTTATTATGAAACTAAATTCACACTCTAAGTTTTAATAACAAAATTAATAAATACATACAACAAAAGTACAGATATTTTGTGGTCACTAGCAAGTAAATATATCATCATGTGGCCAACACAAAACCTCCCGCTATTTAATTTTTATTAATTACAATATTACCTACGTATTTACTAACGGTGCAAACTGTCCCATTGCAGAAAACTATTGCTTTATTTACTATTTTCTTTTTAAAATGTAACTGTTATTAATTTGAAGTGATTAGTTTTTTGACAGTGACATTTACTGTCAGTTACATTCATTTGAAATATGAACTGTGTAACAAAGGAATTGTGTTTATCTTAGGCTTCGGGACTAATAAAAAAAAAATATATTTATCTGTAAAATATATAGAGAAAGTATTAATGTATTCCTGTAGAAAATTCAATAATCTTTAATTTTCATAAGACATAAAATGCGAAAAAATGGCATTTAATGGTATTTTTTTGAAGAAAAACCATTATGAGCTTCAGGTAAAGTGCTATTTCCGGTTATCCGATTTACACCAAAATCTAATGGCTTCTTTTCGTATTAGAATAGGATAGGAATACAAGGTTTCAGAATTTTCTGAAAGATATTATTTGAGTTAGAGTGAAGACAAAATCCCTACACATACACACACACACATACATACACACACACATACAGACATCATCGTGAAAATGTTAAAATTGGATTCTAGGGACCTTAAAACGTGGTCATTTACTAAAATCTCGATATTTGATTTTTAGCACGATCCCTATACCTCCCCAAGACCTTCCGTCAATTCGATGTATTTTGTACAAATCCCATATCAAAAGTTCCTTGGAAAAGATTCTATAAATCTAATAAAATTATTACATGAACATACACTATGTAAATTGTACTTGACACTTTCTTCATTCTTCTTCAGCTTTTCCCTATTTTATTAGGGGTCGCTGTTTCTTACTCTTCTCTTCCACTGAGTAGTATTTAGATACTCTTCGATGCCAAATTAAATAATCTTTCTAACCATATCAAACACTCCCACTATAGTCATACGGGACAGATAATATTTGAAAAAAACTGTTTTCCCATGTTAAACGCCTATGTCACGATTTTCAGTGTTCACACTGTATATATTTTTCAATTTAATGGTCCACCAAATAACAGCTCATTTTTCAAAACATATAAATAAACGATGTACCATCAATTTTAGGACAGTGTAGTAATATAACTGTCAACTGTCACAATACTTTCAAAATGATATCTTGGTCTACCAAAATTTCAAACTTTGTTATTTTCTAAGTAAAATTCATGTTTCGGACACTCGAAAAATCAGATTCCCTGTAAGCTGATTAGTAAATGAATAGAACCAAATTAGTTATCAAGTTAGCGTGGTTGTGACGTCATTTGTTTCGACCCTCGTCACAGCAAACTCGGATCTTCGCTATACGTGTTACACTGTTACATTGTATACAGTTCACTTATACAGGCAATTACATTGTAATTGTTTGTACATGGTAAATACGGGCAGGTAAATAAAATATTTGTACATGAAAGTTCACATTTTGAATCGAATTTTATTGTTTCTTCCGCGAGAAATTTAATTTGGAATTGCGGTACCTATCATTTTATATTCTGTGCTATGCTAACAGAACCCGATCAGAAGGTTTTCAAATATTCATTCGCGAACGTAATTTGGTGATATTAAAAAGTAATAAATCTAACTATTACGAGTTAAGTGGGGTTTCGTGTAATTCTGGATTAGTCTTCCAAACGCGTTTATTGAAAGCTTAAAGCTAGACTAGGTCTTAAAGCTTAAACAGCTTACCAAGCTTAAATAGTATTTGAATTGGCATAACTTTTAAAGATACTGCACATTGACTCTTTTAAAGTTTTAATAAGTTAGGCGTTTCCAAATGTTACCTATGCCCGGTTTCGTTGTTGGTTATTAAAGTGCTACTTAATTGTAACATCGTTTTTGGTTCATTTTATTTATGTGTTGATAACTGACAAAACGAAAGCTACAGATATTATTTCCGGGAATAATCTCTAGACTTTTTCTCATTATAATAGTGGCACGATTAGTTAAAACGCTGACACGTGATATGTAATCAAACATTTCATTGGTTTTAAGAAATGTTAAAAAATAATCTGCGCAATTAAATAAAGTAAACTAACATTTGATGACGAGTTAGTATATTGCTGTTTTATTTAGAGAAATATGCGAGTAGTGTTTCACAAGAGTCTTGCATTTTTCTTGTTCTTGTCTTGTTCTTGCATAAAATGCAAGACAAGAACAAGACAAGAGTTACATAGTTCGTTGCAAGACAAGAATCTGCCTTGCAAGAAAAGTGCAAGAATAGCAAGATTTTTTAGTATTTTCTTGCATTCTTGCACTCTTGCAATATTATATTATAATTCAATATATCAACATTTTATTATAGGTTTTACCTCTAGCTAAGCTGACATTAATCGAAAAAGCTAAAAAGGTTTTGGTAACAATTGACAACCGGAAGTAGTAGTTTCTTAAAAAAAATCTAAATATTATATTTTGAAAATGTATAGTACAAAAAATAATAAAGAGCATTAAGTACTCAGGTTCGATCCCGACTGACGCCAAATATTTAGAATTTTAAATGGCACAAAAGTGACCCCTGTGGTGCACTCTCCACGCCAGCTATGAGTGCCCGTGAGGTGACGCCTGGTAAGCGCCCACACGGTAAAATATATCGTGATCCTTACCGATGTCTACATGTGTTGTAGATACTGGCACACCCAGAAATGGGTAATATGCCGTGATGATATATTTATTTATTTTATTTAAGTACTCCATTTGATTTAAATTTTCTTATTATATCTTCTATAGATTTAGACATAAAAAAATCTGATATGGCCAGCACATGACCTTCCGTTAATTCGATGTTTAAAATGCAATGAGCTTGGAGTTAAATATCACTTTATCGTTTGTAAACAAAATCTAATTTGTTGTTCCAATAAATAGAAAAGTCTTTAATAAGAAATTTTGTAGAAGTTTTTTTTTTTGAAAATCTGTTAAGAGCTTTTAGTTAAGAACCACATCCGACTTATCATATATACTCAAAATCTAATGTTGTTTCTAATCATATACGAGTTTTAAAACCAAATTTGAGAAGTTTTTTTTATCATATTTTAATATATTTTTTCAAGGAAATCAGTTCAGAGCTTCAAGTAACGTACCACTTTAGGTTTACTAATATTAACAAGAATCTAATATGTCGGTCTCATTAATATAAAAGTGTTAAATACAAGATTTGAAAAGTTTTTAATTATAGCATAATATATTTTTTCACGAAAATCTCTTCACAGCTTCAAGTAAAATATCCCTTCCGATTTAAATATGTTGTTCCTATTGATATGAAATTGCAAGACAAGAAATATGCAAGAGTCTTGCAAGCAAGACAAGATTTTTGCTTGCAAGAGTAACACAAGACAAGAGTTATTTAAATTTCTTGTCTTGTTTTGCAAGACAAGACAAGAAATAGTCTAGCAAGACAAGAAATCTTGTCTTGTGAAACACTATATGCTAGCTAAGTAAGCTGGTCGTCGTTTTATAAAACGCCAGATTAAACTACTAGGTGAGCAGCAGCAAAACTTATGAAACTTCACAATTTTTCAATTAAAGACTTTACATCCAGAATTTCGTTTATAAATTATATCTAAGTGTCTGTACCGAACATTACAAATTACAGTTGCACTTTAGAACTCAACATTTCCCCGGTAAACACTGTTATTTCCAGATATTTTCAGCTAAACTTCAGCCATCCATCACGCACAGTGTAAACAAACTCTTCAGTTACACACCTTTGAAAAAGGTACCCACAAATTGAGACACAGGTAGAAATATATATCATTGAAAACTGAAATTCACTACTGGGTATTTGCTGTGAAAGATTCTTCCATTTTACGGTAAATAATGTTGAAATCCAGATTTGAAATTTAATAAAATATATTTCGCAGGGTAAATGATTTATTAGCGAATTTAATTTCACCGCGAATGCAAAATAGTAATTTGTGTATAAATATTATAAATCGTTATTTAATTAGCATATATGTTGAAGTGTACAATAATGCATTATATATTATAAATATTCATCACAGTATAGCAATGTAATTATTATAATACACACTGAACCATATTGAATGTCACTGTATATGTTTAATTACAAATTGGCTTATTAACAATGCATTATATATTGCATAAATATACCGCCACTAATAGGGAAACTATACTATATACTCATAAATAGCGATACCATTTCAATTGTATTTTATAATTCAGGTGTATGGTTAATAATTGTAAAATTATCCAGAGATTTTAAATGGGAAAGCAATTTTACTTTAGTCAGAAGGAACATTAAATTATTTTAAATTGAACTAATGCCTGGTTTCTCCACTGCTTATTCCTAAGTTCCAACTTAAACCGTAGCACCACGCAAAAATGTCAAATTATAATAGATAAGTAGTACTCATATGTAAGTCGAAAAAAAAAATCTGTTGTGGCCAGCACAAGACATCTCGCCATTTCCATATTAGGCTATATAAGTATTGTATTGCACTTCGCTTTCGAACCGTCGTTTTATAACAAAATATTACAGAACATTACCCAAATATTGTTTTTTATTATATTTAACATGTCTTCTGCACACATATAATTCTAATTATATCTATTTTTCATTGTATGAGGAAGTTTCTAAATGTCAAAGATTGTTCCAATTCATTAACCAGATTGGCGGTATTTCTGATGGATTTATGCAGTTTACCACAATTTTACCTATAATTTCAAATATTTAATTAATAAAACAATAAGAAAAGTTAAATATACTTCCCAGAAAAAGCTATCAGAATGTCACTAAAACTGTTGATATTTGACAATGACATGTGTCATGTTATAAACATTGGAATTTGTCAACTGGTTTCCTTAGTGTCTTGGCCTCTGCGATTAGTTTACTCTATAAACTATAGAGTCTTTATCTCTAAATCTATATAAGATATATTAAAATTTTTAATCATTGTATGAGGAAGTTTCTAAATGTCAGAGGTTCTTTTCATTAACCAGATTGGCGGTATTTCTGATGGATATATGCATTTTACCTATAATTTCAAATATTTAATTAATAAAACAATAAGAAAGATTAAATATACTTCCCAGAAAAAGCTATCAGAATGTCACTAAAACTGTTGATTTTTGACACTGACATGTGTCATTTACAAACTATGTTATAAACATTGGAATTCGTCAACTGGTTTCCTTAGTGCCGTAGCCTCTGCGATTAGTTCACTCTATAAATTATAGTGTGTTTATCTCTAAATCTATACAAGATATAATAAAAATTTTAAGTGTATTATATGGAGAATTGTATGTTCTTCAATATTTAATAAAAAAAACTCCCAAAAAATTATATTTAGAAGATTTTTTCTAAGAAACTACTACTTTCGGATGTTCAGTTGTTATCAAAACCTTTTCAGCTCTTCCCAGGAATGTCAGATTGAGGAAACTGCAGTTAAATATTTTTTAAGTCTTATAGTTTTTGAGGAATCGTTACTACAACATCCAGACATACACACACACACAGACATCATTTTAAAAATGTTATAATTGGATTGTAGGGACCTTAAATCGTGCTTATTCATAGATTTATAGAACAGAAATAATATGTGTTCGTGTTTGATTTTACATGATATTATATAGAATCTGTTCCAAGGACCTTTTGGTATGGGATTTGTACAAAATACATCGAATTGACGGAAGGTTTTGTGCTGGCCACAACAGATTTTTATTTTATATTTTACTGATAAAAGTAAAGTGCACGAATAATTTTGTGAGCTACTGCATATTGCATTACATTATATTACCTCCATATATACATACATTCAAAAAATAAAAAAATATAGGACACAAATGCACACAAATAAACTTTGTATCTCATATGAAATGTATGTTAAATTAGTTTTAATATTAAACCATACAACAGCGAGTTAATATTATTATTCCACATAAAATGCTATTCGCATTTTCGTAGCGTATAGAATAGAGGCATATTAAAATTTAATCCACTTTCGGAGTTGTTTGTTTATTATTATTATGAGCGCGAGTCGCAGACTAGTATTTTAAGAATGCACGAAGAATGCATAGAATTCCAAGAAATCATAATAAAATTTCTTCATTTTCGTCGCTGCAAAGATTTTACGACTAATAAATGCACTCAAATCAATTTAAGATGTAATTCAATTTCAGGCAGAGTGTTGCGAATTATAATTTAGATGAAAATGTAAATGAATTGCTAACTTCAAACACTGCTTTGTATAAAAGATAGAATATTTTATAAATTAAAAAATAAACTAATCTTTCGGTAACAAGTTAATTTAGTATGTTTTTCCACTAGCGAGCTTTCCTTAAGGCTCCGTCACAGAATACATTTATACAGAAGCGACACTCCTTGCCGGCACCATTGTTGTTGCGATTTTACGTTTATGACCTTGAACTTTAAATTTGTTGGCAAATTTACGCGCGAAATTTAAATTGTTTTAAGTGGTAAAAGAAAAATTAGAACATAAAAGTAGTAAAATTTTAATTTTATTAACGAATTAAAAAGAAATCAGATAAAATAATCACATAATTATATTTTTATTAAACAAATACCTGAATTTTACAAATTCATTACAATGCGGAATTTTCTATATCTTTGATGTGGGAAACACAAACGTCAGACTCGATGAATATGTCCCATATATCCTTCTCCATCAAATCATCTCTTCCACAGGCCTTGAGCCACATTTTACACCTATATTTAATAAATGAATATACATTTTACATGATATGGTAGTCGTTTTACAAAACTTACATTTCTGGATCTTTCAAAAACGAAAAAAACTTACATTTCCCTTTTTCCATTTTTAAATCTATTTATACAGTCTTTATATGAACAAACAAGTCCTCCCGATTCTATGTACTTCCTTCATTTCATTAGAAATTTAACACCACTTCTAAAATTCACAAACAGTTTACAAAATGACATATGTCAAAAGTGAGAAGACGTGTTTGGTTTGCTCGAATTAGCCATAACCCTAAAATACATGGGCGTGACAAGCTGAGACAACAGGTCTTCCAGAATATGTGAAATATAATGATTTTTCTTATGATAACGATATTTCCTATCGTTTGTTGAAAAAATAACATATTTGTTCATATTAGCAAGCAATTTGTGTTTCTCAATACACTTTTATTATTGACCCTTAACGGAAAATGTTCACATCGAGATAATGAAAAGAACAAAGAGGCGTACGATACGAAGATATGCCGAAACAATCCGATTTTATCCGATTAGCCCTTTAAATTTGTTGGCATACTCTTTCTCCCTCTAATTTTCGTTTCTTTGACTGTCGCTTCTGTATAAATGTTTATTCTGTAGCTCCGTCTGCGTCGATAGTATTTTACAATATATTCTCCTTACGTACGTACATATTGTCAGGTTACCGTTACTGCCATCTGGTTAACATCCAAGCATTCCAGACAATCCTAGACGCCTTTGAACCGTCGCGACGAACAACTGAAGTCTGTGACGTCACGGTTCCATAAAGTCTGGCCCATGGCCAACTAGAAAAAACGATAACGTTTTTTTCATTTTTATTACTTGGATAATGTAACAAGATAGAATTTTATTTATACGTGAATAATATTTCACCTGTAGATTGAAGAAACAAACAAAGAAATAGAAGCATCTGGTTGTCATGACACTGGAAATATTCAGTGACACGCACCGTCGATCTGTTGTTTAGTGGAATAACATCGTTGCATCACGCAGACGGTGGGGACAGCGAATTTATTTTTTCCGATTTTCAATTTCGTATTAATATTTATTACAATTACTGACGGAACAAATTAACAGTCATACAATGAGTTAAATAATTATTGTAACGTTAACATAATTACATTTATACAAAATTAATTATCCTCGTGCTTGTGGAACAACTAAATATTAATATTAATGAATTGTCGTCGCTATTATTTGAAACCATTTCCATTTGAGACATAAAGTCTCTCAACGCATATTATAAAAATATGATGTTGTCAACACTATACCTCCCGCAATTTAATTCTTATTAATTTAAATACATACCTACCTATTCACTAATGGTGCAAACTATATTATGTTCCTTTACATATACGAGGGTCATTCAATAAGTAAAGAGACAAATGGCTATAGCTCAAAAACGGTTTATTTCAATCTTTCAAAATTAAGACTGTTTTTCAACATAATCACCCCCCACAGTTATGCACTTGTCCCATCTTTCTTGCAGCTTCCTAATTCCCTTAGCGAATAATTCTTTCGATTTACCCCGAAGCCACTTTTGCACCGCTTCCTTAACTTCCTCATTGTTAGCAAATATTTTTCCACGTAGGGCGCCAAACAGGGGCGAGGTCGGGACTGTAGGCAGGATGAGGTAAGACCTCCCAACCCAATTCTTGAAGCTTAACTGGGGTCAGCTGGGCTGTATGAGGGCGTGCGTTATCGTGCTGAAGAATGACTCCTTTTGACAAGAGTCCACGGCGTTTGCTCCTGATAGCTGGTCTAACTTTGTGTTCTAGCATCTTAGAGTAGTATTGGCCATTAATAGTTCGCTGATCTTCAAGGAAATCGCAATAGACTGGACCCTGTGAGTCCCATAAGATGGTCAGCATCACTTTACCGGCGGAAGGTTGAACCTTGATTTTTTTGCGAACTGGAGAGCTAGTGTGTTTCCACTCCATACTCTGCCTTTTGGTCTCAGGGTCGTAGTGATGGATCCAGACCTCGTCGCTGGTCACTATTCTTTCAAAAAAAGCGTCTCTTTCAATCAAACTTCGTTGCTTTAAGTCTTGACTAGTGGAAAGCCTTGATTCTTTATGAGTATCAATAAGCTGTCTGGGAACCCATCTGGCACACGTTTTTCTGTACTTTAAATTGTTCTGAATGACATTGTGAACAGTTCCAACACTTACTTGAACTTCCTCAGCTATCATTTCAACAGTAATTTTTCTGTTATCACGAATAAGTCCGTCAATCCTCGATTCCAATGAGGGACCAGAAACTTCCACTGGACGTCCACATCGGGGTTCATCACCTACACTTGTTCGGCCAATTTTAAACCGATCAACCCACTTGTAAAAATTCGCACGGTTCATATAACTTTTACCGTACTGTATCAACATTCTAGAAAAAATTTCACTTGGTTTTACACCTTCTGCGACTAAAAATCTAATGACTGAGCGCTGCTCTTCTAAGGTGCAATCTTCTAGTGGACTTGCCATGGTGAATTGAAAATTTTGAGGTTATGTTGACATAAAATGACGAAACAGCTGATTAGAGTATATCCTAAGGTTGCCAACTGAAACACCCCTGAAAAGATTGTACACATTCATTGAATAGTTTTAAAATTATAGAATTTGTCTCTTTACTTATTGAATGACCCTCGTACATAACTATTGCTTTATTTACTATTTTCTTTTTAAAATTATTAATTTGAAGTGATTAGATTCCGAAAAAATGGCATTTTTTGAAGAAAAATCATTACAAGCTTCATGTAAGGTGCCATTCCCGGTTATCCGGTTTACACCAAAATCTAATGGTTTCTTTTCATATTAGAATGGGGTCGAAATACAAAGTTACAGAATTTTCTCAATGGTAGTATTTGAATTAAGGCGGAGACAAAATCCGACACACACATATACAGACATCATCATGAAAATGTTAAAATTGGATTCTAAAAACCTTAAAACGTGGTTATTTACTACAAACTCGATATGTGATTTTTAGCCCTTACCCAGGGGTAGCGGGAGGACTATAGTTTAAAATATAGATTTTAAACTTTCAAAACCTAATTTACTTATATTATTCAAATTATCCGCCATTTAGTATTGTAGTATCTCCTTTTTTTCTAACAGCTTTAATTAGACGAAAAAAATTCTTGTTGAAACGAAAGGTGTTAACTGTTTAGGGTTGTTCGAACGGGGTTGATTTGTTAGTAGATACAGGTATATACAGGTAGGCAGGAAATGTGAACGTTTATTGATCTCGCTTGGGTTAGCTCCTGCTGTCCTGCTGTACCTGCTATTCCTGCAAACACCTGCTGCATGTAACACCACATTACACAATCACCCTGTACACAGATTAGCTTAAACTTTAAAGACCAGGAAAACAATATCACATTAAACTAATCTTTGATTTTTATTGAATATCAGAGAACAGTTTAATACTAACAAAAACTAACCCTAGCATTTGAATAAAGTTATTTGGTAACTTGTAACCGATAATATATTCTGTAATTTACATAAATAAATCGTTCTACAACTTCAGAAACTTACAAAAAACAACAAAATCTAACCCAATAAATATCACAGAAAAAAAATCTTGAATATTTTATTCCGATAGTTTAGGCTTGTGTACATATAAACATTTGATACTGGGTCCAGGATTACTTGTTAAATAATCCAGAGGGATTGTGACCTCTGGAGGTCAGAGGTTAAACATAAAAAGGATACAAAGTGTTCCTGAGGGATGGAATCGTGGACCTTTAAAAAATCTAAGGATATTGAACGATAAAATTTGTCACCGAGATGAAATAAATAATATTCACGTCTTCTGTGACATTTTGGTGATACAAAAGTAAAAAACTACTGTGGCCAGCACAAGACCTCTCGCCATTTCCATTTTATGTTATATAAGTATTGTATTGCACTTCGCTGTCTATACGTCGTTTTATAATAGAAAAATTACAAAACTTTACCCAAATATTGTTTTTTATTGTATTTAACATGTCTTCTGCACACATATAATTCTAATTATATATATTTTTCATTGTATGAGGAAGTTTCTAAATGTCAGAGAGTGTTCCAGTTCATTAACCAGATTGGCGGTATTTCTGATGGATATATGCATTTTACCACAATTTAACCTATAATTTCAAATATTTAATTAATAAAACAATAAGAAAGATTAAATATACTTCCCAGAAAAAGCTATCAGAATGTCACTAAACCTGTTGATATTTGACAATGACATGTGTCATGTTATAAAAATTGGAATTTGTCAACTGGTTTCCTCAGTGCCTTGGCCTCTGCGATTAGTTTACTCTATAAATTATAGTGTCTTTATCTCTAAATCTATACAAGATATAATAAAAATTTTAAGTGTATTAGATGGAGAATTTTATGTTCTTTAATATTTAATAAAAAAAAAACTTCCAAAAAATTATATTTAGAAGATTTTTTCTAAAAAACTACTACTTCCGGTTGTTCAATTGTTACGAAAACCTTTTCAGCTCGTCCCAAGAATGTCAGATTGAGGAAACTGCAGTTAAATATTTTTTAAGTCTTATAGTTTTTGAGGAATCGTGTCTACAACATCCAGACATACACACACACATACACACACACACACACACACACACACACACACACACACAGACAGACATCATTTTAAAAATGTTATAATATAACTTTAAATCGTGCTTATCTAATAAAATCTGGAAATGCGAATTTTTAGCATGAATCCAATACCTCTCTTAGCGAGAGGTAAAAAATTTACAAAACTTTACCCAAATATTGTATTTAACATGTCTTGTGCATACATACAATTCTAATTATATCTACTTTTTTATTGTATGAGCAAGTTCCTAAATATCAAAGATTTTTCCAATACATTAACAAGATTGACGGTATTTCTGATGGATATATGCATTTTAAATATAATTTTAAATATTTAATTAATAAAACAATAAGAAAGTTAAATGTGCTTCCCAGAAAAAGCTTTGAGAGTATGTCTTATAGTTTTTGAGGAATCGTCTCTCTAACATCCACACATACATCATTGTAAAAATGTTAAAATCGGTTAATTTTTAATCGTGCTTATTCACTAAAATCTAGATATGCAATTTTTAGCATATATCCAATACCTCTCTTAGTTAGAGGTAAAGATGAATGTTGCCATCACAGGAGAAGTTACAGTTTCAACTAACGTTTATGTACAGAAATTTCTATGTAGGTTTGTAGGTGTATAGGGATTTAACAGTCATTATTGTGTATTTTCCCTAAGGCCTTTATTGTTTACAGCGACCTGTACATATATGGTTAACTCCATCAAATGCTGTTAGCCATTCAAAATGAAATGATAGAATTTTTTATTAAATTAACAGTTTGATATCTGCTGTAATATTAACTGCACCTATAACTATTTAAACATCATATAAACCGAAACAGCCCTGTATATTTAAACACACATATTTTTTATGTACCCCTTAAAGTTTTACAATTCCTTTCCAACATTTTCTACACAATTCTCCGGAATTGTTTCGTTTTGGTGATACCATAAAACGGCAGTTTCAACAAAATGTCGATGCGTCGCAAACCAACAACAGCCGACAAACTACGATCATAAAATACGAGATTTGATCCATGGTATAGAGAAAATAGCCAGTAGAACCACATGCATTTTGTATTTTCAATTCTAGCGAAAGAATTCACTGAAGAAGTAAGTATGTATGTATTTGGCGTAGCTAATTCAAAGTTTGGACCATGTACGTTAAGTTTGTAACTTTGAGTTGGTAGTCCTGAGTTTCAGGTAAATCACCGATATCCTTCCAAGCCGGAAGTGAGATATCTGACCGGTAGTACGGCCCGTATAACTTGATATGTTCCAGCCAATTGGCTTACGGCAAATCACTAGGATATTATACTTGCTACGGCTAACAATAACATCTTGTTGTACATAAGATGAATTTTCATAAAAGGAATATAAATATATGTATCAATAAATCAATAACATATTCAGCTCACCGACTGTAAATAAAAATAATATGTGAAGCATCGCCGATCTGCGAGTGATTTACAAGGATGCTGTGTGCGTGAACGTGAAAATATCACGCTTGAGATATTTACGACCAAAAGGCTGTAAAACACTTCGATAATGCTGCACGTAGATTACGCGAAAAATTACCCGTAAACATAAATACAAACAGATAATCTTTAGTGGTCATTTTGAAACAATTACATTGTAATAGCAATATGTACATTTTTACCTCCCGCTACCCTAGGTAAGGGAGGTATAGGGATCATGCTAAAAATCGGATATAGAGATGTTAGTGAATGAGCACGTTTTGATGCCCCCAGAATTCGATTTCGACATTTTTACAATGATGTCTGTAGATGTGTGTGTGTGTGTGTGTGTGTGTGTGTGTGTGTGTGTGTGTGTGTGTGCGTGTGTGTCTGTGTGTGTGGATCATGTGGACACGATTACTCAAATACTATCAATCAGAAAAATTTGAAATTTTGTATACCCATTCTATACTAATGTGGGAAGAGCTCATTAGTTTTTAGTGTATATCGGATAAAAATAATATATTTTCCATCATACATAAATATTAGATATACAGGATAATTCGATTTAAGTTTGATGTTTAGAGCATTATATATCAAACAGCTCTCAATAAGAACGTCATTTCAAAGTGTCAAATAATAGTTTGCAACTACACATTTACGAAATGGATAATGTAGGGCGAAGAATTTAAACAGATTGCGTTTTAGAGAATAAGGAAGTTGGTGATGATTTTGACAATGTGTGTGTGACGATTTTTACTTAAAATATATTAATGATTCAAAAGTTCGCAAAGTTGGTTTTTAATACTCTTATATAATTTGAAACAACATATTAGATTTTGACTATATATGATAAACCGGATGTAGTACTTAATTTGAAGCTCTAACAGATTTTTCAGGAAAAACATAATAAAATATAATCCAAAATTTCGTATTACAAACTTTTCTATTTATTGGAACAAAGTAAATTTTGTTTACAAACGATCAATCGGAAGTGAAACTTTACTTAAAGCTCATTGCTATTTTAAATATGGAATTGGCGGGAGGTCATGTGCTGGCCACATCAGATTTTTTTTTATTATTTTGCAGAAAAGCTGATGAATGATGTAGATATTTACATTAGAGACATTCATAACTTTGTAAACTTTACAAAAACTAGATAAACTCAGCGGATCACTAATTTAATTTAAAAACGTCTATTACAAAATATATATTTGTTGGAAATGTCCAATATTATTTAGTTTCTTTATCTGTTCGTATTTTGTGTTATTTTACGATATAGGTACCAAGTGATATATTTGCTGGCAGAATTTTACTGCAAATAATAAATTTTCTGCGAGCTGAGAATTAAAATCTAAATTAAAATTTCCTTCTGACTGTCTACGGTTTGTTTTACACACATTCTCTGCCAGATACACTACTGGATTAAGAATTATTCAACGCATAATACATTTACAAATATTTCCATGTTTGAGAAATCATGTAATGTGTTCAAGCTCTCATCTTGTGAGTGACTTTTTATATGAGCTTTTTTCGTGAAAAACTTCACCAGTCGGACATTAAAAAGCTCTAAGCGAGAACCGGCCGGCACTTACGGCTTAATTGTCCACGGTTACCGGAAATTACTTTTAATTCTCACTTCCGGTTAATTTGTCCAGCTTCCGGGAATCGTGCAAATCGGGGAGTTTTAAATAAATTAAATTCATATTGTTTTCACTAAGTTACGACATGCCATTTTAAAACGATGCTTATTGTTGAACATACTGCCTCTGTAACGTAAGTTCATTTATTATTTCGGATATATTAACTATATCGATAGCTGTGCGTATAACGTTATTTCGTGTCAGTGTCTTATTTTTCACATATTAGGTTTTATATTTGCTAATAAACTTATTAGTTGATGTAAATTGCATTTGACACTTCCTTCTTTCTTCTTCAGCTTTTCCTCTTTTATCACCCTAATATCTAAATCGTTAATTTATATGCCCTAAATCTAGTGATTATTTAGGATTTTAGAAATTAGATTTTAGGGTTTTGCAGGAGCACACTTGCTTCGTTGCTATAATTTGTACAAAACGTCAAATTTACCGTCATATAATAGCTTCTTAGCTTCTATTTTATGAAATATAATATTAACATTTACTCTCAAGTATCAAAGTCCAGTGGAAAGAGACGACATAGTCATCTATACAGACGGCTCCAAAACAACCAATGGAACCGGAGCTGGAATACATGGGGCAAAGGGACTAAGACACAACCAATCGGTTGGACTTGGGACAAATGCAACAGTATTCCAAGCAGAAGTACACGCAATTTTAACCAGCGTGCAATTACTATTGGAGAAAAACTACCACAATAGAAGAATCTCCATAGTAACAGACAGCCAAGCCGCACTTAAGGCACTAAACTCGTGTGAGGTAGGCTCAGGACTAATTCTGGACTGCATCCACAGATTGAATGCCTTAGGAGCGACGAATAAATTAAGATTGATATGGGTACCCGGACATTTAGAAATTAAAGGAAACCGGGCAGCCGACCATCTTGCAAAAGATGGGACAAATATACCTTTTATAGGACCAGAACCTGCTTGCGGAATAACTGCGCAAACAGTTAAGCAAGAACTTAATACTTTGCTTTGGCAATGGCACAAACGGCATTGGACAGCCACATCAGGCCAAAGACATTCCAAGCTCTTCCTGAATGAGCCATCCAAGAAAAGAACAGACAACTTACTTGTAATGAGCAAGCAAGATGTCAGACTAATCACAGGACACTGTCAATTAAATAAATATTTGCATAGGTTGGGCCTCAAACAAGAACCAACATGCAGAGGATGTGGAGAAGAGGATGAAACCCCTGAACACTTAATGTATCACTGCGAAGCATTTATGGCAAGCAGACATAGGGGCCTATTCAGAACTCAATATTTGCATAGTCGTTATGGTCTTTATGGTTGTTATGTACTGTAAAGATTGTTAAAATCAAATTTGGTATTCTCAGTACTGAAGGTAGTTACCGTCAACAATTGTTACGTGTTTTGACAGTCTTTATCATAACGACTGCTAAAACTATGTATTTATGGTTATCACGTTGTTATATCTAATATTTGACATGTGACAGATTATTACATCAATCAAATATTATTAATAATGGCCTTTCTGCTAAATATTAGCAGGATGCAGTTGATTATTCGCATGGATCCTGCTTCGACTTAAATAATGATAATAAGAACGATAAAAACCGTCGTGGACGAAAGTTACTTTTGACGTAAAAACATATTTCTTTGAAAATATTATATTCTGTGGTAGGTATTCGTGAAAACCTTGTTATTTATTCTGGTGCTAATGTGTGCTTTTTCTTCAATCAAAATTTAAAAAAATCTTTCCATAACTTTTCAGTCACGTTGGGATCAGTGGTAGGAATTAACATACCCGTTTTAAATAATTTAGAAGTTTTCAAATATGACACAAATGTCATATTCTTCTTTAGTTGTTTTGGCAGAATGTTTGCATTTTAAATATAATTGGCAACACATTATTAAAAGAATAAAACGTTGACATATAAGGTTAGGTTAAGTTCATATATACATAATGAAGTTAGCTATTGTCAAATAATCTGGTTCATTCCAAAGTATTATTTTGTAAAGATTGTCAATAATACCGACGTAGGTTCTGAATTGATAAATTCATAAAGATTGTTACAAATGTCTTTATGATAACAATCTTTATATCCGTAACAACCTTTATGACTGTGTTTCTCTGAATAGGCCACATAGTCTTTTAGGAGCCAAGAAATTGCACACTGAGACACTAAAGGACATTAGTCTAAACAAAATCCTGGAGTTTACAAAACATACAGGGCTCCTAGAATAGAAGGAAACACGGAGGGTACAATAGACCAGAAAGGTCGCAGTACAGGGGCAAGAATGAACCACCTCCCGACAATAATAACAATAACAAGTATCAAATTGTATTTGTTGTTTTAAAGTGTTGCCATACAAACCAATGGATATCACTCGTATGCCATTCGGAGTTGTATTTATATGAAAAAGACTTAAATCCTAAATTCTTAAATGCTAGCCTTAGTAAACGAGATTACTGAATTTGGCAGAATAGATGGAGCTAAAATTTTAAGTCTTGATTGTCTAAATGGCCCTCTTGCTTTTCGAATTTGAAAGTTGTACAATAATAAAAAGCTATATAAAGACATTCCATATGTGAGAATAAAGTAACATCGATTTTCCATCCACTCAGAATAAGTGTTCGTACGTACCGTTAATATTACATAACGCTTTGCATATCTGGCGCTATAGCAAGCCTGCTATTTGCAAAGTGCAACATATATGAATAGCACAGAACAGATACTGTCACACTGGGAAAATCCTTTTGTGGATATATTACGAACAATGACGAAAATATTACACACATTCATCACTTAACATTGCATGACATACATATATTTATTTAATTCCGAAAAGAATCTACGTAGATGTGAAATAAAAAGTTTCTGTTAGTATAAAAAGCATGTAGGTATGTTTTATATGTATGTAATCCTGTTAGCAAAAGCAACCAAGCTAGGCCACTGTTTGTGTAATTATATATTTATTTTATTTGTGCTGTTTGTATATTCTAAACATACGCTTTCTGTGACACAATCTGCACCATTTATTTCATTCTGTTTAACTTTAACAAGAAAATGATTAGATTTTGGTGCCATAAAAAATAAAGAATTAAATAAATACTTTATCTACATATTTTATGACTGAATTTACCTATAAACTGGGTGTCTGGTCGCGAACCTGGGGAACCGGGTTCGATCCCGACCGATGCCAAATATTTCGAATTTTAAATGGCACAAAAGTGACCCCTGTGGTGTACTCTCCACGCCAGCAATGAGTGCCCGTGAGATGACGCCTGGTAAGCGCCCCCACGGTACAAATATGTCATCATTACCGATATCTGCGATAAATATGGAATGCCGTTTTATCATTTATTCCCACATTTTAAAACAGTCATACAAATTAATGTATCGAAAAAATAAACTCTCATTAAAAAGAAAGATTTAAACTGATTGTTGAATTAAAATGTTTGTTGATAATATAATTACAAATTTTTCAAACAAACATTTTAAATCAATAGTCAACACACAACTTTCTTTTTAATATTAGTTTAATTTTATGTTTGTTCAATTTATATGATTGTTGTTAATCTCTAAACAAATGTAAAAATTCAAGTATCATAGAAATGAAGTAACATTAAATTGACTCTTTATTTTCACGGCACATGAATTAAAACGATTGTTTATTTCTATAATACTTGAATTAAATTGTTTGTTTCATTCTATGATACGTGATTTAATATGATTGTTGATAATTTTATAACAATCAATTTAAAAGGCACTGTCATATAAATTCATGTATCATAAAAATAAACTCTTATTAAAATGAAAGATGTAAATTGATTGTTGTATTAAAATGTTTGTTGATAATATAATTACAAAATTATCTAGAAATTATTAGAAAAATCGTATCGTAGAATGAAACAAACAATTTAATTCAGGTATCACAGAAATAAACAATCGTTTTAATTCATGTGTCGTGAAAATACAGTCAATTTAATTCATTCATATAAATGTTATTTCATTTCTATGATACTTGAATTTTTACGTTTGTTTAGGGACTAACAACAATCATATAAATTGAATAAACATAAAATTAAACTAATGTTAAAATGAAGGTTGTGTGTTGACTATTGATTTAAAATGTTTGTTTAAAAAAATTGTAATTATATTCTCAACAAACATTTTAATTCAACAATCAGTTTAAATCTTTCTTTTTAATGAGAGTTTATTTTTTCGATATATTAATTTGTATGGCTGTTTTAAAATGTGGGAATAAATGCTAAAACGGCATTCCATAGATAAAGCAGATTGTGGCAATTTATCTGGTGGAGACCTGGGAAATTGACGTTTCGGACGTTGCTTAGGCTACGCGAAACATCACATTTAAGCTAATTTTGTTGGGAATACAGGATGTTCTATTTTATCTTCAATTTTTTAATGTTTTCTAGTAATTTTAGTAACACACCAACATATTTTAATTATATAACTGTTACATGTCAATGACTTTTGGTATTTCAGTATGAAAAAATTCAGGTTGTTTAGAGATTGGTCAATTTATTGCTTAATTTCTAAAACTTGGCCAAAAGTTTTTAAAAAAGATGGAAAAATTAACAAATGTAAAGGACGTTAATACAGTTGCTAGCATTAGTACCTAAATATGTAGACCTATAATTGTCGAAATGAGTGAAAACTTCATGGTTTGAGCTTTGTAATTTGGCTTTATTATCCCCCAAGGGAAATCTGAAAGTAGAATTTTTGAATTGAAAACCCAACACTCAACACTAATTTTATTTTCATTACACACAAATACAAACACTCTGTATAATAATAATTTGTATTTCAGCTGGCAGTTCCATTTTCAACTCTCTCCCCCTATGTGATGTGGGGCCCAATGTTGCTGGCAGTAGCCTGCTTGGGGTGTTCTTGCGGGGCCCCTGCACCTGCTCCCGCGCCTCAGGGCTCCGTGCACGGCCAACCCCAAGTGGGGGCCCCTAGCACCCCCGGCCCAGGGATTGGTGGCGTTCGAAGAAACAGGGCTGGATGGAGAGAATGGAGAAGAGCTGATCCTACTCTCATTGACAGCCTATGGAGAAGTAAAATGGGACATGGAATCAGAAAGCAACTAGGTAAAATAATCAATTATAAAACTGGGTAATTCGGGTCAAAATAGGCTGGAGTAAACAATCAAAATTTGCTCGAGAATAGTTCTTTTGAAGAATTACTTAAGGTTTATTTATTAAAATTTATATTTATTTTAACGGTACTTGAAATAGTCCGAAAACAGAGTCACTTTGTACTCGATTGGATATCGTTTAAATAAAGCTTTTATAAAAGAATTTTCTACAACATTATTATTCGTTTATCTCTGAAAATGAGGATTCTTTGTACCAGCCATGTGGTGTTGAAAAACTTCAATAACCAATATATGTTTTAAAGTATAATCACAACAATTTCATACCTTTAAAATAAGCTATAAGTTATAAAAACATTACTATGTAATATTACTTTAAATATATTTTGTCATATCACTAAAAATATTAAGTCAAAAATGGTGCAAAGTAAACCCGTTTTATATGGAACGCCGTTTTACTATTTATTCTACATTTAAAGACATCTTCAATTATTTAAAGACGTCAAAAAATTAATTTCAGATATCCTTAATTATTAAAAGACATCAAAAATTGAATTATGGACATCTTTAAATAATTAAGGACGTCTAAAATTAATTTCAGACATCCTTAAATAATTTAGGATGTCAAAAATTGAATATTAGATATCCAGAATTGAATAAAGGCTATCAAAAATACATTTATATATATCAAAAATAAAATTTTAGACATCTTAAAATGGTACTGAATTTTCGACATCAAAAAGTAAATTTAACATGTCCAGAATTCAATTTAGGATATCTGTATTTGTATTTTTGATATCTTTAATTCCATTTTTGATATCCTTAATTCAATTCTTGATATCCTTGAATTTGAATTTGAATTTTTGACATCTTAAATTATTTTTGGATATCAAGAATTGAATTATGGATATCACATCTCCATAAATAACATATCTTAAATTAATTTTGGATATCAAGAATTCAATTTTTGATATCAAGAATTGAATTTTTGATATCAAGAATTGAATTATGGATATCACATCTCCGTAAATAACATATCCAGAATTCGAATTTTTGACGTCCTAAATTAACTTTTGATATCAAGAATTGAATTATGGATATCACATCTCCGTAAATAACATGTCCAGAATTCGAATTTTTGATATCAAGAATTCGGTGCGCCATCTAGTTTAAAATGACTAAATTACTTTGTGTCGGTAAGTCAGATTTCCTTAGCGAAATAATGACTAAATGTATACATCATTAATTCTGTAGATTTTATTTGATAAAGGCCAATGATTCTTTTCGTTTTTGTGAAATAGGTTTGCATTCTGACCAATCCTAAGGCAGAATCTAAACCAACGCTATTATAATTTCGCTGAGGAAATCTGATTTACCGACACAAAGTATTTCAGTCACTTGAAACTAGATGGCGCACCGAATTCTTGATATCAAAACTTCGAATTCTGGACATATTATTTACGGAGATGTGATATCCATAATTCAATTCTTGATATCAAAAATTAATTTAGGACGTCAAAAATTCGAATTTTGGACATGTTATTTATGGAGATGTGATATCCAGAATTGAATTTTTGATATCAAAATTCAATTTTTGATATCTTTAATTCAATTTTTGATATCCTTAATTTAATTCTTGATATTCTTAATTCAATTCTTGATATCTAAAAAAGAATTTTTGATATCTATAAATATTTGAATTTAAGACGTCTTTAAAACATTTTGGATATCAAAAAATATTATAAGAACATCCAAAAATGAATTAAAGACGTCTTTATTTCATTTAATGGCGTCTTTATATAATTTAACATATCTTTAAATATAGAATAAATATTAAAACGGCGTTCCATAGTTTTACACGGTATTAAAAATAAACTCAAAAGTATAAACAGTGACTTTGATTAATATAGTACAAACCACAATTTCCCAAGTTCAAATATCAACGTACCATAACAGTCACTTCTCCAGTTTCAAGTTTTACTATTAATTACTCTACCTTATTGATTGTTCATAACTTCAAACTCAAACTGTTAATCAACCAAACGATTCAAACATTATTAACTGTGTTACTTTTGATTATTGGACAATGTGTATTCATTAGGGTTTGTAAAGAATGTAATCTTCTTTGGCTATAAGGAAAAATATCTCCGAGAATTTACGCAATAAATCTAGGTCGTTATTTCGACAATAATCCGAAGATTGAATGAGCAAAAAACTTAGCTCATTTTTTGCTAAATTTATTCATTTTAAAACGGAATATTTTTTTGCTGTATACGTGGATTAAAGACTATTTGAATTATGATAACAATGAAGTATTGAAGATATATTAATTCGTACATTTGCATATTTGTAATGTTAATTATGAATTATAATGCTAGCTGTTAATGGGTAACTCTACTCTGTAGTCTCTAGAGTAAGTGTCACTACATACTAATTCAATTATTTAGTAGTACTCTAACATGTATAGTATTTCAAGTTGTCAAAGTTACCGTATGCATTATTATTATTAAGAATAACCAATGTCACAGTTACGTAATTTTGGGAATAAGTACTTTAAAATCAATAAGGAAAGTTTTGGCAGTTCCCCAGTAATTAGTTTGACAGTTTTGACGGTTTTTAAATCATTCTAAAAGAGGTGCACAGAAAGAATGGTGAACTACTTGAAACATATTTAAAATAAAATTCTGAAAATACGAACTGTCTTATTCTTACACATTTTTTTTAGAAGTAAGCAAGCGTAGCACTATCATTTGTTTTACATTGTTTGAAAATAAAAACGCCATTTTGTTTCGCGGGACATTAACGCCACCGTATCGTCAACTGTTTTGCCCTGTGTGAAACAAACGAATGTTGTAGCCGCACGAAACAAAAGAGATTTTTTACGGTGAAATATAAAACGGAACCGGATGTACGAATATGTGTACAGACAGCTTTATACTTTTGTTTATTTATGAGTCTTATTTTCAATAATAATCCATAAAGAGTGTGCCAAAATAAAACAAAATATATTAATCATTTTCAGTAAAAAAAGGATATGTCTAGATACTTTTCTTTAGAGAGTTACAGTTCTTTGAAGGTGCACCTTACCAGATATATGAATATAAATACTCTAAAAATGCGTACACTTACGTAACATTCTCTTTACAATCAAATAATATTACTACCAAGTTTATATCTTTACACATTTTTGAATTATTGCCCCAAAAGTCAATATACACCACATTTAGATAAAAACTTCAAAATTTTCAAAAATCTAATTATTATGTGTCTAGATACTTCTCAATGCGCTGATTCCAAATTTTGAAACCGCAGATCGATATCTCTTTTCGTTCTCGAGATATTTAGATTTAAAGTTTTGCTCAAAACTGCCCATTTTTGGGTATTAACCCAAAAATGGGTCGAGATATGAATTTGGCGATACCACCATTCGATTCTACGGGCAAAATTACATAAGTACACCAATTTTCATAATTTTTGAACACCGCATACAATCTCTAAAGCAAAATAACTGAAAACGGCCAAAAATCGAAAAAATCCTAAGGGGTACCCCTTACGATTTTTTCAGATTTTGGCCATTTTCGGGGGTTTTCACACTTTTATTCATAAAAAATGAACCGGTTGGACAAAAATGATGAAAATTGGTACACTTATGTAATTTTGCCCGTAGAATCGAATGGTCGTGTCGCCAAATTCATATCTCGACCCATTTTTGGGTTAATACCCAAAAATGGGCAGTTTTGAGCAAAACTTTAAATCTAAATATCTCGAGAACGAAAAGAGATATCGACATGCTGTTTCAAAATTTGGAATCAGCGCATTGAGAAGTATCTAGATACATAAAAATTAGATTTTTGAAAATTTTGAAGTTTTTATCTAAATGTGGGGTATATTGACTTTTGGGCAATAATTCAAAAATGGGTAGAGATTTAAACTTGGTAATAATATTATTTGATTGTATAGACAATATTATGTAAGTGTACGCATTTTTAGAGTATTTGAACAACAGTGAGAATTTTTAGGAATAAAAGTATTGAAATAATAATGGGTAAATGCTATAAAAAAGTTCCTTGGAAAAGATTCTATGTATCTAATAAAATTATAACACGAACACATACTATTTTTTACAAATTCCATACCAAAAGTTCCTTTGAAAAGGTTCTATAAATTCAATAAAATTATAACATAAACATACATTATGTATGTAAATAGCACTTGACAATTCTTTCTTTCTTCATCAGCTTTCTCCAATTTTATTAGGAGTCACTGTTTCTTACTCTTCTCCTTCACTCATTCCTGTCCAATGTATCTTCTTCACACAGTTCTTCCCAGTGGCGTAACTATGAAAATCCACAGGCGGGTTTTTTCTCAGTATAAAGGCGCCATAATAAATTCGTAATTTATTTAAAGTAAAATATAAAAATTCTGATGTGGCCAGCACATGACCTCCCGCCAATTCCATGTTTAAAATAGCAGTGAGCTTTAAGTAAAGTATCACTTCCGGTTGATCGTTTGTAAATAAATTCTAATTTGTTGTCCAATAAATAGAAAAGTCTGTAATACGAAATTTTAGATTGTTTTATTGTTTTTCCTCAAAAATCTGTTAGAGCTCCAAATTAAGTAGGTATTACATACAATTTATCATATATGGTTAAATTCTAATATGTTGTTTCAAATTATATATGAGTTTTAAATACCAAGTTTGAGAAGTTTTGGATCATATTTCAATAGACTTTAAGGAAAAATCGTCACACGCGTTCTTATAAAAATCAGCATCAACTTCTAGGTGCTTTAAAACGCAATCTTTGTAAATTCTTCGCCGTACATGATCCATTTCGTAAATGTGTAGTTGTAAATTAATATTAATTTATAGTGCAGCAAAAATTATTGAAAAAGGCGCCAATATCTTGAAAATCTTCATAGGAGGGTGAGCGCACCCACCTAACCCCCCCTTAGTTACGCTACTGGCTTCTTCCTGTCTCAAGTCTTCTGCGATATAGTCCTTCCATCTTCTTTTTCGCCTTCCTCGTACTCCCAACATTCTGATCCTATACTTGCCATATTTGATTTTGCACTTGACACTGACATCTGTCAATAGGCTATTCCACAGTAATCAAAAATAGTAAAAGTTTATTGAAAATATGAACGATAATAGTTAAAGGATAAGGAAAACCATATTTCTTTTATTATAAATTATTTCTTCTAGAAGACACGGGGAGTTTTGCTTTTGATGATGCAGGACATGTGTACGACTGTTTGAACAAATAGGATCCAAGTATGACCTCCGGTTTTGAGAAGCCCCGCCCTAACTAAGAATATACTTCTTCGGGTGTGTCGGATTTGTTCGGTTGCTGTTCGGGTGACGTTCTAATTTCTTTGTTTTTATAAAATGAGCAAAAAGGATGAAATAAATTAAGTATAATAATTTATTTCATGTCTCTAATAATGAATTATAATATTACAATTTAAATATACATTATTTTGTAGTTTGTTTAACATTTTTTCGTGGCTTGTGAACCACTGTTTGTTTACTTCTGGGATATCCACATTACCTACGTCACAAAGGTAATTTAAAATTCGGACCTTAATATCTCGCTTATTTGGAGGAATTTTTAACTCGGACTTTCACATGTGGTCTTATATTTTTATGTACTTCAAGAAAAATTTTTTTAAAAAATAACGTGGAATAGCCTATTAGAATTTTTTGCATATATCAGATGTTTCCATGATATAGTAATGTACCATTTTTGTGACTCTTATGTAAATAACTATTATGTTATAAATAATTGTTCAGGTAACGCAGAAGTCTACATCATCCTAGCTCTTTTAATCGGCTTGGTGACCGTGGTAATAGGCTGCTGGCTATCGGACAACTGCTGGTCCCCGGAACCAGAACACGTTGTCACAGTAGCTTGACGTCGACGACGTCGTCTTCAGCACATACCCGACTCTTCGTCACCGAGTACAGCCCCTACATCCCCGCAAAGATCATCGGAATCTACACCAACACCTACCCACTGGCATACAGATAAAGATAACATGAATTTGTAGCAACAAAACAAGACATAAGTTGGAAACATTTTAGTGAAAATGTGTGCGTTTGTGTGTGTATAATATGTCAATTAATACAACCAAATATGAGGACTGAACTTATATATAAGCTACATAAATACGACTACCTATATATGAATATATTTTTTAGAAATGTTATAGACATATTTCATTCATTTCTATTTGAATGCACAGTTAGTCTCGCTAAGACGTAATAGACAAAATGGGTATATGTGTGTGTAGAATTTCATATCATGCTTGCCTTCATCTTTTCTTGTGCCTATCCCACTTAATAAACTTAAAAGTTGTCTTAAAACTAAGTAGACCTGTTTCACAATCACAATTATTGATAACATATTTAGTTACCTACTACATTACGCAATGGGGGATTACGGCTCAATCGAATTAAAATAGTAAAAAAATACGAATGTATATGCTGAGTAACGAATATTAATAAAAATATCTGATGTGGACACCACATGACTTCCTTGTACGCCTGTTACACTATACATATTTTATTAATAATTAAAATATGTATAATAACACACCCAATCATAAAATTGCACGTATTTGACATAGACACTATATTTTCTATTTTTTTGTTATTTCTTGTCCTAATTCATAGCATACTTAATTACACAAACCAAAAAGTACATAATGTAAAAATTTACATATCTCGCTCATACAAAGAACTAATTTAATCATACTTGAAGTTTTCGACGCAAAATTCAATTCTCTAAAACTTTTATTTGAAGCATTTATTGTTAATTTCAAAATAACACCATTTTTTTTCATGAAAAACTGATAATAGCTTCAAGTAAAGTATCACTTCCGGTTAGACTATTTTAACCAAAGTCTATTATGTTATTTCCATTGATATAAAAGTATTATATGCCAAATTTGAAAAGTTTTGGATTATATTTTAATATTGTTTTTTATTAAAATCTATTATAGGTTTCAAGTAAAGTACCACTTCCGAGTATACCATTTTAACTAAAATCTATTATGTTATTCCCATTGATATAAAAGTATTATATACCAAATTTGAAAAGTTTTGGATTATATTTTAATATAGTTTATCATTAAAATCTACAATAGGCTTCAAGTAAAGTACCACTTCCGGGTAGACCATTTGTACTAAAATCTATTATGTTATTCCCATTGATATAAAAGTCTTATATACCAAATTTGAAAAGTTTTGGATTATATTATAATATAGTTTTCCATTAAAATCTATTATGGGCTTCAAGTAAAGTACCACTTCTGAAAGTTATGCAATGACCAAAAAGGGAGGTGCACAACTAAATGTTATAAGAGTCCTAAATAGAAATTTTAACTTTCTACGGCTTCCCGTTTTTCAGTTATGCGAGATACGTACGTACGTACAGACGTCACGACGAAATTAGTCAAAATGGATTCAGGGATGGTCAAAATGGATATTTCCGTTGAAATCTGGAAACCGAATTTTTTCGCGATTACAATACTTCCTTTACTTTGTACAAGGAAGTAAAAATGAAATGGTATAATTGAGATATTTCGGAAATGAAGGGTTTTTTGTTATAACGCTTCGACACTAATATGAAAATATTTTGATTGGCGCCCGAGAAACCGCCTATACATGCATTACAAATAGCGTGTTAGGAGGTGGGATTACTACCAATGGAAGTTAAGAAATTCAAATTCGAAAGGAGGGGCTAACATTCCTGTACTACAGTTTCCAAACAGTTTTTATTTTAACATAAATTTCTTGCATTAAACTTAATAATTTATATACACCTGTAATTATAAAGTATATAGACTTATACAGTGTTATAATATTCATTTATTTTTATGTAAATATAACTTAAAATAGCATATATTTCAAGAACATTTAGGTCCATGATGAAAACAGTTTGATATAAAAACACATAAATGTGACGTCACGTCAATCTTTTCAAAATTCGGGAGACCATAACTCGCTTATTAATAGGAATTTTTTCACCGGATTTTCATCAATAGTCTTAGTTTTCCTAATATTTTCAGATGAAATTATATATAAAAAAAAATGGTGTAATCCCCCATTTCGCATTGTGACCTCAAAATATTTATTATTACATTTATTTTTATTTAGATAACAATTTGTATACTTAAAGGCACAACGAAATCATTTCTAAATAAATAAAAACAAAGCACAAAATGTTTTTGTGAAATAGGTAAAATCTAATAATGATAAGAGGTCCAACTTATAACTCGTATAATATTTAAGTAAAATAAGACTGACAATTTAAAATTGACTTAAATAAATTGCTTCCTAATAAATATAATTAATTAATATTAAAGCGAATGATACATTCTTCATATTATCAAATTAGTTAAATTTGATTTCATTAAAATATATATAAAATTGTTACGTTTATTCATAATATTATAATATGTTACATATTGTTAAATATTTACTCTTATGTATATACCGAGTGAACATGGGCGTATGTCATTACCATAGTTACATTTAAAATGATTGACAGCAATGCATTATCGCGTTTTTTTTAAAACTGGACATAGGACGTGACATTTAGTATATCTGTCAATGTCATCAAATTGTCATACTTCAAAATGTATACAGTTAAAGAAAAGTTCAAATTGTAAATTGGAGTAATTATAACGAGTCTACAACAAGTTTCTGACTTATGTGCATTAACTTTTAATAAGCGACCCAGTCCAACAACTATAAGAAAAATTTACAATGACTACAGAACTAAAGGATGCGTCAATAAACAGCACAAGAAGAAAATCAGACCAAGTACTGTAGTTAATAGAAAGAAACAAGAAATTATTCAATTAATTGAAAGTGACAACACCCTGTCAACAATTTTTTTCTGAAATTAAGAATACTAGTATACAAGGTTTTAAGACAAGAACATTTTAAGAGTTTTAAATATCAAAATCACCAAGAGTTATTACACAACGATATAGAACGAAGAAATATCTTTTGCGAAGATATGATGAACAAAATTAATAGTGGGGAAATATTACTGGATCGAATTTTATTTACTGATGAAGCGACATTTTATATTAATCGGGAAGTAAATTCACAAAATTGCAGGTATTGGAGTCGTCAAAATTTTCACTTATATCTGCACCAGGTATTCCCCCAACGCTGGATAGGACGTGGTGAAGAAGTGGAGTGGCCTGCAAAGCCACTAGATCTTGCATCAAACGATGTTTTTTTCTTTGGGGCCATTTAAAAATTGTATTTACAATGGTGACAAAATAAATATTGATCAATTAAAAAATAGGGATAAAATATAATTTATATTAATTATTTCTTGCCTTAGGCTTATGTCAGAGTATAGAATTATACCATACAATTTGAACTTTTTCTTCAACTGTATACATTTTGAAGTATGACAATTTGATGACATTGACAGATATACTAAATGTCACGTCCTATGTCCAGTTTAAAAAAAAACGCGATAATACATTGCTGTCAATCATTTTAAATGTAACTATGGTAATGACATACGCCCATGTTCACTGATAAAAAAAACTCTCGGTATATATTTCATTCTTCATTTCATATATTGCCTGCCTATAGTCCAGAAAAATTGACTCTGTCGAGTCTAGCAATGAAACTATAAATATCGTAATGGGCTACTTGCGTACCTTTTTTATTTAATATTTTTGAAGAGAAGGTAAAAACTTGCTACCCATATTTTTTCTTTTGACAAAATTTTTATTAATTAGCCAGTAAAAAAATAATGAAATTTGATAATTTGAATTCCCGCCATGTATGACGTAAAATTACGCCGCACCAATGAATAGTCGCAAAGCCAAGCGTGGTGCCATCCCATAGTAATGGTATGTTTGTACGGGTAATGTAGATCACCTGTTTGACGTTTTAACAATAGTTTGGAGGTTAGTACTTTAGTTTATCTTTTTGGTATCGATATTTTAAATTACAAGTAATTACCTATGTGTTTATTTATAAAGTAATTAATGTATTTGAGAGACCAGAGAGAGAGAAAAATGAACTGTCAAATTCAAATTAAAACTTTCTCGCACGCCATGCCATCTATTGATAACATTCTTAAACATGCTTCCCCCCCCCCCAGTTCAATATAAAGACGTCACAGAAAATTTTCTATTTTAGTAAAAAACAAATAATTATTTTAAAATAAAAATTTTATTTTTATATATGTTTTCAATATAACATTACGTATATAGTGACAGAAATCGGATTTTCAGTACCACGCAAGTAGCCCATTATGACAAATCGGTACATAACTGTCACTACTTGCTTTTACATTGAATTCCAACTTGCCCTTAATTGTGCCGCTCTGTTGAAATGACGACATGCAGACTCAATTTTTTTTTATTATAGCACTATAGCACACCTTAAAATTGTATGACAGGAACTATGAAACGTTAAAAAAGTTATTGATTTTAAAATTTTCGAGTTTTTTTTCAATTTTGAGACCTCTAAATAAATTATTTTCAGACAGGCAATATAATTTCATAATCGCATTTATAAACGAAAATACCGTAATATTAAACCATTAAATAATAAAACCGTACGTAATATTTTGCGATAAATAAATTTATGTACCCTAGTCTGTATAACATAACTTAAGGCCTAACAATCGTACTCCAGAAATTTAGATAACAGAAAAAAATCATTTGGCTTTAACACATGTATATTTCTCATAGAATCAAATTATGTAATATACTCCACTACCATGTAAAATGTAATGTAGGTACGTGTTTTTTATACCCAATGAATGTAAGATATTGTAACTGCTCAACTCATATTACAAATCGAAATTTTGTAATAATTATTGTAAATGTAATATTATTTCACACGAAATTTAAGTTAAATAGAAAACATTTCACCGATTTTCTTAGTTAGTTAGGGGCCATTTAATGGAGCTAGAGCTATTACTATTGTAAACTAGAGTTGTTTATGTATCTAACTAAGCACAAAAGCCAGGCCTAATTATAGCGAATTTAGATTTTTTTTAAAAAATTGTTTCAATTTTGGAGGACTGTGAAAATGAAATGATGTAGAAAAGGCTTCTCTAAACTGTTTGAAAATTATTTGGGGAATAAATGTATTTAAAACACATATAAAGAAATAATTATTATAATACCTACATTTATTTATAGTTTTTGCTAGGGTATTCCACTCAATTTTTTTTTGTTATTATAAATAAAACTTCATTTATTTTTGAAGCAATTCATACTATTAAAAAATCTTAATTGTTCCTAGTTTAACAGTATTTTATTTTCGAGAAATCAGTGTAACGTCACATTTCCCCTATACTTGTCTTTCTCACACACACTGCTCTGAGTACGCTGCGAGAGAAAGATAACAATTGTATGACGTCAATTTTCCCTTTTAGCAAATGTGAAATATCTCGTAAAGTAATTATTTAAAAAATGTTTTCATTGTTTTAACTATTATTTATTGAGCCATACTTTATGTTAAATTGAATTTTTAAAAATTTTTTTGTTATGGTGGAATACCCCATTCCATAATAGTTTGAAATAAGATTACGCAATCTGTATAACTCTTTTCATAAATATTCTAAAACCTATGTAAACGTACTAGTATGACGTCACGCATCTAGTTACTTTTATTCAATTTTTATTAACGACGTGCATCTACTGCTTGACCGATTTGAGTATATGAATGAAATTTTTGTTTTTAATAGTTACGAAAAGATTGTGTAAATAAAGCTTTATGTAAAGTAAATGTGTAAATCAACCTTTAGCCTTCAGTGCCATCTATTGCAAAAATTGCATTAACACATATTTTAACCTACAATAAAGTATTATATTTCTTTGCACATTTTGCGTAAATTTCAGTAAGTTTTATACATTAATAAGACATTTTAAACATATTTTAACTATGTATGAATGATTTTAAGTGTTTTTTGTAAATTTCAGCGTGTTATTACGTAGTAAAGTTTAAATATTTTGAAAGAATCGATCAAGATTTGGAACAATCTTTCATCATAGAAATTGTTAAATATATTTTGTTTTAAGTGTTTGTAAGGGGTATAAATGTTGTTATTTACATCTTAAACCCTGTAGAATACGTTTTTAATATTAGTTTTGCTGTATTTCAATCA
Organism: Ophonus ardosiacus; assembly: GCA_943142095.1. Lineage (NCBI taxonomy): Eukaryota > Metazoa > Arthropoda > Insecta > Coleoptera > Carabidae > Ophonus > Ophonus ardosiacus. Next base: position 40,507,869 of record OW964836.1, read on the forward strand.
GTAGATAAGTTATGAGCATCAGAAAACATACTTTTTTCATCTCAAAAATCGTAACTTTTGTCTATACGGAAAATAAAGCTTTATGTAAAGTAAATGTGTAAATCAACCTTTAGCCTTCAGTGCCATCTATTGCAAAAATTGCATTAACACATATTTTAACCTACAGTAAAGTATTATATTTCTTTGCACATTTTGCGTAAATTTCAGTAAGTTTTATACCAAAATAAGACATTTTAAACATATTTTGACTATGTATGAATGATTTTAAGTGTTTTTTGTAAATTTCAGCGTGTTATTACGTAATAAAGTTTAAATATTTTGAAAGAATCGACCAAGATTTGGAACAATCTTTCATCATAGAAATTGTTAAATATATTTTGTTTTAAGCGTTTGTAAGGGGTGTAAATGTTGTTATTTACATCTTAAATCCTGTAGAATACGTTTTTAATATTAGTTTTGCTGTATTTCAACCAGTAGATAAGTTATGAGCATCAGAAAACATACTTTTTCAACTCAAAAATCGTAACTTTTGTCTATACGGAAAGATTTTGTAAATAAAGCTTTATGTAAATTAAATGTGTAAATTAACCTTTAGCCTTCAGTGCCATCTATTGCAAAAATTGCATTAACACATATTTTAACCTACAGTAAAGTAATATTTCTTTGCACATTTTACGTAAATTTCAGTAAGTTTTATACTTAATAAGACATTTTAAACATATTTTGACTATGTATGAATGATTTTCAGTTAATTTTAAGTGTTTTCTGTAAATTTCAGCTTGTTATTACCTAATAAAGTTTAAATATTTTGAAAGAATCGACCAAGATTTGGAACAGTCTTTCATCATAGAAATTGTTAAATATATTTTGTTTTAAGTTGTTATTTACATCTTAAACCCTGTAGAATACGTTTTTAATATTAGTTTTGCTGTATTTCAACCAGTAAATAAGTTATGAGCATCAGAAAACATATTTTTTTCAGCTCAAAAATTGTAACTTTTTTCTTATTTTTTGTCGTTTTTAGGGGATTCTCAGCTAAATTATCAATGTGGAGAAGTAGCAACTCAACCTTGACCCTTAATATCACACAGAGTTCCCACTTTAGAGGGGCAGTTTTCCTGGCATATTACTTTATACTATCCAAAAGGAATCGACTTACTATATATCTGTGGGGCTTCACTAATCACTTTAAGATACATGATAACTGCTGCGCATTGCGTTACGAAGAAATCTACGAATGATCCGGTACAAAACGATGATATTGAAGTATATTTAGGGAAGCACCATCTTAGAAAATTTAGCGGGAAGAGTATACAAAATGCACAGGTAAGAAACGACATTTTAACAAGTTAAAAATATTTTAAATTGTTCCTAACTTTCATAAAGTAATGATTTTTGGCAAACCAGTTTTGGAATTAGGTATAAGTTTAGGGCTCTGTATCTCGGAAACTAAATAAGATAGAGAGTTGATTCTTGAAAATTTGGATTCCTCAGACATTTTTGAGTATATAGACCAGTTTTTATTATTTACTGTTGAATGGATCAGAAATAAATTTATAAAAAGTAAAAAATGGCGACTTGAAGATACATATTTACATTTTTTTTGATTATTAAAAAACTACCCAATAGATTTTGATAAAAATTGGTATACATAGTCAAAAATGTATGAGGAATCCGAATATCATATTTTCAACCGTATGTTTTAACCGTGTGGTGAAGAAAATGTTGTACAAGTTGTACAACAATAAAAAAGTGTATAGTAAGTTTATAGACTTTATTGTAGTAATAAACAATTAAAATATAATAAAATATATGGTTTTTAAAGATTTTAGAATATATATTACTATTTCTTGTGCCATACAAAGTATTTTATTTTATATTTTTACATTTATTGCATAAAAATACAGTAATTAACTCCAATTAACAAGCTTGGTAACGTAATAAAACCTGTCCGTTCCGTTAAAACTATAGGCAAGTACGTAGCGCGCTGACCAATTCTCGTTCACTTCCCTTCCAGCCTTTGTCCGCATCGCACGCTCTGTGTATGAGGTGTGCATGGTATTCCGACCCAGATCCACCTACGAGGGATGGGTTCCAACCCCTACAGCTGAGCCCAGCAGTAGAGCACCAGGTATTCCTTGAGTAGAAGCAGGATATTCCTGAATAGAAGCAGTGGATCTCCCCAGCACGTGGAAAACGTTATCGTTTATATTGTAGGAAAGGACGCCCGCTCATATTCGTCACAATAAACTTAGCGAAAGTGTATACCTGCTACATATAGGCTCGCCCGTAAAGCGAAAGTCTGTAGCTGTAAATATATACTAGTAGCTTTGTGGTTTGGGGCGAAAGGTTAACTATTATTATTGAGCGAAGCCCAACTGCAGTTCTTATTATAAAAACCCTGGCCAGGTGGCTGCAGTTGGGTGGATCCGGGGGCGGCGATAACGCAGAGTACCGTTTACGTAAGCGAGAGATTGTAAATCTGCAAAAATCAGGGGGGTGCTTGGTGCGCGACCATCGCTCCACGGCAGTTACAGTCAAGTAGGGCCCTAGCGGTCGAAATAGGACTGGTGGTCGCGAAGCAGACGAACCCCTGGACAGCGGCCGAAAGTGGATCGAAGAACGGGACATGACGACGCACAACAAAATGGCCGACAATCTGGCACGGCCAGGTAAATATCGTTCCAAATTAAAATCATGATGAAAATATTTGATTTTATACTAATAAATGTTTTGTGCAGGTTTTTCAGGTGCAAGATCGAATCTGGAGGTGCCTGCAGTCAAAAAGGCCTCAAGTTCCAGGCAACACGGCCCCAAAACAACAGCCAAAAGAGCCTCCAGATCCAGTCAATCGAGCCCAAAGCAACGGCGGTGAGAATAATTTTCTGTAGTCAAAAAAGTTTATTAAAGTCTTTTATCATCTACAGACTTTAATCATCATTAAAATTGTTATTCACATTGTTATTAATTTGTTAAAAAAATTTGGCAAAAAATTATAAAGTTAATAGCTTAACCACTCATTCACCGTTAAAAATAGGGCCTTAATTGTCTTATATTTGATTTCTATACAATTGAAATTATATGTAACCATCAAAAAACTGGTAAATACGAGTTTAAAAATGCATTAAATTCGAGTTGAAAAACTTACTTTTTCTCAATAATTTTACAAAGTTTAGCGACTTACCACTCGTACACAGTTGAAAATAGGGCCTTAATTGTTTCAAATTTGAACGTTAAAGAGTTGAAATTATATGTAACCATCAAAAAAGTGGTTGAAACGTAATTAAAAATACATTAAATCCGGGTTTAAAAACTTGTAATTTTTTCCCAAAAAATTGACAAAGTTTAACTGCGTACCACTCTTGCACAGTTACAAATAGGGCCTTAATTGTTTCAAATTTGAATTTACAGAGTTGAAATTATATGCAACAATTAAAAAAGTGGTTAAAACGTAATTAAAAATGCATTAAATTCGCGTTTAATACTTGGAATTTTTTCTCAATAATTTTACAACGTTTAGCGACTTACTACTCATACACAGTTAAAAATAGGGCCTTAATTGTTTCATATTTGAACTCTATAGAGCTGAAATTATATGTAACAATTAAAAAAGTGGTTGAAACTTAATTAAAAATACATTAAATCCGGGTTCAAAGACTTGGTATTTTTTCTCAATAATTTTACAAAGTTTAGCGACTTACCACTCGTACACAGTTGAAATTAGGGCCTTATTTATTTCAAATTTAAACTCTGTAGGAATGAAATTATATGTAACCATTAAAAAAGTGGTTAAAACGCAATTAAAAATGTATTTAATTCGAGTTTAAAAACTTGTAATTTTTTGGCCAAAAAATTGATAAAGTTTAACAACATATCACTCATACACAGTTGAAATTAAGGCCTTATTTGTTTCAAATTTTAACTCTGTACGAATGAAATTATATGCAACCCTTAAAAAAGTTGTTAAAACGCAATTAAATATGTATTTAATCCGAGTTTAAAGACTTGAATTTTTTCTCAATAATTTCACAAAGTTTAGCAACTTATTACTCGTACACGGTTAAAAATAGTGCCTTAATTATTTCAAATTTGTACTCTACACAGTTGAAATTATATGTAACCATCAAAAAAGTGGTTAAAACGCAATTAAAATTGTATTTAATCTGGGTTTAAAAACTTGTATTTTTTACCAAAAAATTGACAAAGTTTAACAACAGTTGAAATTAGGGCCTTATTTGTTTCAAATTTGAACTCTGTAGGAATGAAGTTATATGTAAACATTAAAAAAGTGGTTAAAACACAATTAAAATTGCATTAAATCCGGGTTCAAATACTTGAATTTTTTCTCAATAATTTTACAAAGTTTAGCGACTTATCACTCGTACACAATTACAAATAGGGCTTTAATTATTTCAAATTTGAACTATACAGAGTTGAAATTATATGAAACCATCAAAAAAGTGGTTAAAAATAGGGCCTTAATTCTTCCAAAATCTTATTCCCCGATGTTTAAATTGTTTTGAACAATGATTAACGTTTATTAAAGTCTTTTGATGATGATGTAGAATAAGTTTAAATTGTTGTTGACATTGTTACTGACTTGCTAGTGTTTTTTCAGGGCATCAGCGTCATGTCCCGGGTTCCAGAGCGACGGGGTCCAGCGGCAGTGTATGAATGTTGTGTGTGAGGGCCCTCAGACTGAATGGTGTGTGCTGTATGTTGTATTAATCATTTTCCTTTCCTTCCTGGTCGGCCGACCCCTCTGCCTAAGTGGAGGGACCTTGACGCGGTGGCAGAGCTTAACCATCCCCCAAATTGGGGGGTGGGACCAACGACTCCACAAATATTTCAATCATTTCAATGTTTTAAATGTTTTATGTTTTCTTATGTTCACAGGAAAGAAAAACAACAAGAAGAAATAAATATATTGTAATATAAATAAAGAATTGTTAAATAAATATGTTTTTATTTCCCTATCCTAAACCGCCCTAAAATAAGGCCCCTTCAGGGTAGAAAAGGGTCGCTGAACTACTAGCGACACCATACCCCAATTTGGGGTGTGTGTCCCTGCTAAATTGCTAAGCGGTTTCTGTCCGCGCTGCGTAGTTCGCCGTAAGCAACCCGCATTATACATATGTTAAGTGGGTCATGTGCTATTTAAATAAATGTCATCCCGGCATCATTTTACCCATTTCTGGGTGTACCAATCTGCTTTGTACATGTATGTTTTATTATTTGTCAAAATGTTTATTTGTAGGATAGTATATAACATCGATTATTGGGGCCCTGAAGCTCGATTTTAAAGCTGTATTGTTCATCATTTTCCGCTAGTGTTACAACAATCATTTCGCATATAAATCTTATGATATTTGTTGTGAAACTTGTGTAAATTCATCAATGGCATATCCTTTGACTATTATAACACTCAATAGTTCTTTCTCGGCCCGTTTTTCAAAATAAAAAAGAAGATTTCCCCTAAACTTCTTCGACCACAGGAGTCGCCAATGCAGTAAATGCGCCCAAATTATTTTCGTTTATTTTCATTTTATATATTTTTAACAATTTTACAGCTCAATAACACTGTAAGAATCTAATAATTCATGATTTTCAGCACTTGAAAACTTCTGCTGAGACTTGGTTATATTTGGTTAGAGGTTACAAATAAATACAAACCAGACAACAAAGTAAGTATAAAAAATTATTTATTTTATTACAAATACATGATATACTGTTATATATACTTAAATATTAATATTTTACAATTTAAATTAATATATTTCAATAATATTTTTACTAATTCAGTGTATTTTCTTTACAGTTTGGTGGCAACCCTGAGACAATCCGATGTTCAGTCCTACGCTGACAGTTGAACAACGTTACTCCGCGAAGTCGCGTTCGGTGTTTTAAAATATTAAAATGTGCGGAAATATTGCAAGAACAATAGAAAATTTATGTGAAAATCAAAGATAAAGTGTTAATATAACGTTTCTAACAATAATTTTTACGGGAATCGCAATTTAAATGAGTGAAAATAATGAACTATGTGTGCCGTCTTTGGGAATCGTCGAAGCAGCAAATGCAAGTATGTATTAGTTGTTTATTTATATTTAAATAATTCTAAATGTATTTCAAACTATGAAAAACATTCCTTTCGTAGTAATTCTTGTAATTTAATTTGTATTTCTCATGATTTCATACATTTTAAGGTGATTAGAATATCATATAAATGTGTTTGTATTTATTTCTCAAGCATAATTTCGATAACAAAATGGCAAATTTTATACGTAAAACATACAAAAATGTCTATATTTTACGTTTAAATACATATATTGCTATTTAATAGTGATTTTCCATATAAAACCCAAGATTTAGTTTGTTAAAAACCGTCTCAAACTTGTACGCTCCGTAGATTGTTGCATGATTTTTATTTCTTTATATTGTAAAAATATTATTTTAATAGTGAAATATTGTTGTATATTGTTGCAAATTAGCAACAATGGTAAGTTTAAGCAATAGTTTAACTATTTTAATAGTTATTTTTGCTGATAACATGTTCTATTATTGAAATATTTCAATTTTAAAATATTGTTTTCTTTGTTCCAGTGGCGTACCAGAGCTGTTTTGGGGGTCGCTGTTTGCTGGTAGCTGAGCTGTATTCATCAATGTAAGTCGCTATAATATGTGCCTCTCTTCACTGTCGCTTTTTTGCTATTTTTTTCAGCTTAACACAAAAGTAAATTCATTTTTCTCCTGAAAATATGGTTTATGTTGTTGAATTTAATTCAAATAATCATATTTTCTTCTTTATTTCTTTTCCGAGGCACATTGTGAATGTCTATTAATGTTATTAACATCGGGCGTCGTTACTCGTTACAATATCGTAAATAAATCGGCGAAACTTATAGAAATAATTAGCTTTTTTCATTTTTGAATTAGTTTAATTGAATATCCGTTCGTTCAGTGATAGGTTTCTTCCCCAAAAAATTGTATTTGTTTAAATTAATATTTAACCAAGTACAGTTTACAATACAGGGTTCCAGTGAAGTTTTCAAGGGGTGTAAAGGCTGGTTTAAGCCTTTGATTCTACAACAGGGCTTTTCTAAAGTTTTGTCTAAGGCTTTAACAACTTTAAGGCCAATATACAACCACCAGAAGGCAGCAAATAGTTAAAATTATTTTAGTTATTAAAGTCGCGATTAATTTTTGCTAATATTAGATTCAAATTAAATTCATTTGCATTTTAAAGTAAGGATAAAATATAATTAAAGTTTCGTCGATACTTTTTCGGGTTCGGATCGGTTTCCGCGATATTTAAGGACAGGGTAGCGTAGTTTTTATTTGAAGTGTCTACCCCATCATTTACATTATTAAAGATATGTTGAATGACGTAGCTGCCAGTGGCAATCAAGACGTGAACTATTGTATTAAAAAATAAAAAATAGTGGAGGACCTCATTGTATAATTTATTTAAAGACGTACACATATTTTAATATTTAAATTTATTTAATTTTGATTCAATAATTTTATTAATTTTGTAGTAAATAATTAAAGAATGGACACTTCATTTAGAAACGAAACTACATTTATCAATGATCTATAGCACCGGCTGTAGATCGTAAAAACAATAGATTTTTCGCGATTTCAGGTAAAGAAAACATCAGTTGAAGAAAGAAGAACCACCTTTCCCTGCATGCTTTTGTTTTTTTTTTCAGTTTTCCTCTTTACTATCCAAGCAGCTCTTTCTAGTATGCCCCTGTTAGATTAAAATCAATTTCCCAAGAACGACTGGGACCCATTGGGCAAACTTGGTCGTTCTTTTCGCTGCTCCCCTCTGGGATAGGGCAGTGGGGCCTCTGGGAAGGACGCCTGTACCTACACTATGGGCCGCCGGACTGAGTAACCCCCTGTACTGATTCCCAGTTTTTGAAGTAGATATAAATGCATGCATTTTCGACGCCTCACGGGCACTCATCGCCTGCATGGAGAGTGCACTACAGGAGGCACTCTTGTGCCATTCAAACAGATACACTAAATTATAGTTAGAGTTAGTTTAAGTTTACAGTTTTAAATTGGTATATCATTAGTTTACTTGCGGTTAAATTTTTAAGTTGTAGTTTAAACTTAGTATAATTGGTTTACTTGCATTTTAAAGTATTAGTTTGCAGTCTTAAATGATTACAATTACATAGTTTATTTACAGTTTTAAATAGTTTCAATAAGTTTGCGTGCATTTTAAAATATTAGTTTATAGTTTTAACTTATTAAATTGTAGTTACACGCACTTGCTTTTGTATTAATTTTGCAAAAACACACACACACACATACACAGAATAATATATCTATTAAAGTTAATAGATATATGAAGAAAATTCGTTTTTAGTATTCGCGTTAGCTTTTGAATAATTTTTCCGTTCGTCGCCGCGATTTCGTCCGTATATATTGTTGATTTCTTATGTATTTATGTACGTATATTATATATTTATGCATGTGTGTTATGTATATGTATATTATGGTTAGGGCGTGAGCAGTTTCAACGGGGCCTCCTGAGCTAACTTTTCCCTTTCAGGTGCCGGGCCGTTAGGCGGTTGGGCGTCTAGCGGTATTCGGCCCCTTTCCTTTCTCGCTGCAACTAAAGTTGTGGGCTTGAAAGAGCGTTAACCGGGCTTGGGTGCTTACTCAGAATGCTTCGGCTTCATTGCACGATAAGCACCCAAGTTCCGGGGCCTGGTCTGCCACACTCGCGGTGGTGCGAACCTAGCCATTTCAATGGCAAGGAAGACCCTAGGGACGTACACACTTTACACAACTCAACACCGTCGTTGAGTACACATTGTTAGGTTCCCTCATTTTAATATATATATGTATGTTTACTTTTCAGTTTTATCAGGAGGCCCACATCATCATTTATTTATTTATTTATTTATTTATTTATTTATTTATTTATTTATTTATGTTTTTCATATGTATGTATTTATGTGTATTTCTTAGCTAAAATGTTAGGTAGGATGTATAAAAACAATAATAATTAATAATAAATTATCTAATTGCGGTAAAATATAACTTAAACTGCGTCGAAAACGTCGAAAATTTCAAATAAACTTCAAAAAAATAATGTACATTTTCTCTTTCAGGATTTCCTCACCTTCACAAATAGTTGAAGACAAATATTAACGACATTTTTGTTACAGAATTTCTGGACACAAAAGTAGATTTATTTTCTTTCTAATAAAAAAAAGAAGGTTTCGAAAACTAGAAGAAATAGGGACTCGTCGTGTTCATATTTGAATTCAGGAGGGACGTTTTCAAAAGAAAAAGTTAGTTTCAGAATTTCAGGATAGCTGAAACATATTTAAATACATCATTTTCTGCATAAACACTACTGTTCGTATGTTGCGCTCTATATACTAAATTAAGAAATTAGTACACCACTTTTATGCTCTTAACAGTGAATAGTGGACCGCAGCCAATATTCAATAGTTCAGCGTTTTCCTGTGGGATGGTGTTTAAATGCTAACTTTAAACAATTCAGTAGTTCACTAAAAATTCGATCACCCTGTATTTAAATTTAAAGTATCATTTTCTCTTAATTCAAGCATGCTGATTACGGGAAAAATAATGAAAAAAATCTCTAGGCCTTAGTTTTCAAAATAGAAATTTTTATTTTTAATGCAAAATTGACAATATTTTTTGACTTTGACGGACTATAACTTATGAATGGTAAAAGATACTTTAACGGGCGTTGCGCCATTCGATTCTCTGGACATTTCTACATATGTTTACCAATTTTGAATAACCGTGTGTTGCTAGTATAGTAAGAGTAAGCAAAAATGAAAAAAATGGTAACTTTAAACAATTCAGTAGTCCACTAAAAATTCGATCACCCTGTATTTAAATTTAAAGTATCATTTTCTCTTAATTCAAGCATGCTGATTACGGGAAAAATAATGAAAAAAATCTCTAGGCCTTAGTTTTCAAAATAGAAATTATTATTTTTAATGCAAAATTGACAATATTTTTTGACTTTGACGGACTATAACTTATGAATGGTAAAAGATACTTTAACGGGCGTTGCGCCATTCGATTCTCTGGACATTTCTACATATGATTACCAATTTTGAATAACCGTGTGTTGCTAGTATAGTAAGAGTAAGCAAAAATGAAAAAAATGGTAACTTTAAACAATTCAGTAGTCCACTAAAAATTCGATCACCCTGTATTTAAATTTAAAGTATCATTTTCTCTTAATTCAAGCATGCTGATTACGGGAAAAATAATGAAAAAAATTTCTAGGCCTTAGTTTTCAAAATAGAAATTTTTATTTTTAATGCAAAATTGACAATATTTTTTGATTTTGACGGACTATAACTTATGAATGGTAAAATATACTTTAACGGGCGTTGCGTCATTCGATTCTATGGACATTTCTAAATACGTTTACCAATTTTGAATAACCGTGTCTAGCTAGTATAGTAAGAGTAAGCAAAAATGAAAAAAATGGTAACTTTAAACAATTCAGTAGTCCACTAAAAATTCGATCACCCTGTATTTAAATTTAAAGTATCATTTTCTCTTAATTCAAGCATGCTGATTACGGGAAAAATAATGAAAAAAATCTCTAGGCCTTAGTTTTCAAAATAGAAATTTTTATTTTTAATGCAAAATTGACAATATTTTTTGACTTTGACGGACTATAACTTATGAATGGTAAAAGATACTTTAACGGGCGTTGCGTCATTCGATTCTATGGACATTTCTAAATACGTTTACCAATTTTGAATAACCGTGTCTAGCTAGTATAGTAAGAGTAAGCAAAAATGAAAAAAATGGTAACTTTAAACAATTCAGTAGTCCACTAAAAATTCGATCACCCTGTATTTAAATTTAAAGTATCATTTTCTCTTAATTCAAGCATGCTGATTACGGGAAAAATAATGAAAAAAATCTCTAGGCCTTAGTTTCTAAAATAGAAATTTTTATTTTTAAAGCAAAATTGACAACATTTTTTGACTTTGACGGGGTATAACTAATGAATGGTCAAAGATACAGTAACGGGCGTTGCGCCATTCGATTCTATGGACTTTTCTACATTAGGTTACCAATTTTAAATAACCGTGTCTAGCTAGTATAGTAAGAGTAAGCAAAAATGAAGAAAATGGCAACTTTAAACAATTCAGTAGGCCACTAAAAATCCAACCATCCTATATTTAATTGGAAAGTATTATTTTCTCTTAATTCAAGCATGCTGATTACGGGAAAAATAATGAAAAAAATCTCTAGGCCTTAGTTTTCGAAATAGAAATTTTTATTTTTAATGCAAAATTGACAATATTTTTTGACTTTGACGGACTATAACTTATGAATGGTAAAAGATACTTTTCATACTCACTGCCTAGAAACTAATGTTTCCCGCAGCCAACTCACAATCCGAAAGGCCATATTCCCGCGCTATTGTTTTACTTCCCGCACTAGTGTCTCAATGGAAACTACTTTGATCGAGTAGCTTAAAAGTGCTATTTTATTTTTATTTTTTTTTGTACATTACAACAAATTTAATATAAGAACATAATAATTTAGGAAAATTAGTTGAAAGAATAAAAATTATTTAAATAAAATCAGAATCATTGCTAATTTTGACATTTTAATACTACTAACGCCATCTATTAGAAACTAATGTAATGAGAATCGAGAATGATGAACATGGCGGCCAAACTGTATGTTGCACACAATATTAAAGATAATATTAGTAGGTATTAATATACAATAAAAACAACATTATTATTATTATTATTATTAATAGGTATAAGAATATATTTTATTTAAAGATAATTTAATATGTATTCATACTTTTATTTGTTTTAGGTAGTGATATGTTCCTAAATTTATAACCAAACTACTATACATATGTACTATCAAAATAAAATAAGATCTTAAATTTAATACATTGTATTTGAATCTATTATATACAGTTTGGTATTGCAATAATTATTATATAATATATTTTGTATCTGACAATTAGTTAGTGAAATTGATGGCTCTATTTGATGCGATGACATGTTCTGCGTAACATCTATCGAAGGTGGAACAGTTTTACAATTAATTCGTTCGTTACAAAAAATCTTGTACAATACTTATGCGGAAATACCTTCCGTGCATTCGCCTAAATGAAATACTCGCTCGCGTTGCTCGCTCGTACTTCAAACAAAGGCTCATGCACGGAAGTTCTTGTTTCCGCATTTGTATTGTAAATAACTATTAACGGGCGTTGCGCCATTCGATTCTATGGACATTTCTACATATGATTACTAATTTTGAATAACCGTGTGTAGCTAGTATAGTGAGAGTAAGCAAAAATGAAAAAAATGGTAACTTTAAACAATTCAGTAGTCCACTAAAAATTCAATCACCCTGTATTTAAATTTAAAGTATCATTTTCTCTTAATTTAAGCATGCTGATTACGGGAAAAATAATGAAAAAAATCTCTAGGCCTTAGTTTTTAAAATAGAAATTTTTATTTTTAATGCAAAATTGACAATATTTTTTGACTTTGACTATAACTTATGAATGGTAAAAGATACTTTAACGGGCGTTGCGCCATTCGATACTATGGACATTTCTACATATGATTACCAATTTTGAATAACCGTGTCTAGCTAGTATAGTAAGAGTAAGCAAAAATGAAAAAAATGGTAACTTTAAACAATTCAGTAGTCCACTAAAAATTCGATCACCCTGTATTTAAATTTAAAGTATCATTTTCTCTTAATTCAAGCATGCTGATTACGGGAAAAATAATGAAAAAAATCTCTAGGCCTTAGTTTCTAAAATAGAAATTTTTATTTTTAATGCAAAATTGACAATATTTTTTGACTTTGACGGACTATAACTTATGAATGGTAAAAGATACTTTAACGGGCGTTGCGCCATTCGATTCTCTGGACATTTCTACATATGATTACCAATTTTGAATAACCGTGTGTTGCTAGTATAGTAAGAGTAAGCAAAAATGAAAAAAATGGTAACTTTAAACAATTCAGTAGTCCACTAAAAATTCGATCACCCTGTATTTAAATTTAAAGTATCATTTTCTCTTAATTCAAGCATGCTGATTACGGGAAAAATAATGAAAAAAATCTCTAGGCCTTAGTTTTCAAAATAGAAATTTTTATTTTTAATGCAAAATTGACAATATTTTTTGACTTTGACGGACTATAACTTATGAATGGTAAAAGATACTTTAACGGGCGTTGCGTCATTCGATTCTATGGACATTTCTAAATACGTTTACCAATTTTGAATAACCGTGTCTAGCTAGTATAGTAAGAGTAAGCAAAAATGAAAAAAATGGTAACTTTAAACAATTCAGTAGTCCACTAAAAATTCGATCACCCTGTATTTAAATTTAAAGTATCATTTTCTCTTAATTCAAGCATGCTGATTACGGGAAAAATAATGAAAAAAATCTCTAGGCCTTAGTTTCTAAAATAGAAATTTTTATTTTTAAAGCAAAATTGACAACATTTTTTGAATTTGACGGGGTATAACTAATGAATGGTCAAAGATACAGTAACGGGCGTTGCGCCATTCGATTCTATGGACTTTTCTACATTAGGTTACCAATTTTAAATAACCGTGTCTAGCTAGTATAGTAAGAGTAAGCAAAAATGAAGAAAATGGCAACTTTAAACAATTCAGTAGTCCACTAAAAATCCAACCATCCTATATTTAATTGGAAAGTATTATTTTCTCTTAATTCAAGCATGCTGATTACGGGAAAAATAATGAAAAAAATCTCTAGGCCTTAGTTTTCGAAATAGAAATTTTTATTTTTAATGCAAAATTGACAATATTTTTTGACTTTGACGGAATATAACTTATGAATGGTAAAAGATACTTTAACGGGCGTTGCGCCATTCGATTCTATGGACATTTCTACATATGATTACTAATTTTGAATAACCGTGTGTAGCTAGTATAGTGAGAGTAAGCAAAAATGAAAAAAATGGTAACTTTAAACAATTCAGTAGTCCACTAAAAATTCAATCACCCTGTATTTAAATTTAAAGTATCATTTTCTCTTAATTTAAGCATGCTGATTACGGGAAAAATAATGAAAAAAATCTCTAGGCCTTAGTTTTTAAAATAGAAATTTTTATTTTTAATGCAAAATTGACAATATTTTTTGACTTTGACGGACTATAACTTATGAATGGTAAAAGATACTTTAACGGGCGTTGCGCCATTCGATACTATGGACATTTCTACATATGATTACCAATTTTGAATAACCGTGTGTAGCTAGTATAGTAAGAGTAAGCAAAAATGAAAAAAATGGTAACTTTAAACAATTCAATAGTCCACTAAAAATTCGATCACCCTGTATTTAAATTTAAAGTATCATTTTCTCTTAATATAAGCATGCTGATTACGGGAAAAATAATGAAAAAAATCTCTAGGCCTTAGTTTTTAAAATAGAAATTATTATTTGTAATGCAAAATTGACAATATTTTTTGACTTTGACGGACTATAACTTATGAATGGTAAAAGATACTTAAACGGGCGTTGCGCCATTCGATACTATGGACATTTCTACATATGATTACCAATTTTGAATAACCGTGTCTAGCTAGTATAGTAAGAGTAAGCAAAAATGAAAAAAATGGTAACTTTAAACAATTCAGTAGTCCACTAAAAATTCGATCACCCTGTATTTAAATTTAAAGTATCATTTTCTCTTAATTCAAGCATGCTGATTACGGGAAAAATAATGAAAAAAATCTCTAGGCCTTAGTTTTTAAAATAGAAATTTTTATTTTTAATGCAAAATTGACAATATTTTTTGACTTTGACGGACTATAACTTATGAATGGTAAAAGATACTTTAACGGGCGTTGCGCCATTCGATACTATGGACATTTCTACATATGATTACCAATTTTGAATAACCGTGTGTAGCTAGTATAGTAAGAGTAAGCAAAAATGAAAAAAATGGTAACTTTAAACAATTCAGTAGTCCACTAAAAATTCAATCACCCTGTATTTAAATTTAAAGTATCATTTTCTCTTAATTTAAGCATGCTGATTACGGGAAAAATAATGAAAAAAATCTCTAGGCCTTAGTTTTTAAAATAGAAATTATTATTTGTAATGCAAAATTGACAATATTTTTTGACTTTGACGGACTATAACTTATGAATGGTAAAAGATACTTAAACGGGCGTTGCGCCATTCGATACTATGGACATTTCTACATATGATTACCAATTTTGAATAACCGTGTCTAGCTAGTATAGTAAGAGTAAGCAAAAATGAAAAAAATGGTAACTTTAAACAATTCAGTAGTCCACTAAAAATTCGATCACCCTGTATTTAAATTTAAAGTATCATTTTCTCTTAATTCAAGCATGCTGATTACGGGAAAAATAATGAAAAAAATCTCTAGGCCTTAGTTTCTAAAATAGAAATTTTTATTTTTAATGCAAAATTGACAATATTTTTTGACTTTGACGGACTATAACTTATGAATGGTAAAAGATACTTTAACGGGCGTTGTGCCATTCGATTCTCTGGACATTTCTACATATGTTTACCAATTTTGAATAACCGTGTGTTGCTAGTATAGTAAGAGTAAGCAAAAATGAAAAAAATGGTAACTTTAAACAATTCAGTAGTCCACTAAAAATTCGATCACCCTGTATTTAAATTTAAAGTATCATTTTCTCTTAATTTAAGCATGCTGATTACGGGAAAAATAATGAAAAAAATCTCTAGGCCTTAGTTTCTAAAATAGAAATTTTTATTTTTAATGCAAAATTGACAATATTTTTTGACTTTGACGGACTATAACTTATGAATGGTAAAAGATACTTTAACGGGCGTTGCGCCATTCGATTCTCTGGACATTTCTACATATGTTTACCAATTTTGAATAACCGTGTGTTGCTAGTATAGTAAGAGTAAGCAAAAATGAAAAAAATGGTAACTTTAAACAATTCAGTAGTCCACTAAAAATTCGATCACCCTGTATTTAAATTTAAAGTATCATTTTCTCTTAATTTAAGCATGCTGATTACGGGAAAAATAATGAAAAAAATCTCTAGGCCTTAGTTTTCAAAATAGAAATTATTATTTTTAATTGACAATATTTTTTGACTTTGACGGACTATAACTTATGAATGGTAAAAGATACTTTAACGGGCGTTGCGCCATTCGATTCTCTGGACATTTCTACATATGATTACCAATTTTGAATAACCGTGTGTTGCTAGTATAGTAAGAGTAAGCAAAAATGAAAAAATGGTAACTTTAAACAATTCAGTAGTCCACTAAAAATTCGATCACCCTGTATTTAAATTTAAAGTATCATTTTCTCTTAATTCAAGCATGCTGATTACGGGAAAAATAATGAAAAAAATCTCTAGGCCTTAGTTTTCACAATAGAAATTTTTATTTTTAATGCAAAATTGACAATATTTTTTGACTTTGACGGACTATAACTTATGAATGGTAAAAGATACTTTAACGGGCGTTGCGTCATTCGATTCTATGGACATTTCTAAATACGTTTACCAATTTTGAATAACCGTGTCTAGCTAGTATAGTAAGAGTAAGCAAAAATGAAAAAAATGGTAACTTTAAACAATTCAGTAGTCCACTAAAAATTCGATCACCCTGTATTTAAATTTAAAGTATCATTTTCTCTTAATTCAAGCATGCTGATTACGGGAAAAATAATGAAAAAAATCTCTAGGCCTTAGTTTCTAAAATAGAAATTTTTATTTTTAAAGCAAAATTGACAACATTTTTTGACTTTGACGGGGTATAACTAATGAATGGTCAAAGATACAGTAACGGGCGTTGCGCCATTCGATTCTATGGACTTTTCTACATTAGGTTACCAATTTTAAATAACCGTGTCTAGCTAGTATAGTAAGAGTAAGCAAAAATGAAGAAAATGGCAACTTTAAACAATTCAGTAGTCCACTAAAAATCCAACCATCCTATATTTAATTGGAAAGTATTATTTTCTCTTAATTCAAGCATGCTGATTACGGGAAAAATAATGAAAAAAATCTCTAGGCCTTAGTTTTCGAAATAGAAATTTTTATTTTTAATGCAAAATTGACAATATTTTTTGACTTTGACGGACTATAACTTATGAATGGTAAAAGATACTTTAACGGGCGTTGCGCCATTCGATTCTATGGACATTTCTACATATGATTACTAATTTTGAATAACCGTGTGTAGCTAGTATAGTGAGAGTAAGCAAAAATGAAAAAAATGGTAACTTTAAACAATTCAGTAGTCCACTAAAAATTCAATCACCCTGTATTTAAATTTAAAGTATCATTTTCTCTTAATTTAAGCATGCTGATTACGGGAAAAATAATGAAAAAAATCTCTAGGCCTTAGTTTTCAAAATAGAAATTATTATTTTTAATGCAAAATTGACAATATTTTTTGACTTTGACGGACTATAACTTATGAATGGTAAAAGATACTTTAACGGGCGTTGCGCCATTCGATTCTCTGGACATTTCTACATATGATTACCAATTTTGAATAACCGTGTGTTGCTAGTATAGTAAGAGTAAGCAAAAATGAAAAAAATGGTAACTTTAAACAATTCAGTAGTCCACTAAAAATTCGATCACCCTGTATTTAAATTTAAAGTATCATTTTCTCTTAATTCAAGCATGCTGATTACGGGAAAAATAATGAAAAAAATCTCTAGGCCTTAGTTTTCAAAATAGAAATTATTATTTTTAATGCAAAATTGACAATATTTTTTGACTTTGACGGACTATAACTTATGAATGGTAAAAGATACTTTAACGGGCGTTGCGCCATTCGATTCTCTGGACATTTCTACATATGATTACCAATTTTGAATAACCGTGTGTTGCTAGTATAGTAAGAGTAAGCAAAAATGAAAAAAATGGTAACTTTAAACAATTCAGTAGTCCACTAAAAATTCGATCACCCTGTATTTAAATTTAAAGTATCATTTTCTCTTAATTTAAGCAAGCTGATTACGGGAAAAATAATGAAAAAAATCTCTAGGCCTTAGTTTTCAAAATAGAAATTATTATTTTTAATGCAAAATTGACAATATTTTTTGACTTTGACGGACTATAACTTATGAATGGTAAAAGATACTTTAACGGGCGTTGCGCCATTCGATTCTCTGGACATTTCTACATATGATTACCAATTTTGAATAACCGTGTGTTGCTAGTATAGTAAGAGTAAGCAAAAATGAAAAAAATGGTAACTTTAAACAATTCAGTAGTCCACTAAAAATTCGATCACCCTGTATTTAAATTTAAAGTATCATTTTCTCTTAATTCAAGCATGCTGATTATGGGAAAAATAATGAAAAAAATCTCTAGGCCTTAGTTTTCAAAATAGAAATTATTATTTTTAATGCAAAATTGACAATATTTTTTGACTTTGACGGACTATAACTTATGAATGGTAAAAGATACTTTAACGGGCGTTGCGCCATTCGATTCTCTGGACATTTCTACATATGATTACCTATTTTGAATAACCGTGTGTCGCTAGTATAGTAAGAGTAAGCAAAAATGAAAAAAATGGTAACTTTAAACAATTCAGTAGTCCACTAAAAATTCGATCACCCTGTATTTAAATTTAAAGTATCATTTTCTCTTAATTCAAGCATGCTGATTACGGGAAAAATAATGAAAAAAATCTCTAGGCCTTAGTTTTCAAAATAGAAATTTTTATTTTTAATGCAAAATTGACAATATTTTTTGACTTTGACGGACTATAACTTTTGATGGTAAAAGATACTTTAACGGGCATTGCGCCATTCGATTCTTTGGACATTTCTACATATGTTTACCAATTTTGAATAACCGTGTGTAGCTAGTATAGTAAGAGTAAGCAAAAATGAAAAAAATGGTAACTTTAAACAATTCAGTAGTCCACTAAAAATTCGATCACCCTGTATTTAAATTTAAAGTATCATTTTCTCTTAATTCAAGCATGCTGATTACGGGAAAAATAATGAAAAAAATCTCTTGGCCTTAGTTTTCAAAATATTTTTTTAATTTTTAATTACGTAAATTTATCTCCGATTAAAAATTACGATTTAATTGTTTATTTCTGTCTGCAGCACAGGCCTTTTGCCGGTTGTTACGTCATTAACAAAGTATTAGATAACTAATTATTTAAAAAAAATATACCTCCTAAAGTAGTAAACAGTCATTTACAATTTGTCTTTCATAGTGAAAGGATGGTTGTACTCTTCTGGTTTGCTGGACCGTGCTCGACCATTCCTTTCTATTTTTTTGTATTTATATTTCATAGTATTTAAATCTGTGGTAGTTACCTCTACCCTTAAAATAAATTATTAAATTTTAGAATTAAATTCTTTAAACCAAAGTGCGCCTAGACCAACCCAGGGCCCAGAAGGACAACGTGGGGATACTCATATTTGTGTAATGGTAGTTTGGTAAAATGTCCAGGTTTATCCTGAGACAAGGTATGTGAAAATAAACTTCCCAGCAAATTGAAAATTTATCAATTTTTAAAATATTTTAGGTCAATTAACTTGACATGTTTCTCCTTCTAACAATTGTTGCTGTACCCGTAATTTTAGGGTATAAGGCATAACAATACGATATAAATACAATACAATGAATTGTACAACAATTCAAATTTAATATTTTAAAATACAGTATTTGTACTAGTGTTACATAATACATAAAATATCTAAAATAGTTATATATTTTTTAAATTATTTAAAACTTACAATTTCAAAATTTATTTTGCCCAAAAAACTTTACAATATATGTCTCATGGATTGTGACACGGATTTTTCCATTTAGTTATTTAAATATTCAAACTATTAATAATAAAAAATAAAGTAAATGACGCACCCAACAATGGGTTATAAGCAGTAATGATATAATTATTTACTATTAAACAGACTTGTATTAAATATATTTTGATTTCAACTTTAAATAAACTTAAAACTGAGTACAATGCGGCATATAAAGGAATGACAGTGTGTGAGTGATTGGGTAAGCGAAATCTTGCTCTATAAAATTGCCTGGGAAATTTTATAGTGTAAGACTAGCTTTAATTAAGGTTAGCTTAGGATAAGTTAGTTATAAGATAGGGCGCCATATTTGTACTCAGTTTTTTTTTCATATTAATAAATAGTTAATTATTAATAAACAATTATTTGAATATATTTCTATAACAATAATTTGGGAAAATCCTGTCTGCAAAATTCATTAAAAATTGTTTCATTTTCAATAATTTCAATTCATTCTTTCAAATGATTTTTCAATATTTTTTACTGTTATTGTATGCCAATTATAGTTTTGGGTTCAAATCCCGCACTCAACAATTGCTAAACAGAGGAAATGTTTAAGTTTTTGACCCAATTTTCTGATACATAATTTTTAATTTTTACAAATTCAGAATAACGTATTGCATTTTTATTTTTTCAAAATTAAATTCGTAATGGTTGTTATTACTATTTTGTCAAAATTGAATAAAATATTACATAAACTACATGAGTTAAGAATGTTTATTCAGTCGAAGAAATTAACCAACTCGCCCTTACGGGCTTGTGGGTTAAGCTTTCTTCTCATGAATAAACATTATCTTAGCTCATTTGGTGTATAAATATCTATTAATAAATATATATTGTACTATATTAAATGCTTTTGAAAACTTGGATTTTTAAAGTCTTACCTATTACAATTTTGCTGGGAAGTTGCTGTACATTGCAATGAACGTTCAATTATTAATAAATAAGAATAAATAATAATTTAGAATGAAAGGTGTGAGTGAGAGTGGATCGTATGTATGGGTAAAATATAAAAAAAAAATAAAAAAAAATAAGAATAATATGAAAATAAAAACCAATTTTTATTTATGAATGATCCCCTGAATGTTTTGTGTGATTGAGGTTTATTTAGTATTGATAAATATCTGATAAAAAATATTTATATCTCTTTGAAAGAATTTTGAATTTATTTCATTCATTTGAAATGAGATTTTCTGGGTCTTTAGAGAAAAGATGTCACACCCAACTAGGGGCAAAGAACATTATAATAAACAAATATATTTTGTATTTATACAGATTTTAAAATTAAAATTAAGTATTTAATAAGTTAAATAAAAACGTTCATTGCAGTACAGCCTAGTTAAGTTTAGTTTAAGGGGGCGCGTCGTGATCCTAACTTTAACTTGTAAATCTAACTTAAATTGTAACTTTCGTCCCGGGTGAATTTGCTCGCGTAACCCGGCATGAGGTCCGGGTCGCTAACTTCCGCATATCCAGCATGAGATCCGGATCGTTTCCGTTCCATTGACATCGTACAGGCCAGGATCCTTTTGGACTTGGATATTATCGTCCTTCTAGACTCCGTGGGATATAATCGTCATCCTAACTTTAACTTTTAAATGGTAGATTTCATGCCGGCATGAGGTCCGGATTGTTTTAGTTTTTTTTTTTCTTTATTATTAGCTCGTGTAATCCGGTATGAGGTCCGGATCGATTAGGCCAGGAACCCAGGACCTGGACAACGGGGGACAACGAGGGATCGAGAAAGGAGCAAGTCTTCAAGGCGAATTAAAGACGCGAATATATTCGAAATTTGTTGCGAACCGGTTACGGGAAATTTTGAACAGATTTTGATATTGATTTTATTTTTTGTTGTATCGGGAATATATTTTTTAAACTGTAGTTTGGGGTTTGCAGGGTTAATTTTTGTCATAAATTCGTCCGCGAAAATCGATTTATAAACGATTTATTTGGGGTGGGATTTTGGGATTGTTCATATTATATTATCTTATATTATATATGCTCGTATATAATATAAATATGATATAATATATTTATTTTGTATGTTATGCTTTTTTCCTAGGGCACTGAGTATTTGGCGTGCCAGTATTTTGAATACTGTGCAATGAATACTCATCAAATTCCGCCGAAAGTCTCTCGCGGGCATGAAAATGTTCGGTGGACTTTACACATGGTAAAAAAGAGCTTTGTTGCAGATTACTAAAATTAGTACCAGCAGCTAATTTGGTAATCACAATGAAGTTGTTTTTTATCGTGAGGTGAGCAACCCTCGTCCAAGAAAACTTACCCTCCTATATGGATTGCACGGGGTCGGTTTTCGCGGAATGGGGAGGGCGCGGTCGTAGGTCCAAACACTGTATGGAATATGACGATGAGCAATAGTTTATCGGCGTATGCATATCAGTGGTTGGAACGCGCTTGGCCCCAGCAGGCCGCGTCCGTGAACAAGCCACAAATAGGTTCATTTCATCTCATTATCATTTTTGTTAGGGTTTCAGGCGCGGGCGATTCTATTTATAGTTGGTATGAGATCGTTAGGGTTTTGTAGGACACCCCAGTCGTGGTTTAGGCCGGGGTGGCTCTGTCCTCAACTCCTTTGAATCGCAGGAGGTTTGGACAGGGTTCCCTGCCCACGTGGAGAGACCTTGTCGTGGTGGCAGGGCTTAACCATACCCAAATTGGGGTGGAACAAACGTCTCCACAAACTATCGAATTAATATCTGTTTCTGGTTAATATATTAACTAAATAATTATTTTGGCACATATTAATTCGATATTTTTTATTTAAATGCAATTATTTTAATAAATGAACAAATAAAATATTAATTCTTGCGGAATATAGTTATAAAATTTGATGACCTCCCGCCAATTCCATGTTTAAAATAGCAATGATCTTTAAGTAAAGTATCACTTCCGGTTGATCTAATTTGTTGTTCCAATAAATAGAAAAGTCTGTAATACCAAATTTTGGATTATATTTTAGTAGATTTTAAGGAAAAATTGCCTGAAATACATTATTGTAAAAACAGCAAAAACGTGTTGTAGGTACCTTAATTCGTGCTTATTCACTGAAAACTCTCGAATTTTTAAACCGAAAACGTTACCTCCCTTATCTATGATGTGGCGGGAGGTAAAAATACATAATATATGTAAAATAAACTAATACAAGAATTGTCAGTTTAGTAATTTTTCCAGAAAATAGCCCAATTTAGAGCAGCTGATGTTCCTTTAGCCAGATCTTCTCTCGTGCATTCCTCTTCTAAGATGGCGCACGTGAGCAGGTGGGTCATTATTTGTTCTTGACTAAAATGACATAAAGTGGGTTCTACTTGGTACCCCCAGTTGTACCTATGTATTTCATAGGCGATTTAAAATTTTCCAAATGGGCCATTTTTGGTCATTATCTGGTGGTGGTTTTTCATCTTTTGCAAATAAAGTAAAAAGAAAATTATGATAAATTATTTAACAATGAATTTAATTCAAGCAATTTGAAATAAAATATTAGATATTTTTATGAGGATTTTCAATGTGTCTTTGCTTATAACACAAAAAATAGGGGTTGGATACTTTAAATTTAAATATTAAAATATATTTTATCTTTTAAATATCCTAATTTTTATTTATTTTGAATGTTACAGGGTTCTATGCAGTATGGCCGATACACCTTTCGAATGTACCCTC
Organism: Ophonus ardosiacus; assembly: GCA_943142095.1. Taxonomy (NCBI): domain Eukaryota; kingdom Metazoa; phylum Arthropoda; class Insecta; order Coleoptera; family Carabidae; genus Ophonus; species Ophonus ardosiacus. The sequence goes on from OW964836.1 coordinate 40,531,401, forward strand.
ATGAAACCTGATTTCTTCCAGTATCATCGTTGGAGAATGAATCCCGAGACGTGGAGAAGAATTTCCCGAAAAAAATGCACCCTTATGCCCTCCCCATAAACCCTATTTTAAAGGTATTTATGCCCATTGCCATCTACTTATCAATAAAACCAAATTAATTTGAAATATTTCTTGTATTGTGTTATTATTTATGTATTATTTCCGGTAAAAATTGATGTACGCTGTTGTATGATGAATTTAAATTACAAATTATTATTTAAACATCTTAAATTAATGATTGTTTTCAAATAAATACTCTTCATCCATTCAAAATTGATAGGATTTTACCGCATTCGAATTCTCGCTGTATTTCCACCAATCACAAGCTTCGTTATTATTGCCAATCACAATCGTTAGTTTCACCAATCACATGAGACCACGCCGTAAGCGTCACTGCGTTACATGTGTTGCAAGCAAGTTGATGTTAAGAAGTGGTTTTATGTTTTTGTGATATATTTTGTGATTAAAATAACTTATTTACGTGTTATATTTGTGAAGTGGACTTGGAGCAGTTGAATTCGAATGCTTAGCTGTAGTTTGAAAGGTAAATTACTTGATTTTCTAATAAATTTAAGGACATAAATATTGACGTAACCTTACTTACATCTTCAAGTTTTACATAAATATGTATTTGTATATTGAATTCATCATAAAACAGCCTTAATACATGTAATATATTGTTGCATTTAACATTCTTTTACATTAGTAAAGTATTAATACATTCTTATGCGACGCAGAGTGTCTAACCTTGCTCTTTGAAGGTCGTACATGATTTGCAACTTTCAGTATCATATTTTTAAGAATTTAAACGTAAAATCGTGTAGTGTATATATCTAGCTGCAGTTTGAAAGGTATATTATATAATTTTATAATAAATGTAAGGACAAAAATCATATTGAAATATCTAATGACGCTACGTACATCTTCAAGTTCTAAATATACATTTGTATAGGTATCAAATTCATCATTAAACAGCAGCTAATACAATTTTACATTTGAGTATTTTTAATCTTGCTTTTTGAATATCATATGCAACTTTATAGAAATGTCCATAATGTTATGTAATGTTTATCTATAGAAGTGTGCAAAAGTTTTAAGCCAAATAGGTTTTTAAACCATTATCATATATTGTAAAGGTGATACAACAATGAAACAGTTATATTAATAAACATATGCATTTGTGCATAAAATATGTTCCTATTATAAACCAAAAACTATGTAGGTAAATAAAATTATGTAGTAACAAAATAATTTCTAGTGCTATGCAAAAATATTGCTCCAAAAATATGCGTATTTCAAAACAACCAATAAATCTGTTTAGTCTTATTTTGTTATCCATATTTAATAGTTTATCATCATTCCTTTTGATATAATCACTGCAGAATACTGTCGAGACATTGATTTAATTAAATTTGTAATACTGTCTTGTGGTGTACATCTTGTCATTCATTTTCTAAATGGTTCCATAATTCAGGCTTGTTTTTCTTTTCCATCGCGGATGTTTAACTTCTGGCTTAAATGTTTTATTGGATTTAAATTCGGAGATTAGGGTGGTCAAACAAGAATTTGGACTTTTATTGACCTAAAAATTAGTTTATTACTTTAGATTTTAGTTTAATTATTTTACCTGTTCGCTTTGTTGGTTTACGGGGGTCTATTGCATCTTGGCTTGGCAGCTAATGATTTTGGCAATGCATATTTGGTGATAATTCCATTTGCTGTGCATTTATCGATCATTAGGAAGTCTGCTATCTCACGAGAAACTTCTCCTTGTCGAGAGAGGTTTATTGCGGATTCTCGTACCTGAAAGTGGGTGTATTTCACCAATTTGTTAGACAATAAGTTAATATTGAATTGTGTATTATTTATTTGTAAGTATTTACATTATATTAGATTTCGGATTACAGTGACCTATATAACTACATTTGTGTGTAATTTGGTGAAAAATATAACTTAATATTGTGTTAGTGAATATGTGATAGTGAATATATCAGTATTATATTATAATTGCTCTAATTTATTTCCTATTGATACAATTTTTTTCTAAGACATAGTCACAATGTAGCAGTTAATATATTCAAATTAAACATATATTTGTGTTAAATTATTGATCTATTTTTATTTGTATCTCTGTATATTAATCTTTGCATCACTATTATTTATCTGAAAGTATTTACATAGGTATATTAAAGTAATCTATATCTCGATAAGTCTTAGAAAGAAAATGTTATACATTATACTCGCAAAAATCTGTAATATTATGTAACAACTTATACGATACAATTTAATAAATATTTGGCGATATATATTTCATTATTTATTTATTTACAAGTCCTCATAGAATAATATCATTACAATATGTAACACAAATGAAATGTATTATATAAATGACCAATAAAAACAGTAAAAAAGAATACAATTTCTCAATTGAAAAACCTATTTTCCTATCCTCAAAAAATTGCATTCCAGCAACCAGAAATTCACCAAAATACAAACTAGATCATCAAAATGAGATCAGCAGGATATGAACGATTTACGGCCTATAGGTATGCAACAGCAAAAATCGATTCGAGAGCACCGCAAAACGACCGTCGATCTGCAACCTGTATAACTAATTTTAGCGCCTAAATTTCAGCGTAGTGCACAACAGATTACAAAAGCAAGTAGCCTACACGAAAAAATTTCTAGCCGGCAAAATCCGATCCGCGAGCACCGGCAAGGCTTCTGGTCGACAAAATCGCAAAAATCGTGTAAAATCGACGTTTTAGAGCCGTAGCGGCCTAAATGTAGCACTTTACTGCCGTTACGAGCATTTTTGAGCTCTCAGACGGATTTTCAGCCGATCGCAAGGCATTTACCCACCAAAATTCAAATATCCATCGATCGCAATACTGTTGCTAGACTTCTGGCTGACAAAATTTAAAAAATCGTGTAGAATCGGCGATGTGCAGCGTGTAGCAAGACTACTAGTCACGAAAACGAGAATTTGTGAGCTCTCTGGCCGAACGGAACGTATTCCCCCACAAAAATTCAAATTTCTGACAATACGGTAGGCTGTAGTAAGGCCTGGTGATCGAATCGTGAATCTCAAGTCTCCCACCACGGATTTCTAGATGTGTATAATACTGGCTGTCTGTTGAATTTACAGCCATTCGTGCAGCGTGAGCGGTGGCGTCCTACCGTACACTCTTTGTCGTGAAATTACGTAATAACGCCTATTTCAAGCTATATACAGGTTTCTAGAAATTTTTTGCTGGCTAGTGCCCCAGGAACCAGCGGAGCGATCCGATCCCAGCTCCCAGCAACCCGCCTAGCACCCACGTGCTGCCTTCGGCTGTAGCCTAGGCGCGCTCGTGGATGGCTAGGGCGGGTTGCTGGTAGCTAGGATGGGATGCTCGGCTGGTTCCTGGTGGCTAGTAAGCGGGGTTCGAACCTGGATCTTTAGGATGGGAGATTTTTGTTGGTCGTCGTTCTGGTTGTGGATCTATAGGCTGTGAAATGGTTTCTAAGCGGGATATGAACTTAGATCTTTGGATTGCAATTCAAAAAATAGGGTGTTAGAATGAAATATTATATAGTATTATCGGTATTTATTGGTCATAAATATATTACATATTGGTGTACATAATGCATTGCTATATTTTGCAAAGATATTGTTTTAATACAGATATATATGCGAATGACAATTATATACATAAATAAATGTATCTTGATCTGTAACACTTTGAAAGATGATATTTGATATAGGTTGTTTTTAATTATATATATAAGAACATATGATATAAATTCTTTATTATGATGCGTTGAAATATACAAGTAGGCTAACATATATGATTGACAACAATCGATTCATTGTTGAAAGAACTTTTATAAGGATCATTTGTTTTAACAAATAGAAATAATAGAAGACATTAATTATGTATAAGATGATCATATGTTTATTTATAACAGAAAATCCTTACAAAGTTTTCCCTAACATTTTTTGGGTATTGAAAATATATTCTAAGTTTAAAATAATATATTCTACAACTTCAAAATGAATGTCTCTCTTGCTATAAACTTTTGGGATTCAAATTCGAATTTGCACATAGCTAAAAGATATATTTAAAATATGTAAACGAAAGTTTAAACAAAATGAAAAGAAAATTTTAATGTTTTTTTTTAAATCAATTGTTGAATATGAAAATGAAGTTTAAAATGTTTTCAATCATGCAAACAGTATATAAAATATATTTGAACTATTTGAACTATATTTGTTTTAAAGTGTATCAAACATGTAAATGTTAATATATTGATTAACTCTGTGGAATCGAAAAATGAGGCCCAAAATTTTGTGATCTATATAAATAGGGATAATGTATCAATTTATCAGTTTTATATCTTAATTAATGCATTTCGAAATTTAAAATGTAATGTTTTTAATTACGTCGAAACTCTTATTACGTCATTCTTACAGGAGAGACAATTATTTTGTGATACAGTTTTAAATTAGAAGAGATGGTACATAGGTGATTTGAAAGCAAAATGTTTTTATCATCTTTTTCAACGGACGTAGAAAAAGTATGTGCGTAAAGTATCATTTTCCGCTCTAGATATACAAATAACTATTTTGTAATGTGCGAATATATTGTGAAGTGTATTTTAAATATAATAATACAAATTAGGTTTTTTCTTACTATGTTTTATTTAAAACGATCAGAGTATTAGATTACATGTGTACTCGTATGTATGTAGGGGATGCAAATGATGGTACAGAAAAATAGAGCTAAGTCCCAATTACTTATATAGTTTCGAGATATTGAAATTTTAAAGTTTTAAATATGTACTATTGATTCATATATTGTGCATAATAACTTTAAAATTAAATACTTCAAGAACTAAGAGTGATAGCAAATTATCCTAATCTTTTTTTTATTTGTTGGATTATTTTCTATAAGTAAACGAAATTTCAGCACTTTGGAATCGCTGAAAACATTTTCAGCAATGCTTGTTTCACAACAGGTATATCTATTGACAATAGCAATTTAAAAAAATGAGTATATGAAAAACTAAAAGAAAAAGCGACTTGTATTTTCAAAATTTAGTTGTAGAGAGTTATTTCGTGTATTTATACAAATTTTAAAAAGTTTTAAATCGCTGAAAATATTTTCAGTAATGTTTATTTCAAAATGTGTTCATGTTTATTAAAAATATCAACTTTAAAATTGAATATCACGAAAACTAAGAAAAATAGCGCCTCGTACTTTTTAAATTTGTATATAGAAAGTAATTTTCTATATGTATAATTTTAAAATGTTTCAGTCACTGGCAAAGAAAATCAGTGATGTTTATTTTAAGACGTATATATGTTTAATGAAAATAGTAACTTTAGAAATGAATATCACGAAAATTAAGAGATATAGCGACTTGTACTTTTCAAAGTGATATTAAGGAATTTATTTACTATATTGTAAACCTAATTGTAGAATATATGAATCGCTGAAAAAGTTTTCAGTAATGGTAGTTTCAAGACGAGTACATCTCTATTGAAAATAGCAAGTTTAAAAATTAATATCTCGTAAACTAAGAGAAATAGCCGTTTGTACTTTTCAAATTTGGATGTAGGAAATTATTTTGTATATGTATAATTATTTTCCAAATGTATGAATCGCTGAAAAAAATCAGTAATGTTTAGACTTAGCTCTATCGTTTCTTGTACCCTTCAAATAATATGTAATATGTGTTTGTGATGTATGGGAACCTAAAGTAATACGCTTTGAGATGTTGAAATGCTTATATGTATGAGTGTTTTCGACATTTGTTTATAAAGTTTTTATTAGTAGAGCAGATGATTTTTAACGTTAAATGGTTATATCATATAAGTACTTTATAGGTGTGAGGTGGTTTTATTTATTTATTTATTTATTTACATAAATTTTATAAACATGACTTGGGGTGTACAAAGTCCATGTAGGGGTTGTTTTGGGATGCGATGCTCTGCAACAGGGTGACCATCTCCAATGCGGAAATCAGGATTCATGAACTGCAACTCTCTCGGGTACATATGCAGTATCGTCTGTTTAAGTGCACAGCTTATCTTTCTGCAACAATAGAAAATATACTCGAAAGCAACAAATATAAATTAGTGGTTACTGGTCATAGAAAATAATATGATTTTATTTGTAGATTATTAAGAATTGTTTTAAGTATATTATTATTTAAAAAGGTATATTAATGCCAAAGAAAGTGCGAGATATTCAATATTACAAAAGAATGAATAAATATTTCAATCGATCAATTATAGATTTTAATGCATAATGTGTATTTTAATAATGAGGTATAAGTTACGTATTTTGTCGTATTATCGTACACATTCATAATTACGTATATATGGAACAAAATATATGTAGTAAAATATATAGGACATACAATGATATGATATATTAAATTATACACAAGATGAACACAATTCATGACAGATGTTTAACATTAGAAAACATTTTTTTCAAATATCTTTGCCGTAAAAGTATATGGGGCTTTATACATAGTATTTACAGATTAAAATGTTAGAAAATTTTATATGGTAGAAATATTAAATAATTGTCAATTAATACAAACTATTTTCGATATAATATGAACAATTATTTAAATATAGCTTATATCTTGTATCTATACTAGAATAATCCCTCCAAATGAATGGTTAATATATCAAATGAAAATACAACTATGTATGAAGTATTATAAAAGCAAAAAAAAACTCACTTTGAATAAATGAAATCTATGGATTTAACTCCAAGTCTTGCAGGTATCCTAACGTCCTCTCCAAGCACCAGGAAGTCGTCCTCGTGGTCACAGTACACCAGCACACTACACACACGTCTTTACACTAGCACTGTAACAAACAAACTGAAAGAATTAATCCATGTAATAGTTATGGTGTTAAATAATTTACCCCGTAGAAATACAAGTCAACAATTAAATAATATCGAGTCATTATAAATAATAATTGCTTCTTATGTATTATGTAATCAGTTAACGGTGTTTTGAATTTTATGAATGTAGAAGTAGCGCGAAAAAATTTTAGTACACAAAATACAAAATTACAATTTTTTTTTATTGTAACATTTTATTAAATGTGTGTTCTTTTCAGATGCAGCCGTGTGAAAAGCCGACATCCTGGTGTTGCAGACTTAGCGACTTGGAGTCCCGACATTGTAACCTGAAGCACTCAACAATGGTGAGTTACATTGTAGTAGATATTTTCTTGTCATCTCGCCCATGGGGATTAGCTGTTAAATCTCCGTTTTGATGAAAAGTACTAAAATATAATTAAACAATATAATACTATATGTAGTAATCAAATAATATTACTACCAAGTTCATATCTCTACCCATTTTTGAATTATTACCCCAAAAGTCAATATACCCCATTTTCAGATAAAAACTTCAAAATTTTCAAAAATCTAATTTCCATGGATCTAGATACTTCTTAATGCGCTGATTCCAAATTTTGAAACAGCAGGTCGATATCTCGTTTCGTTCTCGAGATATTTAGATTCAAAGTTTTGCTGAAAACTGCCCATTTTTGGGTAATAACCCAAAAATGGGTCGAGATACGAGTTTGGCGACAACACCATTCAATTCTACGGGCAAAATTACATAAGTACACCAATTTTCAGAATTTTTGAACACCGCATACAATCTCTAAAGCAAAATAACTGAAAATGGCCAAAAATCGCAAAAATTGTAAGGGGTACCCCTTAGGATTTTTTCAGATTTTGGCCATTTTCAAACTTTTATTCATAAAAAATGAACCGGTTGGTCAAAAATTATGAAAATTGGTATACTTATATATTTTTGTCCGTAGAATTGAATGGTGATGTCGCCAAATTCATATCTCGACCCATTTTTGGGTTATTACCCAAAAATGGGCAGTTTTGAGCAAAACTTTGAATGTAAATATCTCGAGAACGAAACGAGATATCGACCTGCTGTTTCAAAAATTGGAATCAGCGCATTGAGAAGTATCTAGATACATAAAAATTAGATTTTTGAAAATTTTGAAGTTTTTATCTGAAAATAGGGTATATTGACTTTTGATTCAAAACTGAGTAGAGATATAAACTTGGTAGTAATTTTATTTGATTGTAAATACAATGTTACGTAAGTGTACGCATTTTTAGAGTATTTGAACAAATGTGTGAATTTTTCGAAAGAAAAGTATTGAAATAAAAATGCTATAAAAAAGTTCCTTGGAAAAGATTCTATATACTTAATGTTTAGGAGGATAACTTTTATTTATTTATTTACATAAATCTTATAAATAAATCTTGAGGGGCACCATTACATGTTGGGGTGTCTTCAGTGTGATGCTCTGCAACAATAGAATCATCTCTGACGCTGAAATTAGGATAGATATCTTTCTGCAACTCACTCACATCCTTCTACGGCTTTGCCAGGACTGTAATTCATATCTGTTACATGTTTCTGTAACAATAAAAATATAATCGAAATAATATTTGGATTAGTTGTTACAGATAATAATATGGATGGACTTGGAATTATTTCAATCGTTTGTAATTATTAAAAATCAAATACCTAATATGAAAGTAAGGGTGAGAAATTTAACATTAAAAAGAATATTTAAATTTTTAATTATTTAAATATAAAATATTTGTAGTAAAATATATAGTATGTCCAATAATATATGATATGTGTATATGGTATTAGCACTATAAATAATTCTAAATTAACTCAAATTCTTTTCCACACAACATCAACAATTATAATTCAAATATAAAGTATATATATATATACACCCGAAATAGTCGTTAAAAATAATGGCTGATATATCCAATAATGGTTACTAAAAGTAGTTTAAAAATATAAAAAGAAACTTACTATGAATAAATTATTTCCCTAAGTATAAGTGTTGAAGATGTCCAAAAGTCCTCTCCAGGCACTAGGAAGTCGTCCTCGAAGGCACAGTACACGAGCACACCACACGTCTGTTCACTAGCACTGTAACAATGAAACTGACAAACTGACAAAATTGATCTATGTAACAGTTAGGCATTAGATAACAATAATACAAAAAATGGTAGTCAACAATCAAAATAATGAGTATTTATAAATTATAGTTGATGTCTATGTATTACATAATTTTGTAGTCGCTCGTACAATTTTTTTTAAATTAATATTTGTAGACAAGGTCTATGGATTACCCGCGAAATATAATTAATGAACTTTAGGGTTGAAAGAAAGGATGCTACTTTTTAATTTTGTGTTTTAGGCACTTGACGTGTTGTAGCCCTCGCTTACTCTCGTGCGTATAAATTTCACGTCGCGTGTCTAAAACTATCATTTCGCAACTTATTACAAAAATAGTTATTAAAAACTAAGTGAGAGAGCGACTTGCAGTTTCCAAATTTGAATTCAGGGGGTGTTTTACTATATGTACACTAAGTTTCAGGAATTCGAATTACTGAAAGAAAAAATTCTGTCATGTTTGTTTCAAGATAGAAAAATGTCTTTTGTGTATACCATGATAAAAGTAAAATATTTTAAAAACTCCGTGAGTTAGCGATTTGCAGTTTTCAAATTTGAATTCAGGGGGTGTTTTTCGATATGTACACTAAGTTTCAGGAATTCGAATTACTGAAAAAAAAATTCTGTCATGTTTGTTTCAAGATAGGAAAATGTCTCTTGTGCATACCATGATAGAAGTAAAATATTTTAAAAACTAAGTGAGATAGTGACTTTCAATTTTCAAATTTGAATTCAGGGGGTGTTTTTCTATATGTACACTAAGTTTCAGGAATTCGAATTCCTGAAAGAAAAAATTCTGTCATGTTTGTTTCAAGATAGAAAAATGTCTTTTGTGTATACCATGATAAAAGTAAAATATTTTAAAAACTCCGTGAGTTAGCGATTTGCAGTTTTCAAATTTGAATTCAGGGGGTGTTTTTCGATATGTACACTAAGTTTCAGGAATTCGAATTACTGAAAAAAAAATTCTGTCATGTTTGTTTCAAGATAGGAAAATGTCTTTTGTGTATACAATGATAAAAGTAAAATATTTTAAAAACCAAGTGAGATAGCGACTTGCAGTTTTCAAATTTGAATTCAGGGGGTGTTTTTCGATATGTACACTAAATTTCAGGAATTCGAATTACTGAAAAAAATTCTGCCATGTTTGTTTCAAGATAGGAAAATGTCTCTTGTGTATACCATGATAAAAGTAAAATATTTTAAAAACTGAGTGAGATAGCGACTTGCAGTTTTCATATTTGAATTCAGGGGGATGTTTTCTGCAAGTATACGAAGTTTCAGGAATTTGAATTGGAAATTCCAACTTTAGAGTTCAAAATTTCTTAAACTAAATGAGATAGAAACTTGTATGTTTCAAATTGGATTTGTACATGCATCCTTGTATACATAAGTAACGTTTTAAAATTGTAGAAATGTTGACAAATACTTTTCTATAGAATATATCAACTTTACATATTAATATGAATAGAAAAGTGATATTATTAATACAAACACAAAGTTCAGATACAATAAATAAGTTATTACATTTATAATTTTATTAATAAATTATTTCTTTTTGCAGATCATCAAGTTTTCGACGTTCCAGTGGTAAGAGACGCAGAAATCGCGACTTGGAGAACCCTTTCGTGTGTCTACAGTATCCTGGGGCTTCTCTCCGGACCTGGTGGACATGATTTCGTTGTCTGGATCAGGAAACCATCCCCTGCGGTATCGTGAAGTCGTGAACCGGTTCGCCTGATCTCCATACTTGAAATTCTATGAAATATAAATGTGAGAGTTAAACTGTATATTCCACTAAACTTTGTCATGCGTTATTTCACATTCTTGTTTATTACTCCTACATGGTTAAAGATAGCAACTTGCACAATGAAAATTTGGAATCTACATAAAATTCTCTGTACGATACGTCTGATTATAATTTTTTAACTTCGATTGGTTTAGGAGTTACGGGGCGTTAAAATACATGTATTTTCGTCAAATTTTCTCTATACACTTTTCCATATTTTCATTTATCACTACTACAAGAATAAAGATAGTAAATAGGGAAGAAAAAATTTATATTTTACATAAAATTCGTCATTGGCAGACACATTTGTTTTGTGTTCAACAACTTAGAAGAAATGTAAATGTAATATCAAAGGTTCATACTTACCTATGGTGAACTTTCATAATATATCATCCGCTGTTGTATCATCACTGTATATCATCATCGGCGATTTTCACAGATCAGAATACACTTTGTAGTAAATATTACGTAACACTTACTCCAATTAGAATAACTTGTATATCACTTGGTATTAGTAAAACACTTTTACGGACAATTATACACATTTTAATAATAGGAAAGACTTTTTTTTAAATATACAGCAACTGTATAGTAAACTAACTCACGACACAATATAATTTTGAATAAGGATTAAACAATGAACACTAACGGAAGGACAGAGTCTTATGCAACATTTTAAATATCTAAAATTATAAGAAGCAGAAATACGTTGTATAAGTTAAAATGAATTTTGAATATTTAGATTTTATTGTAAATAATAATATACATATGAACATTTAAATTTAGTGTACTATTAAATTATTAAATTTAGATTATTTTTAAAAGTTTAAACAAAATGACAATTATTTAAAGCTATTTAAATATTTTTAAAAATATTTATAGAGTAAATCTAACACTTTTAAAATATATAGCGAACTATACGATGTAAATAGAGAACGATTTCAATAAAAATTTCAAACTTTTTCGTTGCTATATGGCACTACACGATTATTCACAAGCACACGATGTTCACATCACCAAAGACTGAAAGGAACTGAAGTCTTTATTGTAAAAACATAATATTAATATTATCACGTAATACCCCCACTCTAATTAAGTGTTTATTTTTTATATCTTTTGTACTTTGGCGCTCAAAGTAAACAATGTTTATGTTTGTTTACAAGTTCTGCGAAGGGCCTAGTACACCCAGCAATAGGATACGGTGACTACAGCACTGGATGATGATAATATATGACTTTTTATAAGAATAAATAAATAAAATAGTAGTTTCCTTACCTTTCCTATGTAATAACAAAAGGGACAGGGAAATATCTTAATATTTAAGGATTTTTCCGAATTTTCCTATGCTATCTTTTAGTATTAAGTTCTCTAGGTACGAAAATAACCATCCGACAGGAGTCCGCCCTTTTATAAAGGGCTAAGGGCTTATTTGAGCCCTTAGGGAAAATTTGACCACGGATTTCATTTATGCAGATCTAAGTAAGGTTAACAACACTTGTCCGGATTTTCTAGCTCTTTTAGTTCAGGAATTAGCGTATGCCCTTCGCCACAAACTTGAAGGGCAAATATATTGTAAACCAAAGGGTTTTCATCAATTCTGTGCAAGCCAATGGAAAGCGCGGGTTCGAATCCCCCCTATTCGCTATTTTCCGGCTCTTTAGCCCTATAAATGGACGAATTTAAGTGTTAGTCCCTTTAAAAAACTTTAAGGGCTCATATCTCGAAAACGGCTGGGTTTTCAGCGTTTTCCTTAAAACGCTGTTCCTTAGGGGAATTCGAATGAGTAATATAGGGTCAAATTACATCATACCAAAGTTTGAAGGGCGTAGGGCAACATTTTTTATAATAAGGGTTTTTGAAAATTTACGAACATTTTTTGATTTTTTTTTGTATACACCAAAATTTTATTATTTATTTTTTAAGCTCTATAAGCAATAAAATAACCATCCGCAGAACTCTTTCTCATTTTTGTTCCTCGGATACTATGGAAAATTTTCGTCTCAAAATGCGACACTTTTTAATTAAGAAATGCTTTATATCTCCTAAACTACAAAAGGTTGAAGGGCCGGACAATGTTTTTTAGACTAATTACGACCCGTAGAACACGAATCCGGTCTCACATTTAAAATATGAGAACTCTTTTCATTCCTGTTATCCGGATACCATCAAAAATTTTCGACTCAAAAACTGAGTAAAATTGAGTAAAATTGGGTTTAAAAAAAGTGTTATAGCTCCAAAACTACAAAAGCTAGAAAGGCCGGACAGGGTTTTTTAGACTAATTACGACCCGTAGAACACGAATCCGGTCTCACATTGAAAATATGAGAACTCTTTTCATTCCTGTTATCCTGATACCATCAAAAATTTTCGACTCAAAAACTGAGTAGATTCAGGTCATTGACCCCAAAAATTGGGTTAAGAAAAGTGTTGTAGCTCGTAAACTACAGAAGTTAGAAGGGCCGGACAGGGTTTTTTAGACTAATTACGACCCGTAGAACACGAATCCGGTCTCACATTGAAAATATGAGAACTCTTTTCATTCCTGTTATCCGGATACCATCAAAAAATTTCGACTCAAAAACTGAGTAAAATTGAGTAAAATTAGGTTTAAAAAAAGTGTTATAGCTCCAAAACTACAAAAGCTAGAAAGGCCGGACAGGGTTTTTTAGACTAATTACGACCCGTAGGACACGAATCCGGTCTCACATTGAAAATATGAGAACTCTTTTCATTCCTGTTATCCGGATACCATCAAAAAATTTCGACTCAAAAACTGAGTAAAATTGAGTAAAATTAGGTTTAAAAAAAGTGTTATAGCTCCAAAACTACAAAAGCTAGAAAGGCCGGACAGGGTTTTTTAGACTAATTACGACCCGTAGAACACGAATCCGGTCTCACATTGAAAATATGAGAACTCTTTTCATTCCTGTTATCCTGATACCATCAAAAATTTTCGACTCAAAAACTGAGTAGATTCAGGTCATTGACCCCAAAAATTGCGTTAAGAAAAGTGTTGTAGCTCGTAAACTACAGAAGTTAGAAGGGCCGGACAGGGTTTTTTATACTAATTACGACCCGTAGAACACGAATCCGGTCTCACATTGAAAATACGAGAACTCTTTTCATTCCTGTTATCCGGATACCATCAAAAATTTTCGACTCAAAACCTGGGTAAAGTTAAGTTAAGAAGAAAGTGTTATAGCTCCAAAACTATAAAAACTAGAAGGGCCGGACTAGTTCTATTAGACTAATTACAATCCGTAGAACACGAATGACCATAAAAAAATTCCCATGTCTTATTTCCCTTATAAATGTTACATAACTACATACTTCCCTGTCTCTTTGTTGTGGTACATCCCCCTGAAATAAATGACGGGTTGTTAAATAAAAATGTATTGGTTTAAGAAATATTTATTGTTTATTATGGTCATAGCTTAAATTGTATGTATTTACTTGTATTTATTGTTTATTTGTACTTTACATTGTTGTATTTCATGTAACTACCCTTAATGTACTTTGTAAATAAATAATATACTTACCCTTATCCTGAAAATTAGAAATAGGGATGTTTAAATAATAGTTTGTGCACATTTTACTTGTATTTATTATTTATTTGCACTTTACATTGTTGTATTTCATGTAACTACCCTTAATGTACTTTTTAAATAAATAATATACTTACCCTTATCCTGAAAAATTAGAAATAGGGATGTTTAAATAATAGTTTGTATACATTTTACTTGTATTTATTGTTTATTTGTATTTTACATTGTTGTATTTGACTTAACTATCCCTAATGTACAATAATATTACACAATAAAATATAATTTAAGATATAAATTGTTTATTTTTTACCCCTTTGCTACCCCTACACGTATATAGTTCTTAGAATGGCCGCTAGAGGGCAGCACCTATTAGAAAGGGGTTAGCGCCGAAAATATAGGCAACCAGAAATACTACTCCGCTCTGAACATACATACGTACATACATCATTTTGGGGTTATACCTAATGGGAATATAACCCACTAATTATGGGACGCTTACTATGGGAATTTGATTAGGTGAAAATGGGACGAAAAGGCTCTAAAAAAGATGTATACCTATTGGGAATTTAAACCCAGTATTTTTCGTAAAATTTTTCGTCCAATTTCACCTGTCAGGTATACATCTTTTTAGTAAACGTGTCATATTCAGAGGGTTAAATTCCCATTAGGTATAACCGAAAATGATGTATGTACGTACGTATGTACACAAATGAAATTTTTTGGGTTAAATTTTCCTCTAAGTTGGAACATTTATCGACAGGTGCTGCCCCCTGGTGGCCGTTTAAAAAACTACATACGTGTAGGGACTTAGAAAAAAAAATCAATTTTTAAACATAATATATTTTGTATTATATCAAAATTACAAGACTTTTTCTTATAAAAATTAAAGTTTATTGCTATTACAATAGACGGTTTAACATTATAATAAATTGTTATTAGATTTGTTGACAAATTTAGTAACAATTGTGAACAGAATTATAACACAAAAGAAACGTAAAAGACATTTGTGTTTGTAAATTCTGTTCATAATTATTTCTCACTAAGTTTGTTTAACAAATTTGGTGACAATCTTTTAACGTTGTCAAACAGGCTTTAGTTGTAAGTTAGAAATGTGTTTCAGAAAGTAATACTATCATTATTCTGATTGTAAAAATTATAAACTATTCTAAATCTTTATTTTGTAATATAAGTTACTTTTATTACAAAATAAAAATGTAGAATAGTTTATAATATTTACAATCAAATTCTAATGACAGATATACTTTGTAAAACACATTTCTAATTTACAACTAAAGCCTGTTTAACAACGTTAAAAGATTGTCACCAAATTTGTTAAACAAACTTAGTGAGAAATAATTATGAACAGAATTTACAAACACAAATGTCTTTTACGTTTCTTTTGTGTTATAATTCTGTTCACAATTGTTACTAAATTTGTCAACAAATCTAATAACAATTTATAATAGTGTCAAACATGATTTAGTTATAAAACTAAAATGTTTGTTCCCAAATAAAATTATCATTATTATAGTTGTATTATTTGTTGTTAATTATTTTGCATCTTTATTCTGTGACTGAATAAAGATGCAATAGAATTGAACACAAATAATATAACCACAATTTTATTTGGTAACAAACATTTCAGTTTTATAACTAATACGAAACTCTACATTTATATTATTTAAGTTTTAAAGTAAAATGATACTATATTGTAGAGTTTCGTTTACAATAGTAATTTATCAAATGAAATCTTGGTGGTCCCTAAATAAGATTCCTTGTTCCCATTTTTAAAGGTACAAAGATTTCTTATTCAGTTGAAGACCGTTTGACATTAAAATAAATTGTTATTAGATTTGTTGACAAATTTAGTAACAATTGTGAACAGAATTACAACACAAAAGAAACGTAGAAGATATTTGTGTTTGAAAATTCTGTTCATAATTATTTCCCAACTAAGTTTGTTAACAAATTTGGTGACAATTTTTTAACGTTACCAAACAGGATTTAATTGTAAAATTGAAATGTTTTGTTACCAAGTAAAATTATCATTATTTTGGTTGCAGATATTATAAACTATTTTGAATCTTTATTTTGTAATAAAAGTAACTTCTATTACAAAATAATTGATATTTACAATCAAAATAATGATAATTTTGCTCGGTAACAAACATTTCAATTTTACAACTAAAGCCTGTTTGACACGTTAAAAAATTGTCACCAAATTTGTTAACAAGAAATAATTATGAACAGAATATTTAAACACTAATGCCTTTTACGTTTCTTTTGTGTTATAATTCTGTTCACAATTGTTACTAAATTTGTCAACAAATCTAATAACAATTTATAATAGTGTCAAACATGATTTAGTTATAAAACTAAAACGTTTGTTCCCAAATAAAATTATCATTATTATAGTTGTATTATTTGTTGTTAATTATTTTGCATCTTTATTCTGTGACTGAATAAAGATGCAATAGAATTGAACACAAATAATATAACCACAATTTTATTTGGTAACAAACATTTCAGTTTTATAACTAATACGAAACTCTACATTCAAATTATTTAAGTTTTAAAGTAAAATAATACTATATTACGTAGAGTTTCGTTTACAATAGTAATTTAACAAATGAAATCTTGGTGGTCCCTAAATAAGATTCCTTGTTCCCATTTTTAAAGGTACAAAGATTTCTTATTCAGTTGAAGACCGTTTCCGAAACTTTATATTAATATTATATATTTTGTTACCACCCAAACCTCCCACTTACCAAAATATATAATATTTATTAATACAAAGTTTCGTTTACAATACTTAAAATCTAACTTTGCCCTGACCGCGTCTAAATACCTAATAATAATTACAATTTTTACTAAAACTACCTACTTTAAAACTAAAGGAACATGGGTATTAATTTAAAATAAACGCAATAAAAGTTTGTTTTATTGTACATACATTTTAAACAAATGAAGAAGCCATGGTCTGCGTCTCCAGTCGGCACTGCAATCTTGAAGATAGTGGCGGTGGGGAGTTTTTTTTAACTTTAAAACTATCTTAGAACTAAAAACGAAACCCTTTATTTAATAAATAGTATATATAAGGGAAACACCGCCCTTAAATGCCAAACCCACGTTCCCTTATATATATCATTTATTAAATACAGTTTCGTGTACAATAATACTTATAATCTAACTTAAATTATTGTAGTTCCCCCCCCAAATTAAATTAGTGAAGTGCGCAAAAAACCCTATCTTACGTTAAAGATCTATTTCAAAGAAAAACAAATCTAAAAAATCCTATCTTACGTTAATAACGATTTCAAAGAAAAGCAAGTCTAAAAATGTCAAGTTACGTTAATTTTTCTCTCTCTCTCAAAAAGCAAAAACAACCCCACCTACTTAAATCTAAGCTATCTTATGTCTACGCGAACTATCTTATATCTAGATTAAACTAAGCTAAAGGCGTGTGAGAGAGAAAGAGTACGAGCTAAGCAAATGGTGAGAACGCCGTGGCGTCGAACGCCGTTGTTGGTTCTCACGGACGTTTACGAGGGGGTTAAGCCGACCCCACGCGATGCAGAGCATTTACGGCCTAAAAACCGAACTAGATAGAGACCTGGACAGCAGTCACACGTAACTGGCTAGGCAGGACGCCACCTATCTAGCTACTCCCGGAGACATTCGCCCGCGCCTCTCGCGGATACCCTACACCGAACGCGGTTATTAACCCGTGTGCTCAACAAAGTTAATTCAAACAAAAACTTTACCTAGTCGTTGCTATTACCATTAAAAGATGATTACGTTGCCTCCGGATGAGGAGAGCACATATGGCCATAAGAAAGCTTCCTGTGTAATTATTCTTCTTAATCTCCCTTGATCCCTTGATCCCATCACATAAGAGTGAAGCGATAACAACAGGGTTTACAAGGTTTTACGCTGGTACATATCAGTCCACTCAATTATGGCTATCGCGCACGAACCTACCTACCCAGCCCCTCTGACCGTGTGAAGTTAATTGAAAAAAGGAACCCGAACACCCCCAACAAGTTTCGCACTGTTACCTCCTTCCTGACTCATTCTATTGATATTAATAAAGAAAAGAAGAAGAAGAAAAGAATATTTCTACATCAAAAATTAAAAAAATTACTGCAATTAAGAAAAATTGTAAACCCATCCACTCACTGATTCATGCCCCGATACGTCCTTATTTTCTTTTCCCAAGCACTCTCCCTAGCTACCGTCTGGGTAAGCCACGCGTACGGTTACCGGTGCAACCGTAGACGCACGATTTTAGGATGATCGCCACGGGATGCACTTCAAATTAATCAATTTATTTTTAATTTTTAAAGAAAACGCGTGTTTGCTCGACGGCGCGATGAGCCAAAGTTTAATTAAAACCTGAAAATACATTTCCAAGAACTTAAAACTATAGTATTCCTCACGTACGAATGGCATTGCGCAAGTTCAATTCGCTTTATAATCTGTGCTGACATAAAACTATCTTTTCCTGCATCAAGAAATGCACAAACAACCATTATTGATACATCACGTGACACTAAAATGTTAAAACACACGTTAATGTATACGAACTATGTTGATTATTTCAAATTATTTCCTAAACAGAGTTACAACAGACGGTTGCCTTATGAACCGATTCTATAAACTGTGACAAAAAAAACTACTTCAATTACGTGTCTAACAAGCTTACACTTTATTGTGCGCAATGCCATTCTTACGTAAATAATACTAACACTTTAAATAATACTAACACTTATAAAGCTACTATTATTTTAATCTTCTAGATGTCCGATTCCTGAAAGACAAATGCTAATCAATTGTTCCCAGATATTAATTTTATTGATAAATAGTCGATATTTCAATTTCAAATTGTTTGGATATCATAAGGACATTTATTAAAGTTATATTTAATTTACTACAGTACTCAAAACTGAATTTGAGTTCTAGATAATATTTAGGCATATAGTCATATTCCTTTGACTATAAGTTCTCATGGTTGAGTATGAGAACAAAATAATAATAATGCATAGTCATATTCCCTAGACTATACGTTCTCATGGCTGAGTATGAGAACAAGATAATAATTAAGCATATAATCATATTCCTTTGACTATAAGTCCTCATGGTTGAGTATGAGAACAAAATAATAGTAATGCATAGTCATATTCCCTAGACTATACGTTCTCATGGCTGAGTATGAGAACAAGATAATAAATAGCCATAAAATCATATTCCTTTGACTGTAAGTTCTCATGGTTGATCATGAGTACAAGATAGTATTTTATAAACGTTACATCTACGAAAAAAAAAAAGTTTTATACCAGTTCATCCATCGATGGCCGCCTACGTCGAAGATTTGTCTGGTGCTCAGCTATCCTTAAAGTTGCAAACTAAAGAAGTTTTTGTAAAACTGCTTCAGAATATCTGCAGTGTTGAAATCCATAGATCGAAAGTTGTATCCAAATTTTCAAGTTTCTTGACGCATCAGACCAACAAAGGTCTCCCTATTAAATATTAATTATTAATTTGTGGTATTCCTTAAACCATTTAAAAAACTGTTGGATACAATTTCGTACGGCAAACGAGTATTCATTACGCAAGACACTTGTACAATGCGATAATTTATCCAACAGATTTAAATGGTTACAAATACATTTGAAATTTTCTTTAATTTGATATTTCGAAAGCACATTTCATAAAAAATAGTACAGAGAAGGCCACCCAGTTACTACACTCAAACAACGTAAGATAAACATTCATATATTAACATTTTATACTTCATTTCACGTAAGAAAATAGTGATGAGAAGATAGATGTAGTTTGATCTTCTCTATGCACTATTATAATGACAACAGAAATATAAAATAATAAATAATAGTATTAGCCAATAACTAGATTTGAACTAGTTAATTTTTTATTCTACGATTCGACTCGTAGACTTTAAAGTATTGTTGCGTTAACAACAATATTAGCTGTTCCAACAAAAAATAATGACAACAGAAATATAAAATAATACTATTGGCCAATAACTAGATTTGAACTAGTTAATTTATTATTCTAAGATTCGACTCGTAGACTTTAAAGTATTGTCGCATTACCAACAATATTAGCTGTTCCAACAAAAAATAATGACAACAGAAATATAAAATAATAGATAAACATAAATAATAGTATTGGCCAATAACTAGATTTGAACTAATTAATTTTTTATTCTACGATTCGACTCGTAGACTTTAAAGTATTGTTGCATTACCAACAATATTAGCTGTTCCAACAAAAAATAATGACAACAGAAATATAAAATAATAAATAATAGTAATGGCCAAGAACTAGATTTGAACTAGTTCATTTTTTATTCTACGATTCGACTCGTAGACTTTAAAGTATTGTTGCGTTAACAACAATATTAGCTGTTCCAACAAAAAATAATGACAACAGAAATATAAAATAAGAGAAAAATATAAATATCCACTTACATTTGGTGATTTCTTGCTGTCTCAACCGTTAACATTTTATTCTCTGTTCTTTTAAATTTGTATCTGAACATTCTGAACCGCTAGGATTCTGTTCTCTGCTCTTTTAAATTTGTATCTCGAGTCTGGATATTATTTCAAATGGTTTGGAACACTGCAGATTCGATGATTTCTTCTGAAAAGAAAATAACTCATTGTAATACACAACAAAATTATCAATTCGATTGACATTAGTATATTTGATAAAGAATATTGACAGATAAAAATAATTTATAGTTGAAATATTGTTCAAATTTACTATTATTGATAATTTGCAACAATATGAAACCCCAAATATATGCACTTTAAATGAATAAAATTACACTTACAAATCAAGTACATCTTCTGCTCGTTTTAACCTTCAAACTTTGCTATATATTTAGTCAAAAATACGAATGGATACATCACTGACAACTTTAAAAATCGATTTTTGGTAAAAAGATGAACAAAATCTCAAATTTTCATAATAATTACCAAAGTAATTCAACTTTTATGGATCAAAGTACGTAGACAAAACGAAAACAAACGTGTACAAAATGGCGATTGTAGAAAGTTGTTGTACTATCCAACCTACATAACATTAACTCTGATATCAGCGCCAAATTGTTCGAACTAAACACCGACAGATTAATAATAAATTCTAATTAAGGGAAAATGATACTTTTCATTTAAATACAGGGTGATCGGATTTTTACTCGGATAGTGACTATTTGAAGTTACCATTTTTTTATTATTTGCTTTGTCTAACTGTACCAGAGGGGTACGACAATTGAAAGTTTCAACACATATGTACAAAAGTTCATAGAATCGAATGGCGCAAAGCGCGTCAACGTATCTTTTACCGTTCATTAGTTATAGGCCGGCAAAGCGAAAAAACCATCAGAGGTTTCTAATCAAAATAAAAATTTATATTTTGAAAACTAACGCCTAGGGAATTTTTTAATTATTTTTCCCGTAATCAACATGTCTGAATTAAGGGAAAATGATAATTTTCATTTAAATACAGGGTGATCGGATTTTTACTCGGATAGTGACTATTTGAAGTTACCATTTTTTTATTATTTGCTTTGTCTAACTGTACCAGAGGGGTACGACAATTGAAAGTTTCGACACATATGTACAAAAGTTCATAGAATCGAATGGCGCAAAGCGCGTCAATGTATCTTTTACCGTTCATTAGTTATAGGCCGGCAAAGCGAAAAAATCATCAGAGGTTTCTAATCAAAATAAAAATTTATATTTTGAACACTAAGGCCTAGGGAATTTTTAAATTATTTTTCCCGTAATCAACATGTCTGAATTAAGGGAAAATGATACTTTTCATTTAAATACAGGGTGATCGGATTTTTACTCGGATAGTGACTATTTGTAGTTACCATTTTTTTATTATTTGCTTTGTCTAACTGTACCAGAGGGGTACGACAATTGAAAGTTTCAACACATATGTACAAAAGTTCATAGAATCGAATGGCGCAAAGCGCGTCAACGTATCTTTTACCGTTCATTAGTTATAGGCCGGCAAAGCGAAAAAACCATCAGAGATTTCTAATCAAAATAAAAATTTCTATTTTGAACACTAAGGCCTAGGGAATTTTTTAATTATTTTTCCCGTAATCAACATGTCTGAATTAAGGGAAAATGATAATTTTCATTTAAATACAGGGTGATCGGATTTTTACTCGGATAGTGACTATTTGAAGTTACCATTTTTTTATTATTTGCTTTGTCTAACTGTACCAGAGGGGTACGACAATTGAAAGTTTCAACACATATGTACAAAAGTTCATAGAATCGAATGGCGCAAAGCGCGTCAACGTATCTTTTACCGTTCATTAGTTATAGGCCGGCAAAGCGAAAAAATCATCAGAGGTTTCTAATCAAAATAAAAATTTATATTTTGAACACTAAGGCCTAGGGAATTTTTTAATTATTTATCCCGTAATCAACATGTCTGAATTAAGGGAAAATGATACTTTTCATTTAAATACAGGGTGATCGGATTTTTACTCGGATAGTGACTATTTGAAGTTACCATTTTTTTATTATTTGCTTTGTCTAACTGTACCAGAGGGGTACGACAATTGAAAGTTTCAACACATATGTACAAAAGTTCATAGAATCGAATGGCGCAAAGCGCGTCAACGTATCTTTTACCGTTCATTAGTTATAGGCCGGCAAAGCGAAAAAATCATCAGAGGTTTCTAATCAAAATAAAAATTTATATTTTGAACACTAAGGCCTAGGGAATTTTTTAATTATTTTTCCCGTAATCAACATGTCTGAATTAAGGGAAAATGATACTTTTCATTTAAATACAGGGTGATCGGATTTTTACTCGGATAGTGACTATTTGAAGTTACCATTTTTTTATTATTTGCTTTGTCTAACTGTACCAGAGGGGTACGACAATTGAAAGTTTCAACACATATGTACAAAAGTTCATAGAATCGAATGGCGCAAAGCGCGTCAACGTATCTTTTATCGTTCATTAGTTATAGGCCGGCAAAGCGAAAAAATCACCAGAGGTTTCTAATCAAAATAAAAATTTATATTTTGAACACTAAGGCCTAGGGAATTTTTTAATTATTTTTCCCGTAATCAACATGTCTGAATTAAGGGAAAATGATACTTTTCATTTAAATACAGGGTGATCGGATTTTTACTCGGATAGTGACTATTTGAAGTTACCATTTTTTTATTATTTGCTTTGTCTAACTGTACCAGAGGGGTACGACAATTGAAAGTTTCAACACATATGTACAAAAGTTCATAGAATCGAATGGCGCAAAGCGCGTCAACGTATCTTTTACCGTTCATTAGTTATAGACCGGCAAAGCGAAAAAACCATGAGAGGTTTCTAATCAAAATAAAAATTTCTATTTTGAAAACTAAGGCCTAGGGAATTTTTTAATTATTTTTCCCGTAATCAACATGTCTGAATTAAGGGAAAATGATACTTTTCATTTAAATACAGGGTGATCGGATTTTTACACGGATAGTGACTATTTGAAGTTACCATTTTTTTATTATTTGCTTTGTCTAACTGTACCAGAGGGGTACGACAATTGAAAGTTTCAACACATATGTACAAAAGTTCATAGAATCGAATGGCGCAAAGCGCGTCAAAGTATCTTTTACCGTTCATGAGTTATAGGCCGGCAAAGCGAAAAAATCATCAGAGGTTTCTAATCAAAATAAAAATTTATATTTTGAACACTAAGGCCTAGGGAATTTTTTAATTATTTTTCCCGTAATCAACATGTCTGAATTAAGGGAAAATGATACTTTTCATTTAAATACAGGGTGATCGGATTTTTACTCGGATAGTGACTATTTGAAGTTACCATTTTTTTATTATTTGCTTTGTCTAACTGTACCAGAGGGGTACGACAATTGAAAGTTTCAACACATATGTACAAAAGTTCATAGAATCGAATGGCGCAAAGCGCGTCAACGTATCTTTTACCGTTCATTAGTTATAGGCCGGCAAAGCGAAAAAACCATCAGAGATTTCTAATCAAAATAAAAATTTCTATTTTGGACACTAACGCCTAGGGAATTTTTTAATTATTTTTCCCGTAATCAACATGTCTGAATTAAGGGAAAATGATACTTTTCATTTAAATACAGGGTGATCGGATTTTTACTCGGATAGTGACTATTTGAAGTTACCATTTTTTTATTATTTGCTTTGTCTAACTGTACCAGAGGGGTACGACAATTGAAAGTTTCAACACATATGTACAAAAGTTCATAGAATCGAATGGCGCAAAGCGCGTCAACGTATCTTTTACCGTTCATTAGTTATAGACCGGCAAAGCGAAAAAACCATGAGAGGTTTCTAATCAAAATAAAAATTTCTATTTTGAAAACTAAGGCCTAGGGAATTTTTTAATTATTTTTCCCGTAATCAACATGTCTGAATTAAGGGAAAATGATACTTTTCATTTAAATACAGGGTGATCGGATTTTTATTCGGATAGTGACTATTATTTGAAGTTAACATTTTTTTATTATTTGCTTTGTCTAACTGTACCAGAGGGGTACGACAATTGAAAGTTTCGACACATATGTACAAAAGTTCATAGAATCGAATGGCGCAAAGCGCGTCAACGTATCTTTTACCGTTCATTAGTTATAGGCCGGCAAAGCGAAAAAATCATCAGAGGTTTCTAATCAAAATAAAAATTTATATTTTGAAAACTAACGCCTAGGGAATTTTTTAATTATTTTTCCCGTAATCAACATGTCTGAATTAAGGGAAAATGATAATTTTCATTTAAATACAGGGTGATCGGATTTTTACTCGGATAGTGACTATTTGAAGTTACCATTTTTTTATTATTTGCTTTGTCTAACTGTACCAGAGGGGTACTACAATTGAAAGTTTCGACACATATGTACAAAAGTTCATAGAATCGAATGGCGCAAAGCGCGTCAATGTATCTTTTACCGTTCATTAGTTATAGGCCGGCAAAGCGAAAAAATCATCAGAGGTTTCTAATCAAAATAAAAATTTATATTTTGAACACTAAGGCCTAGGGAATTTTTAAATTATTTTTCCCGTAATCAACATGTCTGAATTAAGGGAAAATGATACTTTTCATTTAAATACAGGGTGATCGGATTTTTACTCGGATAGTGACTATTTGTAGTTACCATTTTTTTATTATTTGCTTTGTCTAACTGTACCAGAGGGGTACGACAATTGAAAGTTTCAACACATATGTACAAAAGTTCATAGAATCGAATGGCGCAAAGCGCGTCAACGTATCTTTTACCGTTCATTAGTTATAGGCCGGCAAAGCGAAAAAACCATCAGAGATTTCTAATCAAAATAAAAATTTCTATTTTGAACACTAAGGCCTAGGGAATTTTTTAATTATTTTTCCCGTAATCAACATGTCTGAATTAAGGGAAAATGATAATTTTCATTTAAATACAGGGTGATCGGATTTTTACTCGGATAGTGACTATTTGAAGTTACCATTTTTTTATTATTTGCTTTGTCTAACTGTACCAGAGGGGTACGACAATTGAAAGTTTCAACACATATGTACAAAAGTTCATAGAATCGAATGGCGCAAAGCGCGTCAACGTATCTTTTACCGTTCATTAGTTATAGGCCGGCAAAGCGAAAAAATCATCTGAGGTTTCTAATCAAAATAAAAATTTATATTTTGAACACTAAGGCCTAGGGAATTTTTTAATTATTTATCCCGTAATCAACATGTCTGAATTAAGGGAAAATGATACTTTTCATTTAAATACAGGGTGATCGGATTTTTACTCGGATAGTGACTATTTGAAGTTACCATTTTTTTATTATTTGCTTTGTCTAACTGTACCAGAG
Organism: Ophonus ardosiacus; assembly: GCA_943142095.1. Lineage (NCBI taxonomy): Eukaryota > Metazoa > Arthropoda > Insecta > Coleoptera > Carabidae > Ophonus > Ophonus ardosiacus. Next base: position 40,557,681 of record OW964836.1, read on the forward strand.
GGGTACGACAATTGAAAGTTTCAACACATATGTACAAAAGTTCATAGAATCGAATGGCGCAAAGCGCGTCAACGTATCTTTTACCGTTCATTAGTTATAGGCCGGCAAAGCGAAAAAATCATCAGAGGTTTCTAATCAAAATAAAAATTTATATTTTGAACACTAAGGCCTAGGGAATTTTTTAATTATTTTTCCCGTAATCAACATGTCTGAATTAAGGGAAAATGATACTTTTCATTTAAATACAGGGTGATCGGATTTTTACTCGGATAGTGACTATTTGAAGTTACCATTTTTTTTATTATTTGCTTTGTCTAACTGTACCAGAGGGGTACGACAATTGAAAGTTTCAACACATATGTACAAAAGTTCATAGAATCGAATGGCGCAAAGCGCGTCAACGTATCTTTTATCGTTCATTAGTTATAGGCCGGCAAAGCGAAAAAATCACCAGAGGTTTCTAATCAAAATAAAAATTTATATTTTGAACACTAAGGCCTAGGGAATTTTTTAATTATTTTTCCCGTAATCAACATGTCTGAATTAAGGGAAAATGATACTTTTCATTTAAATACAGGGTGATCGGATTTTTACTCGGATAGTGACTATTTGAAGTTACCATTTTTTTATTATTTGCTTTGTCTAACTGTACCAGAGGGGTACGACAATTGAAAGTTTCAACACATATGTACAAAAGTTCATAGAATCGAATGGCGCAAAGCGCGTCAACGTATCTTTTACCGTTCATTAGTTATAGGCCGGCAAAGCGAAAAAACCATCAGAGATTTCTAATCAAAATAAAAATTTCTATTTTGAACACTAAGGCCTAGGGAATTTTTTAATTATTTTTCCCGTAATCAACATGTCTGAATTAAGGGAAAATGATAATTTTCATTTAAATACAGGGTGATCGGATTTTTACACGGATAGTGACTATTTGAAGTTACCATTTTTTTATTATTTGCTTTGTCTAACTGTACCAGAGGGGTACGACAATTGAAAGTTTCAACACATATGTACAAAAGTTCATAGAATCGAATGGCGCAAAGCGCGTCAAAGTATCTTTTACCGTTCATGAGTTATAGGCCGGCAAAGCGAAAAAATCATCAGAGGTTTCTAATCAAAATAAAAATTTATATTTTGAACACTAAGGCCTAGGGAATTTTTTAATTATTTTTCCCGTAATCAACATGTCTGAATTAAGGGAAAATGATACTTTTCATTTAAATACAGGGTGATCGGATTTTTACTCGGATAGTGACTATTTGAAGTTACCATTTTTTTATTATTTGCTTTGTCTAACTGTACCAGAGGGGTACGACAATTGAAAGTTTCAACACATATGTACAAAAGTTCATAGAATCGAATGGCGCAAAGCGCGTCAAAGTATCTTTTACCGTTCATGAGTTATAGGCCGGCAAAGCGAAAAAATCATCAGAGGTTTCTAATCAAAATAAAAATTTATATTTTGAACACTAAGGCCTAGGGAATTTTTTAATTATTTTTCCCGTAATCAACATGTCTGAATTAAGGGAAAATGATACTTTTCATTTAAATACAGGGTGATCGGATTTTTACTCGGATAGTGACTATTTGAAGTTACCATTTTTTTATTATTTGCTTTGTCTAACTGTACCAGAGGGGTACGACAATTGAAAGTTTCAACACATATGTACAAAAGTTCATAGAATCGAATGGCGCAAAGCGCGTCAACGTATCTTTTACCGTTCATTAGTTATAGGCCGGCAAAGCGAAAAAACCATCAGAGATTTCTAATCAAAATAAAAATTTCTATTTTGAACACTAAGGCCTAGGGAATTTTTTAATTATTTTTCCCGTAATCAACATGTCTGAATTAAGGGAAAATGATAATTTTCATTTAAATACAGGGTGATCGGATTTTTACTCGGATAGTGACTATTTGAAGTTACCATTTTTTTATTATTTGCTTTGTCTAACTGTACCAGAGGGGTACGACAATTGAAAGTTTCAACACATATGTACAAAAGTTCATAGAATCGAATGGCGCAAAGCGCGTCAACGTATCTTTTACCGTTCATTAGTTATAGGCCGGCAAAGCGAAAAAATCATCAGAGGTTTCTAATCAAAATAAAAATTTATATTTTGAACACTAAGGCCTAGGGAATTTTTTAATTATTTTTCCCGTAATCAACATGTCTGAATTAAGGGAAAATGATACTTTTCATTTAAATACAGGGTGATCGGATTTTTACTCGGATAGTGACTATTTGAAGTTACCATTTTTTTATTATTTGCTTTGTCTAACTGTACCAGAGGGGTACGACAATTGAAAGTTTCAACACATATGTACAAAAGTTCATAGAATCGAATGGCGCAAAGCGCGTCAACGTATCTTTTACCGTTCATTAGTTATAGGCCGGCAAAGCGAAAAAATCATCAGAGGTTTCTAATCAAAATAAAAATTTATATTTTGAACACTAAGGCCTAGGGAATTTTTAAATTATTTTTCCCGTAATCAACATGTCTGAATTAAGGGAAAATGATACTTTTCATTTAAATACAGGGTGATCGGATTTTTACTCGGATAGTGACTATTTGAAGTTACCATTTTTTTATTATTTGCTTTGTCTAACTGTACCAGAGGGGTACGACAATTGAAAGTTTCAACACATATGTACAAAAGTTCATAGAATCGAATGGCGCAAAGCGCGTCAACGTATCTTTTACCGTTCATTAGTTATAGGCCGGCAAAGCGAAAAAACCATCAGAGATTTCTAATCAAAATAAAAATTTCTATTTTGGACACTAACGCCTAGGGAATTTTTTAATTATTTTTCCCGTAATCAACATGTCTGAATTAAGGGAAAATGATACTTTTCATTTAAATACAGGGTGATCGGATTTTTACTCGGATAGTGACTATTTGAAGTTACCATTTTTTTATTATTTGCTTTGTCTAACTGTACCAGAGGGGTACGACAATTGAAAGTTTCAACACATATGTACAAAAGTTCATAGAATCGAATGGCGCAAAGCGCGTCAACGTATCTTTTACCGTTCATTAGTTATAGGCCGGCAAAGCGAAAAAATCATCAGAGGTTTCTAATCAAAATAAAAATTTATATTTTGAACACTAAGGCCTAGGGAATTTTTTAATTATTTTTCCCGTAATCAACATGTCTGAATTAAGGGAAAATGATACTTTTCATTTAAATACAGGGTGATCGGATTTTTACTCGGATAGTGACTATTTGAAGTTACCATTTTTTTATTATTTGCTTTGTCTAACTGTACCAGAGGGGTACGACAATTGAAAGTTTCAACACATATGTACAAAAGTTCATAGAATCGAATGGCGCAAAGCGCGTCAACGTATCTTTTACCGTTCATTAGTTATAGGCCGGCAAAGCGAAAAAACCATCAGAGATTTCTAATCAAAATAAAAATTTCTATTTTGAACACTAAGGCCTAGGGAATTTTTTAATTATTTTTCCCGTAATCAACATGTCTGAATTAAGGGAAAATGATACTTTTCATTTAAATACAGGGTGATCGGATTTTTACTCGGATAGTGACTATTTGAAGTTACCATTTTTTTATTATTTGCTTTGTCTAACTGTACCAGAGGGGTACGACAATTGAAAGTTTCAACACATATGTACAAAAGTTCATAGAATCGAATGGCGCAAAGCGCGTCAACGTATCTTTTACCGTTCATTAGTTATAGGCCGGCAAAGCGAAAAAACCATCAGAGATTTCTAATCAAAATAAAAATTTCTATTTTGGACACTAACGCCTAGGGAATTTTTTAATTATTTTTCCCGTAATCAACATGTCTGAATTAAGGGAAAATGATACTTTTCATTTAAATACAGGGTGATCGGATTTTTACTCGGATAGTGACTATTTGAAGTTACCATTTTTTTATTATTTGCTTTGTCTAACTGTACCAGAGGGGTACGACAATTGAAAGTTTCAACACATATGTACAAAAGTTCATAGAATCGAATGGCGCAAAGCGCGTCAACGTATCTTTTACCGTTCATTAGTTATAGGCCGGCAAAGCGAAAAAATCATCAGAGGTTTCTAATCAAAATAAAAATTTCTATTTTGAACACTAAGGCCTAGGGAATTTTTTAATTATTTTTCCCGTAATCAACATGTCTGAATTAAGGGAAAATGATAATTTTCATTTAAATACAGGCTGATCGGATTTTTACTCGGATAGTGACTATTTGAAGTTACCATTTTTTTATTATTTGCTTTGTCTAACTGTACCAGAGGGGTACGACAATTGAAAGTTTCAACACATATGTACAAAAGTTCATAGAATCGAATGGCGCAAAGCGCGTCAACGTATCTTTTACCGTTCATTAGTTATAGGCCGGCAAAGCGAAAAAACCATCAGAGATTTCTAATCAAAATAAAAATTTCTATTTTGAACACTAAGGCCTAGGGAATTTTTTAATTATTTTTCCCGTAATCAACATGTCTGAATTAAGGGAAAATGATAATTTTCATTTAAATACAGGGTGATCGGATTTTTATTCGGATAGTGACTATTTGAAGTTACCATTTTTTTATTATTTGCTTTGTCTAACTGTACCAGAGGGGTACGACAATTGAAAGTTTCAACACATATGTACAAAAGTTCATAGAATCGAATGGCGCAAAGCGCGTCAACGTATCTTTTACCGTTCATTAGTTATAGGCCGGCAAAGCGAAAAAACCATCAAAGATTTCTAATCAAAATAAAAATATCTATTTTGAACACTAAGGCCTAGGGAATTTTTTAATTATTTTTCCCGTAATCAACATGTCTGAATTAAGGGAAAATGATAATTTTCATTTAAATACAGGGTGATCGGATTTTTACTCGGATAGTGACTATTTGAAGTTACCATTTTTTTATTATTTGCTTTGTCTAACTGTACCAGAGGGGTACGACAATTGAAAGTTTCAACACATATGTACAAAAGTTCATAGAATCGAATGGCGCAAAGCGCGTCAACGTATCTTTTACCGTTCATTAGTTATAGGCCGGCAAAGCGAAAAAATCATCAGAGGTTTCTAATCAAAATAAAAATTTATATTTTGAACACTAAGGCCTAGGGAATTTTTTAATTATTTTTCCCGTAATCAACATGTCTGAATTAAGGGAAAATGATACTTTTCATTTAAATACAGGGTGATCGGATTTTTACTCGGATAGTGACTATTTGAAGTTACCATTTTTTTATTATTTGCTTTGTCTAACTGTACCAGAGGGGTACGACAATTGAAAGTTTCAACACATATGTACAAAAGTTCATAGAATCGAATGGCGCAAAGCGCGTCAACGTATCTTTTACCGTTCATTAGTTATAGGCCGGCAAAGCGAAAAAATCATCAGAGGTTTCTAATCAAAATAAAAATTTATATTTTGAACACTAAGGCCTAGGGAATTTTTTAATTATTTTTCCCGTAATCAACATGTCTGAATTAAGGGAAAATGATACTTTTCATTTAAATACAGGGTGATCGGATTTTTACTCGGATAGTGACTATTTGAAGTTACCATTTTTTTATTATTTGCTTTGTCTAACTGTACCAGAGGGGTACGACAATTGAAAGTTTCAACACATATGTACAAAAGTTCATAGAATCGAATGGCGCAAAGCGCGTCAACGTATCTTTTACCGTTCATTAGTTATAGGCCGGCAAAGCGAAAAAATCATCAGAGGTTTCTAATCAAAATAAAAATTTATATTTTGAACACTAAGGCCTAGCGAATTTTTTAATTATTTTTCCCGTAATCAACATGTCTGAATTAAGGGAAAATGATACTTTTCATTTAAATACAGGGTGATCGGATTTTTACTCGGATAGTGACTATTTGAAGTTACCATTTTTTTATTATTTGCTTTGTCTAACTGTACCAGAGGGGTACGACAATTGAAAGTTTCAACACATATGTACAAAAGTTCATAGAATCGAATGGCGCAAAGCGCGTCAACGTATCTTTTACCGTTCATTAGTTATAGGCCGGCAAAGCGAAAAAATCATCAGAGGTTTCTAATCAAAATAAAAATTTATATTTTGAACACTAAGGCCTAGGGAATTTTTTAATTATTTTTCCCGTAATCAACATGTCTGAATTAAGGGAAAATGATAATTTTCATTTAAATACAGGGTGATCGGATTTTTACTCGGATAGTGACTATTTGAAGTTACCATTTTTTTATTATTTGCTTTGTCTAACTGTACCAGAGGGGTACGACAATTGAAAGTTTCAACACATATGTACAAAAGTTCATAGAATCGAATGGCGCAAAGCGCGTCAACGTATCTTTTACCGTTCATTAGTTATAGGCCGGCAAAGCGAAAAAATCATCAGAGGTTTCTAATCAAAATAAAAATTTATATTTTGAACACTAAGGCCTAGGGAATTTTTTAATTATTTTTCCCGTAATCAACATGTCTGAATTAAGGGAAAATGATACTTTTCATTTAAATACAGGGTGATCGGATTTTTACTCGGATAGTGACTATTTGAAGTTACCATTTTTTTATTATTTGCTTTGTCTAACTGTACCAGAGGGGTACGACAATTGAAAGTTTCAACACATATGTACAAAAGTTCATAGAATCGAATGGCGCAAAGCGCGTCAACGTATCTTTTACCGTTCATTAGTTATAGGCCGGCAAAGCGAAAAAATCATCAGAGGTTTCTAATCAAAATAAAAATTTATATTTTGAACACTAAGGCCTAGGGAATTTTTTAATTATTTTTCCCGTAATCAACATGTCTGAATTAAGGGAAAATGATAATTTTCATTTAAATACAGGGTGATCGGATTTTTACTCGGATAGTGACTATTTGAAGTTACCATTTTTTTATTATTTGCTTTGTCTAACTGTACCAGAGGGGTACGACAATTGAAAGTTTCAACACATATGTACAAAAGTTCATAGAATCGAATGGCGCAAAGCGCGTCAACGTATCTTTTACTGTTCATTAGTTATAGGCCGGCAAAGCGAAAAAACCATCAGAGATTTCTAATCAAAATAAAAATTTCTATTTTGAACACTAAGGCCTAGGGAATTTTTTAATTATTTTTCCCGTAATCAACATGTCTGAATTAAGGGAAAATGATACTTTTCATTTAAATACAGGGTGATCGGATTTTTACTCGGATAGTGACTATTTGAAGTTACCATTTTTTTATTATTTGCTTTGTCTAACTGTACCAGAGGGGTACGACAATTGAAAGTTTCAACACATATGTACAAAAGTTCATAGAATCGAATGGCGCAAAGCGCGTCAACGTATCTTTTACCGTTCATTAGTTATAGGCCGGCAATGCGAAAAAATCATCAGAGGTTTCTAATCAAAATAAAAATTTATATTTTGAACACTAAGGCCTAGGGAATTTTTTAATTATTTTTCCCGTAATCAACATGTCTGAATTAAGGGAAAATGATACTTTTCATTTAAATACAGGGTGATCGGATTTTTACTCGGATAGTGACTATTTGAAGTTACCATTTTTTTATTATTTGCTTTGTCTAACTGTACCAGAGGGGTACGACAATTGAAAGTTTCAACACATATGTACAAAAGTTCATAGAATCGAATGGCGCAAAGCGCGTCAACGTATCTTTTACCGTTCATTAGTTATAGGCCGGCAAAGCGAAAAAATCATCAGAGGTTTCTAATCAAAATAAAAATTTATATTTTGAACACTAAGGCCTAGGGAATTTTTTAATTATTTTTCCCGTAATCAACATGTCTGAATTAAGGGAAAATGATACTTTTCATTTAAATACAGGGTGATCGGATTTTTACTCGGATAGTGACTATTTGAAGTTACCATTTTTTTATTATTTGCTTTGTCTAACTGTACCAGAGGGGTACGACAATTGAAAGTTTCAACACATATGTACAAAAGTTCATAGAATCGAATGGCGCAAAGCGCGTCAACGTATCTTTTACCGTTCATTAGTTATAGGCCGGCAAAGCGAAAAAATCATCAGAGGTTTCTAATCAAAATAAAAATTTATATTTTGAACACTAAGGCCTAGGGAATTTTTTAATTATTTTTCCCGTAATCAACATGTCTGAATTAAGGGAAAATGATAATTTTCATTTAAATACAGGGTGATCGGATTTTTACTCGGATAGTGACTATTTGAAGTTACCATTTTTTTTATTATTTGCTTTGTCTAACTGTACCAGAGGGGTACGACAATTGAAAGTTTCAACACATATGTACAAAAGTTCATAGAATCGAATGGCGCAAAGCGCGTCAACGTATCTTTTACCGTTCATTAGTTATAGGCCGGCAAAGCGAAAAAATCATCAGAGGTTTCTAATCAAAATAAAAATTTATATTTTGAACACTAAGGCCTAGGGAATTTTTTAATTATTTTTCCCGTAATCAACATGTCTGAATTAAGGGAAAATGATAATTTTCATTTAAATACAGGCTGATCGGATTTTTACTCGGATAGTGACTATTTGAAGTTACCATTTTTTTATTATTTGCTTTGTCTAACTGTACCAGAGGGGTACGACAATTGAAAGTTTCAACACATATGTACAAAAGTTCATAGAATCGAATGGCGCAAAGCGCGTCAACGTATCTTTTACCGTTCATTAGTTATAGGCCGGCAAAGCGAAAAAACCATCAGAGATTTCTAATCAAAATAAAAATTTCTATTTTGAACACTAAGGCCTAGGGAATTTTTTAATTATTTTTCCCGTAATCAACATGTCTGAATTAAGGGAAAATGATAATTTTCATTTAAATACAGGGTGATCGGATTTTTACTCGGATAGTGACTATTTGAAGTTACCATTTTTTTATTATTTGCTTTGTCTAACTGTACCAGAGGGGTACGACAATTGAAAGTTTCAACACATATGTACAAAAGTTCATAGAATCGAATGGCGCAAAGCGCGTCAACGTATCTTTTACCGTTCATTAGTTATAGGCCGGCAAAGCGAAAAAACCATCAGAGATTTCTAATCAAAATAAAAATTTCTATTTTGAACACTAAGGCCTAGGGAATTTTTTAATTATTTTTCCCGTAATCAACATGTCTGAATTAAGGGAAAATGATAATTTTCATTTAAATACAGGCTGATCGGATTTTTACTCGGATAGTGACTATTTGAAGTTACCATTTTTTTATTATTTGCTTTGTCTAACTGTACCAGAGGGGTACGACAATTGAAAGTTTCAACACATATGTACAAAAGTTCATAGAATCGAATGGCGCAAAGCGCGTCAACGTATCTTTTACCGTTCATTAGTTATAGGCCGGCAAAGCGAAAAAACCATCAGAGATTTCTAATCAAAATAAAAATTTCTATTTTGAACACTAAGGCCTAGGGAATTTTTTAATTATTTTTCCCGTAATCAACATGTCTGAATTAAGGGAAAATGATACTTTTCATTTAAATACAGGGTGATCGGATTTTTACTCGGATAGTGACTATTTGAAGTTACCATTTTTTTATTATTTGCTTTGTCTAACTGTACCAGAGGGGTACGACAATTGAAAGTTTCAACACATATGTACAAAAGTTCATAGAATCGAATGGCGCAAAGCGCGTCAACGTATCTTTTACCGTTCATTAGTTATAGGCCGGCAAAGCGAAAAAATCATCAGAGGTTTCTAATCAAAATAAAAATTTATATTTTGAACACTAAGGCCTAGGGAATTTTTTAATTATTTTTCCCGTAATCAACATGTCTGAATTAAGGGAAAATGATACTTTTCATTTAAATACAGGGTGATCGGATTTTTACTCGGATAGTGACTATTTGAAGTTACCATTTTTTTATTATTTGCTTTGTCTAACTGTACCAGAGGGGTACGACAATTGAAAGTTTCAACACATATGTACAAAAGTTCATAGAATCGAATGGCGCAAAGCGCGTCAACGTATCTTTTACCGTTCATTAGTTATCGGCCGGTAAAGCGAAAAAATCATCAGAGGTTTCTAATCAAAATAAAAATTTATATTTTGAACACTAAGGCCTAGGGAATTTTTTAATTATTTTTCCCGTAATCAACATGTCTGAATTAAGGGAAAATGATACTTTTCATTTAAATACAGGGTGATCGGATTTTTACTCGGATAGTGACTATTTGAAGTTACCATTTTTTTATTATTTGCTTTGTCTAACTGTACCAGAGGGGTACGACAATTGAAAGTTTCAACACATATGTACAAAAGTTCATAGAATCGAATGGCGCAAAGCGCGTCAACGTATCTTTTACCGTTCATTAGTTATAGGCCGGCAAAGCGAAAAAATCATCAGAGGTTTCTAATCAAAATAAAAATTTATATTTTGAACACTAAGGCCTAGGGAATTTTTTAATTATTTTTCCCGTAATCAACATGTCTGAATTAAGGGAAAATGATACTTTTCATTTAAATACAGGGTGATCGGATTTTTACTCGGATAGTGACTATTTGAAGTTACCATTTTTTTTATTATTTGCTTTGTCTAACTGTACCAGAGGGGTACGACAATTGAAAGTTTCAACACATATGTACAAAAGTTCATAGAATCGAATGGCGCAAAGCGCGTCAACGTATCTTTTACCGTTCATTAGTTATAGGCCGGCAAAGCGAAAAAATCATCAGAGGTTTCTAATCAAAATAAAAATTTATATTTTGAACACTAAGGCCTAGGGAATTTTTTAATTATTTTTCCCGTAATCAACATGTCTGAATTAAGGGAAAATGATAATTTTCATTTAAATACAGGCTGATCGGATTTTTACTCGGATAGTGACTATTTGAAGTTACCATTTTTTTATTATTTGCTTTGTCTAACTGTACCAGAGGGGTACGACAATTGAAAGTTTCAACACATATGTACAAAAGTTCATAGAATCGAATGGCGCAAAGCGCGTCAACGTATCTTTTACCGTTCATTAGTTATAGGCCGGCAAAGCGAAAAAACCATCAGAGATTTCTAATCAAAATAAAAATTTCTATTTTGAACACTAAGGCCTAGGGAATTTTTTAATTATTTTTCCCGTAATCAACATGTCTGAATTAAGGGAAAATGATAATTTTCATTTAAATACAGGGTGATCGGATTTTTACTCGGATAGTGACTATTTGAAGTTACCATTTTTTTATTATTTGCTTTGTCTAACTGTACCAGAGGGGTACGACAATTGAAAGTTTCAACACATATGTACAAAAGTTCATAGAATCGAATGGCGCAAAGCGCGTCAACGTATCTTTTACCGTTCATTAGTTATAGGCCGGCAAAGCGAAAAAACCATCAGAGATTTCTAATCAAAATAAAAATTTCTATTTTGAACACTAAGGCCTAGGGAATTTTTTAATTATTTTTCCCGTAATCAACATGTCTGAATTAAGGGAAAATGATAATTTTCATTTAAATACAGGCTGATCGGATTTTTACTCGGATAGTGACTATTTGAAGTTACCATTTTTTTATTATTTGCTTTGTCTAACTGTACCAGAGGGGTACGACAATTGAAAGTTTCAACACATATGTACAAAAGTTCATAGAATCGAATGGCGCAAAGCGCGTCAACGTATCTTTTACCGTTCATTAGTTATAGGCCGGCAAAGCGAAAAAACCATCAGAGATTTCTAATCAAAATAAAAATTTCTATTTTGAACACTAAGGCCTAGGGAATTTTTTAATTATTTTTCCCGTAATCAACATGTCTGAATTAAGGGAAAATGATACTTTTCATTTAAATACAGGGTGATCGGATTTTTACTCGGATAGTGACTATTTGAAGTTACCATTTTTTTATTATTTGCTTTGTCTAACTGTACCAGAGGGGTACGACAATTGAAAGTTTCAACACATATGTACAAAAGTTCATAGAATCGAATGGCGCAAAGCGCGTCAACGTATCTTTTACCGTTCATTAGTTATAGGCCGGCAAAGCGAAAAAATCATCAGAGGTTTCTAATCAAAATAAAAATTTATATTTTGAACACTAAGGCCTAGGGAATTTTTTAATTATTTTTCCCGTAATCAACATGTCTGAATTAAGGGAAAATGATACTTTTCATTTAAATACAGGGTGATCGGATTTTTACTCGGATAGTGACTATTTGAAGTTACCATTTTTTTATTATTTGCTTTGTCTAACTGTACCAGAGGGGTACGACAATTGAAAGTTTCAACACATATGTACAAAAGTTCATAGAATCGAATGGCGCAAAGCGCGTCAACGTATCTTTTACCGTTCATTAGTTATCGGCCGGTAAAGCGAAAAAATCATCAGAGGTTTCTAATCAAAATAAAAATTTATATTTTGAACACTAAGGCCTAGGGAATTTTTTAATTATTTTTCCCGTAATCAACATGTCTGAATTAAGGGAAAATGATACTTTTCATTTAAATACAGGGTGATCGGATTTTTACTCGGATAGTGACTATTTGAAGTTACCATTTTTTTATTATTTGCTTTGTCTAACTGTACCAGAGGGGTACGACAATTGAAAGTTTCAACACATATGTACAAAAGTTCATAGAATCGAATGGCGCAAAGCGCGTCAACGTATCTTTTACCGTTCATTAGTTATAGGCCGGCAAAGCGAAAAAATCATCAGAGGTTTCTAATCAAAATAAAAATTTATATTTTGAACACTAAGGCCTAGGGAATTTTTTAATTATTTTTCCCGTAATCAACATGTCTGAATTAAGGGAAAATGATACTTTTCATTTAAATACAGGGTGATCGGATTTTTACTCGGATAGTGACTATTTGAAGTTACCATTTTTTTATTATTTGCTTTGTCTAACTGTACCAGAGGGGTACGACAATTGAAAGTTTCAACACATATGTACAAAAGTTCATAGAATCGAATGGCGCAAAGCGCGTCAACGTATCTTTTACCGTTCATTAGTTATAGGCCGGCAAAGCGAAAAAACCATCAGAGATTTCTAATCAAAATAAAAATTTCTATTTTGAACACTAAGGCCTAGGGAATTTTTTAATTATTTTTCCCGTAATCAACATGTCTGAATTAAGGGAAAATGATAATTTTCATTTAAATACAGGGTGATCGGATTTTTACTCGGATAGTGACTATTTGAAGTTACCATTTTTTTATTATTTGCTTTGTCTAACTGTACCAGAGGGGTACGACAATTGAAAGTTTCAACACATATGTACAAAAGTTCATAGAATCGAATGGCGCAAAGCGCGTCAACGTATCTTTTACCGTTCATTAGTTATAGGCCGGCAAAGCGAAAAAACCATCAGAGATTTCTAATCAAAATAAAAATTTCTATTTTGAACACTAAGGCCTAGGGAATTTTTTAATTATTTTTCCCGTAATCAACATGTCTGAATTAAGGGAAAATGATAATTTTCATTTAAATACAGGCTGATCGGATTTTTACTCGGATAGTGACTATTTGAAGTTACCATTTTTTTATTATTTGCTTTGTCTAACTGTACCAGAGGGGTACGACAATTGAAAGTTTCAACACATATGTACAAAAGTTCATAGAATCGAATGGCGCAAAGCGCGTCAACGTATCTTTTACCGTTCATTAGTTATAGGCCGGCAAAGCGAAAAAACCATCAGAGATTTCTAATCAAAATAAAAATTTCTATTTTGAACACTAAGGCCTAGGGAATTTTTTAATTATTTTTCCCGTAATCAACATGTCTGAATTAAGGGAAAATGATAATTTTCATTTAAATACAGGGTGATCGGATTTTTACTCGGATAGTGACTATTTGAAGTTACCATTTTTTTATTATTTGCTTTGTCTAACTGTACCAGAGGGGTACGACAATTGAAAGTTTCAACACATATGTACAAAAGTTCATAGAATCGAATGGCGCAAAGCGCGTCAACGTATCTTTTACCGTTCATTAGTTATAGGCCGGCAAAGCGAAAAAACCATCAGAGATTTCTAATCAAAATAAAAATTTCTATTTTGAACACTAAGGCCTAGGGAATTTTTTAATTATTTTTCCCGTAATCAACATGTCTGAATTAAGGGAAAATGATAATTTTCATTTAAATACAGGGTGATCGGATTTTTACTCGGATAGTGACTATTTGAAGGTACCATTTTTTTATTATTTGCTTTGTCTAACTGTACCAGAGGGGTACGACAATTGAAAGTTTCAACACATATGTACAAAAGTTCATAGAATCGAATGGCGCAAAGCGCGTCAACGTATCTTTTACCGTTCATTAGTTATAGGCCGGCAAAGCGAAAAAACCATCAGAGATTTCTAATCAAAATAAAAATTTCTATTTTGAACACTAAGGCCTAGGGAATTTTTTAATTATTTTTCCCGTAATCAACATGTCTGAATTAAGGGAAAATGATAATTTTCATTTAAATACAGGGTGATCGGATTTTTACTCGGATAGTGACTATTTGAAGTTACCATTTTTTTATTATTTGCTTTGTCTAACTGTACCAGAGGGGTACGACAATTGAAAGTTTCAACACATATGTACAAAAGTTCATAGAATCGAATGGCGCAAAGCGCGTCAACGTATCTTTTACCGTTCATTAGTTATAGGCCGGCAAAGCGAAAAAACCATCAGAGATTTCTAATCAAAATAAAAATTTCTATTTTGAACACTAAGGCCTAGGGAATTTTTTAATTATTTTTCCCGTAATCAACATGTCTGAATTAAGGGAAAATGATAATTTTCATTTAAATACAGGGTGATCGGATTTTTACTCGGATAGTGACTATTTGAAGGTACCATTTTTTTATTATTTGCTTTGTCTAACTGTACCAGAGGGGTACGACAATTGAAAGTTTCAACACATATGTACAAAAGTTCATAGAATCGAATGGCGCAAAGCGCGTCAACGTATCTTTTACCGTTCATTAGTTATAGGCCGGCAAAGCGAAAAAACCATCAGAGATTTCTAATCAAAATAAAAATTTCTATTTTGAACACTAAGGCCTAGGGAATTTTTTAATTATTTTTCCCGTAATCAACATGTCTGAATTAAGGGAAAATGATACTTTTCATTTAAATACAGGGTGATCGGATTTTTACTCGGATAGTGACTATTTGAAGTTACCATTTTTTTATTATTTGCTTTGTCTAACTGTACCAGAGGGGTACGACAATTGAAAGTTTCAACACATATGTACAAAAGTTCATAGAATCGAATGGCGCAAAGCGCGTCAACGTATCTTTTACCGTTCATTAGTTATAGGCCGGCAAAGCGAAAAAATCATCAGAGGTTTCTAATCAAAATAAAAATTTATATTTTGAACACTAAGGCCTAGGGAATTTTTTAATTATTTTTCCCGTAATCAACATGTCTGGATTAAGGGAAAATGATACTTTTCATTTAAATACAGGGTGATCGGATTTTTACTCGGATAGTGACTATTTGAAGTTACCATTTTTTTATTATTTGCTTTGTCTAACTGTACCAGAGGGGTACGACAATTGAAAGTTTCAACACATATGTACAAAAGTTCATAGAATCGAATGGCGCAAAGCGCGTCAACGTATCTTTTACCGTTCATTAGTTATAGGCCGGCAAAGCGAAAAAATCATCAGAGGTTTCTAATCAAAATAAAAATTTATATTTTGAACACTAAGGCCTAGGGAATTTTTTAATTATTTTTCCCGTAATCAACATGTCTGAATTAAGGGAAAATGATACTTTTCATTTAAATACAGGATGATCGGATTTTTACTCGGATAGTGACTATTTGAAGTTACCATTTTTTTATTATTTGCTTTGTCTAACTGTACCAGAGGGGTACGACAATTGAAAGTTTCAACACATATGTACAAAAGTTCATAGAATCGAATGGCGCAAAGCGCGTCAACGTATCTTTTACCGTTCATTAGTTATAGGCCGGCAAAGCGAAAAAATCATCAGAGGTTTCTAATCAAAATAAAAATTTATATTTTGAACACTAAGGCCTAGGGAATTTTTAAATTATTTTTCCCGTAATCATCATGTCTGAATTAAGGGAAAATGATACTTTTCATTTAAATACAGGGTGATCGGATTTTTACTCGGATAGTGACTATTTGAAGTTACCATTTTTTTATTATTTGCTTTGTCTAACTGTACCAGAGGGGTACGACAATTGAAAGTTTCAACACATATGTACAAAAGTTCATAGAATCGAATGGCGCAAAGCGCGTCAACGTATCTTTTACCGTTCATTAGTTATAGGCCGGCAAAGCGAAAAAACCATCAGAGATTTCTAATCAAAATAAAAATTTCTATTTTGAACACTAAGGCCTAGGGAATTTTTTAATTATTTTTCCCGTAATCAACATGTCTGAATTAAGGGAAAATGATACTTTTCATTTAAATACAGGGTAATCGGATTTTTACTCGGATAGTGACTATTTGAAGTTACCATTTTTTTATTATTTGCTTTGTCTAACTGTACCAGAGGGGTACGACAATTGAAAGTTTCAACACATATGTACAAAAGTTCATAGAATCGAATGGCGCAAAGCGCGTCAACGTATCTTTTACCGTTCATTAGTTATAGGCCGGCAAAGCGAAAAAATCATCAGAGGTTTCTAATCAAAATAAAAATTTATATTTTGAACACTAAGGCCTAGGGAATTTTTTAATTATTTTTCCCGTAATCAACATGTCTGAATTAAGGGAAAATGATACTTTTCATTTAAATACAGGGTGATCGGATTTTTACTCGGATAGTGACTATTTGAAGTTACCATTTTTTTATTATTTGCTTTGTCTAACTGTACCAGAGGGGTACGACAATTGAAAGTTTCAACACATATGTACAAAAGTTCATAGAATCGAATGGCGCAAAGCGCATCAACGTATCTTTTACCGTTCATTAGTTATAGGCCGGTAAAGCGAAAAAATCATCAGAGGTTTCTAATCAAAATAAAAATTTATATTTTGAACACTAAGGCCTAGGGAATTTTTTAATTATTTTTCCCGTAATCAACATGTCTGAATTAAGGGAAAATGATACTTTTCATTTAAATACAGGGTGATCGGATTTTTACTCGGATAGTGACTATTTGAAGTTACCATTTTTTTATTATTTGCTTTGTCTAACTGTACCAGAGGGGTACGACAATTGAAAGTTTCAACACATATGTACAAAAGTTCATAGAATCGAATGGCGCAAAGCGCGTCAACGTATCTTTTACCGTTCATTAGTTATAGGCCGGCAAAGCGAAAAAATCATCAGAGGTTTCTAATCAAAATAAAAATTTATATTTTGAACACTATGGCCTAGGGAATTTTTTAATTATTTTTCCCGTAATCAACATGTCTGAATTAAGGGAAAATGATACTTTTCATTTAAATACAGGCTGATCGGATTTTTACTCGGATAGTGACTATTTGAAGTTACCATTTTTTTATTATTTGCTTTGTCTAACTGTACCAGAGGGGTACGACAATTGAAAGTTTCAACACATATGTACAAAAGTTCATAGAATCGAATAGCGCAAAGCGCGTCAACGTATCTTTTACCGTTCATTAGTTATAGGCCGGCAAAGCGAAAAAATCATCAGAGGTTTCTAATCAAAATAAAAATTTATATTTTGAACACTAAGGCCTAGGGAATTTTTTAATTATTTTTCCCGTAATCAACATGTCTGAATTAAGGGAAAATGATAATTTTCATTTAAATACAGGGTGATCGGATTTTTACTCGGATAGTGACTATTTGAAGTTACCATTTTTTTATTATTTGCTTTGTCTAACTGTACCAGAGGGGTACGACAATTGAAAGTTTCAACACATATGTACAAAAGTTCATAGAATCGAATGGCGCAAAGCGCGTCAACGTATCTTTTACCGTTCATTAGTTATAGGCCGGCAAAGCGAAAAAATCATCAGAGGTTTCTAATCAAAATAAAAATTTCTATTTTGAACACTAAGGCCTAGGGAATTTTTTAATTATTTTTCCCGTAATCAACATGTCTGAATTAAGGGAAAATGATAATTTTCATTTAAATACAGGCTGATCGGATTTTTACTCGGATAGTGACTATTTGAAGTTACCATTTTTTTATTATTTGCTTTGTCTAACTGTATCAGAGGGGTACGACAATTGAAAGTTAAGTTCATAGAATCGAATGGCGCAAAGCGCGTCAACGTATCTTTTACCGTTCATTAGTTATAGGCCGGCAAAGCGAAAAAACCATCAGAGATTTCTAATCAAAATAAAAATTTCTATTTTGAACACTAAGGCCTAGGGAATTTTTTAATTATTTTTCCCGTAATCAACATGTCTGAATTAAGGGAAAATGATAATTTTCATTTAAATACAGGGTGATCGGATTTTTACTCGGATAGTGACTATTTGAAGTTACCATTTTTTTATTATTTGCTTTGTCTAACTGTACCAGAGGGGTACGACAATTGAAAGTTTCAACACATATGTACAAAAGTTCATAGAATCGAATGGCGCAAAGCGCGTCAACGTATCTTTTACCGTTCATTAGTTATAGGCCGGCAAAGCGAAAAAACCATCAGAGATTTCTAATCAAAATAAAAATTTCTATTTTGAACACTAAGGCCTAGGGAATTTTTTAATTATTTTTCCCGTAATCAACATGTCTGAATTAAGGGAAAATTGATAATTTTCATTTAAATACAGGGTGATCGGATTTTTACTCGGATAGTGACTATTTGAAGTTACCATTTTTTTATTATTTGCTTTGTCTAACTGTACCAGAGGGGTACGACAATTGAAAGTTTCAACACATATGTACAAAAGTTCATAGAATCGAATGGCGCAAAGCGCGTCAACGTATCTTTTACCGTTCATTAGTTATAGGCCGGCAAAGCGAAAAAATCATCAGAGGTTTCTAATCAAAATAAAAATTTATATTTTGAACACTAAGGCCTAGCGAATTTTTTAATTATTTTTCCCGTAATCAACATGTCTGAATTAAGGGAAAATGATAATTTTCATTTAAATACAGGCTGATCGGATTTTTACTCGGATAGTGACTATTTGAAGTTACCATTTTATTATTATTTGCATTGTCTAACTGTACCAGAGGGGTACGACAATTGAAAGTTTCAACACATATGTACAAAAGTTCATAGAATCGAATGGCGCAAAGCGCGTCAACGTATCTTTTACCGTTCATTAGTTATAGGCCGGCAAAGCGAAAAAATCATCAGAGGTTTCTAATCAAAATAAAAATTTCTATTTTGAACACTAAGGCCTAGGGAATTTTTTAATTATTTTTCCCGTAATCAACATGTCTGAATTAAGGGAAAATGATAATTTTCATTTAAATACAGGCTGATCGGATTTTTACTCGGATAGTGACTATTTGAAGTTACCATTTTATTATTATTTGCATTGTCTAACTGTACCAGAGGGGTACGACAATTGAAAGTTTCAACACATATGTACAAAAGTTCATAGAATCGAATGGCGCAAAGCGCGTCAACGTATCTTTTACCGTTCATTAGTTATAGGCCGGCAAAGCGAAAAAATCATCAGAGGTTTCTAATCAAAATAAAAATTTCTATTTTGAACACTAAGGCCTAGGGAATTTTTTAATTATTTTTCCCGTAATCAACATGTCTGAATTAAGGGAAAATGATAATTTTCATTTAAATACAGGCTGATCGGATTTTTACTCGGATAGTGACTATTTGAAGTTACCATTTTTTTATTATTTGCTTTGTCTAACTGTACCAGAGGGGTACGACAATTGAAAGTTTCAACACATATGTACAAAAGTTCATAGAATCGAATGGCGCAAAGCGCGTCAACGTATCTTTTACCGTTCATTAGTTATAGGCCGGCAAAGCGAAAAAATCATCAGAGGTTTCTAATCAAAATAAAAATTTCTATTTTGAACACTAAGGCCTAGGGAATTTTTTAATTATTTTTCCCGTAATCAACATGTCTGAATTAAGGGAAAATGATAATTTTCATTTAAATACAGGCTGATCGGATTTTTACTCGGATAGTGACTATTTGAAGTTACCATTTTTTTATTATTTGCTTTGTCTAACTGTACCAGAGGGGTACGACAATTGAAAGTTTCAACACATATGTACAAAAGTTCATAGAATCGAATGGCGCAAAGCGCGTCAACGTATCTTTTACCGTTCATTAGTTATAGGCCGGCAAAGCGAAAAAACCATCAGAGATTTCTAATCAAAATAAAAATTTCTATTTTGAACACTAAGGCCTAGGGAATTTTTAAATTATTTTTCCCGTAATCAACATGTCTGAATTAAGGGAAAATGATACTTTTCATTTAAATACAGGGTGATCGGATTTTTACTCGGATAGTGACTATTTGAAGTTACCATTTTTTTATTATTTGCTTTGTCTAACTGTACCAGAGGGGTACGACAATTGAAAGTTTCAACACATATGTACAAAAGTTCATAGAATCGAATGGCGCAAAGCGCGTCAACGTATCTTTTACCGTTCATTAGTTATAGGCCGGCAATGCGAAAAAATCATCAGAGGTTTCTAATCAAAATAAAAATTTATATTTTGAACACTAAGGCCTAGGGAATTTTTTAATTATTTTTCCCGTAATCAACATGTCTGAATTAAGGGAAAATGATACTTTTCATTTAAATACAGGGTGATCGGATTTTTACTCGGATAGTGACTATTTGAAGTTACCATTTTTTTATTATTTGCTTTGTCTAACTGTACCAGAGGGGTACGACAATTGAAAGTTTCAACACATATGTACAAAAGTTCATAGAATCGAATGGCGCAAAGCGCGTCAACGTATCTTTTACCGTTCATTAGTTATAGGCCGGCAAAGCGAAAAAATCATCAGAGGTTTCTAATCAAAATAAAAATTTATATTTTGAACACTAAGGCCTAGGGAATTTTTTAATTATTTTTCCCGTAATCAACATGTCTGAATTAAGGGAAAATGATACTTTTCATTTAAATACAGGGTGATCGGATTTTTACTCGGATAGTGACTATTTGAAGTTACCATTTTTTTATTATTTGCTTTGTCTAACTGTACCAGAGGGGTACGACAATTGAAAGTTTCAACACATATGTACAAAAGTTCATAGAATCGAATGGCGCAAAGCGCGTCAACGTATCTTTTACCGTTCATTAGTTATAGGCCGGCAAAGCGAAAAAATCATCAGAGGTTTCTAATCAAAATAAAAATTTATATTTTGAACACTAAGGCCTAGGGAATTTTTTAATTATTTTTCCCGTAATCAACATGTCTGAATTAAGGGAAAATGATAATTTTCATTTAAATACAGGGTGATCGGATTTTTACTCGGATAGTGACTATTTGAAGTTACCATTTTTTTATTATTTGCTTTGTCTAACTGTACCAGAGGGGTACGACAATTGAAAGTTTCAACACATATGTACAAAAGTTCATAGAATCGAATGGCGCAAAGCGCGTCAACGTATCTTTTACCGTTCATTAGTTATAGGCCGGCAAAGCGAAAAAATCATCAGAGGTTTCTAATCAAAATAAAAATTTATATTTTGAACACTAAGGCCTAGGGAATTTTTTAATTATTTTTCCCGTAATCAACATGTCTGAATTAAGGGAAAATGATAATTTTCATTTAAATACAGGCTGATCGGATTTTTACTCGGATAGTGACTATTTGAAGTTACCATTTTTTTATTATTTGCTTTGTCTAACTGTACCAGAGGGGTACGACAATTGAAAGTTTCAACACATATGTACAAAAGTTCATAGAATCGAATGGCGCAAAGCGCGTCAACGTATCTTTTACCGTTCATTAGTTATAGGCCGGCAAAGCGAAAAAACCATCAGAGATTTCTAATCAAAATAAAAATTTCTATTTTGAACACTAAGGCCTAGGGAATTTTTTAATTATTTTTCCCGTAATCAACATGTCTGAATTAAGGGAAAATGATAATTTTCATTTAAATACAGGGTGATCGGATTTTTACTCGGATAGTGACTATTTGAAGTTACCATTTTTTTATTATTTGCTTTGTCTAACTGTACCAGAGGGGTACGACAATTGAAAGTTTCAACACATATGTACAAAAGTTCATAGAATCGAATGGCGCAAAGCGCGTCAACGTATCTTTTACCGTTCATTAGTTATAGGCCGGCAAAGCGAAAAAACCATCAGAGATTTCTAATCAAAATAAAAATTTCTATTTTGAACACTAAGGCCTAGGGAATTTTTTAATTATTTTTCCCGTAATCAACATGTCTGAATTAAGGGAAAATGATAATTTTCATTTAAATACAGGCTGATCGGATTTTTACTCGGATAGTGACTATTTGAAGTTACCATTTTTTTATTATTTGCTTTGTCTAACTGTACCAGAGGGGTACGACAATTGAAAGTTTCAACACATATGTACAAAAGTTCATAGAATCGAATGGCGCAAAGCGCGTCAACGTATCTTTTACCGTTCATTAGTTATAGGCCGGCAAAGCGAAAAAACCATCAGAGATTTCTAATCAAAATAAAAATTTCTATTTTGAACACTAAGGCCTAGGGAATTTTTTAATTATTTTTCCCGTAATCAACATGTCTGAATTAAGGGAAAATGATACTTTTCATTTAAATACAGGGTGATCGGATTTTTACTCGGATAGTGACTATTTGAAGTTACCATTTTTTTATTATTTGCTTTGTCTAACTGTACCAGAGGGGTACGACAATTGAAAGTTTCAACACATATGTACAAAAGTTCATAGAATCGAATGGCGCAAAGCGCGTCAACGTATCTTTTACCGTTCATTAGTTATAGGCCGGCAAAGCGAAAAAATCATCAGAGGTTTCTAATCAAAATAAAAATTTATATTTTGAACACTAAGGCCTAGGGAATTTTTTAATTATTTTTCCCGTAATCAACATGTCTGAATTAAGGGAAAATGATACTTTTCATTTAAATACAGGGTGATCGGATTTTTACTCGGATAGTGACTATTTGAAGTTACCATTTTTTTATTATTTGCTTTGTCTAACTGTACCAGAGGGGTACGACAATTGAAAGTTTCAACACATATGTACAAAAGTTCATAGAATCGAATGGCGCAAAGCGCGTCAACGTATCTTTTACCGTTCATTAGTTATCGGCCGGTAAAGCGAAAAAATCATCAGAGGTTTCTAATCAAAATAAAAATTTATATTTTGAACACTAAGGCCTAGGGAATTTTTTAATTATTTTTCCCGTAATCAACATGTCTGAATTAAGGGAAAATGATACTTTTCATTTAAATACAGGGTGATCGGATTTTTACTCGGATAGTGACTATTTGAAGTTACCATTTTTTTATTATTTGCTTTGTCTAACTGTACCAGAGGGGTACGACAATTGAAAGTTTCAACACATATGTACAAAAGTTCATAGAATCGAATGGCGCAAAGCGCGTCAACGTATCTTTTACCGTTCATTAGTTATAGGCCGGCAAAGCGAAAAAATCATCAGAGGTTTCTAATCAAAATAAAAATTTATATTTTGAACACTAAGGCCTAGGGAATTTTTTAATTATTTTTCCCGTAATCAACATGTCTGAATTAAGGGAAAATGATACTTTTCATTTAAATACAGGGTGATCGGATTTTTACTCGGATAGTGACTATTTGAAGTTACCATTTTTTTATTATTTGCTTTGTCTAACTGTACCAGAGGGGTACGACAATTGAAAGTTTCAACACATATGTACAAAAGTTCATAGAATCGAATGGCGCAAAGCGCGTCAACGTATCTTTTACCGTTCATTAGTTATAGGCCGGCAAAGCGAAAAAACCATCAGAGATTTCTAATCAAAATAAAAATTTCTATTTTGAACACTAAGGCCTAGGGAATTTTTTAATTATTTTTCCCGTAATCAACATGTCTGAATTAAGGGAAAATGATAATTTTCATTTAAATACAGGGTGATCGGATTTTTACTCGGATAGTGACTATTTGAAGTTACCATTTTTTTATTATTTGCTTTGTCTAACTGTACCAGAGGGGTACGACAATTGAAAGTTTCAACACATATGTACAAAAGTTCATAGAATCGAATGGCGCAAAGCGCGTCAACGTATCTTTTACCGTTCATTAGTTATAGGCCGGCAAAGCGAAAAAACCATCAGAGATTTCTAATCAAAATAAAAATTTCTATTTTGAACACTAAGGCCTAGGGAATTTTTTAATTATTTTTCCCGTAATCAACATGTCTGAATTAAGGGAAAATGATAATTTTCATTTAAATACAGGCTGATCGGATTTTTACTCGGATAGTGACTATTTGAAGTTACCATTTTTTTATTATTTGCTTTGTCTAACTGTACCAGAGGGGTACGACAATTGAAAGTTTCAACACATATGTACAAAAGTTCATAGAATCGAATGGCGCAAAGCGCGTCAACGTATCTTTTACCGTTCATTAGTTATAGGCCGGCAAAGCGAAAAAACCATCAGAGATTTCTAATCAAAATAAAAATTTCTATTTTGAACACTAAGGCCTAGGGAATTTTTTAATTATTTTTCCCGTAATCAACATGTCTGAATTAAGGGAAAATGATAATTTTCATTTAAATACAGGGTGATCGGATTTTTACTCGGATAGTGACTATTTGAAGTTACCATTTTTTTATTATTTGCTTTGTCTAACTGTACCAGAGGGGTACGACAATTGAAAGTTTCAACACATATGTACAAAAGTTCATAGAATCGAATGGCGCAAAGCGCGTCAACGTATCTTTTACCGTTCATTAGTTATAGGCCGGCAAAGCGAAAAAACCATCAGAGATTTCTAATCAAAATAAAAATTTCTATTTTGAACACTAAGGCCTAGGGAATTTTTTAATTATTTTTCCCGTAATCAACATGTCTGAATTAAGGGAAAATGATAATTTTCATTTAAATACAGGGTGATCGGATTTTTACTCGGATAGTGACTATTTGAAGTTACCATTTTTTTATTATTTGCTTTGTCTAACTGTACCAGAGGGGTACGACAATTGAAAGTTTCAACACATATGTACAAAAGTTCATATAATCGAATGGCGCAAAGCGCGTCAACGTATCTGTTACCGTTCATTAGTTATAGGCCGGCAAAGCGAAAAAATCATCAGAGGTTTCTAATCAAAATAAAAATTTCTATTTTGAACACTAAGGCCTAGGGAATTTTTTAATTATTTTTCCCGTAATCAACATGTCTGAATTAAGGGAAAATGATAATTTTCATTTAAATACAGGGTGATCGGATTTTTACTCGGATAGTGACTATTTGAAGGTACCATTTTTTTATTATTTGCTTTGTCTAACTGTACCAGAGGGGTACGACAATTGAAAGTTTCAACACATATGTACAAAAGTTCATAGAATCGAATGGCGCAAAGCGCGTCAACGTATCTTTTACCGTTCATTAGTTATAGGCCGGCAAAGCGAAAAAACCATCAGAGATTTCTAATCAAAATAAAAATTTCTATTTTGAACACTAAGGCCTAGGGAATTTTTTAATTATTTTTCCCGTAATCAACATGTCTGAATTAAGGGAAAATGATACTTTTCATTTAAATACAGGGTGATCGGATTTTTACTCGGATAGTGACTATTTGAAGTTACCATTTTTTTATTATTTGCTTTGTCTAACTGTACCAGAGGGGTACGACAATTGAAAGTTTCAACACATATGTACAAAAGTTCATAGAATCGAATGGCGCAAAGCGCGTCAACGTATCTTTTACCGTTCATTAGTTATAGGCCGGCAAAGCGAAAAAACCATCAGAGATTTCTAATCAAAATAAAAATTTATATTTTGAACACTAAGGCCTAGGGAATTTTTTAATTATTTTTCCCGTAATCAACATGTCTGGATTAAGGGAAAATGATACTTTTCATTTAAATACAGGGTGATCGGATTTTTACTCGGATAGTGACTATTTGAAGTTACCATTTTTTTATTATTTGCTTTGTCTAACTGTACCAGAGGGGTACGACAATTGAAAGTTTCAACACATATGTACAAAAGTTCATAGAATCGAATGGCGCAAAGCGCGTCAACGTATCTTTTACCGTTCATTAGTTATAGGCCGGCAAAGCGAAAAAATCATCAGAGGTTTCTAATCAAAATAAAAATTTATATTTTGAACACTAAGGCCTAGGGAATTTTTTAATTATTTTTCCCGTAATCAACATGTCTGAATTAAGGGAAAATGATACTTTTCATTTAAATACAGGATGATCGGATTTTTACTCGGATAGTGACTATTTGAAGTTACCATTTTTTTATTATTTGCTTTGTCTAACTGTACCAGAGGGGTACGACAATTGAAAGTTTCAACACATATGTACAAAAGTTCATAGAATCGAATGGCGCAAAGCCCGTCAACGTATCTTTCACCGTTCGTTAGTTATAGGCCGGCAAAGCGAAAAAACCATGAGAGGTTTCTAATCAAAATAAAAATTTCTATTTTGAAAACTAAGGCCTAGGGAATTTTTTAATTATTTTTCCCGTAATCAACATGTTTGAATTAAGGGAAAACGATACTTTTCATATAAATACAGGGTGATCTGATTTTTACTCGGATAGTGACTATTTGAAGTTACCATTTTTTTATTATTTGCTTTGTCTAACTGTACCAGAGGGGTACGACAATTGAAAGTTTCAACACATATGTACAAAAGTTCATAGAATCGAATGGCGCAAAGCGCGTCAACGTATCTTTTACCGTTTGTTAGTTATAGGCCGGCAAAGCGAAAAAACCATGAGAGGTTTCTAATCAAAATAAAAATTTCTATTTTGAAAACTAAGGCCTAGGGAATTTTTTAATTATTTTTCCCGTAATCAACATGTTTGAATTAAGGGAAAATGATACTTTTCATATAAATACAGGGTGATCTGATTTTTACTCGGATAGTGACTATTTGAAGTTACCATTTTTTTATTATTTGCTTTGTCTAACTGTACCAGAGGGGTACGACAATTGAAAGTTTCAACACGTATGTCCAAAAGTTCATAGAATCGATTTCTAGTAGGAAGAATAGGAAAATTAATTTTCAATCAGATTATTCAATAACAAAATAATATTCATTTATTATTAATAATTTAATTATTGGGCAATATTGTATAGCTAAACAATTAAAAATTTAATTTCCTATGTACAAATAATAGTATAAAAAAATTACATTCCTATTCCTATCTTTAGCTTACAAGTCTACATAATATATTTTTATAATCACTTACATTTGCTGAAGATCTCGGATCTAACATCGCCCGTCTATCTCTGCAAACAGCAATCATGAAATGAAGAATCAGCAATTTCGATGATGTCTATTGCATCTGAAATAATTAAAAAAGTATTAATTATCGCTGGCAACCATTACTGTATTTATAAAAATTTAGAACAACCATAGTCCAAATACTGTAAATTTGTTTAACATATTCAGCGATCCACTTTCAAGAATATTTAACAGTTTGCTAAAACTGTTTTTCGCAAAAATAATCTTAGTCACAAGATATTACATGAGAAAATGTTCTTTGATTTTCTGTTTGCTAATTATGTTTCTTACAAATCAATTAATGTCTATAACAGTTACTAATAATTACGTAATTGCCAAAATTATTATCTATTTTTTAATATTTAATCATGGCTTTTAATTAAATTGAATTATATAAATCTCTAATGAGAATGTATTGTTTCAAATTCAAAATAATGGACTAAGGTTTTGCTCTTCAATTAAAATCCAAAGTTATTAAACGGTAAAAAAATAATAAAAATAAAACATCCTACCTTATACACGAGAAGATCCCCTAGATCGCGATGTCTGTCTTTTCCTCCATTTGCTCTATTATTCCTTTAGCTGCAGGGCCCCACTTACAACATCTATTCAAATAATTTCCGTTCAATCTGTAATAAAATATAGAGAAATAGTACGCAATATTACGATATATTACTCTTTTAATCTCACACATATTTGCTTTTTAAAACAATTTACAACACTGTAATATTATCTATACTAAAAAAAAAACGATATACTAAAAAACTACTATCAATGTAATATGTTAAAAAGTTATTAAACGATAAAAAGTAATAAAAATAAAACTTATCCTACCTTATACACAAGAAGATCCTCCAAGGAGCGATGTTTGCCCTTTCCTCCATTTGCTCTATTAAGCCTTTAAGATTTATGGATTGGACAGAAAAGAATGGAATAGAATGACGTCACTTTTGTGTCACTTCTACATTAAATTTCTATGTGATTTGAATAACGTCGGTTCACAAGCAAAACACATTGTCATTTTTTTTTAATTACGACTTATTCAACTATGCCATACCTTTCTTGCAGTTCTATCGTCTGATAAATTCCATTAAGTTCTATCAAAACTAGTTTTATCATTATTTTCATTATATTGTTTATAAGTCCCAAATTAAGAATTTTACTCAATTTTCTCAATACTAATACTTTTGACAATGTGTTTTGTTTGTAAACCGACGATAATGTCATTGTTTGTTTTTGCAATATTTCTGCTATAAAATGTAATATTTCGCAAAAGAACTGTTACCTACAGAAAGTTTTTACGTTAAAGCAACGAAGTCACACGAATATTATCGGAGCAAGCTGAATGGAATAGAATAAGAAATAAAATTTGGTTATATCCTATTCCATTCCATTCTGTGCAAGTATAAATAGTTACATGCATTTACATAAGTTTATATTTCTATTCCCTGTGCTATTCCATTCCTTATTCTATTCTGTGCAATCTATAAATCAGGTTCTATTCCTTTCGCTATAGGGCCCCATTTACAAACACATCTATTCAAATAATTTCCGTTTCAATCTGTAAAAAAAAAAAAAAAATAGAGAAATAGTACGGAATATTATGATATATTACTCTCTCAATCTCACACATATTTGCTTTTTAAAACAATTTGTTACACTTTGTAATATTATCTGTACTAAAAAAAACTCCATATACTAAAAAAATTACAATCAATATATGTTCTAATTTGTTTCTATTCTTGAAAACGATTAAAACAATTTTATTTTTTATGTAGATTGTACGCTTTGAAAATGAGCTTAACTAATTCCATCCACGTTAATTAATCTAATATAAAGCAATGTTAGTTCTAATAATTGCAATACTCAAAATTTTCTAACAAATTATTTTATGTAGATTGTAATTCGTAAAAAAATAAACAATATTCACATAAATATATTGAAATAAATATTACCGGCTACAAATCAAAATTGTGTAACATGTGCTTACATTTCGAGAAGAAATTCTTTGGCCAGGCATATTCTACATTTTTAATAACAATGCTATTCTCTGTTCATCATAATCTTATTCTGTTGTTGTTTGTTGTACACTTGTCCGCCAAAACACTTTTTGAGATCATCAACCTGTTGAAATTGAATCAATGTACACAAATCCACAAAAATTCCACCCGTAATTTTACCAAATATAGTTAAACACCATGATATACTATCACAACAAGCATTTTCTTTATTATTTTCACTATAAAACTATCATAAAATATCAAAAACGCTGTTGAAATATCTTTTGTCGTTGAGAAATGCTAAGCGTCTTCTCGAACAAGCCGTGCTCTGAGTGGACCGCGGTAGACGCGTTAGGCTCACCTGATTGGCTATAATAACGAGGCCTGTGATTGGTCATAAATGCCATCGTTCGAATGCAGCATCGAAGTATGAAATATTCTATCAATTTTGCGCTATTTGCGTTCAGTTATTTCGAATATATTTACAAATATAAATATCTGACTGATTATTTCTGACTTGTATTCGTTAAATTCATCATTCAACAGTATGTTTTAATAATAAAAGAGTATATTAATTATTTATTAAGCAAATAAACTTGGAAAGTGGACCAAATATACAACAAAAATAACATATTTTCCAAACATTGACGATATTATCACAAATATAAATAAGTGGCTGGCACAAGAAGAAAAGGAATTTATTTTCCACAGGCATCGAAGCAATTTTCAACGATATCCAAATGTATTACTAACATTTTCAGAGATTATTTTGAAAAATATAATTGCTTTAAACGTTCCTGTTGTTTCTTTCTATGTTAGGTATGAAAATACGTTAAGGGAAAATGATACTTTCTATTTAAATACAGGGTGATCGAATTTTTACTGCCCTACTGACTATTTGAAGTATCCATTTTTTGGTTTTTCGCTTTGTCTAACTGTACCAGCAGGGCCCGGCAATTGAAAATTCGTACATATATGTACAAATGTCCGTAGAATCGAATGCCGCAAACCGCGTCAAAAAATCTTGTACCGTTTAATAGTTATAGGCCGACAAAGTGAAAAAAACATGAGAGATTTCTAATCAAAATAAAACTTTCTATTTTGAAAACTAAAGGCCAAAGAATTTTTTAATTATTTTTTCCATAATTAGTGTGTCCGAATTAAGGGAAAATGATACTCTCTATTGAAATACAGGGTGATCGAATTTTTACTGCCCTACTGACTATTTGAAGTATCCATTTTTTGGTTTTTCGCTTTGTCTAACTATACCAGCAGGGCCCGGCAATTGAAAATTCGTACTTATATGTACAAATGTCCGTAAAATCGAATGCCGCAAACTGCGTCAAAAAATCTTGTACCGTTTAATAGTTATAGGCCGACAAAGTGAACAAAACATGAGAGATTTCTAAACAAAATAAAACTTTCTATTTTGAAAACTAAAGGCCAAAGAATTTTTTAATTATTTTTTCCATAATTAGTGTGTCCGAATTAAGGGAAAATGATACTTTCTATTTAAATACAGGGTGATCGAATTTTTACTGCACTACTGACTATTTGAAGTATCCATTTTTTGGTTTTTCGCTTTGTCTAACTGTACCAGCAGGGCCCGGCAATTGAAAATTCGTACATATATGTACAAATGTCCGTAGAATCGAATGCCGCAAACTGCGTCAAAAAATCTTGTACCGTTTAATAGTTATTGGCCGACAAAGTGAAAAAAACATGAGAGATTTCTAATCAAAATAAAACTTTCTATTTTGAAAACTAAAGGCCAAAGAATTTTTTAAATTATTTTTTCCATAATTAGTGTGTCCGAATTAAGGGAAAATGATACTTTCTATTTAAATACAGGGTGATCGAATTTTTACTGCCCTACTGACTATTTGAAGTATCCATTTTTTGATTTTTCGCTTTGTCTAACTGTACCAGCAGGGCCCGGCAATTGAAAATTCGTACATCTATGTACAAATGTCCGTAGAATCGAATGCCGCAAACTGCGTCAAAAAATCTTGTACCGTTTAATAGTTATAGGCCGACAAAGTGAAAAAACATGAGAGATTTCTAATCAAAATAAAACTTTCTATTTTGAAAACTAAAGGCCAAAGAATTTTTATAATTATTTTTCCCATAATTAGTGTGTCCGAATTAAGGTAAAATGATACTTTCTATTGAAATACAGGGTGATCGAATTTTTACTGCCCTACTGACTATTTGAAGTATCCATTTTTTGGTTTTTCGCTTTGTCTAACTGTACCAGCAGGGCCCGGCAATTGAAAATTCGTACATATATGTACAAATGTCCGTAGAATCGAATGCCGCAAACTGCGTCAAAAAATCTTGTACCGTTTAATAGTTATAGGCCGACAAAGTGAAAAAACATGAGAGATTTCTAATCAAAATAAAACTTTCTATTTTGAAAACTAAAGGCCAAAGAATTTTTTAATTATTTTTTCCATAATTAGTGTGTCCGAATTAAGGGAAAATGATACTCTCTATTGAAATACAGGGTGATCGAATTTTTACTGCCCTACTGACTATTTGAGGTATCCATTTTTTGGTTTTTCGCTTTGTCTAACTGTACCAGCAGGGCCCGGCAATTGAAAATTCGTACATATATGTACAAATGTCCGTAGAATCGAATGCCGCAAACTGCGTCAAAAAATCTTGTACCGTTTAATAGTTATTGGCCGACAAAGTGAAAAAAACATGAGAGATTTCTAATCAAAATAAAACTTTCTATTTTGAAAACTAAAGGCCAAAGAATTTTTTAAATTATTTTTTCCATAATTAGTGTGTCCGAATTAAGGGAAAATGATACTTTCTATTTAAATACAGGGTGATCGAATTTTTACTGCCCTACTGACTATTTGAAGTATCCATTTTTTGATTTTTCGCTTTGTCTAACTGTACCAGCAGGGCCCGGCAATTGAAAATTCGTACATATATGTACAAATGTCCGTAGAATCGAATGCCGCAAACTGCGTCAAAAAATCTTGTACCGTTTAATAGTTATAGGCCGACAAAGTGAAAAAACATGAGAGATTTCTAATCAAAATAAAACTTTCTATTTTGAAAACTAAAGGCCAAAGAATTTTTTTAATTATTTTTCCCATAATTAGTGTGTCCGAATTAAGGGAAAATGATACTTTCTATTGAAATACAGGGTGATCGAATTTTTACTGCCCTACTGACTATTTGAAGTATCCATTTTTTGGTTTTTCGCTTTGTCTAACTGTACCAGCAGGGCCCGGCAATTGAAAATTCGTACATATATGTACAAATGTCCGTAGAATCGAATGCCGCAAACTGCGTCAAAAAATCTTGTACCGTTTAATAGTTATAGGCCGACAAAGTGAAAAAAACATGAGAGATTTCTAATCAAAATAAAACTTTCTATTTTGAAAACTAAAGGCCAAAGAATTTTTTAATTATTTTTTCCATAATTAGTGTGTCCGAATTAAGGGAAAATGATATTCTCTATTGAAATACAGGGTGATCGAATTTTTACTGCCCTACTGACTATTTGAAGTATCCATTTTTTGGTTTTTCGCTTTGTCTAACTGTACCAGCAGGGCCCGGCAATTGAAAATTCGTACATATATGTACAAATGTCCGTAGAATCGAATGCCGCAAACCGCGTCAAAAAATCTTGTACCGTTTAATAGTTATAGGCCGACAAAGTGAAAAAACATGAGAGATTTCTAATCAAAATAAAACTTTCTATTTTGAAAACTAAAGGCCAAAGAATTTTTTAATTATTTTTTCCATAATTAGTGTGTCCGAATTAAGGGAAAATGATACTTTCTATTTAAATACAGGGTGATCGAATTTTTACTGCCCTACTGACTATTTGAAGTATCCATTTTTTGGTTTTTCGCTTTGTCTAACTGTACCAGCAGGGCCCGGCAATTGAAAATTCGTACATATATGTACAAATGTCCGTAGAATCGAATGCCGCAAACCGCGTCAAAAAATCTTGTACCGTTTAATAGTTATAGGCCGACAAAGTGAAAAAAACATGAGAGATTTCTAATCAAAATAAAACTTTCTATTTTGAAAACTAAAGGCCAAAGAATTTTTTAATTATTTTTTCCATAATTAGTGTGTCCGAATTAAGGGAAAATGATACTCTCTATTGAAATACAGGGTGATCGAATTTTTACTGCCCTACTGACTATTTGAAGTATCCATTTTTTGGTTTTTCGCTTTGTCTAACTGTACCAGCAGGGCCCGGCAATTGAAAATTCGTACATATATGTACAAATGTCCGTAGAATCGAATGCCGCAAACCGTGTCAAAAAATCTTGTACCGTTTAATAGTTATAGGCCGACAAAGTGAAAAAAACATGAGAGATTTCTAATCAAAATAAAACTTTCTATTTTGGAAACTAAAACCCTGAGAATTTTTAGCACATCGGATTAAGAGGATATTAAAAATTGCCCTTGATATTATCATTATTACTGATAACTGTGTTGAATGACACACCCACAAATTGTGAAATATTCGAACCGTGATGATTTATTTATTTATTATCAAAACAAAAAAAATAATTTATTTAGTATGACTTACATTAGAAGATCTCAGCTACTCGCCATCTCTGCAATCTCGTACTCAACTGCTCGGTATCTCTGCAAACTCGTTTTCAATTACTCGGGAACTCGGCAATTTCTATTCACCTGCAAATTGACAAAAAAAAATTAAATTGTTGTTTGGTATTGAATGCATTTCGTTCGATTTCTAATAAATAAATTACTTAAAAGCTATTTTGTTATTATTCAAATTTTAGTTTGTTACCAATATGTTTGCTATGAAATATTTAATAATTTATAAAATTGTACACAAAGCTTAACTATAATTATGAAACATTTTATTCTCATACAAACACATTATCAACTTATATAACCATTAATGAAGTTGGGAGGTTATTTAAACTTACGATTGTTATTAATTTGCAACAGTAGTTAACAATATTTCACTATTAAAACAATAATATATCAACAATAAATGCATTTTTAGCAGCAAAATAAAATAGATATTTGCTTGAAGACGGCAGCTATACAAGTTACCAGTAAGAACATTGCAGACGAACACAAATGAGTTTAATTTGGAATGCCGACCGTAATTATGCTTGATTTTGTTAATTCAATGCAGATAGAAAAATTATTTACAAAATAAAAATAATACAAAATAAAGGACTTCAAAATGCATTCATGAATATTTGAACATAAAATTACATACCAATAAAATTTATTAAGAATTGCCAGAAACTATTTTAAATTGTTCTCAACTGCCGAAACTTTAAATTAATATAATTGAAGCATTGTTTAAACTTACTATTATTATTAATTTGCAACAATATGAAACACCAAATACATTATATTTTAACGAATAGATATTTTTACATTATGTGCACAAAATACGCCATTTTCCAAACAAACCCACGCTAAACTTGTATGCACATTATTATGAGAACACTTCAAAATACATATAAAATCATGTAAAATATAAAGAAAAATAACACTTAGCAGTATATTTCCAATTTCTATGCACAAATAAAACTGTACTCACGATTTCAACATTGTAATTCGCCAGTAATTTTCTCGTACAAATATATCAACTTCAACAACAAATATTG
The DNA here is from genome assembly GCA_943142095.1 of Ophonus ardosiacus. Lineage (NCBI taxonomy): Eukaryota > Metazoa > Arthropoda > Insecta > Coleoptera > Carabidae > Ophonus > Ophonus ardosiacus. The sequence goes on from OW964836.1 coordinate 40,592,506, forward strand.
TCTCAAACGTTCAACCAACACTTTATCTAACTTTTCTACATGATTTTTCATACGTTTCCCAAGTTTTAACGAAGAAAATAAACGTCTATTACACTACAATGCAAACCGGTCACTTTTGTACAACATGTACCAAGAGCTGTGTTCATATTTTACGTAATTTTCTTGCACAAATAGTCGACCCCGGTAACAATTATTATCTCAAACGATGAACACTCACTTTATAAAACTTTTCTACATAATTTTTCTTATGTGTCTTGAGATTTAACGAGGAAAATAAACGTTTTATCACAGCAAAATGCAAGTTGGCGTCACCTCGCCATTTTGTTCTAACATGTAGTTGTGAACTTGTTATGTGGCCGTGTACGCGTAGGAATATCAAGTACTACGTGATTCAAGTTGAAATTTATTTGGAAATAAATTACGCAAAATATAAAATTTGTCGTGAAATTATTTAATATTTAATTATTTTAATATCAATTTTGAATTTATCTATGTGTTTCAGGCGTTTTAAAGAAACATGTCTTATTTTGTCTGATGTGCATAAAATTCGATGGGATTACTTTTTCAACAAATCATAAACTCTGGACAAATGATTAAAAATTCCTACAAAATTCTTTAAATATAGACTTAAAACTATAAAAAAAATTGTGGAACAAATAATTCTTCGACCGATATTTTAATACAAAAACCATAAAAAGTCAATTTTTGAATTGATTTTTTTTCATTATTTTCTTTCTAAAAATTGTTTTATATGCTTAATAAATGAAAATTCGCATAATTATAAAGCTATATTCGCAGAATCGATTTGTGATATCGCCAAGTATGTATTTCCATCCGTTTTAGGGTTATTACCCAAAAATGGGTAAATGTTTTAAGGGAAAATACTTTTCTTTTAAATACAGGGTGATCGAATTTTTAATAGACTACTGTCTATTTGAAGATCTCATTTTTTGGTTTTTCGCTTTGTCTGACTGTACCAGATGGGCATGACAATTGAAAATTGAAACACATATGCACGAAAGTCCATAAAATCGAATGCCGTAAAGCGCGTCAATGTATCTTTAACCGTTCATTAGTTATAGCCCGGCAAAGTGAAAAAAACTATGGGAGATTTCTAATCAAAATAAAAATTTCTATTTTGGAAACTAAAGCCCTGAGAATATTTATATTATTTTTCCTGTAACCAACGTAGTCGGATTAAGTGAAAATTACAAATACCCCATTGTTAAAATGGTGTTTACGCCTTTATGAGATCATTGCCCCTCATATTATCATCATTACTGATAACTGTGTTGATTGACACACCCACAATTTGTGAAATATTCAAACCGTGATGATTTATTTATTTATTATCAAAAAAATTAATTAATTTAGCATGACTAACGATATTATTGATTCTATATTCTTTAAAAATAAAAATTTCTATTTTAAAAACTAAGGCCTAGATATTTTTTTCATTATTTTTCCCGTAATCAGCATGCTTGAATTAAGAGAAAATAATACTTTCCAACTAATTATAGGGTGGTCGGATTTTTAGTGGACTACTGAATTGTTTAAAGTTACCATTTTTTTCATTTTTGCTTACTCTTACTATACTAGCTCAACACGGCTATTCAAAATTGGTTACCATATGTAGAAAAGTCCATAGAATCGAATGGCGCAACGCCCATTACTGTATCTTTTACCATTCATTAGTTATAGTCCGTCAAAGTCAAAAAATATTGTCAATTTTGCTTTAAAAATAAAAATTTCTATTTTAAAAGCTAAGGCCTAGAGACTTTTTTCATTATTTTTCCCGTAATCAGCATGCTTGAATTAAGAGAAAATAATACTTTCCAATTAATTATAGGGTGGTCGGATTTTTAGTGGACTACTGAATCGTTTAAAGTTACCATTTTTTTCATTTTTGCTTACTCTTACTATACTAGCTAAACACGGTTATTCAAAATTGGTTACCCAATGTAGAAAAGTGCATAGAATCGAATGGCGCAACGCCCATTACTGTATCTTTTTCCATTCATTAGTTATAGTCCGTCAAAGTCAAAAAATATTGTCAATTTTTCTTTAAAAATAAAAATTTCTATTTTAAAAACTAAGGCCTAGAGATTTTTTTCATTATTTTTCCCGTAATCAGCATGCTTGAATTAAGAGAAAATAATACTTTCCAATTAATTATAGGGTGGTCGGATTTTTAGTGGACTACTGAATTGTTTAAAGTTACCATTTTTTTCATTTTTGCTTACTCTTACTATACTAGCTCAACACGGCTATTCAAAATTGGTTACCATATGTAGAAAAGTCCATAGAATCGAATGGCGCAACGCCCATTACTGTATCTTTTACCATTCATTAGTTATAGTCCGTCAAAGTCAAAAAATATTGTCAATTTTTCTTTAAAAATAAAAATTTCTATTTTAAAAACTAAGGCCTAGAGATTTTTTCATTATTTTTCCCGTAATCAGCATGCTTGAATTAAGAGAAAATAATACTTTCCAAATAATTATAAGGTGGTCGGATTTTTAGTAGACTACTGAATTGTTTAAAGTTACCATTTTTTTCATTTTTGCTTACTCTTACTATACTAGCTAAACACGGTTATTCAAAATTGGTTACCATATGTAGAAAAGTCCATAGAATCGAATGGCGCAACGCCCATTACTGTATCTTTTACCATTCATTAGGTATAGTCCGTCAAAGTCAAAAAATATTGTCAATTTTGCTTTAAAAATAAAAACTTCTATTTTAAAAACTAAGGCCTAGAGATTTTTTTCATTATTTTTCCCGTAATCAGCATGCTTGAATTAAGAGAAAATAATACTTTCCAATTAATTATAGGGTGGTCGGATTTTTAGTGGACTACTGAATTGTTTAAAGTTACCATTTTTTTCATTTTTGCTTACTCTTACTATACTAGCTCAACACGGCTATTCAAAATTGGTTACCATATGTAGAAAAGTCCATAGAATCGAATGGCGCAACGCCCGTTACTGTATATTTTACCATTCATTAGTTATAGTCCGTCAAAGTCAAAAAATATTGTCAATTTTGCTTTAAAAATTTCTATTTTAAAAACTAAGGCCTAGATATTTTTTTCATTATTTTTCCCGTAATCAGCATGCTTGAATTAAGAGAAAATAATACTTTCCAATTAATTATAGGGTGGTCGGATTTTTAGTGGACTACTGAATTGTTTAAAGTTACCATTTTTTTCATTTTTGCTTACTCTTACTATACTAGCTCAACACGGCTATTCAAAATTGGTTACCATATGTAGAAAAGTCCATAGAATCGAATGGCGCAACGCCCGTTACTGTATCTTTTACCATTCATTAGTTATAGTCCGTCAAATTCAAAAAATATTGTCAATTTTGCATTAAAAAGAAAAAGTTCTATTTGGAAACTAAAGCCCAGAGATTTTTTATATTATTTTTCTCGTATTCAGCATGTCTGAATTAAGGGAAAATGATACTTTTCATTTAAAGACAGGGCGATCTGATATTTAGTAGACTACTGCTTGTTTGAACATTCCATTTTTTTGTTTTTTGCTTGGTTTAACTGTACCAGTCGGACACGATAATTTCAAATTGCCTCACATATGTACAAAAATCCATAGAAACGAATGGCGCAAAGCGCGTCAATGTATCTTTAACCGTTCATTAGTTATAGGTCGGCAAAGTGAAAAAACTTTCTATTTTGGAAACTAAAACCCTGAGAATTTTTAGTTTATTTTTTTCTGTAATCAGCGTGGTCGGATTAAGAGGATATTAAAAATTGCCCCTGATATTATCATCATTACTGATAACTGTGTTGATTGACACACCCACAAATTATGAAATATTCGAACCGTGGTGATTTATTTATTTATTATCAAAACGAAAAAAATAATTTATTTAGTATGACTTACATTAGAAGATCTCTGCAATCTCGTACTCAACTGCTCGGTATCTCTGCAAACTCGTTTTCAATTACTCGGGAACTCGGCAATTTCTGTTCACCTGCAAATTGACAAAAACATAAAAATTAAAGTGTTGTTTTCTATTGAATGCATTTTAATCGATTTCTAATAAATAAATTAGTTAAAACATTTGTTATTGTTCAAATTTTAGTTTGTTATCAATATGTTTGCTATGAAATATTTAATAGTTTATAAAATTGCACACAAAGCTTAACTAAAATTATGAAATATTTTATTCTCATACAAACACATTATTAACTTATATAATGAAGTTGGGATGTTATATAAACTTACGATTGTTATTAATTTGCAACAGTAGATAACAATATTTCACTATTAAAACAATAATATATCAACAATAAATGCATTTTTAGCAGCAAAATAAAATAAATATTTGCTTGAAGACGACAAGTTATAAGTAAGAACATTACAGACGAACACGAACGAGTTTAATTTGGAATGCCGACCGTAATTACGCTTGATTTTGTTAATTCAATGCAGATAAAAAATTTATTTACCAAATAAAAATAAAATAAAATACGGGATTTCTATTTTGGAAACTAAAGCCCAGAGAATTTTTTCGTTACTTTTCCCGTAATCAGTATGACCGAATTAGAGGAAAATGATACTTTTCATTTAAATACAGGGTGAATGGCTTTTTACTGTACTACAGACTATATGAAATTTCCATTTTTTTGTTTTTTGCTTTCTCTGACTGTATCAGCTGGGAACGACAATTGAAAATTCATACACATATGCACAAAGGTCCATACTTATAGGGACTTTTAAGAAAAAGTAGCACATGATCCAGTTTTTCTTTAAAAGTCTATTTGTTTGTCTCTCTTGCACTTATGCCATTGTGCGAGAGAGAAAACTTTTCAAGTCACTTGAAAAGAAAAACTTGATCGTGTGATGCACGCTTAAGATTGCTTGACATAAGGGCGAATAAATTATTCATGATTTTTAAAACTATGATAATTGTATATTAAACTAAAGATAAGTTGTAAAAATCAATGTTCCAAATGCTTTCAAGTAAATAAAGATTTAAAAAATTAGCATAATCACAGACGCTAAGAAGTAATTATTAAAATTACATAATATAATATACTTTATATTATTAATTATGGAAATAATTGAACAATTACAGTCGCTGGAGTCTCACAGAATCTATGCCTTCGTAAAACAAAGTATTAATTCCATTCTACATAACAATTTTAGAAAACATATCTTGCTATATGTCATTAGAACGACAAAATAGCTAATATTAATAAAAATTGGCGATAGTTTATAGTAGTTATTACTTAAATCATATATTAACTAATTAAATTAAATTAAACCGGGTGGGCCAACTAATATGCGAAGGGGCTCGTATTTATGCATAAAGGAACGAAAAATAAATATGAAATAAATAATAATTTCACTTACCTTTTGAGGTTAATCCAGGACCAGTGTAAAACGAACAGCAAATAAAACTGACAGCAAACAGCGTGTAAAAATTGCAGCAAATTTCTCAGCAACTATTATCGGCTCGGCATTGTTCGTAAACATCAATAAATGTTCTTAAATTTGATCACTTATTTCACCAAATGTTATTCAACAACACAATATTCCTTCAAACACACGTACACTTTCTCAATTTCATTGTAAAATGTTATTAAAATATCGTAAACACTATTTAAATAATTATTAGTGTTGATAAACACCCAGTTACGTTCAATGAACACGAAATAACTTGGAATCTTGTGCAAAAGTGTCACAACGTGAAACTAGATGGCGCCTTCGCGGAGCAGCGCGACGTGAACACACCGCGAGCTGAATCTAGACTGAATCATGGAGTCTCTCGCGAACTTGCATAAGAGGACGTGTGTTGGAGAGAGATAGAAGATACCCAACGTCAGATTGATGATGGATGATTTGGAATTATCAATTATCATTAAATGATAAATAATCTTTATAAAAACATGCCATTTTATATGCTATTCATGAAAAAGTACTTAAAACATTTGTAGATTTTAGTATTTCCGAGAAATCGGCGAAAATTCAACGACTTGAAGTTGGAACTGTCAGCTGTTAACCAAGAATATTGTTAAAATGTTGATTATAGTTATTGGCTTTGTTTAAACATTATTGTAATATGTTTTTGAATAAAAATGATCCTTATTAATCCTATTTTAATATTCCATGCTTGCTTTTACTGTAATTAATAATAAATTGTTGTATTATGCCAGAGTTACATAATACCTTTACCAAGTATTTATGTATTTGTTTTAATAACTTTGAAATATATTTTTATGAAAAAATGGTGCTTATTATTCATATTATAATATTCTATAAACAATTTTTCATTATTTATTTATAAATTGTCAAAATTTGCAATGTTTTCATTGTAGATTTGACTCCGGGAATAGGGGCACATATTGAACTATTTCATTAAATATTTCTATAATTTATTAGTAAAAAATTAATATTCAAACATTGTTTCACATATTTCCAATTACAAAATTGCCCTAATTGTTCCATAAATGTAATAATTTCATTCTAAATGTTATTGCAAAAACAGCTGATTCCAAGATGTGACTGTTTCAAAGTATATATCTTTAAAAATATAAAATATTTGGAACTATATATTGTTGTTAAATAGTCTCAAATACTTGTAAATTGTTGTACATTAACTTTTATTGATATATAAATAAAAATATGTACGCAAAATATAGTTTAAGATATGTACAAAATCTGATAAAATGATTCCAGAATCTTATGTTTAATCATTGTTTTTTGGAAGAATATCATATATTTCTTGAATAATAAACTTATTTTCTTATCAATTTATATTATAACACATTCTACAAAAATATATAATTTGTTGTACATTAACCTTTATTACGTTGCTGGAAAATGTTTCATTTTAAATGATGAGTTATTTTTCTATCAAGAACTCTGATAAAAATGCAAATACATGGTTTAACTTTGAGACTATTCGTGATGAAGAAGAACCAAGAAGAATAAACACGTTTTAGGATCCCTAGAATACGATTTTACTAGTTTTACGATGATGTCTGCATGTGTGTCTGTCTGTGCGTCTGTGTGTGGGTGTCAAAAATTTCTCTGACGATAACACCAACATTACAATTCTAAAAATCATAATTCTTTCGTATTCCTCTTCTTTACATCTATATGAACAGCTGATAAGATTTTGGTTATAATTGGAGAACCGGAAGTACCCGTATTTGAAGTTTTTAAGTACCACAAAAAAAAATAGTAAAACTATTTTTGAATAGCGATATAAATACCATTGTTGATAAATGTTACATTAAAAAATGGACCATTCAAAATACATATGTATACCAAATTTCATTAAAATATTTAAACAAATGGCCATTTAATTGAAAAATTATTAAAGGTCGTTAACCCCAAAAAAAATACGGTTTTAAATCGTTTTTTACAAGGCTTAAACCACTCGTACAATAATTCTGAAAATTTGCACACTTGTATTAAAAAATACATAGAATTTAATGATCAAGTCGGCAGGTTTCTTTCTCCACCCAGTTTTGGGTAGAGTGTATCTATCCATTTAAGGGTTAAAGACAGGGGTTTAATTTTATCAAAAATCGATTCCTCGGGTCAAAATACATATGTGTACTAATTTTTGTTAATTTTCTGCAAAGGATATACTAAATATTTGAACTACAGCCCTGGCGAATTTTTAAATGTAATTGCATAATTGGAATAAAAATCATTTCCGGCTAAACGGTTTATTTGAGAACAAAATTTATTTGAAAAAAGTTTCTTAAAAGTAAATTCTAGATGGGGTTAGTTTAAAACTTTTTTTAAAATTCTTACATTTTTGAAAATAGGATCTTTGAGTAATTTTAAATTAAAAGAAAATTTTTGAAAAAAAACTTTTTTGTTTATTATTATTAATTAACCAAATTTTGGTTACATATATAACTCGAGCCGTAGATTTCAAAAATCGATAAGCTAATTTTCTAAAACCACCCATTTTTGGGTAAAGGGCAATCACCTCAAAAATTGGTAAACTTACGAAGTCGATACATCTATTTTTGGAATCTACGGATCGAGTTGCATATAAACCCAAAATTTGGTTGTGAAATTTTTAAAAGTACAGCCCTGGAGAATTTTTAAACATAATTGCACAATTGGAATAAAAATCATTTCCGGCTAAACGAATTACTTGAGGACAAAATTTATTTGAAAAAAGTTTCTTAAAATTAAATTCTAGATGGGGTTGGTTTGAAACTTTTTTTAAAATTCTTACATTTTTGAAAATAGGATCTTTGGGTAATTTTAATTTAAAAGAAAATTTTTGGAAAAAAACTTTTTTGTTTACTATTATTAATAAACCAAATTTTGGGTACATATATAACTCGAGCCGTAGATTCCAAAAATCGATAAGCCAATTTTCTAACACCACCCATTTTTGGGTAAATGGCAGTCACCCCAAAAATTGGTAGACCTACGATGTCGATCTATCGATTTTTGGAATCTACGGATCAAGTTGCATATAAGCCCAAAATTTGATTGTGAAATTTTTATAAGTACAGCCCTGGCAAATTTATAAATGTAATTGCATAATTGGAATAAAAATCATTTCCGGCTAAACGGTTTACTTGAGGACAAAATTTATTTGAAAAAAGTTTCTCAAAATTAAATTATAGGTGGGGTTAACTTGAAACTTTTTTTAAAAATCTCACATTTTCGAAAACAGGATCTTGGACTCATTTTAATTTGATTTACTGCCCATGATCAATATTATTGATTTTTCGATTGAGCGATCTTACACATTCCAAACCATACCTGTCGGTGCAAAGTTTTTGCCATGTATTATTTATATGAGTATTTGGGGGCATGTTAAAAAACAGGCCCCCTAAAGAAGGCGTCTGCACTGAAAAAACTAAAGAATTTCAAGGTTGTGTGGGTGGATTTTACATATGGTGCCACCTGTCATAAAAAATTTAATCTAGGAAAACAAGTGTCATATTTTATTTGTATTTAAACCATTTTAAATAGTTTTCTTATTATGGCTTGAACCATTCGTACAATAATTCTGAAAATTGGTATACTTGTATTAAAATATACGTAGAATTTAGCTGTGAAATTGACAGGTTTGTATCTCCACCCAGTTTTGGGTAGCATATATGTACCCACTTAAGGGTTTCAGATATGGTTTCAATTTTATAAATAATCGATTCCTCGGGTCAAAATACATAAGTATACCAATTTTTGTTAATTTTCTGCAAAGGATATACTAAATATTTGAACTTGTATTTGCCCTAAATTTCAGGAATTTTGTCGGCGTCCGACGCGTAGCTTGCGCACTAAAAATTCAAAGATTTGCGGTAAAATTCAAAGTGTGTTTATTTGGAATTCCCTCAACAAAAAAATTTGAAAATTGGTACACTTATGTAAGAATATACGTAGAATCTGATGGTGAAGTCGAAAATTGTTTATCTATACCCAGTTTTGGGTGGTGAATATCTACCCATTTAAGAGTTAAGGGTACGACTTTAATTTTACGAAAAATCGATTCTATGGGTCTTAATACATATGTTTCCTAATTTTTGTTAAAATATTGCAACAGGTAACTCAGTAATATCAAAACAAAATTTTCACATGTAATTGACCTTAAAGGTGTGTGATTCAGGACCTTATATTACTGTAGTACAATAATTCTGAAAATTGGTATACATGTATAAAAAAATATGTAGATTCGAATGGTGAAGTCGACAGGTTTGTATCTCTACCTAGTTTTGGGTAGCGTATATCTACCTATATAAGGGTTGAAGATAGGGGTTTAATTTTATCAAAAATCAATTCTTCGTGTCAAAATACATATGTGTACTAATTTTTATTAATTTTCTGCAAAGGATATACTAAATATTTGAACTTGTATTTGCCCTAAATTTCAGGAATTTGGCGGCGTCCAACGCGTAGCTTGCGCACTAAAAATTCAAAGATTTGCGGTAAAATTCAAAGTGTGTTTATTTGAAACTCCTTCAACAAAAAAAATTGAAAATTGGTACACTTATGTAACAATATACGTAGAATCTGATGGTGAAGTCGAAAATTGTTTATCTGTACCCAGTTTTGGGTGGTAAATATCTATTCATTTAAGGGTTGAGGGTAAGACTTTAATTTTATGAAAAATCGATTCTTTGGGTCATAATACATATGTTTACTAATTTTTGTTAAAATATTGCAACAGGTAATTCAGTAATATCAAAACAAAATTTTCACATGTCATTGATTTTAAAGGTGTGTGATTCAGGACCTTATATTACTGTAGTACAATAATTCTGAAAATTGGTATACATGTATAAAAAAATATGTAGATTCGAATGGTAAAGTCGACAGGTTTGTATCTCTACCTAGTTTTGGGTAGCGTATATATACCCATATAAGGGTTGAAGATAGGGGTTTAATTTTAGAAAAAATCGTTTCTTCGTGTCAAAATACATATGTGTACTAATTTTTGTTAATTTTCTGCAAAGGATATACTAAATATTTGAACTTGTATTTGCCCTAAATTTCAGGAATCTTGTCGGCGTCCGACGCGTATCTTGCGCACTAAAAATTCAAAGATTTGCGGTAAAATTCAAAGTGTGTTTATTTGGAATTCCTTCAACAAAAAAATTTGAAAATTGGTACACTTATGTAACAATATACGTAGAATCTGTTGGTGAAGTCGAAAATTGTTTATCTGTACGCAGTTTTGGGTGGTAAATATCTATTCATTTAAGGGTTGAGGGTACGACTTTAATTTTATGAAAAATCGATTTTTTGGGTCATAATACATATGTTTACTAATTTTTGTTAAAATATTAGAACAGGTAATTCAGTAATATCAAAACAAAATTTTCAGAGGTCATTGACCCTAAAGGTGTGTGATTCAGAACCTTATATTACTGCAGTACAATAATTCTGAAAATTGGTATACATGTATAAAAAAAATATATAGATTCGAATGGTGAAGTCGACAGGTTTGTATCTCGACCCAGTTTTGGGTACTATATACCCAACCATTTAAGGGTTGAAGATAGGGGTTTAATTTTAACAAAAATGAATTCCATGATTCAAAATATATATGCACTGTAATTTTCATCAAAATATTTTGAATGGTCCAGTTTTAATTGTAACATTTATTAACAATGGTATCTGAATCGTTACTCAAGAACGGTTTTAATAATTTATTCATGGTACTTAGACCAATTAAGCAATTGAAGACTGGGTTATTTATATAAGATAGTACGTAGAATCTAATGATATTATAGAAAAAAATACATCTCCACCCATTTACGGGTGGTGAATTTATACTCATTTTTGGGTAACAGATGTGGATTTAATTTTATCAAAAATCGATTCCTCGCTTAAAAATACATATGTGTACCAATTTTCATTCAAATATTCCTCAGAATACAAAAGTTATTCAAGTTTTCATGCACATGCAATGTGTAGTTAAAGTTAAAAAAAATATATATAACAATATACAAATACAGTATTATGTAACTTTTAATTGTGAGTAAATATCTTCAAATAAACTTTTTTAAAAAATGAGAAATAAAGCCGTTATTTAATAATTTATGAATCAATAATTCTAATAAAATATTGGTATAGCCACCTATTGACAAGAATTATAAACACTGGCTGGACTTTTGAATTTTATCTTATTTATATTCAGAAATTATTATCTCAAAACTGGGGCGTTAAATAGAAAAAGTTTCAAAAAAAATTTGCTCAAAATATTCTATTTTAATTATTTATATAACAATCTTAATTATATAGTTTGTATTTTTAGAGATATAAATGTTTAAATAAATAGAACATTTTCTCAAGAACTATATGTAAATAAAATAAATTATAAGTTAAAATAAATTTAGAATTAAATAATAAATAGAGTTTGTTACAAAAATTATTTTGTAATAAATTTTGTTTGCGAGAAATAAATTGATTTTTATTTTTATTCATTATCTCTGGAATTAAAACGAACATTAAAAAAAGTTTCAACCAAACTGCCTTTTATTTTTAATTACAAATATTTTTTCTTATGACAAACTTGGGCGAAATGTTATTAGTTTAGCCAAAAAATGGATTTTTTCAAATTCTTTAATATCAAAACAATACTGCTGCTGTACTCTATGATGAAACTTATGAACTATATTTTTTGTTGTCCTGTAAGAAAGTACGTTAAACTTCTCATTTTAAATAAATTAATAATTAAAATATAGTTTAATACGCGATTTTATGTTTATTATAATTAAAATATGCTTTTCTTTGTCAATTTTATTTGACGTTTGTTATATCTGCAGCAAGATGTCTCCACGTGTATTACAGCAAATCTGACCTTCATAAAATCCAGGACTGTAATTAAAAATTATTGGTTATAGAAAATATTTAACAGTTTTTTGGGCCAAAATTTATATGTATTTCAACAAGGATAAGACAATAGTTTATAAAAAATACAAAATAAATGATCTAACTTGTTTATTTAAGAATATATACGGAAATATTGACTAGCAGAAAATTTCCTGAATACGTCTTGTGTGATAGCAACAAATTATTTATGGAATGCAAAATATGACTGGCGCTGGCGCTTAAATACCATAAAATGTACATTGGAATTTCTTCAAAATTTGACCACATACAATAATTTTTCAATTAAATATTGTTATTATATGTAATTTGGAGGTTAAATAAATATAATATTGTACATATTATCCATTTTTTATTATAATAAATACCATATTTTGTTATATACATTATAGAGTGTACAGAATAAAAGTATTTCATTGTTTATTAATATTATATACAATAATTGTTAACTATAACATATTGTAAACATTATGCTAATAATACAGTTTACAGAAATAAACATATAATACAAAATAAATAAAAATTATTATGTATAACACTGACATGGCATCTACATTTTTTTGTTTTTATTTTTCTTCACTAAATTTTCATAAAAAGTTAATGTGTTATACATCAGAAGATTTAGCACAAAATTCTCAGTATAAAAATATAAAATTCATAAATTATAACTATAATATATCGCTAATATCTTATACTTTTCATCTGACATACTTGGACTTTTTTCAGTTACAATTTTCAATACAAAATTTTCATTAAAAGTTAATAAATTATACATCAGCAGATTCAGTGTGAAGCACTGAGTAAAATGATACTAAATACTTGTACTAAAATATTAAAGTAACACTAACATTATCCATCTAGTCTTATTAAAGGTTATTTATCATTAATTTGTTGTTTGATGTCATCTGTTTGTGTTTTGTCTTCTTTGATTCGTCCCTCATTCTTCGTCTACATAAAAACAACCCCCGGAGTTTAGTCCTGCGATATTTCATCCCTTAAACAACAATATTCTTCGCTAGACAACTCCAAACATTTGTAATGTTTGCATTTAATAGGATCTTGTAATCATCTCATTTGGAATTCTGTAAAAAAACTTATACAATGATAATAATAATGCTGTGTATTGATTATTATATACAAATATACATACCGTAATATAATACATGAAATATTGTTATGTCCATTTGGTTTAAGAGGCATTGAAAGCTGTAGCATCTTTGCAAAAATCTATAAAATGAACCAATAGTGTTTATATTAAATTTGTAAAAATTATTGCCTGAAGCTCTATGTAAGAGCTAATAAACCTTGTTGTCTCTAAACCTGTTTTGCAAACCGGTTTTTCTAACTAGTTTCCATACAAACCGGTTTGGTACTGGTTTTTATGAACAGTTTCTTCCCAAACCGGTTTTTCAAGTTCAATACTCGCTCAAAATCTGGTTTATTATACTGAAAAACTGGTTTCATGCCCTGAAATACAATTTATTTACATATCCATTGTTTAAACAAATGTTTACTAACCAAATATCACCTTGTAACAAAATAAAAACTGAATAAATTACTTTTGTTTTCAGTTCCAATTATATACATTTGTTTATCCATTATTGTTGTCATCTGTGATTTGAGGTTATAACAATTGTTATTAACAATTAATAAAATATTAGTTATTATTAATTTCTGGTGCATAAAATTGACGAATATATTCAAAAAAATAATTAAACAAATTAAATTTCATAAATTTATTCATAAAAAAACAATTTGACTTACTGCGCATGATCAGAATTATTGATTTTTCGATCGATCAATCTTACACATTCCAAACCATACCTGTCGGTGCAAAGTTTTTGCCATGTGTTATTTATATGAGTATTTGGGGGCATGTTAAAAAACAGGCCCCCTAAAGAAGGCGTCTGCACTGGAAAAACTAAAGAATTTCAAGGTTGTGTGGGTGGATTTTACATATGATGCCACCTGCCATAAAAAATTTAAACTAGGAAAACAAGTGTTACATTTTATTTGTATTTAAACCATTTTAAATAGTTTTCTTATTATGGCTTAAACTATTCGTACAATAATTCTGAAAATTGGTATACTTGTAGTAAAAAATACGTAGAATTTAGTGGTAAAGTCGACAGATTTGTATCTCTACCTAGTTTTGGGCAGCATACATATACCCATTTAAGGGTTTAAGACAGGGGTTTAATTTTATTAAAAATCGATTTCTCGTGTCAAAATACATATGTATACCAATTTCTGATAATTTTCACTGAAGGATATACCAAATATTTGAACTTGTATTTGCCCTAAATTTCAGGAATCTTGCCGGCGTCTGACGCGTAGCTTGCGCACTGAAAATTCAAAGATTTGCGGTAAAATTCAAAGTGTGTTTATTTGGAATTCCTTTAAAAAAAAATGAAATTCGGTATATTTATGTAAGGATATACGTAGAATCTGATGGTGAAGTCGAAAATTGTTTATCTATACCCAGTTTTGGATGGAGAATTGCATAATTGGAAAAAAATCATTTCCGGCTAAATGGTTTACATGAGGACAAAATTTATTTGAATTAAGTTTCTTAAAAGTAAATTCTAGATGGGGTTAGTTTGAAACTTTTTTTAAAATTCTCACATTTTTGAAAACAGGATGTTGTGTAATTTTAAATTAGAAGAAAATTTTTGAAAAAAAACTTTTTTGTTTATTATCATAAATTAACCAAATTTTGAGTACATATATAACTCAAGCCGTAGATTCCAAAAATCGATAAGCCAATTTTCTAACACTACCCATTTTTGGGTAAAGAGCAGTCACCCCAAAAATTAATAGACCTACAAAGTCGGCCTATCGATTTTTGGAATCTACGGATCGAGTTGCATATAAACCCAAAATTTGATTGTGAAATTTTTATAAGTACAGCCCTGGCGAATTTTTAATTGTAATTGCATAATTGGAATAAAAATCATTTCCGGCTAAACGGTTCACTTGAGGACAAAATTTATTTGAAAAAAGTTTCTCAAAATTAAATTATAGGTGGGGTTAGTTTAAAACTTTTTTTAAAATTCTCACATTTTTGAAAATAGAATCTTTGAGTAATTTTAAATTAAAAGAAAATTTTTGAAAAAAAACTTTTTTGTTTATTATTATTAAATAACCAAATTTTAAGTACATATATAACTCAAGCCGTAGATTCCAAAAATCGATAAGACAATTTTCTAACACCACCCATTTTTGGGTAAAAGGCATTCACCCGAAAAATTGGTAAACCTACGAAGTCGACTCATCGATTTTTGGAATCTACGGATTGAGTTGCATATAAACCCAAAATTTGGTTGTGAAATTTTTATAAGTACAGCCCTGGCGAATTTTTAAATGTAATTGCTTAATTGGAATAAAAATTATTTCTGGCTAAAGGGTTTACTTGAGGATAAAATTTATTTGAAAAAAGTTTCTCAAAATTAAATTCTAGGTGAGGTTAGTTTGAAACTTTTTTTAAAATTCTCACATTTTTGAAAACTGGATCTTTGAGTAATTTTAATTTAAAAGAAAATTTTTGGAAAAAAACTTTTTTGTTTATTATTATTAATTAACCAAATTTGGGGGTACATATATAACTCGAGCCGTAGATTCCAAAAATCGATAAGCCAATTTTCTAACACTACCCATTTTTGGGTAAAGGGCAGTCACCCCAAAAATTAATAGACCTACAAAGTCGACCTATCGATTTTTGGAATCTACGGATCGAGTTGCATATAAACCCAAAATTTGATTGTGAAATTTTTATAAGTACAGCCCTGGCGAATTTTTAAATGTAATTGCATAATTGGAATAAAAATCATTTCCGGCTAAACGGTTCACTTGAGGACAAAATTTATTTGAAAAAAGTTTCTCAAAATTAAATTATAGGTGGGGTTAGTTTAAAACTTTTTTTAAAATTCTCACATTTTTGAAAATAGAATCTTTGAGTAATTTTAAATTAAAAGAAAATTTTTGAAAAAAAACTTTTTTGTTTATTATTATTAAATAACCAAATTTTAAGTACATATATAACTCAAGCCGTAGATTCCAAAAATCGATAAGACAATTTTCTAACACCACCCATTTTTGGGTAAAAGGCATTCACCCGAAAAATTGGTAAACCTACGAAGTCGACTCATCGATTTTTGGAATCTACGGATTGAGTTGCATATAAACCCAAAATTTGGTTGTGAAATTTTTATAAGTACAGCCCTGGCGAATTTTTAAATGTAATTGCTTAATTGGAATAAAAATTATTTCTGGCTAAAGGGTTTACTTGAGGATAAAATTTATTTGAAAAAAGTTTCTCAAAATTAAATTCTAGGTGAGGTTAGTTTGAAACTTTTTTTAAAATTCTCACATTTTTGAAAACTGGATCTTTGAGTAATTTTAATTTAAAAGAAAATTTTTGGAAAAAAACTTTTTTGTTTATTATTATTAATTAACCAAATTTGGGGTACATATATAACTCGAGCCGTAGATTCCAAAAATCGATAAGCCAATTTTCTAACACTACCCATTTTTGGGTAAAGGGCAGTCACCCCAAAAATTAATAGACCTACAAAGTCGACCTATCGATTTTTGGAATCTACGGATCGAGTTGCATATAAACCCAAAATTTGATTGTGAAATTTTTATAAGTACAGCCCTGGCGAATTTTTAAATGTAATTGCATAATTGGAATAAAAATCATTTCCGGCTAAACGGTTCACTTGAGGACAAAATTTATTTGAAAAAAGTTTCTCAAAATTAAATTATAGGTGGGGTTAGTTTAAAACTTTTTTTAAAATTCTCACATTTTTGAAAATAGAATCTTTGAGTAATTTTAAATTAAAAAAAATTTTTGAAAAAAAACTTTTTTGTTTATTATTATTAAATAACCAAATTTTAAGTACATATATAACTCAAGCCGTAGATTCCAAAAATCGATAAGACAATTTTCTAACACCACCCATTTTTGGGTAAAAGGCATTCACCCGAAAAATTGGTAAACCTACGAAGTCGACTCATCGATTTTTGGAATCTACGGATTGAGTTGCATATAAACCCAAAATTTGGTTGTGAAATTTTTATAAGTACAGCCCTGGCGAATTTTTAAATGTAATTGCTTAATTGGAATAAAAATTATTTCTGGCTAAAGGGTTTACTTGAGGATAAAATTTATTTGAAAAAAGTTTCTCAAAATTAAATTCTAGGTGAGGTTAGTTTGAAACTTTTTTTAAAATTCTCACATTTTTGAAAACTGGATCTTTGAGTAATTTTAATTTAAAAGAAAATTTTTGGAAAAAAACTTTTTTGTTTATTATTATTAATTAACCAAATTTGGGGTACATATATAACTCGAGCCGTAGATTCCAAAAATCGATAAGCCAATTTTCTAACACTACCCATTTTTGGGTAAAGGGCAGTCACCCCAAAAATTAATAGACCTACAAAGTCGACCTATCGATTTTTGGAATCTACGGATCGAGTTGCATATAAACCCAAAATTTGATTGTGAAATTTTTATAAGTACAGCCCTGGCGAATTTTTAAATGTAATTGCATAATTGGAATAAAAATCATTTCCGGCTAAACGGTTCACTTGAGGACAAAATTTATTTGAAAAAAGTTTCTCAAAATTAAATTATAGGTGGGGTTAGTTTAAAACTTTTTTTAAAATTCTCACATTTTTGAAAATAGGATCTTTGAGTAATTTTAAATTAAAAGAAAATTTTTGAAAAAAAACTTTTTTGTTTATTATTATTAAATAACCAAATTTTAAGTACATATATAACTCAAGCCGTAGATTCCAAAAATCGATAAGACAATTTTCTAACAACACCCATTTTTGGATAAAGGGCATTCACCCCAAAAATTGGTAAACCTACGAAGTCGACTCATCGATTTTTGGAATCTACGGATTGAGTTGCATATAAACCCAAAATTTGGTTGTGAAATTTTTATAAGTACAGCCCTGGCGAATTTTTAAATGTAATTGCTTAATTGGAATAAAAATTATTTCTGGCTAAAGGGTTTACTTGAGGATAAAATTTATTTGAAAAAAGTTTCTCAAAATTAAATTCTAGGTGAGGTTAGTTTGAAACTTTTTTTAAAATTCTCACATTTTTGAAAACTGGATCTTTGAGTAATTTTAATTTAAAAGAAAATTTTTGGAAAAAAACTTTTTTGTTTATTATTATTAATTAACCAAATTTGGGGTACATATATAACTCGAGCCGTAGATTCCAAAAATCGATAAGCCAATTTTCTAACACTACCCATTTTTGGGTAAAGGGCAGTCACCCCAAAAATTAATAGACCTACAAAGTCGACCTATCGATTTTTGGAATCTACGGATCGAGTTGCATATAAACCCAAAATTTGATTGTGAAATTTTTATAAGTACAGCCCTGGCGAATTTTTAAATGTAATTGCATAATTGGAATAAAAATCATTTCCGGCTAAACGGTTCACTTGAGGACAAAATTTATTTGAAAAAAGTTTCTCAAAATTAAATTATAGGTGGGGTTAGTTTAAAACTTTTTTTAAAATTCTCACATTTTTGAAAATAGGATCTTTGAGTAATTTTAAATTAAAAGAAAATTTTTGAAAAAAAACTTTTTTGTTTATTATTATTAAATAACCAAATTTTAAGTACATATATAACTCAAGCCGTAGATTCCAAAAATCGATAAGACAATTTTCTAACAACACCCATTTTTGGATAAAGGGCATTCACCCCAAAAATTGGTAAACCTACGAAGTCGACTCATCGATTTTTGGAATCTACGGATCGAATTGCATATAAACCCAAAATTTGGTTGTGAAATTTTTATAAGTACAGCCCTGGCGAATTTTTAAATGTAATTGCGTAATTGGAATAAAAATTATTTCTGACTAAACGGTTTACTTGAGGATAAAATTTATTTGAAAAAAGTTTCTCAAAATTAAATTCTAGGTGGGGTTAGTTTGAAACTTTTTTTAAAATTCTCACATTTTTGAAAAACTGGATCTTTGAGTAATTTTAATTTAAAAGAAAATTTTTGGAAAAAAACTTTTTTGTTTATTATTATTAATTAACCAAATTTGGGGTACATATATAACTCGAGCCATAGATTCCAAAAATCGATAAGCCAATTTTCTAACACTACCCATTTTTGGGTAAAGGGCAGTCACCCCAAAAATTAATAGACCTACAAAGTCGACCTATCGATTTTTGGAATCTACGGATCGAGTTGCATATAAACCCAAAATTTGATTGTGAAATTTTTATAAGTACAGCCCTGGCGAATTTTTAAATGTAATTGCATAATTGGAATAAAAATCATTTCCGGCTAAACGGTTTACTTGAGAACAAAATTTATTTGAAAAAAGTTTCTCAAAATTAAATTATAGGTGGGGTTAGTTTAAAACTTTTTTTAAAATTCTCACATTTTTGAAAATAGGATCTTTGAGTAATTATAAATTAAAAGAAAATTATTGAAAAAAAACTTTTTTGTTTATTATTATTAAATAACCAAATTTTAAGTACATATATAACTCAAGCCGTAGATTCCAAAAATCGATAAGACAATTTTCTAACACCACCCATTTTTGGGTAAAAGGCATTCACCCGAAAAATTGGTAAACCTACGAAGTCGACTCATCGATTTTTGGAATCTACGGATTGAGTTGCATATAAAACCAAAATTTGGTTGTGAAATTTTTATAAGTACAGCCCTGGCGAATTTTTAAATGTAATTGCTTAATTGGAATAAAAATTATTTCTGGCTAAAGGGTTTACTTGAGGATAAAATTTATTTGAAAAAAGTTTCTCAAAATTAAATTCTAGGTGAGGTTAGTTTGAAACTTTTTTTAAAATTCTCACATTTTTGAAAACTGGATCTTTGAGTAATTTTAATTTAAAAGAAAATTTTTGGAAAAAAACTTTTTTGTTTATTATTATTAATTAACCAAATTTGGGGTACATATATAACTCGAGCCGTAGATTCCAAAAATCGATAAGCCAATTTTCTAACACTACCCATTTTTGGGTAAAGGGCAGTCACTCCAAAAATTAATAGACCTACAAAGTCGACCTATCGATTTTTGGAATCTACGGATCGAGTTGCATATAAACCCAAAATTTGATTGTGAAATTTTTATAAGTACAGCCCTGGCGAATTTTTAAATGTAATTGCATAATTGGAATAAAAATCATTTCCGGCTAAACGGTTCACTTGAGGACAAAATTTATTTGAAAAAAGTTTCTCAAAATTAAATTATAGGTGGGGTTAGTTTAAAACTTTTTTTAAAATTCTCACATTTTTGAAAATAGGATCTTTGAGTAATTTTAAATTAAAAGAAAATTATTGAAAAAAAACTTTTTTGTTTATTATTATTAAATAACCAAATTTTAAGTACATATATAACTCAAGCCGTAGATTCCAAAAATCGATAAGACAATTTTCTAACAACACCCATTTTTGGATAAAGGGCATTCACCCCAAAAATTGGTAAACCTACGAAGTCGACTCATCGATTTTTGGAATCTACGGATCGAATTGCATATAAACCCAAAATTTGGTTGTGAAATTTTTATAAGTACAGCCCTGGCGAATTTTTAAATGTAATTGCGTAATTGGAATAAAAATTATTTCTGACTAAACGGTTTACTTGAGGATAAAATTTATTTGAAAAAAGTTTCTCAAAATTAAATTCTAGGTGGGGTTAGTTTGAAACTTTTTTTAAAATTCTCACATTTTTGAAAAACTGGATCTTTGAGTAATTTTAATTTAAAAGAAAATTTTTGGAAAAAAACTTTTTTGTTTATTATTATTAATTAACCAAATTTGGGGTACATATATAACTCGAGCCATAGATTCCAAAAATCGATAAGCCAATTTTCTAACACTACCCATTTTTGGGTAAAGGGCAGTCACCCCAAAAATTAATAGACCTACAAAGTCGACCTATCGATTTTTGGAATCTACGGATCGAGTTGCATATAAACCCAAAATTTGATTGTGAAATTTTTATAAGTACAGCCCTGGCGAATTTTTAAATGTAATTGCATAATTGGAATAAAAATCATTTCCGGCTAAACGGTTTACTTGAGAACAAAATTTATTTGAAAAAAGTTTCTCAAAATTAAATTATAGGTGGGGTTAGTTTAAAACTTTTTTTAAAATTCTCACATTTTTGAAAATAGGATCTTTGAGTAATTATAAATTAAAAGAAAATTATTGAAAAAAAACTTTTTTGTTTATTATTATTAAATAACCAAATTTTAAGTACATATATAACTCAAGCCGTAGATTCCAAAAATCGATAAGACAATTTTCTAACACCACCCATTTTTGGGTAAAAGGCATTCACCCGAAAAATTGGTAAACCTACGAAGTCGACTCATCGATTTTTGGAATCTACGGATTGAGTTGCATATAAACCCAAAATTTGGTTGTGAAATTTTTATAAGTACAGCCCTGGCGAATTTTTAAATGTAATTGCTTAATTGGAATAAAAATTATTTCTGGCTAAAGGGTTTACTTGAGGATAAAATTTATTTGAAAAAAGTTTCTCAAAATTAAATTCTAGGTGAGGTTAGTTTGAAACTTTTTTTAAAATTCTCACATTTTTGAAAACTGGATCTTTGAGTAATTTTAATTTAAAAGAAAATTTTTGGAAAAAAACTTTTTTGTTTATTATTATTAATTAACCAAATTTGGGGTACATATATAACTCGAGCCGTAGATTCCAAAAATCGATAAGCCAATTTTCTAACACTACCCATTTTTGGGTAAAGGGCAGTCACTCCAAAAATTAATAGACCTACAAAGTCGACCTATCGATTTTTGGAATCTACGGATCGAGTTGCATATAAACCCAAAATTTGATTGTGAAATTTTTATAAGTACAGCCCTGGCGAATTTTTAAATGTAATTGCATAATTGGAATAAAAATCATTTCCGGCTAAACGGTTCACTTGAGGACAAAATTTATTTGAAAAAAGTTTCTCAAAATTAAATTATAGGTGGGGTTAGTTTAAAACTTTTTTTAAAATTCTCACATTTTTGAAAATAGGATCTTTGAGTAATTTTAAATTAAAAGAAAATTATTGAAAAAAAACTTTTTTGTTTATTATTATTAAATAACCAAATTTTAAGTACATATATAACTCAAGCCGTAGATTCCAAAAATCGATAAGACAATTTTCTAACAACACCCATTTTTGGATAAAGGGCATTCACCCCAAAAATTGGTAAACCTACGAAGTCGACTCATCGATTTTTGGAATCTACGGATCGAATTGCATATAAACCCAAAATTTGGTTGTGAAATTTTTATAAGTACAGCCCTGGCGAATTTTTAAATGTAATTGCGTAATTGGAATAAAAATTATTTCTGACTAAACGGTTTACTTGAGGATAAAATTTATTTGAAAAAAGTTTCTCAAAATTAAATTCTAGGTGGGGTTAGTTTGAAACTTTTTTTAAAATTCTCACATTTTTGAAAACTGGATCTTTGAGTAATTTTAATTTAAAAGAAAATTTTTGGAAAAAAACTTTTTTGTTTATTATTATTAAATAACCAAATTTTAAGTACATATATAACTCAAGCCGTAGATTCCAAAAATCGATAAGACAATTTTCTAACACCACCCATTTTTGGGTAAAAGGCATTCACCAGAAAAATTGGTAAACCTACGAAGTCGACTCATCGATTTTTGGAATCTACGGATTGAGTTGCATATAAACCCAAAATTTGGTTGTGAAATTTTTATAAGTACAGCCCTGGCGAATTTTTAAATGTAATTGCTTAATTGGAATAAAAATTATTTCTGGCTAAAGGGTTTACTTGAGGATAAAATTTATTTGAAAAAAGTTTCTCAAAATTAAATTCTAGGTGGGGTTAGTTTGAAACTTTTTTTAAAATTCTCACATTTTTGAAAACTGGATCTTTGAGTAATTTTAATTTAAAAGAAAATTTTTGGAAAAAAACTTTTTTGTTTATTATTATTAATTAACCAAATTTGGGGTACATATATAACTCGAGCCGTAGATTCCAAAAATCGATAAGCCAATTTTCTAACACTACCCATTATTGGGTAAAGGGCAGTCACCCCAAAAATTAATAGACCTACAAAGTCGACCTATCGATTTTTGGAATCTACGGATCGAGTTGCATATAAACCCAAAATTTGATTGTGAAATTTTTATAAGTACAGCCCTGGCGAATTTTTAAATGTAATTGCATAATTGGAATAAAAATCATTTCCGGCTAAACGGTTCACTTGAGGACAAAATTTATTTGAAAAAAGTTTCTCAAAATTAAATTATAGGTGGGGTTAGTTTAAAACTTTTTTTAAAATTCTCACATTTTTGAAAATAGGATCTTTGAGTAATTTTAAATTAAAAGAAAATTTTTGAAAAAAAACTTTTTTGTTTATTATTATTAAATAACCAAATTTTAAGTACATATATAACTCAAGCCGTAGATTCCAAAAATCGATAAGACAATTTTCTAACAACACCCATTTTTGGATAAAGGGCATTCACCCCAAAAATTGGTAAACCTACGAAGTCGACTCATCGATTTTTGGAATCTACGGATCGAATTGCATATAAACCCAAAATTTGGTTGTGAAATTTTTATAAGTACAGCCCTGGCGAATTTTTAAATGTAATTGCGTAATTGGAATAAAAATTATTTCTGACTAAACGGTTTACTTGAGAACAAAATTTATTTGAAAAAAGTTTCTCAAAATTAAATTATAGGTGGGGTTAGTTTAAAACTTTTTTTAAAATTCTCACATTTTTGAAAATAGGATCTTTGAGTAATTTTAAATTAAAAGAAAATTATTGAAAAAAAACTTTATTGTTTATTATTATTAAATAACCAAATTTTAAGTACATATATAACTCAAGCCGTAGATTCCAAAAATCGATAAGACAATTTTCTAACACCACCCATTTTTGGGTAAAAGGCATTCACCCGAAAAATTGGTAAACCTACGAAGTCGACTCATCGATTTTTGGAATCTACGGATTGAGTTGCATATAAACCCAAAATTTGGTTGTGAAATTTTTATAAGTACAGCCCTGGCGAATTTTTAAATGTAATTGCTTAATTGGAATAAAAATTATTTCTGGCTAAAGGGTTTACTTGAGGATAAAATTTATTTGAAAAAAGTTTCTCAAAATTAAATTCTAGGTGGGGTTAGTTTGAAACTTTTTTTAAAATTCTCACATTTTTGAAAATAGGATCTTTGAGTAATTTTAAATTAAAAGAAAATTATTGAAAAAAAACTTTTTTGTTTATTATTATTAAATAACCAAATTTTAAGTACATATAACTCAAGCCGTAGATTCCAAAAATCGATAAGACAATTTTCTAACACCACCCATTTTTGGGTAAAAGGCATTCACCCGAAAAATTGGTAAACCTACGAAGTCGACTCATCGATTTTTGGAATATACGGATTGAGTTGCATATAAACCCAAAATTTGGTTGTGAAATTTTTATAAGTACAGCCCTGGCGAATTTTTAAATGTAATTGCTTAATTGGAATAAAAATTATTTCTGGCTAAAGGGTTTACTTGAGGATAAAATTTATTTGAAAAAAGTTTCTCAAAATTAAATTCTAGGTGGGGTTAGTTTGAAACTTTTTTTAAAATTCTCACATTTTTGAAAACTGGATCTTTGAGTAATTTTAATTTAAAAGAAAATTTTTGGAAAAAAACTTTTTTGTTTATTATTATTAATTAACCAAATTTGGGGTACATATATAACTCGCGCCGTAGATTCCAAAAATCGATAAGCCAATTTTCTAACACTACCCATTTTTGGGTAAAGGGCAGTCACCCCAAAAATTAATAGACCTACAAAGTCGACCTATCGATTTTTGGAATCTACGGATCGAGTTGCATAGAAACCCAAAATTTGATTGTGAAATTTTTATAAGTACAGCCCTGGCGAATTTTTAAATGTAATTGCATAATTGGAATAAAAATCATTTCCGGCTAAACGGTTCACTTGAGGACAAAATTTATTTGAAAAAAGTTTCTCAAAATTAAATTCTAGGTGGGGTTAGTTTGAAACTTTTTTTAAAATTCTCACATTTTTGAAAAACTGGATCTTTGAGTAATTTTAATTTAAAAGAAAATTTTTGGAAAAAAACTTTTTTGTTTATTATTATTAATTAACCAAATTTGGGGTACATATATAACTCGAGCCATAGATTCCAAAAATCGATAAGCCAATTTTCTAACACTACCCATTTTTGGGTAAAGGGCAGTCACCCCAAAAATTAATAGACCTACAAAGTCGACCTATCGATTTTTGGAATCTACGGATCGAGTTGCATATAAACCCAAAATTTGATTGTGAAATTTTTATAAGTACAGCCCTGGCGAATTTTTAAATGTAATTGCATAATTGGAATAAAAATCATTTCCGGCTAAACGGTTTACTTGAGAACAAAATTTATTTGAAAAAAGTTTCTCAAAATTAAATTATAGGTGGGGTTAGTTTAAAACTTTTTTTAAAATTCTCACATTTTTGAAAATAGGATCTTTGAGTAATTATAAATTAAAAGAAAATTATTGAAAAAAAACTTTTTTGTTTATTATTATTAAATAACCAAATTTTAAGTACATATATAACTCAAGCCGTAGATTCCAAAAATCGATAAGACAATTTTCTAACACCACCCATTTTTGGGTAAAAGGCATTCACCCGAAAAATTGGTAAACCTACGAAGTCGACTCATCGATTTTTGGAATCTACGGATTGAGTTGCATATAAAACCAAAATTTGGTTGTGAAATTTTTATAAGTACAGCCCTGGCGAATTTTTAAATGTAATTGCTTAATTGGAATAAAAATTATTTCTGGCTAAAGGGTTTACTTGAGGATAAAATTTATTTGAAAAAAGTTTCTCAAAATTAAATTCTAGGTGAGGTTAGTTTGAAACTTTTTTTAAAATTCTCACATTTTTGAAAACTGGATCTTTGAGTAATTTTAATTTAAAAGAAAATTTTTGGAAAAAAACTTTTTTGTTTATTATTATTAATTAACCAAATTTGGGGTACATATATAACTCGAGCCGTAGATTCCAAAAATCGATAAGCCAATTTTCTAACACTACCCATTTTTGGGTAAAGGGCAGTCACCCCAAAAATTAATAGACCTACAAAGTCGACCTATCGATTTTTGGAATCTACGGATCGAGTTGCATATAAACATAAAATTTGATTGTGAAATTTTTATAAGTACAGCCCTGGCGAATTTTTAAATGTAATTGCATAATTGGAATAAAAATCATTTCCGGCTAAACGGTTCACTTGAGGACAAAATTTATTTGAAAAAAGTTTCTCAAAATTAAATTATAGGTGGGGTTAGTTTAAAACTTTTTTTAAAATTCTCACATTTTTGAAAATAGGATCTTTGAGTAATTTTAAATTAAAAGAAAATTATTGAAAAAAAACTTTTTTGTTTATTATTATTAAATAACCAAATTTTAAGTACATATATAACTCAAGCCGTAGATTCCAAAAATCGATAAGACAATTTTCTAACAACACCCATTTTTGGATAAAGGGCATTCACCCCAAAAATTGGTAAACCTACGAAGTCGACTCATCGATTTTTGGAATCTACGGATCGAATTGCATATAAACCCAAAATTTGGTTGTGAAATTTTTATAAGTACAGCCCTGGCGAATTTTTAAATGTAATTGCGTAATTGGAATAAAAATTATTTCTGACTAAACGGTTTACTTGAGGATAAAATTTATTTGAAAAAAGTTTCTCAAAATTAAATTCTAGGTGGGGTTAGTTTGAAACTTTTTTTAAAATTCTCACATTTTTGAAAACTGGATCTTTGAGTAATTTTAATTTAAAAGAAAATTTTTGGAAAAAAACTTTTTTGTTTATTATTATTAAATAACCAAATTTTAAGTACATATATAACTCAAGCCGTAGATTCCAAAAATCGATAAGACAATTTTCTAACACCACCCATTTTTGGGTAAAAGGCATTCACCAGAAAAATTGGTAAACCTACGAAGTCGACTCATCGATTTTTGGAATCTACGGATTGAGTTGCATATAAACCCAAAATTTGGTTGTGAAATTTTTATAAGTACAGCCCTGGCGAATTTTTAAATGTAATTGCTTAATTGGAATAAAAATTATTTCTGGCTAAAGGGTTTACTTGAGGATAAAATTTATTTGAAAAAAGTTTCTCAAAATTAAATTCTAGGTGGGGTTAGTTTGAAACTTTTTTTAAAATTCTCACATTTTTGAAAACTGGATCTTTGAGTAATTTTAATTTAAAAGAAAATTTTTGGAAAAAAACTTTTTTGTTTATTATTATTAATTAACCAAATTTGGGGTACATATATAACTCGAGCCGTAGATTCCAAAAATCGATAAGCCAATTTTCTAACACTACCCATTATTGGGTAAAGGGCAGTCACCCCAAAAATTAATAGACCTACAAAGTCGACCTATCGATTTTTGGAATCTACGGATCGAGTTGCATATAAACCCAAAATTTGATTGTGAAATTTTTATAAGTACAGCCCTGGCGAATTTTTAAATGTAATTGCATAATTGGAATAAAAATCATTTCCGGCTAAACGGTTCACTTGAGGACAAAATTTATTTGAAAAAAGTTTCTCAAAATTAAATTATAGGTGGGGTTAGTTTAAAACTTTTTTTAAAATTCTCACATTTTTGAAAATAGGATCTTTGAGTAATTTTAAATTAAAAGAAAATTTTTGAAAAAAAACTTTTTTGTTTATTATTATTAAATAACCAAATTTTAAGTACATATATAACTCAAGCCGTAGATTCCAAAAATCGATAAGACAATTTTCTAACAACACCCATTTTTGGATAAAGGGCATTCACCCCAAAAATTGGTAAACCTACGAAGTCGACTCATCGATTTTTGGAATCTACGGATCGAATTGCATATAAACCCAAAATTTGGTTGTGAAATTTTTATAAGTACAGCCCTGGCGAATTTTTAAATGTAATTGCGTAATTGGAATAAAAATTATTTCTGACTAAACGGTTTACTTGAGAACAAAATTTATTTGAAAAAAGTTTCTCAAAATTAAATTATAGGTGGGGTTAGTTTAAAACTTTTTTTAAAATTCTCACATTTTTGAAAATAGGATCTTTGAGTAATTTTAAATTAAAAGAAAATTATTGAAAAAAAACTTTATTGTTTATTATTATTAAATAACCAAATTTTAAGTACATATATAACTCAAGCCGTAGATTCCAAAAATCGATAAGACAATTTTCTAACACCACCCATTTTTGGGTAAAAGGCATTCACCCGAAAAATTGGTAAACCTACGAAGTCGACTCATCGATTTTTGGAATCTACGGATTGAGTTGCATATAAACCCAAAATTTGGTTGTGAAATTTTTATAAGTACAGCCCTGGCGAATTTTTAAATGTAATTGCTTAATTGGAATAAAAATTATTTCTGGCTAAAGGGTTTACTTGAGGATAAAATTTATTTGAAAAAAGTTTCTCAAAATTAAATTCTAGGTGGGGTTAGTTTGAAACTTTTTTTAAAATTCTCACATTTTTGAAAATAGGATCTTTGAGTAATTTTAAATTAAAAGAAAATTATTGAAAAAAAACTTTTTTGTTTATTATTATTAAATAACCAAATTTTAAGTACATATATAACTCAAGCCGTAGATTCCAAAAATCGATAAGACAATTTTCTAACACCACCCATTTTTGGGTAAAAGGCATTCACCCGAAAAATTGGTAAACCTACGAAGTCGACTCATCGATTTTTGGAATATACGGATTGAGTTGCATATAAACCCAAAATTTGGTTGTGAAATTTTTATAAGTACAGCCCTGGCGAATTTTTAAATGTAATTGCTTAATTGGAATAAAAATTATTTCTGGCTAAAGGGTTTACTTGAGGATAAAATTTATTTGAAAAAAGTTTCTCAAAATTAAATTCTAGGTGGGGTTAGTTTGAAACTTTTTTTAAAATTCTCACATTTTTGAAAACTGGATCTTTGAGTAATTTTAATTTAAAAGAAAATTTTTGGAAAAAAACTTTTTTGTTTATTATTATTAATTAACCAAATTTGGGGTACATATATAACTCGCGCCGTAGATTCCAAAAATCGATAAGCCAATTTTCTAACACTACCCATTTTTGGGTAAAGGGCAGTCACCCCAAAAATTAATAGACCTACAAAGTCGACCTATCGATTTTTGGAATCTACGGATCGAGTTGCATATAAACCCAAAATTTGATTGTGAAATTTTTATAAGTACAGCCCTGGCGAATTTTTAAATGTAATTGCGTAATTGGAATAAAAATTATTTCTGACTAAACGGTTTACTTGAGGATAAAATTTATTTGAAAAAAGTTTCTCAAAATTAAATTCTAGGTGGGGTTAGTTTGAAACTTTTTTTAAAATTCTCACATTTTTGAAAACTGGATCTTTGAGTAATTTTAATTTAAAAGAAAATTTTTGGAAAAAAACTTTTTTGTTTATTATTATTAATTAACCAAATTTGGGGTACATATATAACTCGAGCCATAGATTCCAAAAATCGATAAGCCAATTTTCTAACACTACCCATTTTTGGGTAAAGGGCAGTCACCCCAAAAATTAATAGACCTACAAAGTCGACCTATCGATTTTTGGAATCTACGGATCGAGTTGCATAGAAACCCAAAATTTGATTGTGAAATTTTTATAAGTACAGCCCTGGCGAATTTTTAAATGTAATTGCATAATTGGAATAAAAATCATTTCCGGCTAAACGGTTCACTTGAGGACAAAATTTATTTGAAAAAAGTTTCTCAAAATTAAATTATAGGTGGGGTTAGTTTAAAACTTTTTTTAAAATTCTCACATTTTTGAAAATAGGATCTTTGAGTAATTTTAAATTAAAAGAAAATTTTTGAAAAAAAACTTTTTTGTTTATTATTATTAAATAACCAAATTTTAAGTACATATATAACTCAAGCCGTAGATTCCAAAAATCGATAAGACAATTTTCTAACAACACCCATTTTTGGGTAAAAGGCATTCACCCGAAAAATTGGTAAACCTACGAAGTCGACTCATCGATTTTTGGAATCTACGGATTGAGTTGCATATAAACCCAAAATTTGGTTGTGAAATTTTTATAAGTACAGCCCTGGCGAATTTTTAAATGTAATTGCTTAATTGGAATAAAAATTATTTCTGGCTAAAGGGTTTACTTGAGGATAAAATTTATTTGAAAAAAGTTTCTCAAAATTAAATTCTAGGTGGGGTTAGTTTGAAACTTTTTTTAAAATTCTCACATTTTTGAAAACTGGATCTTTGAGTAATTTTAATTTAAAAGAAAATTTTTGGAAAAAAACTTTTTTGTTTATTATTATTAATTAACCAAATTTGGGGTACATATATAACTCGAGCCGTAGATTCCAAAAATCGATAAGCCAATTTTCTAACACTACCCATTATTGGGTAAAGGGCAGTCACCCCAAAAATTAATAGACCTACAAAGTCGACCTATCGATTTTTGGAATCTACGGATCGAGTTGCATAGAAACCCAAAATTTGATTGTGAAATTTTTATAAGTACAGCCCTGGCGAATTTTTAAATGTAATTGCATAAATGGAATAAAAATCATTTCCGGCTAAACGGTTCACTTGAGGACAAAATTTATTTGAAAAAAGTTTCTCAAAATTAAATTATAGGTGGGGTTAGTTTAAAACTTTTTTTAAAATTCTCACATTTTTGAAAATAGGATCTTTGAGTAATTTTAAATTAAAAGAAAATTTTTGAAAAAAAACTTTTTTGTTTATTATTATTAAATAACCAAATTTTAAGTACATATATAACTCAAGCCGTAGATTCCAAAAATCGATAAGACAATTTTCTAACAACACCCATTTTTGGGTAAAAGGCATTCACCCGAAAAATTGGTAAACCTACGAAGTCGACTCATCGATTTTTGGAATCTACGGATTGAGTTGCATATAAACCCAAAATTTGGTTGTGAAATTTTTATAAGTACAGCCCTGGCGAATTTTTAAATGTAATTGCTTAATTGGAATAAAAATTATTTCTGGCTAAAGGGTTTACTTGAGGATAAAATTTATTTGAAAAAAGTTTCTCAAAATTAAATTCTAGGTGGGGTTAGTTTGAAACTTTTTTTAAAATTCTCACATTTTTGAAAACTGGATCTTTGAGTAATTTTAATTTAAAAGAAAATTTTTGGAAAAAAACTTTTTTGTTTATTATTATTAATTAACCAAATTTGGGGTACATATATAACTCGAGCCGTAGATTCCAAAAATCGATAAGCCAATTTTCTAACACTACCCATTATTGGGTAAAGGGCAGTCACCCCAAAAATTAATAGACCTACAAAGTCGACCTATCGATTTTTGGAATCTACGGATCGAGTTGCATATAAACCCAAAATTTGATTGTGAAATTTTTATAAGTACAGCCCTGGCGAATTTTTAAATGTAATTGCATAATTGGAATAAAAATCATTTCCGGCTAAACGGTTCACTTGAGGACAAAATTTATTTGAAAAAAGTTTCTCAAAATTAAATTATAGGTGGGGTTAGTTTAAAACTTTTTTTAAAATTCTCACATTTTTGAAAATAGGATCTTTGAGTAATTTTAAATTAAAAGAAAATTATTGAAAAAAAACTTTTTTGTTTATTATTATTAAATAACCAAATTTTAAGTACATATATAACTCAAGCCGTAGATTCCAAAAATCGATAAGACAATTTTCTAACAACACCCATTTTTGGATAAAGGGCATTCACCCCAAAAATTGGTAAACCTACGAAGTCGACTCATCGATTTTTGGAATCTACGGATCGAATTGCATATAAACCCAAAATTTGGTTGTGAAATTTTTATAAGTACAGCCCTGGCGAATTTTTAAATGTAATTGCGTAATTGGAATAAAAATTATTTCTGACTAAACGGTTTACTTGAGGATAAAATTTATTTGAAAAAAGTTTCTCAAAATTAAATTCTAGGTGGGGTTAGTTTGAAACTTTTTTTAAAATTCTCACATTTTTGAAAATAGGATCTTTGAGTAATTTTAAATTAAAAGAAAATTATTGAAAAAAAACTTTTTTGTTTATTATTATTAAATAACCAAATTTTAAGTACATATATAACTCAAGCCGTAGATTCCAAAAATCGATAAGACAATTTTCTAACACCACCCATTTTTGGGTAAAAGGCATTCACCCGAAAAATTGGTAAACCTACGAAGTCGACTCATCGATTTTTGGAATATACGGATTGAGTTGCATATAAACCCAAAATTTGGTTGTGAAATTTTTATAAGTACAGCCCTGGCGAATTTTTAAATGTAATTGCTTAATTGGAATAAAAATTATTTCTGGCTAAAGGGTTTACTTGAAGATAAAATTTATTTGAAAAAAGTTTCTCAAAATTAAATTCTTGGTGGGGTTAGTTTGAAACTTTTTTTAAAATTCTCACATTTTTGAAAACTGGATCTTTGAGTAATTTTAATTTAAAAGAAAATTTTTGGAAAAAAACTTTTTTGTTTATTATTATTAATTAACCAAATTTGGGGTACATATATAACTCGAGCCGTAGATTCCAAAAATCGATAAGCCAATTTTCTAACACTACCCATTTTTGGGTAAAGGGCAGTCACCCCAAAAATTAATAGACCTACAAAGTCGACCTATCGATTTTTGGAATCTACGGATCGAGTTGCATATAAACCCAAAATTTGATTGTGAAATTTTTATAAGTACAGCCCTGGCGAATTTTTAAATGTAATTGCGTAATTGGAATAAAAATTATTTCTGACTAAACGGTTTACTTGAGGATAAAATTTATTTGAAAAAAGTTTCTCAAAATTAAATTCTAGGTGGGGTTAGTTTGAAACTTTTTTTAAAATTCTCACATTTTTGAAAACTGGATCTTTGAGTAATTTTAATTTAAAAGAAAATTTTTGGAAAAAAACTTTTTTGTTTATTATTATTAATTAACCAAATTTGGGGTACATATATAACTCGAGCCATAGATTCCAAAAATCGATAAGCCAATTTTCTAACACTACCCATTTTTGGGTAAAGGGCAGTCACCCCAAAAATTAATATACCTACAAAGTCGACCTATCGATTTTTGGAATCTACGGATCGAGTTGCATATAAACCCAAAATTTGATTGTGAAATTTTTATAAGTACAGCCCTGGCGAATTTTTAAATGTAATTGCATAATTGGAATAAAAATCATTTCCGGCTAAACGGTTTACTTGAGAACAAAATTTATTTGAAAAAAGTTTCTCAAAATTAAATTATAGGTGGGGTTAGTTTAAAACTTTTTTTAAAATTCTCACATTTTTGAAAATAGGATCTTTGAGTAATTTTAAATTAAAAGAAAATTATTGAAAAAAAACTTTTTTGTTTATTATTATTAAATAACCAAATTTTAAGTACATATATAACTCAAGCCGTAGATTCCAAAAATCGATAAGACAATTTTCTAACAACACCCATTTTTGGATAACGGGCATTCACCCCAAAAATTGGTAAACCTACGAAGTCGACTCATCGATTTTTGGAATCTACGGATCGAATTGCATATAAACCCAAAATTTGGTTGTGAAATTTTTATAAGTACAGCCCTGGCGAATTTTTAAATGTAATTGCGTAATTGGAATAAAAATTATTTCTGACTAAACGGTTTACTTGAGGATAAAATTTATTTGAAAAAAGTTTCTCAAAATTAAATTCTAGGTGGGGTTAGTTTGAAACTTTTTTTAAAATTCTCACATTTTTGAAAACTGGATCTTTGAGTAATTTTAATTTAAAAGAAAATTTTTGGAAAAAAACTTTTTTGTTTATTATTATTAATTAACCAAATTTGGGGTACATATATAACTCGAGCCATAGATTCCAAAAATCGATAAGCCAATTTTCTAACACTACCCATTTTTGGGTAAAGGGCAGTCACCCCAAAAATTAATAGACCTACAAAGTCGACCTATCGATTTTTGGAATCTACGGATCGAGTTGCATATAAACCCAAAATTTGATTGTGAAATTTTTATAAGTACAGCCCTGGCGAATTTTTAAATGTAATTGCATAATTGGAATAAAAATCATTTCCGGCTAAACGGTTCACTTGAGGACAAAATTTATTTGAAAAAAGTTTCTCAAAATTAAATTATAGGTGGGGTTAGTTTAAAACTTTTTTTAAAATTCTCACATTTTTGAAAATAGGATCTTTGAGTAATTTTAAATTAAAAGAAAATTATTGAAAAAAAACTTTTTTGTTTATTATTATTAAATAACCAAATTTTAAGTACATATATAACTCAAGCCGTAGATTCCAAAAATCGATAAGACAATTTTCTAACAACACCCATTTTTGGATAAAGGGCATTTACCCCAAACATTGGTAAACCTACGAAGTCGACTCACCGATTTTTGGAATCTACGGATCGAATTGCATATAAACCCAAAATTTGGTTGTGAAATTTTTATAAGTACAGCCCTGGCGAATTTTTAAATGTAATTGCGTAATTGGAATAAAAATTATTTCTGACTAAACGGTTTACTTGAGGATAAAATTTATTTGAAAAAAGTTTCTCAAAATTAAATTCTAGGTGGGGTTAGTTTGAAACTTTTTTTAAAATTCTCACATTTTTGAAAACTGGATCTTTGAGTAATTTTAATTTAAAAGAAAATTTTTGGAAAAAAACTTTTTTGTTTATTGTTATTAATTAACCAAATTTGGGGTACATATATAACTCGAGCCGTAGATTCCAAAAATCGATAAGCCAATTTTCTAACACTACCCATTTTTGGGTAAAGGGCAGTCACCCCAAAAATTAATAGACCTACAAAGTCGACCTATCGATTTTTGGAATCTACGGATCGAGTTGCATATAAACCCAAAATTTGATTGTGAAATTTTTATAAGTACAGCCCTGGCGAATTTTTAAATGTAATTGCATAATTGGAATAAAAATCATTTCCGGCTAAACGGTTTACTTGAGAACAAAATTTATTTGAAAAAAGTTTCTCAAAATTAAATTATAGGTGGGGTTAGTTTAAAACTTTTTTTAAAATTCTCACATTTTTGAAAATAGGATCTTTGAGTAATTTTAAATTAAAAGAAAATTATTGAAAAAAAACTTTTTTGTTTATTATTATTAAATAACCAAATTTTAAGTACATATATAACTCAAGCCGTAGATTCCAAAAATCGATAAGACAATTTTCTAACAACACCCATTTTTGGATAAAGGGCATTTACCCCAAACATTGGTAAACCTACGAAGTCGACTCATCGATTTTTGGAATCTACGGATCGAATTGCATATAAACCCAAAATTTGGTTGTGAAATATTTATAAGTACAGCCCTGGCGAATTTTTAAATGTAATTGGAATAAAAATTATTTCTGACTAAACGGTTTACTTGAGGATAAAATTTATTTGAAAAAAGTTTCTCAAAATTAAATTCTAGGTGGGGTTAGTTTGAAACTTTTTTTAAAATTCTCACATTTTTGAAAACTGGATCTTTGAGTAATTTTAATTTAAAAGAAAATTTTTGGAAAAAAACTTTTTTGTTTATTATTATTAATTAACCAAATTTGGGGTACATATATAACTCGAGCCGTAGATTCCAAAAATCGATAAGCCAATTTTCTAACACTACCCATTTTTGGGTAAAGGGCAGTCACCCCAAAAATTAATAGACCTACAAAGTCGACCTATCGATTTTTGGAATCTACGGATCGAGTTGCATATAAACCCAAAATTTGATTGT
The DNA here is from genome assembly GCA_943142095.1 of Ophonus ardosiacus. Lineage (NCBI taxonomy): Eukaryota > Metazoa > Arthropoda > Insecta > Coleoptera > Carabidae > Ophonus > Ophonus ardosiacus. The sequence continues at coordinate 40,628,661 of OW964836.1, forward strand.
GAAATTTTTATAAGTACAGCCCTGGCGAATTTTTAAATGTAATTGCATAATTGGAATAAAAATCATTTCCGGCTAAACGGTTTACTTGAGAACAAAATTTATTTGAAAAAAGTTTCTCAAAATTAAATTATAGGTGGGGTTAGTTTAAAACTTTTTTTAAAATTCTCACATTTTTGAAAACAGGATCTTTAACTCATTTTAATTCGATTTACTGTGCATGATCAATATTATTGATTTTTCGATCGATCAATCTTATACATTCCAAACCATACCTGTCGGTGCAAAGTTTTTGCCATGTATTATTTATATGAGTGTTTGGGGGCATTTAAAACACAGGCCCCCTAAAGAAGGCGTCTGCACTGGAAAAACTAAAGAATTTCAAGGTTGTGTGGGTGGATTTTACATATGGTGCCTTCTGCCATAAAAAAATACAGGTACATAAAAATTAGATTTTTGAAAATTTTGAAGTTTTTATCTGAAATCGGGTATATTGAGTTTTGGGGCAATAATTCAAAAATGGGTCGTGATATGAACTTGGCGACTTCATTATTCGATTCTACGGACAATAATACATATGTATACCAATTTTCATAAGTTTTCACCAACCGGTTCATTTTTTATGAATAAAAGTTTGAAAATTGGCATAATCTGAAAAAATAGGTAAGGGGTACCCCTTACGATTTTTTCGATTTTTGGCCATTTTCAGTAATTTTGCTCTAGAGCTTGTATGCGGTGTTCAAAAATGATAAAAATTGGTGTACTTATGTAATTTTGCCCGTAGAATCGAATGGTGCTATCGCCAAATTCATATCTCGACCCATTTTTGGGTTATTACCCAAAAATGGGCAGTTCTGAGAAAAACTTTAAAATCTAAATATCTCGAGAACGAAAAGAGATATCGACCTGCGGTTTCAAAATTTGGAATCAGCGCATTGAGAAGTATCTAGATACATAAAAATTAGATTTTTGAAAATTTTGAAGTTTTTATCTGAAATCGGGTATATTGAGTTTTGGGGCAATAATTCAAAAATGGGTCGTGATATGAACTTGGCGACTTCATTATTCGATTCTACGGACAATAATACATATGTATACCAATTTTCATAAGTTTTCACCAACCGGTTCATTTTTTATGAATAAAAGTTTGAAAATTGGCATAATCTGAAAAAATAGGTAAGGGGTACCCCTTACGATTTTTTCGATTTTTGGCCATTTTCAGTAATTTTGCTCTAGAGCTTGTATGCGGTGTTCAAAAATGATAAAAATTGGTGTACTTATGTAATTTTGCCCGTAGAATCGAATAGTGCTATCGCCTAATTCATATCTCGACCCATTTTTGGGTTATTACCCAAAAATGGGCAGTTCTGAGAAAAACTTTAAAATCTAAATATCTCGAGAACGAAAAGAGATATCGACCTGCGGTTTCAAAATTTGGAATCAGCGCATTGAGAAGTATCTAGATACATAAAAATTAGATTTTTGAAAATTTTGAAGTTTTTATCTGAAATCGGGTATATTGAGTTTTGGGGCAATAATTCAAAAATGGGTCGTGATATGAACTTGGCGACTTCATTATTCGATTCTACGGACAATAATACATATGTATACCAATTTTCATAAGTTTTCACCAACCGGTTCATTTTTTATGAATAAAAGTTTGAAAATTGGCATAATCTGAAAAAATAGGTAAGGGGTACCCCTTACGATTTTTTCGATTTTTGGCCATTTTCAGTAATTTTGCTCTAGAGCTTGTATGCGGTGTTCAAAAATGATAAAAATTGGTGTACTTATGTAATTTTGCCCGTAGAATCGAATGGTGCTATCGCCTAATTCATATCTCGACCCATTTTTGGGTTATTACCCAAAAATGGGCAGTTCTGAGAAAAACTTTAAAATCTAAATATCTCGAGAACGAAAAGAGATATCGACCTGCGGTTTCAAAATTTGGAATCAGCGCATTGAGAAGTATCTAGATACATAAAAATTAGATTTTTGAAAATTTTGAAGTTTTTATCTGAAATCGGGTATATTGAGTTTTGGGGCAATAATTCAAAAATGGGTCGTGATATGAACTTGGCGACTTCATTATTCGATTCTACGGACAATAATACATATGTATACCAATTTTCATAAGTTTTCACCAACCGGTTCATTTTTTATGAATAAAAGTTTGAAAATTGGCATAATCTGAAAAAATAGGTAAGGGGTACCCCTTACGATTTTTTCGATTTTTGGCCATTTTCAGTAATTTTGCTCTAGACCTTGTATGCGGTGTTCAAAAATGATAAAAATTGGTGTACTTATGTAATTTTGCCCGTAGAATCGAATGGTGCTATCGCCTAATTCATATCTCGACCCATTTTTGGGTTATTACCCAAAAATGGGCAGTTCTGAGAAAAACTTTAAAATCTAAATATCTCGAGAACGAAAAGAGATATCGACCTGCGGTTTCAAAATTTGGAATCAGCGCATTGAGAAGTATCTAGATACATAAAAATTAGATTTTTGAAAATTTTGAAGTTTTTATCTGAAATCGGGTATATTGAGTTTTGGGGCAATAATTCAAAAATGGGTCGTGATATGAACTTGGCGACTTCATTATTCGATTCTACGGACAATAATACATATGTATACCAATTTTCATAAGTTTTCACCAACCGGTTCATTTTTTATGAATAAAAGTTTGAAAATTGGCATAATCTGAAAAAATAGGTAAGGGGTACCCCTTACGATTTTTTCGATTTTTGGCCATTTTCAGTAATTTTGCTCTAGAGCTTGTATGCGGTGTTCAAAAATGATAAAAATTGGTGTACTTATGTAATTTTGCCCGTAGAATCGAATGGTGCTATCGCCTAATTCATATCTCGACCCATTTTTGGGTTATTACCCAAAAATGGGCAGTTCTGAGAAAAACTTTAAAATCTAAATATCTCGAGAACGAAAAGAGATATCGACCTGCGGTTTCAAAATTTGGAATCAGCGCATTGAGAAGTATCTAGATACATAAAAATTAGATTTTTGAAAATTTTGAAGTTTTTATCTGAAATCGGGTATATTGAGTTTTGGGGCAATAATTCAAAAATGGGTCGTGATATGAACTTGGCGACTTCATTATTCGATTCTACGGACAATAATACATATGTATACCAATTTTCATAAGTTTTCACCAACCGGTTCATTTTTTATGAATAAAAGTTTGAAAATTGGCATAATCTGAAAAAATAGGTAAGGGGTACCCCTTACGATTTTTTCGATTTTTGGCCATTTTCAGTAATTTTGCTCTAGAGCTTGTATGCGGTGTTCAAAAATGATAAAAATTGGTGTACTTATGTAATTTTGCCCGTAGAATCGAATGGTGCTATCGCCAAATTCATATCTCGACCCATTTTTGGGTTATTACCCAAAAATGGGCAGTTCTGAGAAAAACTTTAAAATCTAAATATCTCGAGAACGAAAAGAGATATCGACCTGCGGTTTCAAAATTTGGAATCAGCGCATTGAGAAGTATCTAGATACATAAAAATTAGATTTTTGAAAATTTTGAAGTTTTTATCTGAAATCGGGTATATTGAGTTTTGGGGCAATAATTCAAAAATGGGTCGTGATATGAACTTGGCGACTTCATTATTCGATTCTACGGACAATAATACATATGTATACCAATTTTCATAAGTTTTCACCAACCGGTTCATTTTTTATGAATAAAAGTTTGAAAATTGGCATAATCTGAAAAAATAGGTAAGGGGTACCCCTTACGATTTTTTCGATTTTTGGCCATTTTCAGTAATTTTGCTCTAGAGCTTGTATGCGGTGTTCAAAAATGATAAAAATTGGTGTACTTATGTAATTTTGCCCGTAGAATCGAATGGTGCTATCGCCAAATTCATATCTCGACCCATTTTTGGGTTATTACCCAAAAATGGGCAGTTCTGAGAAAAACTTTAAAATCTAAATATCTCGAGAACGAAAAGAGCTATCGACCTGCGGTTTCAAAATTTGGAATCAGCGCAATGAGAAGTATCTAGATACATAAAAATTAGATTTTTGAAAATTTTGAAGTTTTTATCTGAAATCGGGTATATTGAGTTTTGGGGCAATAATTCAAAAATGGGTCGTGATATGAACTTGGCGACTTCATTATTCGATTCTACGGACAATAATACATATGTATACCAATTTTCATAAGTTTTCACCAACCGGTTCATTTTTTATGAATAAAAGTTTGAAAATTGGCATAATCTGAAAAAATAGGTAAGGGGTACCCCTTACGATTTTTTCGATTTTTGGCCATTTTCAGTAATTTTGCTCTAGAGCTTGTATGCGGTGTTCAAAAATGATAAAAATTGGTGTACTTATGTAATTTTGCCCGTAGAATCGAATGGTGCTATCGCCAAATTCATATCTCGACCCATTTTTGGGTTATTACCCAAAAATGGGCAGTTCTGAGAAAAACTTTAAAATCTAAATATCTCGAGAACGAAAAGAGATATCGACCTGCGGTTTCAAAATTTGGAATCAGCGCATTGAGAAGTATCTAGATACATAAAAATTAGATTTTTGAAAATTTTGAAGTTTTTATCTGAAATCGGGTATATTGAGTTTTGGGGCAATAATTCAAAAATGGGTCGTGATATGAACTTGGCGACTTCATTATTCGATTCTACGGACAATAATACATATGTATACCAATTTTCATAAGTTTTCACCAACCGGTTCATTTTTTATGAATAAAAGTTTGAAAATTGGCATAATCTGAAAAAATAGGTAAGGGGTACCCCTTACGATTTTTTCGATTTTTGGCCATTTTCAGTAATTTTGCTCTAGAGCTTGTATGCGGTGTTCAAAAATGATAAAAATTGGTGTACTTATGTAATTTTGCCCGTAGAATCGAATGGTGCTATCGCCAAATTCATATCTCGACCCATTTTTGGGTTATTACCCAAAAATGGGCAGTTCTGAGAAAAACTTTAAAATCTAAATATCTCGAGAACGAAGAGATATCGACCTGCGGTTTCAAAATTTGGAATCAGCGCATTGAGAAGTATCTAGATACATAAAAATTAGATTTTTGAAAATTTTGAAGTTTTTATCTGAAATCGGGTATATTGAGTTTTGGGGCAATAATTCAAAAATGGGTCGTGATATGAACTTGGCGACTTCATTATTCGATTCTACGGACAATAATACATATGTATACCAATTTTCATAAGTTTTCACCAACCGGTTCATTTTTTATGAATAAAAGTTTGAAAATTGGCATAATCTGAAAAAATAGGTAAGGGGTACCCCTTACGATTTTTTCGATTTTTGGCCATTTTCAGTAATTTTGCTCTAGAGCTTGTATGCGGTGTTCAAAAATGATAAAAATTGGTGTACTTATGTAATTTTGCCCGTAGAATCGAATGGTGCTATCGCCTAATTCATATCTCGACCCATTTTTGGGTTATTACCCAAAAATGGGCAGTTCTGAGAAAAACTTTAAAATCTAAATATCTCGAGAACGAAAAGAGATATCGACCTGCGGTTTCAAAATTTGGAATCAGCGCATTGAGAAGTATCTAGATACATAAAAATTAGATTTTTGAAAATTTTGAAGTTTTTATCTGAAATCGGGTATATTGAGTTTTGGGGCAATAATTCAAAAATGGGTCGTGATATGAACTTGGCGACTTCATTATTCGATTCTACGGACAATAATACATATGTATACCAATTTTCATAAGTTTTCACCAACCGGTTCATTTTTTATGAATAAAAGTTTGAAAATTGGCATAATCTGAAAAAATAGGTAAGGGGTACCCCTTACGATTTTTTCGATTTTTGGCCATTTTCAGTAATTTTGCTCTAGACCTTGTATGCGGTGTTCAAAAATGATAAAAATTGGTGTACTTATGTAATTTTGCCCGTAGAATCGAATGGTGCTATCGCCTAATTCATATCTCGACCCATTTTTGGGTTATTACCCAAAAATGGGCAGTTCTGAGAAAAACTTTAAAATCTAAATATCTCGAGAACGAAAAGAGATATCGACCTGCGGTTTCAAAATTTGGAATCAGCGCATTGAGAAGTATCTAGATACATAAAAATTAGATTTTTGAAAATTTTGAAGTTTTTATCTGAAATCGGGTATATTGAGTTTTGGGGCAATAATTCAAAAATGGGTCGTGATATGAACTTGGCGACTTCATTATTCGATTCTACGGACAATAATACATATGTATACCAATTTTCATAAGTTTTCACCAACCGGTTCATTTTTTATGAATAAAAGTTTGAAAATTGGCATAATCTGAAAAAATAGGTAAGGGGTACCCCTTACGATTTTTTCGATTTTTGGCCATTTTCAGTAATTTTGCTCTAGAGCTTGTATGCGGTGTTCAAAAATGATAAAAATTGGTGTACTTATGTAATTTTGCCCGTAGAATCGAATGGTGCTATCGCCAAATTCATATCTCGACCCATTTTTGGGTTATTACCCAAAAATGGGCAGTTCTGAGAAAAACTTTAAAATCTAAATATCTCGAGAACGAAAAGAGATATCGACCTGCGGTTTCAAAATTTGGAATCAGCGCATTGAGAAGTATCTAGATACATAAAAATTAGATTTTTGAAAATTTTGAAGTTTTTATCTGAAATCGGGTATATTGAGTTTTGGGGCAATAATTCAAAAATGGGTCGTGATATGAACTTGGCGACTTCATTATTCGATTCTACGGACAATAATACATATGTATACCAATTTTCATAAGTTTTCACCAACCGGTTCATTTTTTATGAATAAAAGTTTGAAAATTGGCATAATCTGAAAAAATAGGTAAGGGGTACCCCTTACGATTTTTTCGATTTTTGGCCATTTTCAGTAATTTTGCTCTAGAGCTTGTATGCGGTGTTCAAAAATGATAAAAATTGGTGTACTTATGTAATTTTGCCCGTAGAATCGAATGGTGCTATCGCCAAATTCATATCTCGACCCATTTTTGGGTTATTACCCAAAAATGGGCAGTTCTGAGAAAAACTTTAAAATCTAAATATCTCGAGAACGAAAAGAGATATCGACCTGCGGTTTCAAAATTTGGAATCAGCGCATTGAGAAGTATCTAGATACATAAAAATTAGATTTTTGAAAATTTTGATGTTTTTATCTGAAATCGGGTATATTGAGTTTTGGGGCAATAATTCAAAAATGGGTCGTGATATGAACTTGGCGACTTCATTATTCGATTCTACGGACAATAATACATATGTATACCAATTTTCATAAGTTTTCACCAACCGGTTCATTTTTTATGAATAAAAGTTTGAAAATTGGCATAATCTGAAAAAATAGGTAAGGGGTACCCCTTACGATTTTTTCGATTTTTGGCCATTTTCAGTAATTTTGCTCTAGAGCTTGTATGCGGTGTTCAAAAATGATAAAAATTGGTGTACTTATGTAATTTTGCCCGTAGAATCGAATGGTGCTATCGCCTAATTCATATCTCGACCCATTTTTGGGTTATTACCCAAAAATGGGCAGTTCTGAGAAAAACTTTAAAATCTAAATATCTCGAGAACGAAAAGAGATATCGACCTGCGGTTTCAAAATTTGGAATCAGCGCATTGAGAAGTATCTAGATACATAAAAATTAGATTTTTGAAAATTTTGAAGTTTTTATCTGAAATCGGGTATATTGAGTTTTGGGGCAATAATTCAAAAATGGGTCGTGATATGAACTTGGCGACTTCATTATTCGATTCTACGGACAATAATACATATGTATACCAATTTTCATAAGTTTTCACCAACCGGTTCATTTTTTATGAATAAAAGTTTGAAAATTGGCATAATCTGAAAAAATAGGTAAGGGGTACCCCTTACGATTTTTTCGATTTTTGGCCATTTTCAGTAATTTTGCTCTAGAGCTTGTATGCGGTGTTCAAAAATGATAAAAATTGGTGTACTTATGTAATTTTGCCCGTAGAATCGAATGGTGCTATCGCCAAATTCATATCTCGACCCATTTTTGGGTTATTACCCAAAAATGGGCAGTTCTGAGAAAAACTTTAAAATCTAAATATCTCGAGAACGAAAAGAGATATCGACCTGCGGTTTCAAAATTTGGAATCAGCGCATTGAGAAGTATCTAGATACATAAAAATTAGATTTTTGAAAATTTTGAAGTTTTTATCTGAAATCGGGTATATTGAGTTTTGGGGCAATAATTCAAAAATGGGTCGTGATATGAACTTGGCGACTTCATTATTCGATTCTACGGACAATAATACATATGTATACCAATTTTCATAAGTTTTCACCAACCGGTTCATTTTTTATGAATAAAAGTTTGAAAATTGGCATAATCTGAAAAAATAGGTAAGGGGTACCCCTTACGATTTTTTCGATTTTTGGCCATTTTCAGTAATTTTGCTCTAGAGCTTGTATGCGGTGTTCAAAAATGATAAAAATTGGTGTACTTATGTAATTTTGCCCGTAGAATCGAATGGTGCTATCGCCAAATTCATATCTCGACCCATTTTTGGGTTATTACCCAAAAATGGGCAGTTCTGAGAAAAACTTTAAAATCTAAATATCTCGAGAACGAAAAGAGATATCGACCTGCGGTTTCAAAATTTGGAATCAGCGCATTGAGAAGTATCTAGATACATAAAAATTAGATTTTTGAAAATTTTGAAGTTTTTATCTGAAATCGGGTATATTGAGTTTTGGGGCAATAATTCAAAAATGGGTCGTGATATGAACTTGGCGACTTCATTATTCGATTCTACGGACAATAATACATATGTATACCAATTTTCATAAGTTTTCACCAACCGGTTCATTTTTTATGAATAAAAGTTTGAAAATTGGCATAATCTGAAAAAATAGGTAAGGGGTACCCCTTACGATTTTTTCGATTTTTGGCCATTTTCAGTAATTTTGCTCTAGAGCTTGTATGCGGTGTTCAAAAATGATAAAAATTGGTGTACTTATGTAATTTTGCCCGTAGAATCGAATGGTGCTATCGCCTAATTCATATCTCGACCCATTTTTGGGTTATTACCCAAAAATGGGCAGTTCTGAGAAAAACTTTAAAATCTAAATATCTCGAGAACGAAAAGAGATATCGACCTGCGGTTTCAAAATTTGGAATCAGCGCATTGAGAAGTATCTAGATACATAAAAATTAGATTTTTGAAAATTTTGAAGTTTTTATCTGAAATCGGGTATATTGAGTTTTGGGGCAATAATTCAAAAATGGGTCGTGATATGAACTTGGCGACTTCATTATTCGATTCTACGGACAATAATACATATGTATACCAATTTTCATAAGTTTTCACCAACCGGTTCATTTTTTATGAATAAAAGTTTGAAAATTGGCATAATCTGAAAAAATAGGTAAGGGGTACCCCTTACGATTTTTTCGATTTTTGGCCATTTTCAGTAATTTTGCTCTAGAGCTTGTATGCGGTGTTCAAAAATGATAAAAATTGGTGTACTTATGTAATTTTGCCCGTAGAATCGAATGGTGCTATCGCCTAATTCATATCTCGACCCATTTTTGGGTTATTACCCAAAAATGGGCAGTTCTGAGAAAAACTTTAAAATCTAAATATCTCGAGAACGAAAAGAGATATCGACCTGCGGTTTCAAAATTTGGAATCAGCGCATTGAGAAGTATCTAGATACATAAAAATTAGATTTTTGAAAATTTTGAAGTTTTTATCTGAAATCGGGTATATTGAGTTTTGGGGCAATAATTCAAAAATGGGTCGTGATATGAACTTGGCGACTTCATTATTCGATTCTACGGACAATAATACATATGTATACCAATTTTCATAAGTTTTCACCAACCGGTTCATTTTTTATGAATAAAAGTTTGAAAATTGGCATAATCTGAAAAAATAGGTAAGGGGTACCCCTTACGATTTTTTCGATTTTTGGCCATTTTCAGTAATTTTGCTCTAGAGCTTGTATGCGGTGTTCAAAAATGATAAAAATTGGTGTACTTATGTAATTTTGCCCGTAGAATCGAATGGTGCTATCGCCAAATTCATATCTCGACCCATTTTTGGGTTATTACCCAAAAATGGGCAGTTCTGAGAAAAACTTTAAAATCTAAATATCTCGAGAACGAAAAGAGATATCGACCTGCGGTTTCAAAATTTGGAATCAGCGCATTGAGAAGTATCTAGATACATAAAAATTAGATTTTTGAAAATTTTGAAGTTTTTATCTGAAATCGGGTATATTGAGTTTTGGGGCAATAATTCAAAAATGGGTCGTGATATGAACTTGGCGACTTCATTATTCGATTCTACGGACAATAATACATATGTATACCAATTTTCATAAGTTTTCACCAACCGGTTCATTTTTTATGAATAAAAGTTTGAAAATTGGCATAATCTGAAAAAATAGGTAAGGGGTACCCCTTACGATTTTTTCGATTTTTGGCCATTTTCAGTAATTTTGCTCTAGAGCTTGTATGCGGTGTTCAAAAATGATAAAAATTGGTGTACTTATGTAATTTTGCCCGTAGAATCGAATGGTGCTATCGCCAAATTCATATCTCGACCCATTTTTGGGTTATTACCCAAAAATGGGCAGTTCTGAGAAAAACTTTAAAATCTAAATATCTCGAGAACGAAAAGAGATATCGACCTGCGGTTTCAAAATTTGGAATCAGCGCATTGAGAAGTATCTAGATACATAAAAATTAGATTTTTGAAAATTTTGAAGTTTTTATCTGAAATCGGGTATATTGAGTTTTGGGGCAATAATTCAAAAATGGGTCGTGATATGAACTTGGCGACTTCATTATTCGATTCTACGGACAATAATACATATGTATACCAATTTTCATAAGTTTTCACCAACCGGTTCATTTTTTATGAATAAAAGTTTGAAAATTGGCATAATCTGAAAAAATAGGTAAGGGGTACCCCTTACGATTTTTTCGATTTTTGGCCATTTTCAGTAATTTTGCTCTAGAGCTTGTATGCGGTGTTCAAAAATGATAAAAATTGGTGTACTTATGTAATTTTGCCCGTAGAATCGAATGGTGCTATCGCCAAATTCATATCTCGACCCATTTTTGGGTTATTACCCAAAAATGGGCAGTTCTGAGAAAAACTTTAAAATCTAAATATCTCGAGAACGAAAAGAGATATCGACCTGCGGTTTCAAAATTTGGAATCAGCGCATTGAGAAGTATCTAGATACATAAAAATTAGATTTTTGAAAATTTTGAAGTTTTTATCTGAAATCGGGTATATTGAGTTTTGGGGCAATAATTCAAAAATGGGTCGTGATATGAACTTGGCGACTTCATTATTCGATTCTACGGACAATAATACATATGTATACCAATTTTCATAAGTTTTCACCAACCGGTTCATTTTTTATGAATAAAAGTTTGAAAATTGGCATAATCTGAAAAAATAGGTAAGGGGTACCCCTTACGATTTTTTCGATTTTTGGCCATTTTCAGTAATTTTGCTCTAGAGCTTGTATGCGGTGTTCAAAAATGATAAAAATTGGTGTACTTATGTAATTTTGCCCGTAGAATCGAATGGTGCTATCGCCTAATTCATATCTCGACCCATTTTTGGGTTATTACCCAAAAATGGGCAGTTCTGAGAAAAACTTTAAAATCTAAATATCTCGAGAACGAAAAGAGATATCGACCTGCGGTTTCAAAATTTGGAATCAGCGCATTGAGAAGTATCTAGATACATAAAAATTAGATTTTTGAAAATTTTGAAGTTTTTATCTGAAATCGGGTATATTGAGTTTTGGGGCAATAATTCAAAAATGGGTCGTGATATGAACTTGGCGACTTCATTATTCGATTCTACGGACAATAATACATATGTATACCAATTTTCATAAGTTTTCACCAACCGGTTCATTTTTTATGAATAAAAGTTTGAAAATTGGCATAATCTGAAAAAATAGGTAAGGGGTACCCCTTACGATTTTTTCGATTTTTGGCCATTTTCAGTAATTTTGCTCTAGAGCTTGTATGCGGTGTTCAAAAATGATAAAAATTGGTGTACTTATGTAATTTTGCCCGTAGAATCGAATGGTGCTATCGCCTAATTCATATCTCGACCCATTTTTGGGTTATTACCCAAAAATGGGCAGTTCTGAGAAAAACTTTAAAATCTAAATATCTCGAGAACGAAAAGAGATATCGACCTGCGGTTTCAAAATTTGGAATCAGCGCATTGAGAAGTATCTAGATACATAAAAATTAGATTTTTGAAAATTTTGAAGTTTTTATCTGAAATCGGGTATATTGAGTTTTGGGGCAATAATTCAAAAATGGGTCGTGATATGAACTTGGCGACTTCATTATTCGATTCTACGGACAATAATACATATGTATACCAATTTTCATAAGTTTTCACCAACCGGTTCATTTTTTATGAATAAAAGTTTGAAAATTGGCATAATCTGAAAAAATAGGTAAGGGGTACCCCTTACGATTTTTTCGATTTTTGGCCATTTTCAGTAATTTTGCTCTAGAGCTTGTATGCGGTGTTCAAAAATGATAAAAATTGGTGTACTTATGTAATTTTGCCCGTAGAATCGAATGGTGCTATCGCCAAATTCATATCTCGACCCATTTTTGGGTTATTACCCAAAAATGGGCAGTTCTGAGAAAAACTTTAAAATCTAAATATCTCGAGAACGAAAAGAGATATCGACCTGCGGTTTCAAAATTTGGAATCAGCGCATTGAGAAGTATCTAGATACATAAAAATTAGATTTTTGAAAATTTTGAAGTTTTTATCTGAAATCGGGTATATTGAGTTTTGGGGCAATAATTCAAAAATGGGTCGTGATATGAACTTGGCGACTTCATTATTCGATTCTACGGACAATAATACATATGTATACCAATTTTCATAAGTTTTCACCAACCGGTTCATTTTTTATGAATAAAAGTTTGAAAATTGGCATAATCTGAAAAAATAGGTAAGGGGTACCCCTTACGATTTTTTCGATTTTTGGCCATTTTCAGTAATTTTGCTCTAGAGCTTGTATGCGGTGTTCAAAAATGATAAAAATTGGTGTACTTATGTAATTTTGCCCGTAGAATCGAATGGTGCTATCGCCAAATTCATATCTCGACCCATTTTTGGGTTATTACCCAAAAATGGGCAGTTCTGAGAAAAACTTTAAAATCTAAATATCTCGAGAACGAAAAGAGATATCGACCTGCGGTTTCAAAATTTGGAATCAGCGCATTGAGAAGTATCTAGATACATAAAAATTAGATTTTTGAAAATTTTGAAGTTTTTATCTGAAATCGGGTATATTGAGTTTTGGGGCAATAATTCAAAAATGGGTCGTGATATGAACTTGGCGACTTCATTATTCGATTCTACGGACAATAATACATATGTATACCAATTTTCATAAGTTTTCACCAACCGGTTCATTTTTTATGAATAAAAGTTTGAAAATTGGCATAATCTGAAAAAATAGGTAAGGGGTACCCCTTACGATTTTTTCGATTTTTGGCCATTTTCAGTAATTTTGCTCTAGAGCTTGTATGCGGTGTTCAAAAATGATAAAAATTGGTGTACTTATGTAATTTTGCCCGTAGAATCGAATGGTGCTATCGCCTAATTCATATCTCGACCCATTTTTGGGTTATTACCCAAAAATGGGCAGTTCTGAGAAAAACTTTAAAATCTAAATATCTCGAGAACGAAAAGAGATATCGACCTGCGGTTTCAAAATTTGGAATCAGCGCATTGAGAAGTATCTAGATACATAAAAATTAGATTTTTGAAAATTTTGAAGTTTTTATCTGAAATCGGGTATATTGAGTTTTGGGGCAATAATTCAAAAATGGGTCGTGATATGAACTTGGCGACTTCATTATTCGATTCTACGGACAATAATACATATGTATACCAATTTTCATAAGTTTTCACCAACCGGTTCATTTTTTATGAATAAAAGTTTGAAAATTGGCATAATCTGAAAAAATAGGTAAGGGGTACCCCTTACGATTTTTTCGATTTTTGGCCATTTTCAGTAATTTTGCTCTAGAGCTTGTATGCGGTGTTCAAAAATGATAAAAATTGGTGTACTTATGTAATTTTGCCCGTAGAATCGAATGGTGCTATCGCCAAATTCATATCTCGACCCATTTTTGGGTTATTACCCAAAAATGGGCAGTTCTGAGAAAAACTTTAAAATCTAAATATCTCGAGAACGAAAAGAGATATCGACCTGCGGTTTCAAAATTTGGAATCAGCGCAATGAGAAGTATCTAGATACATAAAAATTAGATTTTTGAAAATTTTGAAGTTTTTATCTGAAATCGGGTATATTGAGTTTTGGGGCAATAATTCAAAAATGGGTCGTGATATGAACTTGGCGACTTCATTATTCGATTCTACGGACAATAATACATATGTATACCAATTTTCATAAGTTTTCACCAACCGGTTCATTTTTTATGAATAAAAGTTTGAAAATTGGCATAATCTGAAAAAATAGGTAAGGGGTACCCCTTACGATTTTTTCGATTTTTGGCCATTTTCAGTAATTTTGCTCTAGAGCTTGTATGCGGTGTTCAAAAATGATAAAAATTGGTGTACTTATGTAATTTTGCCCGTAGAATCGAATGGTGCTATCGCCAAATTCATATCTCGACCCATTTTTGGGTTATTACCCAAAAATGGGCAGTTCTGAGAAAAACTTTAAAATCTAAATATCTCGAGAACGAAAAGAGATATCGACCTGCGGTTTCAAAATTTGGAATCAGCGCATTGAGAAGTATCTAGATACATAAAAATTAGATTTTTGAAAATTTTGAAGTTTTTATCTGAAATCGGGTATATTGAGTTTTGGGGCAATAATTCAAAAATGGGTCGTGATATGAACTTGGCGACTTCATTATTCGATTCTACGGACAATAATACATATGTATACCAATTTTCATAAGTTTTCACCAACCGGTTCATTTTTTATGAATAAAAGTTTGAAAATTGGCATAATCTGAAAAAATAGGTAAGGGGTACCCCTTACGATTTTTTCGATTTTTGGCCATTTTCAGTAATTTTGCTCTAGAGCTTGTATGCGGTGTTCAAAAATGATAAAAATTGGTGTACTTATGTAATTTTGCCCGTAGAATCGAATGGTGCTATCGCCTAATTCATATCTCGACCCATTTTTGGGTTATTACCAAAAAATGGGCAGTTCAGAGAAAAACTTTAAAATCTAAATATCTCGAGAACGAAAAGAGATATCGACCTGCGGTTTCAAAATTTGGAATCAGCGCATTGAGAAGTATCTAGATACATAAAAATTAGATTTTTGAAAATTTTGAAGTTTTTATCTGAAATCGGGTATATTGAGTTTTGGGGCAATAATTCAAAAATGGGTCGTGATATGAACTTGGCGACTTCATTATTCGATTCTACGGACAATAATACATATGTATACCAATTTTCATAAGTTTTCACCAACCGGTTCATTTTTTATGAATAAAAGTTTGAAAATTGGCATAATCTGAAAAAATAGGTAAGGGGTACCCCTTACGATTTTTTCGATTTTTGGCCATTTTCAGTAATTTTGCTCTAGAGCTTGTATGCGGTGTTCAAAAATGATAAAAATTGGTGTACTTATGTAATTTTGCCCGTAGAATCGAATGGTGCTATCGCCTAATTCATATCTCGACCCATTTTTGGGTTATTACCCAAAAATGGGCAGTTCTGAGAAAAACTTTAAAATCTAAATATCTCGAGAACGAAAAGAGATATCGACCTGCGGTTTCAAAATTTGGAATCAGCGCATTGAGAAGTATCTAGATACATAAAAATTAGATTTTTGAAAATTTTGAAGTTTTTATCTGAAATCGGGTATATTGAGTTTTGGGGCAATAATTCAAAAATGGGTCGTGATATGAACTTGGCGACTTCATTATTCGATTCTACGGACAATAATACATATGTATACCAATTTTCATAAGTTTTCACCAACCGGTTCATTTTTTATGAATAAAAGTTTGAAAATTGGCATAATCTGAAAAAATAGGTAAGGGGTACCCCTTACGATTTTTTCGATTTTTGGCCATTTTCAGTAATTTTGCTCTAGAGCTTGTATGCGGTGTTCAAAAATGATAAAAATTGGTGTACTTATGTAATTTTGCCCGTAGAATCGAATGGTGCTATCGCCTAATTCATATCTCGACCCATTTTTGGGTTATTACCCAAAAATGGGCAGTTCTGAGAAAAACTTTAAAATCTAAATATCTCGAGAACGAAAAGAGATATCGACCTGCGGTTTCAAAATTTGGAATCAGCGCATTGAGAAGTATCTAGATACATAAAAATTAGATTTTTGAAAATTTTGAAGTTTTTATCTGAAATCGGGTATATTGAGTTTTGGGGCAATAATTCAAAAATGGGTCGTGATATGAACTTGGCGACTTCATTATTCGATTCTACGGACAATAATACATATGTATACCAATTTTCATAAGTTTTCACCAACCGGTTCATTTTTTATGAATAAAAGTTTGAAAATTGGCATAATCTGAAAAAATAGGTAAGGGGTACCCCTTACGATTTTTTCGATTTTTGGCCATTTTCAGTAATTTTGCTCTAGAGCTTGTATGCGGTGTTCAAAAATGATAAAAATTGGTGTACTTATGTAATTTTGCCCGTAGAATCGAATGGTGCTATCGCCAAATTCATATCTCGACCCATTTTTGGGTTATTACCCAAAAATGGGCAGTTCTGAGAAAAACTTTAAAATCTAAATATCTCGAGAACGAAAAGAGATATCGACCTGCGGTTTCAAAATTTGGAATCAGCGCATTGAGAAGTATCTAGATACATAAAAATTAGATTTTTGAAAATTTGAAGTTTTTATCTGAAATCGGGTATATTGAGTTTTGGGCAATAATTCAAAAATGGGTCGTGATATGAACTTGGCGACTTCATTATTCGATTCTACGGACAATAATACATATGTATACCAATTTTCATAAGTTTTCACCAACCGGTTCATTTTTTATGAATAAAAGTTTGAAAATTGGCATAATCTGAAAAAATAGGTAAGGGGTACCCCTTACGATTTTTTCGATTTTTGGCCATTTTCAGTAATTTTGCTCTAGAGCTTGTATGCGGTGTTCAAAAATGATAAAAATTGGTGTACTTATGTAATTTTGCCCGTAGAATCGAATGGTGCTATCGCCAAATTCATATCTCGACCCATTTTTGGGTTATTACCCAAAAATGGGCAGTTCTGAGAAAAACTTTAAAATCTAAATATCTCGAGAACGAAAAGAGATATCGACCTGCGGTTTCAAAATTTGGAATCAGCGCATTGAGAAGTATCTAGATACATAAAAATTAGATTTTTGAAAATTTTGAAGTTTTTATCTGAAATCGGGTATATTGAGTTTTGGGGCAATAATTCAAAAATGGGTCGTGATATGAACTTGGCGACTTCATTATTCGATTCTACGGACAATAATACATATGTATACCAATTTTCATAAGTTTTCACCAACCGGTTCATTTTTTATGAATAAAAGTTTGAAAATTGGCATAATCTGAAAAAATAGGTAAGGGGTACCCCTTACGATTTTTTCGATTTTTGGCCATTTTCAGTAATTTTGCTCTAGAGCTTGTATGCGGTGTTCAAAAATGATAAAAATTGGTGTACTTATGTAATTTTGCCCGTAGAATCGAATGGTGCTATCGCCTAATTCATATCTCGACCCATTTTTGGGTTATTACCCAAAAATGGGCAGTTCTGAGAAAAACTTTAAATCTAAATATCTCGAGAACGAAAAGAGATATCGACCTGCGGTTTCAAAATTTGGAATCAGCGCATTGAGAAGTATCTAGATACATAAAAATTAGATTTTTGAAATTTTGAAGTTTTTATCTGAAATCGGGTATATTGAGTTTTGGGGCAATAATTCAAAAATGGGTCGTGATATGAACTTGGCGACTTCATTATTCGATTCTACGGACAATAATACATATGTATACCAATTTCATAAGTTTTCACCAACCGGTTCATTTTTTATGAATAAAAGTTTGAAAATTGGCATAATCTGAAAAAATAGGTAAGGGGTACCCCTTACGATTTTTTCGATTTTTGGCCATTTTCAGTAATTTTGCTCTAGAGCTTGTATGCGGTGTTCAAAAATGATAAAAATTGGTGTACTTATGTAATTTTGCCCGTAGAATCGAATGGTGCTATCGCCAAATTCATATCTCGACCCATTTTTGGGTTATTACCCAAAAATGGGCAGTTCTGAGAAAAACTTTAAAATCTAAATATCTCGAGAACGAAAAGAGATATCGACCTGCGGTTTCAAAATTTGGAATCAGCGCATTGAGAAGTATCTAGATACATAAAAATTAGATTTTTGAAAATTTTGAAGTTTTTATCTGAAATCGGGTATATTGAGTTTTGGGGCAATAATTCAAAAATGGGTCGTGATATGAACTTGGCGACTTCATTATTCGATTCTACGGACAATAATACATATGTATACCAATTTTCATAAGTTTTCACCAACCGGTTCATTTTTTATGAATAAAAGTTTGAAAATTGGCATAATCTGAAAAAATAGGTAAGGGGTACCCCTTACGATTTTTTCGATTTTTGGCCATTTTCAGTAATTTTGCTCTAGAGCTTGTATGCGGTGTTCAAAAATGATAAAAATTGGTGTACTTATGTAATTTTGCCCGTAGAATCGAATGGTGCTATCGCCAAATTCATATCTCGACCCATTTTTGGGTTATTACCCAAAAATGGGCAGTTCTGAGAAAAACTTTAAAATCTAAATATCTCGAGAACGAAAAGAGATATCGACCTGCGGTTTCAAAATTTGGAATCAGCGCATTGAGAAGTATCTAGATACATAAAAATTAGATTTTTGAAAATTTTGAAGTTTTTATCTGAAATCGGGTATATTGAGTTTTGGGGCAATAATTCAAAAATGGGTCGTGATATGAACTTGGCGACTTCATTATTCGATTCTACGGACAATAATACATATGTATACCAATTTTCATAAGTTTTCACCAACCGGTTCATTTTTTATGAATAAAAGTTTGAAAATTGGCATAATCTGAAAAAATAGGTAAGGGGTACCCCTTACGATTTTTTCGATTTTTGGCCATTTTCAGTAATTTTGCTCTAGAGCTTGTATGCGGTGTTCAAAAATGATAAAAATTGGTGTACTTATGTAATTTTGCCCGTAGAATCGAATGGTGCTATCGCCAAATTCATATCTCGACCCATTTTTGGGTTATTACCCAAAAATGGGCAGTTCTGAGAAAAACTTTAAAATCTAAATATCTCGAGAACGAAAAGAGATATCGACCTGCGGTTTCAAAATTTGGAATCAGCGCATTGAGAAGTATCTAGATACATAAAAATTAGATTTTTGAAAATTTTGAAGTTTTTATCTGAAATCGGGTATATTGAGTTTTGGGGCAATAATTCAAAAATGGGTCGTGATATGAACTTGGCGACTTCATTATTCGATTCTACGGACAATAATACATATGTATACCAATTTTCATAAGTTTTCACCAACCGGTTCATTTTTTATGAATAAAAGTTTGAAATTGGCATAATCTGAAAAAATAGGTAAGGGGTACCCCTTACGATTTTTTCGATTTTTGGCCATTTTCAGTAATTTTGCTCTAGAGCTTGTATGCGGTGTTCAAAAATGATAAAAATTGGTGTACTTATGTAATTTTGCCCGTAGAATCGAATGGTGCTATCGCCTAATTCATATCTCGACCCATTTTTGGGTTATTACCAAAAAATGGGCAGTTCTGAGAAAAACTTTAAAATCTAAATATCTCGAGAACGAAAAGAGATATCGACCTGCGGTTTCAAAATTTGGAATCAGCGCATTGAGAAGTATCATAAAAATTAGATTTTTGAAAATTTTGAAGTTTTTATCTGAAATCGGGTATATTGAGTTTTGGGGCAATAATTCAAAAATGGGTCGTGATATGAACTTGGCGACTTCATTATTCGATTCTACGGACAATAATACATATGTATACCAATTTTCATAAGTTTTCACCAACCGGTTCATTTTTTATGAATAAAAGTTTGAAAATTGGCATAATCTGAAAAAATAGGTAAGGGGTACCCCTTACGATTTTTTCGATTTTTGGCCATTTTCAGTAATTTTGCTCTAGAGCTTGTATGCGGTGTTCAAAAATGATAAAAATTGGTGTACTTATGTAATTTTGCCCGTAGAATCGAATGGTGCTATCGCCAAATTCATATCTCGACCCATTTTTGGGTTATTACCCAAAAATGGGCAGTTCTGAGAAAAACTTTAAAATCTAAATATCTCGAGAACGAAAAGAGATATCGACCTGCGGTTTCAAAATTTGGAATCAGCGCATTGAGAAGTATCTAGATACATAAAAATTAGATTTTTGAAAATTTTGAAGTTTTTATCTGAAATCGGGTATATTGAGTTTTGGGGCAATAATTCAAAAATGGGTCGTGATATGAACTTGGCGACTTCATTATTCGATTCTACGGACAATAATACATATGTATACCAATTTTCATAAGTTTTCACCAACCGGTTCATTTTTTATGAATAAAAGTTTGAAAATTGGCATAATCTGAAAAAATAGGTAAGGGGTACCCCTTACGATTTTTTCGATTTTTGGCCATTTTCAGTAATTTTGCTCTAGAGCTTGTATGCGGTGTTCAAAAATGATAAAAATTGGTGTACTTATGTAATTTTGCCCGTAGAATCGAATGGTGCTATCGCCAAATTCATATCTCGACCCATTTTTGGGTTATTACCCAAAAATGGGCAGTTCTGAGAAAAACTTTAAAATCTAAATATCTCGAGAACGAAAAGAGATATCGACCTGCGGTTTCAAAATTTGGAATCAGCGCATTGAGAAGTATCTAGATACATAAAAATTAGATTTTTGAAAATTTTGAAGTTTTTATCTGAAATCGGGTATATTGAGTTTTGGGGCAATAATTCAAAAATGGGTCGTGATATGAACTTGGCGACTTCATTATTCGATTCTACGGACAATAATACATATGTATACCAATTTTCATAAGTTTTCACCAACCGGTTCATTTTTTATGAATAAAAGTTTGAAAATTGGCATAATCTGAAAAAATAGGTAAGGGGTACCCCTTACGATTTTTTCGATTTTTGGCCATTTTCAGTAATTTTGCTCTAGAGCTTGTATGCGGTGTTCAAAAATGATAAAAATTGGTGTACTTATGTAATTTTGCCCGTAGAATCGAATGGTGCTATCGCCTAATTCATATCTCGACCCATTTTTGGGTTATTACCAAAAAATGGGCAGTTCTGAGAAAAACTTTAAAATCTAAATATCTCGAGAACGAAAAGAGATATCGACCTGCGGTTTCAAAATTTGGAATCAGCGCATTGAGAAGTATC